>CM071941.1:3092500-3822500 GCA_036784905.1 Acrossocheilus fasciatus
TTCAGAGTGTTTTAATGCACAAAACAGACTTGCAAATCGGCCATGTAGTCAGAGACGTGACCTGTTAGACCTAAACGTGTTTCAAACCCATACTCGCCTTTATAATGTCAATGAAAAGCAGAAAAGTAGTCAAATAAATAAAAATAAAAATATAAAAAATAAAATAAAATAAAAAATAAAGAAAAATAAAAGAAAATATATAAAAATGTAAAACAAAAATAAAGAATAAAATATAAAAAATGGAAAAAATAAAAGTTAAATAAAAATAACTATTAAACAATAAAAAATACAGAATAAAGAACAAAGTAAAAAAATAAAAAATAAAGAACTTAAAATAACAATTAAAATAAACAATAAAAATAAAAAAGAACAAAATAAATAAAAAAAAGAACTTAAAATAACAATTAAAAATTTTAAAATAATAGCAGCAGCTGGAGGTGAAGCAGCAGAAAAAAAAAAAAAACTGGTCTGCAAACATGCTCTTGAAGGCTAAACATTGCTCTCCGCTGTGCTGTTTACAAAGGCAAAGCTTGTGCTGTGCTCTTACCTCATGCACGTGTTGACTAGTTAACAGTGTGTAAATGTGGGTGTGGATCGACCCAGTGCTCTGGGATTACAAACTTGGCTGGCGTGTTGAAAACAGCACGGCCTGCTCTTCAGCTCAAACACGTGGAGAGTATAAAACAAGCATTCAGAGCATGAAATCTGAGCAACGGTTAAACGGATATAAAAACAACTTGCTACAAAGTTACTGTGAATCACTAATTAGTCATTTAACTGACAAACACACTAATCACATACAAGTTCAGTGGAGTAACAAAAGTTTACGTGACTAAATCAAGGAAAGGCATGTCAAGATGGCTGATTAGTAACACTTAAATTAAATGGTAAGTTTACCTAATAAACCACACAGCAACTGTAGGACTTTCTGTTGTAATTTTACAGTTGTTAAAATACTACTACTAATAATAATAATAATAATAATAATGTTTGACAATAGTAATATTTCTTATTTTAACTGAGTAGTAGTAGTAGTAGTAGTAGTAGTAATAATAATAATAATAGTCATACTGATATATAATAAATAAATCAATAAATAAACAAAAAATAAATAAATATATCTATGTTTCTATCCACTGAATCGTTAAAATATTATTTTGCATATTCATATCCGAATTTCAACCAACAAACTCTTATTTACCAGGCCAGATGTTTAACAGCCACGCTGCATGAACATTTTCACTATCCTGTACATCAGCCTAAAACATTTGCTTCAGCTGTCTGCTATAAGTAAAGAAATGTGCGCTTCAGCCGGCCCTTCAGAGGAAAAGAATAATGTCTTCATCTCTCCTCAGGCTGTTATGTAAGACAGAGATCGCGAGTGTCGACTCCGTCACCAAACTACCTCCCATCATCCAATACAGGTGATAAACGACACGCAGATGCAGACCAACGTTTAGTGTGGAGAAAAATTCCCATTCGCCGTCCTCAAACACAGAGTGCTCTCATTTCCCAAAGCGTTCTCTCTCCATCATCAGCGTTTCCTGTCCCACATCCGCACAAATTAGCATCGCATTATTAATCACATCGGAGAGACGTCGCTGTAGCAGACAGCGGGATGGGTGGAAACGCACTTGTTGCGCGATCGCGGAAACGCCCATTGTAAAGCGACCAATGCAATTCAGATCAAGACAACATGGTGCAGGAATGAAGACGGTAGTAGTGTCGTCAAAAATAACAAGTTTTTGATACTTAATACCGAAATATCTAAAATGGTTCCAATACTTTTTTGCTGTATCTATACACTGAAACCTGGAACGTCATGAGCTACATTACTTTTGTGTGACAAGTTGCATTACATTTCAAGTTTTTGCGAAAATGCGCCCTCTGGCTTACCGTATGAATAAAACATACACTACATGCGGTTCCAGTGCTCCATAATGCTCATGGCACCCTATTTTGGGGAAAAATGGGAAAAATAATACTTCTAAAGAAATTTCAAGTAAACATAGGCAGTGTACAGTAGAAAATTTCTCCAGTGTTTTACCACCTCAAGAATGTTTTATTAATGAAAAAATACAGCTCATAAAAATATACTGTGTCATGGTCTGCCCTTGTTACATTTATCTTTCAACGAAAAAAAAAAAAATTCTGTTTAAACATCAATGAAATTAGTCCTAGCACACATTAAAGGCAATAATGTGGCCATTTTTCCCCTGAGGTATCAAAAATGGTATTGAATATTGAAATTAGAAATTCCAGTATCGTGACAACGCTACATGATATGTGATCCATTTAAAATACTTAATCTACGAATTAAAGATTCAAATAGGTTATAGATACCTTATCCAAATTGTTTTTATTTTCCATCAAACGGTTCAAATTTACAACACTGACAGCAACAAAAGCAGTAGACATGCTAAACGAAAACGCTAATTCACTATCTGACAGTAGGTGGCACTTTTGTACAAGTAGAAATACAGCTGTTACCATGGTTACTCCTGTAAACAAAGCAGCACTGCACATATAAACAGTATTTTATTATGGTGTGCGTGAATATTAGCATCTCGCTAATCGCTCTAGTCTAGATTACTCGCGGGATATTTATTGCATCACTCCTGTAAATAAAACATTGCACGATGCATAGTGTCTTCACGCACATCATCAACAACAGTCAAACTGGACGTGTCAATAGCTATTCGCTGATTGGCTTGCGCGACAATGCATTGTGTGAATTTCCCGCTTGCGTTAAAATTGCACAGAAGACGCGACTGAGGTGAACATTCGCACCAATCGCATCGCCCGCCGTGAATTCACATCTATTCGCACCTTTGCATTGACTTTGTATGTAATCACTCGTGCAAATAATTAAATTCGCTTTTGGTGTCCACACACCAGTCATTACACAGAGACAACATGAAAAAATGCCAATGAAAACTTCCTGAAGAAAGTCAATTCCATTTAATTCACAATGTTTTCCCCAGTAAATACGCTAGTCTTGCACATCTCTAGCATGGAGACGCACATCAGAAACCGAGCGACAACATGGTGCAGGAATGAACATGATAGAAGGTCGTTTTGCGTGGTATCACAAACACAGAAAGTGAACGCACATGCTAGCGTTTGGACTGAAGTCGTGGACTGAGTGTCTGGTGTTCAGCCTGTTCCTCCATGAATAAGACATGGAGACAAATGTTCTCACATTCAGGCCTGCCAGAGCAGACTCGCTCTCTAATGACTCATCTGAATCAGATTCATGTGCGTCTGTCCCTGAATTCACGCTAAACTGCTAGCATTCGACAAATATGTTTTTTTGTTTTTTTAAATGGTCACTTGTGATGCTAATATGTAGGTAAACAATGGCTGATACAGATTAATGGTAGCAAGTATGCAAATATGGTTTCTGTGTTGAGAAAAGCATCATTACTACTATTGTCCACCCAAAATGTAAACCACCCAGAATGCCCAAGCAACCAGTCAAAACAACATAGCAACAACACAGAAGGTCCTAAATACCATGTAGTGACCCTAGTGGTAGTAGCAGCTCTAAAAAAACAAAAACAAAACAAAACAAAGCAACAAGCCAAACCTCCTTAGCAACCTGTTAGAACATCCTAGCAACCACCCAGAATGCCCCAGAAACCATATACTGTAGCACCCTGCCAAACCTCTTAAGCAACCACCAGAAAACCAGAAAAAACCTCAGAAACTACCCAAGATGTCCTACAAACCCCAAAGCAACCAGCCAAACCTTAGAAACCAGTCAGTCAAAACACCCTAGAAACCACCTAGAATGCCCTAGAAACTGCCTGTGATCCTTAGCAACCACCCTAGCAACAGCTCAAGATACTATAGAAACCCCAAAACAACCAGCCAAAACACCCTAGCAACAACCCAGAAAGCCCTAGAAACCATATACTGTAGCAACCACTCAATCCGTTAACAACCATTAGAGCAACCAGACAAAATGCCATAGCAACCATCCAGAGTGCCCTCAAAACCACATAGCAACCAGTCAAAACTCATTAACAACTACTAGAGTCCCCTACCAACCAGCCAGAATGCTCTAGAAACCATACAGCAACCAGAAACAACTCGCTACCAACCACCAGAATGCCCAGCAACCAGCCTGAACACCCTAGCAACCACACAGAATGCCCTAGAAATCATATAGCAACTAGTCACAACTCATTATAACAACAAAATGCCCTAACAACCAGCCAAAACACCTTAGCAACCACCCAGAACACCCTAGCAACTATGCAAAGCTTTCCAGCATCACAGCAGTGACTTTTACATTAGGTAAACACTACTTACAGTTTCCTTATCCAGCTTCACTTAATAATTTGTTCATTTAAAATGGGAAATATACATTATCTGCAATACGCAGGTGGCCTATGTCATAGTTGTTGACCAAGTTGTTTCAGCAGTGAAGCCTGAGGGCAAACAGAAGCGATGCAAACACAAGCTGCACAAATGAAGCAGCAGGGGGCGCCGGTCAAAAGAGCTTTTCACAACTATCTACTTGAGATGCAAATTCTGATTATTCAGTTTTATTTTTATTTATCATCTGAAAAATTATGTAAATAAAGAAAAAGCAAGCAACAGCTGATGCAAGACGTGCAAGAAGCAAAGTAAACCAGAAGCAGCCGTCTGGAGGAACAACACAAACACCAGGCATCGCTGCTGCTGTGACCAACGGCTGTACGGTATCTCTGAACCATCACAGACTCAAAGAGTTGAGCAACAACCATCTCGCTCTGTTCTCACAGAGGTAAAGAATGCAGAGCGGTTGTCTAATTGAACACACGGGATATATATAGACGAGCACGTCTCTCCTTTCAGCGAGATTCCTCAAGCTAGGAAAGCCTGCAGGACACGTACACACAATAACTCACACAAAGACACACAAACATGTCTAGACGCATTTTAAAAGAGTTGCAAAGGTGGCGAGCAGGTTGAGCGAGTGTGAAGGTTTCACAAACACGCTCTTGGGTAAGTATGGAAAAATCCACGTAAACAACAGAACGAAAGGGCAGGGATTGAAAGCCAGGGCTCCCTCGTGCTCGCCACCACAACAACAACAATGAACGTGTTTCTATGACACAGCAGTGCTGACAAATCCACTTTTGAAAAGCCAGAGCGGAGCAGGCCAGAATCACCCCACCGCCCTTCAGGAATGTGTCAGCGGTCTGCAAAGCCTTCCCCAGCTGGAAACATGACAACGGCTCTCAAACTACGAGCCAATCGCAGAGAGGTGGCAAAGCATGCTACACATGTGGGTGGAGTGAAAGCACTCGATGGAAGCAATAAATATACACACATGGAAGAGCACTGCAGGGGATACTGGGACCAAAACATTAGAAGAAATCACACTGAGCGAGAGGAGGAAGAACATAACTGGAGAAATATCTGATGGTCATATTGTAAAATATAATCATTTTTAATTATTTACTTAATACATTTACATTAAATTAAATTCATCTTGCATTTTAAAGCAGTTTTTCTGCTTAATATATTTTCAGAAACTGTAGCAAGCTTCTTTTTTTTTTTTAAATTTGAAACAAAAATGCTTTGCAACATTTTATTTCTTTAGGGCCACATTTAATGTGTCCTTGCTGAATAAAAGTAATAATTTCTTTGCAAAAAAAAAATTGTTTGTATATATGTTAATAACATTTATTTTAAAGCTTTGCAAAATTATATACATTATTCTGTAACTTGGTTTGATATTTTTATTTTGTGACACTTTATGTGTGACATCAAGTGTCACATCAAGTGTGACTGGCACATCCAAATACTTTTTAGGACTATAAATAATCCAATAAGAATAATAATGATGAAAGCTGCTTTTCAAATGAAGCAAGAAGAAACACAATCTCCCTGGTGGATGTTTCAAAGAATAAACAGATGCTGAAAGCAACTACCAATTTGTGCAGATTCACAGTGTGTTTGTGTCGGAAGGACTGAATTTATGCACATAAACGTCACCCAAATAAGTTATAGCTGCCAGTCGGAAACATTTTAATTTTGACGGATCCTAAGCGGTATTCATCATGACTTCTAATTGTGAATGTTGAAGATATGATTTACTTTGGCTGTATTCTGTGTAAAGAGATAAAGCTTGACAAAATAACTATTTGCTATGCGCTAGGCCACGACTCTGAACCTAATTGTGCAGATCTGTATTACAGCCATTTAGGACTAGGAAAAAAATCAAACCAAATAAATAGGTAAAAACTGTCGCAGGCGTTCAAGGACAACCGCATGTGAAAGCAAGAGATGACATGAAATAAACATTTTCTTCCTCTACTGCACACACACACACACAAAAACACAGGTCTGCTAAAGCAGAAGCAGCGTTGAATATTAAACAGCTCACGAGGGAGGCCGTGATCACTCCTTCAGCAATATGAATGGAGGAACTATTAGCGTAATGAGGGTTAAGAGGACATATTTACACTTTAAAGCATCTTTTTTCCCCCTGTAGTCCATTTAGAAGGTTAGTCAAGGCTTCACGCCCCAAAAAACAATCATAATTGAGTTTTCCTGACCCTTATAATTACAGACTGTCTTTGCTAGTGTACCCTTAGGACCTTTAAATATAAATGAGTGATACAGCTTTAAAAAAAATCCTCATGATATTTTACATATTTTGACATTTAAGTGTTTGTTGGGATTGTTCTCCCAATCAGATTAACTATAATTTCAACACAAAAGTCATTACAGCCAATCAGATTCAAAATATTTCATGCAAGAAGCAAAAAAAATTATCTATTAAATCTATAAATATGTAATCTAACATTTAAAAATATATAATAAAACTCAATTTAAAAATAATCAAGGCTTAACCAAAAAGTCATTATAGCCATTTATATTAAAAACGTTTAATTTCAGAAACAAAACAATCTCTATACTGTAATCTATTTAAAATATATATTCTAATATAGATATACATTCTAAATAAATTTAATCTACGAACAAATTATTACAGCCAATTAGACTGAAAATATTTAAAGTCAGAAGCAAAATAATCTCTAAATAATCTATGATATTTATGATAAAACCCTATTTAAAAATAATCAAGATGTTTCATTTTAACCAAAAACTCAGTCACTTAAATTCAAAATAATTAATGCAAGAAGCAAAATCTATCATTAAACAATTTAAAAATACTCAAAACGTGTAATTTTATATTTATCAAATTAAAAGCCACAATACAGTAAACTTTTAACGTGAATAAACCACTGAATGAAATTGAATCAATTTGAACCGAACAGTCTGAACTGATTCACAAAACTGAATCAAACTCCAAAACACTTTTTGCTACTGCAAAATCCTAATTTTATACCAACATAATAACTGTGTGCATAATGTGAATATTTAATGTATCACCCAGCCCTACTCGTAGATGGACGGCTGAAGAGGCTGAGCACTGAATAAGCGTGAAAAAAAGTTTTTCCTCTATGATATACTTCCTTTAATAAAACAAAAAGCCCCAGTGATTGTCAGCCTGGATGCTGTCTGTGAGCCGAGGGCAGTGTTAGAAAGGACACGTGTGTCTACGCCGGTCCTCACTCCTGCAACACATGGGCACAGAGCAGGGCAGCTGGGACGCTATAGCCGGGGCCCGCGGGCCCCCGAAGGGTCCAATCTATGGCCTGTGACTGCCGCGTCTCTCATGTGCGGCATTCCCTCCAGCCGCGTCCATCTGTTGCCGCAGGGAGCGTGAGGTCTGTGTGATCTGCTGCTGAGAACAGCCTTCTGCTAACGCCTGTGACCACGTAGACTTTCTCTAGATTTCACCGCCCTTATTCCTTTGGGGACTGTTCCTCTGCTGCCTTTGGGCATGCATTTCTGTATTTTTTTATCATCACATTTTATTGTACTTATTAGGGGTGTGCAGCGAAGCTAGTATTTGTATCTGTAACAAATCACAAAATGACTCGTGTCTGTATCTGTATTCGGATAAAACCGGGAGCAGGCGGAGCTAGAACCGGAACTTCATACAGTTATACTTGATAAGACCGTTATGTCTATGGTTTTACGCATTGAATTAATAAAGCATTAAAAAAAAAAAGTTTACAGCCTCTCTTTTTTTTCCGTAGTTATCACTGAACAAATATGCCATGTTTAACTAAAATATATATATATTTTTTATGATCATAACGTTTATTTAAATATTTTCGATACCCTTGTATAGGCAGTGCTTCGAGATGCAGTGCGGTTATGCTTCAGGGAGCGTGAGTTCAAGTCCCATTTTGGGGGCCTTTCGCGATCCGATAAATAAATATTTAAATATCTTCTAATTAAAACGGTAAGGGTTCCTATGCGGTTTAGAAATATGGAAATTGATTTAAGTAATTTCCAGGAAATGCATGGGAACAGGCAAGTGCAACACTGCTATTTTATTCACGCTTATTTCATTCATAGAGTTTACACTCATTTACTTCACACACTTGTTACTGCGTTGCAACTTTAGAGGTTTATGTAAAACAACATGATTTCCTTTGGCTCACCGCTTCCTGCGCAGTTTAAAAAAGTATTATGGTTAAGTAATTTGCAGGTCTGGAAAAGTACGGAAAAAATAAAAATAAATAAAGAGAGAAAGAACAGTAGCTATAGCCTATGGAAAAATATTTGTGTTTCGACTATTTGCCCTATTCAGTGTTATAAAATTTAAAATTAATTTCTAAAAATAAATTGATCATAGAAGTTGAGAGCTTTCATGAAAAACGTTTAGTAATCATCTGAACACGACTGAATTAATTCAAGGCGCACTTTTTCATTACGTGGAACTCTTTTAAGCAGTCTTTTTTTGAACTTCACTAAACAAATGTGCGTGTGCCACGCAAACCAGCAACAGAAAAAGAAGCAAACACGTAGGCCTAGTAGAAAACGTATCTGTTTCTAAGCTGATTATTAGCCTACTCTTGACAGAGAGCTGGTTTGGTTTTTGAGACGCGGCTGTTTGATTGGTGATCGTGCTGTGCTCAGTCCATTCGTGTATCGTATCGTAGCCTATAAGGTTTAAATCATTGCCTTTTAAATATACACAAATAATAGAACGTGTATGATGTATTATTTTAGCTGATATTACTCTTGCCAAGCTCTGATTTCTGAGAGCTGCACGGAGAGGCAGCAGCAAACGGTGTTTGATTTGCTCTCTTTTCATTCATAAAGTTTAAATTCATTCACTTCACACACTCATTACTGCTTGACTTCAGAGGTTTGTGTAAAATATCGCGCTGATCCCCTGCTCACCTGTTATCTAGCAAACACCAGACTGTGCTGCAGCCTCAGCCGAATATTTGGGCAGAATTATTCGTTTCCGTTATTCGTTTTTGAAGCCATTATCCGTGCCTTTCTGAATAAGGTATTCGGCTTCGGGCATTTTCAAATTTATGCATTTTCCGTGCATCTTTTTATATAATTACTTCATAAATACTATTTATATTACTATATAATCTCAAAAGGTCCACTCATATTTTTTGTGCATATATAAATATATTTTACACATACATAATACTGCATACATTTTTTGCAATATTTGATTATATTTTGTGATAGTGTGTATAAAATATATCTTGATTATAAACCAAAATATAAATTAAGTAAACACTACTAAAAATCTAAATAATAATGTAGCTCATAAATAAAAATATTAATTACATAATTATTTTAATGCATGCAATTATTTTTATAAATAAAAATATAAATTATGTAATATTTATTATAAGCAGAGAGACTTCCGTGAACGTTTCTGAATAATAATAATAATAATAATAATAATAATAATAATAATAATGCACAAAAACATTAAATATGAGGTTTGAATCAATTCACTGAAATGGACCGTTTCAATTTGAACTGATCCAATGAAATGAATCTAACTTATAAAGTCAAGGCAAGGAGGAATCTTGTTTAGAAAACCTAATATTCAAATAAAAAGTGCAATAAAATCCTTGCAATATAATTGCAATGTACACAATTAGCATTCTCTGATGCGGTGTAGGCATCCTAATAAGTTGGATTTTCCAGCGTGATGGGGCAGGGAAGCAGAACCGCCTCATTTTGCTGCTGTGCAAACTCTTTATTTTTGCCAAAGTCATTTGCATTAGCTGTGGAAAGCATTAATCTCTTTAGCCTTCAAAGGCCGGATCCAGGTCCCAGACCTCCTCCATGCCGTTCCACTGATGCTGCCCGTCGCTCCGCTCCCAATGTAACGTGAAATCCAAAAAAAAAAAAACTCACACACGCAAACACACTCGAACGACAACACAAACCTGTATAAACCTCAATGAGACTCAGAGACACACCGCTGGGGAAAGACGCCGCTGAATATGCATGCCATCAATGAACTCGTGCAAAACTCTTCGGATAATTGAGTGACAATCTGTTGTGACAAAGCGTCTTTCGCCAAACAGTCAAACCTGAAGCAACACGATGATGAGCGGTTTCATGAAGAGTTAGATAACAGCCGCTGAAGTACTCACACCTGCGCTAGCGCAACTTTTTTAGCATTAAAATATCATATAGGTTTATATCTGTTTTTTGGTACGCAGTGAAGATATCAGTTTCGCATCTACAAAAATCACCAGTGTCAGGAGAACTAACTAAAAGCTGCGCTGCTACAAACTTTACCGTCTTTCAGCAGCATGAACGTAACTCAGCTTTTCAAAACAGTGTCACCTCAGCATAGGTATTTATTTATAGGTATTTATATAGAGAGAACATCACAAAAGGGCACACAAACTGAACAAGTAACCTGAAGAAATAATGTTTTTCATGCAAAAAAAAAAAAAAGGGAAATTATAAATTGTATATATATTATCTTTTACATTGACTACTTTAAACAGTGTGTGTGTATTATATATATATATATATATATATATATATATATATATATATATATATATATATACATATATATATATATATATATACATATACATATACATATACATATACATATACATATACATATACATATACATATACATATATATATATATATATATATATATATATAATACACACACACACATATATATATATAAAATTGTGCGATTATCAAGAGCTTATATTGAGAGAATATTTTGTATATAATATTTGAGTGTGTATACATTAGCTTTTTTATATATATTTACAAATATTAAATGCAAAATATTCTCAAAATAAGCTCTTTTACTTAAAAAAAAAATATGAATCATATTTAAACGAGTGTTACTTTAGAATAACAGTATAGTTTTGTTAACATTTTGATTGATTGCATTTTATTTTTATATTTTGTTTTTGTCTTTTTCATTTTAGTTCAAGTTTTAGTAAATTTGCTGGTTTTGCCACTTTTTATTAATCTATTTTATTTTTTTTTTGTCATGGTAATTAAAAGACTACTTCACATTACACTAATCAATGCACACTAACTGTAAATAATGTCACATTGCAAAAACTGTTAACCAAATAGTTTTCTGGTTTATTCAAGATATTAATATTATAAAATTAATATTAACATTAATATGTTAATAATAATAATAATAATAATACACACAGGAAAATAGAGAAAAAAAGCCTTTCCAACACTAAATATCACGACCACTGGATGACAAACCATATGCCAGCATAAACAAGGTGTCCTATTTTTGTAATCCAAACCTCACTGAGTCTGTAAGGTTGATTGCGTATATCACTTCTCTTTCTGATGGCTCTTCTTGTCCGTTTTGCTTGGCTACAACCGTAAGTGTCTCTTGTACCTAATTGGTTACAAATGAAGACCGATCCTTTATCGCTCACACCTGTCCATAGTCAGAACGTCAGATGACTTTCGCAATGGATTGAGCGAGAACAGAGCACATTACTGCAAATCTCTGGTCACTCAAGCACAGAAAACATCGCTGAGTTTAGCAAAATGGAGCGTAACGGAGACGGATAGTCCTGGCCTCTGAAAGAGACACACCTCAGCGAAGGGCGGCACAGGCTAAATCTGATCCTTCAACCACTATTAGTCTCTTTCTGCCTCTGCTCCAGTTTAATCTGACCTCGCTGCAGGCTGAACAATGACCTCGTGTGGCATTAGTTCACTAATTAAACGAGGTGTTTTTAAGAGGCTTCACAGTGTAAACTGAACTCAAGTCATACTCATGTCAGTACAGAGACGTCCTTTTGCATTCAAACATCACATAATTGACAGATTTATTTTTTGGACCTACGTGTGACAAAGTAATAGTAAAAGCCATAAATATTCCTTGTAATCTCATTTAACATGTACTTATAAGCTTAAAATCAACTAATGATAATAACAAGCCAATGCATGAATTGCAAATTGATTAAATCTTCAGTGCAGTGCAAGTCGCCTTAGATCAATGCATCTGCCAAATGCTTAAATGGAAATGTAGCAATAAAAATCTTCAGTTTAAAGTAGTTTTCAATAGGGTTTTCCACATAGTTGAGCTGGCATTTCATAGTTAACAGTTATCATTTGACATTCAAATCTTGTGAGATCATTTGTACACAAATATACATCTACATATATTCAAAATACTAGATGTTAGACAAATGTTTTAAAATAAATGTTAGAATCTCAGTAAGAGAGTCCATAAATAAAATGAATGTAATGCTAAACCACATTCAAAACTACTTTAAACATTGTATCAAATTGTATTATAATTAATGTAAAATTCTTTTGCATTAAAACTTGAATCATATTTAGGCCAGTGTTATTTTTGTATCATTGATATACTATTATAGTTTGCGTTAATATTTTAAATTAGATTTTTTTTTCTTTCAGTTTTCATTTTCAAAGTAGTCATTTTATTGTGTATTTTCTTAATGTCTATAAAATAGTTTTAATAATAGTTTTTGCTTATTTAGTTTTAGCTATTTTAAATACGTACAACTACATTTATTTCAACATTTCTCATTTTGGTTTACATATTTCAGTAAATTTTATTTCAAATAAACATCCCAGATTTAGGCAAATGTCATCCTTTAAGATGACAGACCTCAATGATATAATATTGTTTCCCTGCATATTTGGCTTTAATGGAAAAAAAAAGATAAATAAAACTATGGCATTATGAAATTGAGACATACTGAGAAAGTTGATAAATGATAATAAATCTGTGTTTCATAATGGAATTCTCACTTATGAAAGAAACGTAATATCTTTTCCATGAATGAAAAGTAAAGAACATTTTTGAACTAGTGAAATTAAAGCATAGCTTTTGTCACTAATCCAATAGATCCAAGTATTGTTTAAAGCAGAGAAAAACATTCCTCTTAAAGTGAAGTGACAGTGTAATCCCTGATTCAATAGAGTAACAAACTGCATTGTTCAACCGCATTTCATAACCAGCCACTCCACCAGTCCTTTACATGCAACACAACCGCAAAGGCCCTGACAGGTGACCCGTGCCATAGAGCGAGGCTTCCTGCAAACTACAGATGCACAAA
The DNA here is from genome assembly GCA_036784905.1 of Acrossocheilus fasciatus. Classification (NCBI taxonomy): domain Eukaryota; kingdom Metazoa; phylum Chordata; class Actinopteri; order Cypriniformes; family Cyprinidae; genus Acrossocheilus; species Acrossocheilus fasciatus. The sequence goes on from CM071941.1 coordinate 3,105,953, forward strand.
CACAACACACTAAAGGTTAACGTGTTTGCATTCTGCGATTTGGAAACAGGCTCTTCCTGCCATGTGAGATTCATGCACTGCCTCCTCAGGTTCAGCTCCAGAATTCAAAGAGACTAAATTAGAGCTTTTCTTACGAAGCAGCCGGCCAAGACACTGCCACCGCTAACGCTCAAGACAAACGACAGAGCTGGGAAAATCACACATAATCCACAGCACTGGGAATGTGTTCGGAAACCTGAGTCATGCAACTAATACAGTGACATTTCCACTACGGGAAAAACTGAAGTATCCTTCACAATCATACAGACCTGAGATGTTTCTGTTGCATTTGTAGTAAAAGAGCATGACATCTACCCATTTAAAACAAATGACTAGAAGTACTTTTATAGGGAAACTAATGATTACAATGTAAAAGGGATACAATAATATAAAAATTCTGGCCAAAACTATAAGCAATAATAACTTTCATATTACCAATAAGCGATAAATGGACAATAATATCTTTTATTAATTATTTCTATTAACTAATGGATTAATTTTATTTCGTCTACATAAAAATGAACCACTACAAACTAAAATCATGTGTAATTAGTGTAATTAGACATCACAACATTAGAATGTACAGTATAAAAAAAAGATATCAATTTTGACAAGTTTTTTTGGTCAGTTAAGCACTAAATGACAGAAAATGTAATCAAAAAGTAAAAATACACTTAATTTCAACAATTACGTTTAATTAATATAATATCCAATACTGGCTGATACAAAAAACCTCTAATATTGGCCGAAAACCGATATGTTACTGATATATTATGCATCCCTACAACATAAATACTGTAATTATTTTTAGATATTACTAATAACAGTAGTACTTGTTTATAATTAACAGTTAAACATCCAAAATCAGCCGATACAATCCATAAAAAAGTCTCTAATATCGGTTGATAACCGATATTTAATTATAAACAACTTCTGTTACGGCTAATGACATCTGAAATCATTATTTCCGTTTTAGGGATGCACAGTATATCAGTTGATTATCAGTCAAAATTAGAGATTTTTTATGTACTGTATCAACCGATATTGAATATTTAACTGTCAATTATTATTTACTTTAGGGGAAGTGACTATTTAAAATGTACTGTGCATCTCTACAGCAGAAATAATCAGATTTTATGCTTCATAACAGAAGTATTTGTTTATAATTAATTAAATATTTTGATATCGGCCAATGCATAGAACATCTCTAATATCGGCCATTAACTGACATTTTAATGACATAATGTGCAACTCTTCAACAGAAATAATTATTTATTACACATGACAGAAGTGTTTGTTTAGAATTAACAATTAAATATTCTGATACCGGCCAATATAATACATACAAAACCTTTATTTGTCAGCCGATAACCAATGTTAATGATATATTCCGCAACAGAAATCCTAATTTCAGACTTCATTACTAACAACAGAAGTATTTGTTTATATTAAAGTGACAAAAATAATTGCTAATTCTCACTTAGAGCATTTTGAATTGAATACATCTCATCCAATCAAGCAATTACTTGCAGTCTAGTCGCATACACTCTGAATGTGGCACAAGTTGCTTTTAAAAAATGCATTAATGTAAAACACACATTCTGAGTCAGGATATTGAGATATGAATAATGGCACCTTTGAGTCACTGGGTAGGTACAGCAAGTCATTTGTCATTTAGCAGACACTTTTATCCAAAGAGCGACCGAGGGTTAAACGACTCCTGCATGGAGGTTTCAAATGATAAAATGAAGACAAAAAGTACTAGGACACTTTATACTCATCACACATTAGTGAAAACACATCGACAGTTCCTCTACTTGAGGGGGAACTGACTTCCGGTCGGTTATTGAATGCAATGACATTCGGATTCTTTAAAATGGCACTTTTTGGTGCCACAGATATGAAGGCAGAACCATGTGCTGTCAAACACAAGATGAAATCTCAAATTAAACTGGGCAGTAAAGGGTAAAAGGAGCTGAACAAGCATCTCTTCCACTGTGAATGTCTTTTTCCCATACAGAAGGGTGCAACCGCAGGGGTCAAAGCAATTACTATAAGTACAGGAAGAGGAGGGACAGCAAAACCAGGCACTCGTGCATGTCCTCGTAATTTAGCAGCTAACACTTTCTCTGCCCCGGTCCGCCCGGGCCGCTGCTATTCTATTAGCGTGGCAGGATAAGGAGGACGAGCTCATCAATCCCAGGACTTTAATTGAGCTGGTTTCTCAAGCTCCTCTCGGGCAGAATAATTAAAAGACAGGCAACAAATAACAGCGAGAGGTCCTGCACGAGAGGGAAGGGTGTAGACGACAAAAAAAGCCCAGATGAAGGTGATGGATATGAGGTCATAAATAAGGAGCGCTGCTGGGCCACGCTGATTAGAAAGCCAGATTCCCAGACTGCGTCGATCGGGGAAAATGGAAAAGCGTCTGGGGCCGAGGAGCCACTGGAGAAGAGGAATTGCTGGATGCAGCTTGTAGGAATTTAAATGACGGAGCCGCACGCTTCTGTCAGTCTGCCCGAGACGCCAATCCGCCGAGACCCGCACGCAAAAATACACACACACACACACACACGAGCACATCAGAGCGTCTGAGAGCAGAGAGAGATTTATTTTGACGTGAATCAGATTCCTGCTCCGCACAAGCTTTATAATACTCCACTGCCAGAGTCGTGCCATCCGAAGAGACGGGTATCACAGTGAGATGTGCAGAGCAAACTAATGAGCAGATAAAAGCTCCATGAATTAGGGAAAGCAGACGCTGAGCAAGGTGTACCTCACTGGGACTCTCCACTTATCTTCTATCCATCGTCTCCTGCCTATCGCCATTTCTAGGGATTTTCCAAATTGTCATCAGACGGACAGCAGAAACACACTTTGGGTTTCAATCAGTGCATTTTATGAACATTTATGCATAAGCTGGATGGAAATACAGGCAATTAAGATTTAGCAATCTTAATGCATGTATGCACATTTCAAAAACAGAATTGCAGATATAGATACATTAGAACATGATTATGTGTGTGTGTGGTATCAATTACATATCAAAAACAGAACTAATTATACTAAAATATACTAAAATATAAATACTAATTAAATTTTGTAAACATATTACTGTTTATGATATATAATGTATAGAAAATATTACAAAGTTACAAATAAAAATGATAGGGATGCACCGATATTAAAATTTTGGCCGATATGATAACTGGTAATTCTTTATAGATGGAAGCCGATAACCGATATGTTGGCCGATAAATCTAAATCCAAATTTTTATATAATTTTTGAGAGCCTGATTACAAAAAAAGTCTCACCATTAAAAGCCATTAAACACTTCAAGATAAATTAAACAAAGCAGCCTCACAAATAAAGTTACTGGACAACATTACTTAACTTTATAAAAAAATAAAATTTAAAATAAATTAAATAAAAACGGAATATCCTCCGCACCGACAATTAAATTATTTCAATTAAACCATATTGTTGATGAAAATAATAAGATAAAAATAAAAGTGGTGGTTCTTACTATTAATATATCAATAATTTAAAAAAAATTAGTATCTTAAATTAATACCACTGTTTCAAATAGCAGCATGCAGTTTTAGCACTGCTGAAGAGCTGAATGAACACCGGGTAAACTGACGCGCTTATTATACTACATAAACATAAAATGATAACTTATATATGCACAAAAAGACGCAAAGTGGCCTTGAACTAAGTTACACACTAATAAGATGCATGTGTATTTTATATATATATATATATATATATATATATAAAATTTCATTAATTATATAATAAAAACAACAACAATAATTTATATAATATATTATAAAAGTTATTTATTAGTAACATATCAAAAATAGAAATAATAGAAACTTAATAATTTACTTACATTTCATTTTTAACAACAACAACAACAACAACAAAAAAGTTACATTGGCTTCACCACTGCCTAGAACTTCATTTCCTTTTCTATTTTGCCCTGAAAATTCTTCAACATGTTATGGACACGCTGCTTTATTATTATTATTATTATTAACATTATTATTTATTTATTATTAACAAATTTTTGCAATATTAGAATTGCGTTCCACAAATGAAAACTCACAAATGGATGGAAACATAGCTATCGTAGTCAATCACACAATTAAAACAAGGCCTCATTTGCACTCCTTTGAAGTGGCCTTTGAAGTCCACAGCAGTTTCTTTCGGACTTTTTCCCTGTTCCTCTTGCATCAGTGCGTTCTCTCTGTGCGTCAGCCCTTTCTGTGCAGCTGAGGGTGGGGCTGGACGCTGTAATCATGAGCGTTTGTGCATGGCTTGCTTTTTCCTGTAATTTCCCTCTAGCACTCCAGGCCTGGTGCGGTCAGACAGACAGCGGAAGAACGTGACTGACTCAGAAAATAAAAGAGACCCCCACCACTCACAAACACACACGCTAGAGCTGTGCAATTAATCAAATTAATCACGCTATGGCCTTGTGCAATTACTAAACCACAAAGTCTGCATGCTTCAAACTGATGGGAAGGCGCTTCACTCCATCTCTAGTCTATTATACACACTTCCCAGTGTGCGTGCGGCTCACGATATGGCGTTTTCACACTTTAGGGGTCTCAAAGCGCTTTTATATTATGTAAACACTCCACATGAACTCCATCTAAGGAGGTGATCTGACTACGGTGTGCGTCTCTCATTATCAATGCAAAACACTCCAGGTTGACTTTACAACATTCACACAATCCAAACATTTTGGCAGCTACTAAACAAATCTAACTAATGACTAGTTGGCGCAAAGTCAACTACACACAGATGTCTTCCTTCAGTTTACTGCCAAAATAAAGGCTCAAGAGGCAGTAAAAGTGAAGAAGTTACACAGAAATATAGTACTATATAAAACAGTTACGTGGAGAAATATATAACTGTTGAATAATAAAATTTAAAAAATGATTATTATTATTATTATTATTATTATTATTAAATGATTGCATCAATATAATACAAATTTTAAATACAAATATAAAATGTACTATTACGTACAGAAATATATTACCGTATAAAAAAAACTTAGTATTAATATTAACGAATGCAACAATACATACAGAAATATATTACTGGACTAAAATTAAACAAATTATTATTTTTTTTTGTTATTATTATATAATTAATATTACATCAATATAATAAAAATGAAATATATTGTTGTTGTTATACATTAATATAACAACAAAATAATAAAAAAATAAAACGATGATTATTATTATTATTTACCATTATTATTATTATTATACATTCATATTACAACAATATAATAACAATATTCATATTTAAAATATTCAAGAAAACAAATACAACAAAATATAAAATATACTGTTATGTAGAAAAATATATTACTGTTGTATAATAAAATAAATAATAAATAGCAGTAGTAATGAATTACTAAATATATTACTGTAGTAAAATTATATATTGAATGATATTATATAATAATAATATAAAATAATAAAATAATTATTATTATTATTATTATTATTATTATAAACACACATATACACACACACACACACACACACACTTTCAAAACCAGATATAATCTGATCACAACAGAGATTTTAACTTATATCCAACTGGCAACAATGTGAACAGGATGTTTGCTATCATCTCAGATCAAATCACAACATTTATCAAATTAATTCATCTTAATGTGATTTTTAGACGTGTCTCTTCCTACAACCAGCTTGGGATTACTGGGAAAAGAATCACAGACCAACGGCACACACACACTTATCAAAGCCTTTACTCTCCCATCTGAGTTCAGTCCGGTCCCTCGGTGGAAATCCCTCTGGAAACACACAACCAAAGGTGTGTTCACATGCACTAACACGACCCACAAACACACACGGTTCCCACACTGCTGACGGCGGCAGCCCTCCTCCACAGATTTACACAATTTAGTACAAGAAGTGCAGGAGTGCTTCTCTTGGGAGCAGAGATAAGAGGAGACAACAAACCGGCCAGCCATGGGAACTCCCAAACTGCTACTACATGTGTATGAGAAAAACTAGAGTCATGTGAACGCTTTAAGAGTGCTTCTCTGAGTGTCTGCGTAGGTGATCAAGTGTACAGGGTTTTCTGCACCTACTGCATTCTCTGCACTGGGTAAAGACTTTAAAATAAAATAAAATAAAATAAAATAAAATAAAATAAAATAAAATAAAATAAAATAAAATAAAATAAAATAAAATAAAATAAAATAAAATAAAATAAAATAAAATAAAATAAAATAAAATAAAATAAAATAAAATAAAATAAAAAGTTAAACTGGACATGGACATTATAATTATTATTAATAATAATAATACTAATAATAATAATAATAATAATAATAAAGTAAGCTGACAGAAATTAATATATAAAATATTTAAAATATACTGTTATATTGGTTGAAAGCCAGAACTAAAATAAAATAAAATAAATGAAAAAACAATGGGTAAAGACAATCTTTCACATGTATACAAAAATTTACAAATAATCAAATATTTATTTTTCTAATTATTATTTTCTTATATTTCTTATTTTAAATCAAATAAAGTAAAATATAAAATATTTAAATTAAATAAAAAAATAAAGGCACAAAGGCACAAAATTTTAGCATAAAAGGAAATTCCTTTTTGACAACTTATTAGACTTTTATCATGCTGACAGTTCAAATTTTTAAGGCTGTTAGTCAAAAACCAACACTAAACATTTTTACATTTATCCCTGCTATTTATTACCATTAAATATTAAATTAAAGCTCAGTAACTTTTGGCGCTCTAGCGGTTAATGAAAAGAATTGCGTGCGTGTTGCAGAATAACATTGTAGCCGGAGCTACTTCTCTCTGTTTATGTCTTAGTGTCGGGTGATATGCTCAATTTTCATTTCGTCAGCCTGTGAGATCTCCGATACATGATATTATTGTGCTAATTTATTTAATTATTTATTTACTTAGTTTCATTGCCGGAAAGTGAACCAAATCCAGCGTAAGGCTAAAAGCAGCCTAATGCTTTTAATGAGACTGAATTTGTATTTAACATGATAACAAATGAATAGAAAAACATCCTAAGTTACTAATTATAATGCTTACATTTCCTCAGTTATTCAAAAAGCAGCTACAGAAAACCAGCAAAGAACATTACATTACCAAAGAACATCATCACAAGCTCGGCCTAGCGCAAGTTTATGCACTTTAAAAACACTCCCGTTATAATCAGTGAATCTACACACTGTGACTCTGCTGTTCCAGCGATGGCTCATCTGAACGCCTCTGATTGGCCAATGCATTCATAAACTCAGCATAATCGTGTGATTGGTTATAATAATGCGCAACACTGTATATAATGCAACAAGCCAAAAACACGGTTTGGAAAATGGATTCATGGTGTACATGCTTATTATATACATTTTTTTTTTATTTTGACTAGAAAGATTTTGACTGCAGCTTTAAATAAATACATCAAAAATGAAAATGGCAATGACAAAAATACAATGAAAATGAATAAAGTCAAGTTCATGAATCGCTTTGTCAGTTGTTGGACAGCTACTCAACCATCCTAAAGTTCATCATAAGTGTATTAGCATGTATGTTTGTGTGAGTCTCTCTATAGGTAAACAGTGTTCTCCTCATCTGAACCCAAACTAACAGGACAGTGTGTGGCTTCCATTCTGAGACTAATGGCATGTTCAATAACTATAATCAAAACAGCTCCTCCAGCCGCTGCTGCCTTCAGAGCGAGGAGCAGCCCATTAACTCTTGCATCCACACTCAGCTCCCATTACTGCTGACGGCTCACAGCTACAGGACAAAGTACAATAACCGGTGTCAGCAAAGCCACCAGCACAGCAGCGTACAGTCCATCAGCTGAGACCGCACAGTCTCTAATGCAGCCGTATGAACCACGTTAAAAGTGTTTGAAGAGCCAAAGCTTCTCCAAACGGGTCAAAGCCTCACTTACTGAAACACATACGACCTTTTGACCTTTTAAACCCACCTTGTTATTTAAACGTTATAGAAAAAATGCTTAAGAATTACAATGATTATAATTGTATTAATTGTAACTATTATAATTGTATAATTTAATTCTTATTTTTAACATTAAAAAATTATTCATATATAAAAAATATAGGGTTGGATTGGAGAGAAAAAGGATAAATGACTGATTCTGTACAAACACATTCTGCTTTATGCCATAAATTGAATGAGAATCCATACAAATTGGTAATCTAAAAGAATTTTAGTCTAAATCTTATAATTGTGCAATTCACATACAATTAATTTTTCTGTAATTAAAATATGAGCTGGATTGTTGATACAAAGGATAAATGACTGATTCTGTACAAACATATTTTGCCATATTTATAGCAAAAATATCAATTTTTAAATAATTTAAGAATAAATATTATAACTGTATAATTTGCATATTTAAATTCTATTATTTTTAATATTAAAAATGGGCATGATTGCTGATAAAAATAAGTGACTGTACAAACATATTCTGATTTATACCATAAAATGTAATATATAAAAATAATACTACATTTTAAACTTCACTACATTTAATACCAAATGTAAAAAAGTAGGTAAATACTACAAATAATTTCATTATTATTATTATTATTATTATTATTATTATTATTATCATCATCATCATTATTATTATTATTTTACATTTTAAAAAATATATTTTCAACAGATATTTCCCAATTTCACTGATTTCCATTTCTACGCCTAGAAATGTTAGGAAACTTCAGGGCCAAAAATCCCATGGAAATCAGCAAAATTGTGGCTTTTTTAAAATCCCTTTAATAAATAATAATAATAATAATAAAAACATTTTTTGCCTTTGAGAACCCTGCAACTACGTGCAACACAAATTTAGATTTTTTTTTTTTTTTCCCCCCATACTGAAAATGAAACTTACCAGGCAATGACAAAATCTGAATATTTGATGTTTAATATATCATCACATGGGATTTTGGACCAATAAGACTGCACAGTGGACCGGAAGGCACTAAAGCACAACAAAAACTTGAATTTAAGCAGCCAAAAACATGCTGGGTACAGCTGGTTAAGACAAAAAACTACCATTGAAGGCCATTGATTTTGTGCTTAATGCTGCAGTATCTCATCAATGATGGATTATTATACATAAAATACAGTAAACGATCAATAAAGTTGGGAAAATTTCATGCAACTGGTGCACTGGACCACAATCCATTCATATATGACTGGGACGCAGTGTTGTGATTGAGGATCAAAATGAAGGTCCAAACTGAGGCTTAGCCAGTTCAAGGCTTTTCCGTCCTTCCCTCTGCACTAGATCACAAACCTGGCAACAGCAAGTCAAATTGAGTCATGCTATTTTTAAATAGGGGGCGTTTACTGAAATCTCACCGCTCGCTCAGGATTAATACCACCGGTGGCCTTGTGAACCCGAGGAGTTTATACAGACGACTGCACACTCGGCACTACGCCATCTCTAACGGCTCACACACACTCTCCTTCCTTTATTTAGTAAACACTGACCGCACACACACCTGCTCCAGACAGACCTTCTTTAACAAACCTGCATCTCATTGAGATTTCCATTAGCTTGTTATTGCATGCAGGCTAGAGGCAAGTCTCACAGCATGCAACTTTAAGCAACTTTACAAATACGAGCGGAATTAGGTTGGACTATTGTGCTAATGAATACACAAATACGTGCGAGCTGAATGCCAACGTATAGGGCTAGACCAGAGCCCAGGGGCTTCAGAGTTTTAGCAGAAGTAGGTTAGAAACTCAGGAGCCTGAATTGAACCAATCATATCATTACGGTTTGTTTGCTGTGCTGGAATCACGAGTGTGCATTGGCTTTAGATGAAAATAAGAGAGCTTTGTATGCATGTAGGTGTGTGAGTCCAAAGTCCAGCCCATTCTACAGTCTTCACCTCAATCTCATCCAGTGTTTACTATCAAGAGGTGAAAACACAACTTGCAGCCAAAACCAGCCATTTGCCAAGTGATCAATATTATTTCAGTATTTATGACCAACAACCGATATGCATAACCAATCAATTTCAGTATGTGTCCAACAACTAATATGCATAACCAATTGTTTTACTATTCATGTGTCCGATAAACAATATGCATAACCGATTATTTAAATATTTATGCGGCCGATATACAATATGCAGTATTTGTTTGTCGACAACCAATATGCATAACCCATTATTTCGGTATTTGTGTGTCCAATTACCGATATGGATAACCAATTATTTCAGTATTTGTGTGTCCAATTACCGATATGCATAACCGATTATTTCAGTATTTGTGTGTCCAATTACCGATATGGATAACCAATTATTTCAGTATTTGTGTGTCCAATTACCGATATGGATAACCAATTATTTCGGTATTTGTGTGTCCAATTACCGATATGGATAACCAATTATTTCAGTATTTGTGTGTCCAATTACCGATATGGATAACCAATTATTTCAGTATTTGTGTCGACAACGATATACATAACCGATTATTTCAGTATGTATGTGTCCAATAAACAATATTGCATAACCGATTATTTCAGTATTTCTGTGTTGACAACTAATATGCAAAATTATTATTTCAGTATGTGTCTGACAACCGATGTGCATAAACAATTACTTCAGTATTTGTGTCCAACAACTGAATATTTTACATGTAAAATTTCACAAATCCCAAATTTGTATTTTATTTTAATTTTAAAACATTAATGTTAAATTCCAATTAAAATATTATTATAAATCCAATCAATTTTATTAATAAATTACATTTTTAAATCATTTAAATTGCATATAGTTACTGTTTAATTTACAGTTTTATTATTTGCTTTTATTTTACATTTGTTTTATTTACAATTAATGTTAGTACAAATTCCAACTCATGAAACCTTTCATTCCAAATTAATGTGTTAAAAGATTTTTGATAAGCATTTTATGTTTATTTTGACAGCCCTAAAAAAAACTGCATGCTATTAGAGTTTAAAAAGTAGTTTGTAAAATAATTTTGTGTGTGTGTATAATTGTTTTCTGAGGACTCAAAAACAAATTGTGTAATTTTTGTGTAAATTCAGTATAATTAAATAAAACATTCTGTATGTCGAAGTATCATTTGCTATAAATTAGACTATAACAACACAGAAATTTTGCATAAATCTGTCTATCTTTCTGTGAAAAGCTGTGGGTGCATATTTTGTATTCCTATCTATGAATTAGCTTTGTAAGTCTACTAGATACCTAGACCCCAGTCAACTGTGACAGAAAAACCCAGATCCTTCGCAAAGAGTTGAAGAAGTTTTTTTATTCAAGATAGTGATAAGACACAATAACAACAGGACAAAGGGCGCCAGAGATAAAACGATGCTAAAGAAACGAAGGTGAAAGACGAGAGATGTTATGAATGAGGCGGAGGCCATGGTAAACAAAGAGCTTGTGTTTCACATGAATGAGTCAGGACTGCGCGTACATCCAGAGGTGGAGTGAGGTCATTTCCTGTCCAGACTCCCCGCTGTGTGCCACTTTCCCAACACCGGGAATACAGCCAAGAGGAAAGACGGCTTAGTCGCTAGTCATGTATAAGTAAAGTCTGACAATGATAGTGTTGGTTTACAACTTCTGGAGTGTTATAAAATGACAGCGTTTAGGCGGCATTACGAGCCATCAGTGCTTTCAGTGAGGTGTAATACGACACAGGCTGAATATTACTGCTCTTATCTGTCCTCAAACGCAACAACAGCTCTGGCCTGGAGGCAAACGGCGTCTTCAGCACATGGACATGCTTTAATCAGGCTAAATTCAGCTCTTGTAAACAGCCTTTTAGTCACAGAACTGCAACTGACAGCTCGCCAGCCCTGAGAGAGAGAGACGACCACAGACTTTGTCTTTGTGAATCAGAAAGCACTCAGAAACGAGCCTTGAGACCGTATGTGAGCTAAAACACATCCATATCTTCACATTTGACTAGTCTAAACCACTACGAAGAAGCTGGGGCCCTATGATTCGGAAAACACGGACAGAATCTAAACTTCAGAATCGAAAATCCGTCAAAATAAAAGTTTGGTTTAACTTTAAATTATGACAGAAATACATTGTACAGTAAAATGTACATATCAAAGCAATAATAATAATAACAATTTATTATTATTATTATTATTATCTGGATGTACTAATATTTCATTTAAAACTGAAAAAAAGAACCCAGAAAAAACAAAATCGAAAAAAACATTATTGCTGAACAAAACAAAAAAAATAAAGTCCTAGTGAAATCAAAATTGATTATTTACTTTACTAATGTACATTGCTAGTCTTAATGTGAACAATTCATCCGTGGCAAGTTAATCCGCTGAAAAAAAACTTTTGTCTTGGTAATCTTTAGTCAAAATCTGAACATTTGCTTCTGCTCTGGAATGGCGTTCCTTCTCTGATGAGGTCAGTTTGATGGCTTGGGCAGAATATCCTTAAACACACCCCTCCAACCGTTAGATTGCTATGAGTGAGAGACAGAGAGGAGGAGCGCAAAAATAAAACCTTGCCCTCAATATTCCGTTTCAGCTGGAAATATGTTGTGTAAAAAAAAAAAAACGGAATTTGGGAAAAATAAATAACATTGATTTCATAGGACCCTAAAAAGCCTTGTGATTGCGCTAAGCTAGGATGGTGTTCAACAGAAACCTACATGTTGCTTACTAAACAAAATTAAATAATGGGAATGCGTCTCAAAATATATGTTGAAATGATGAATATTACAAAAGCGCATTGATTCAGCAGTAGGCAGTGAACAGACTTCTCTAGAGTGACTAGTTATTGCAAAACCATTATGTGCTAAAGTGTGCCAACACCCTCTCCCAGAAGTGACTCCTCCAAAAACAACTCACTCTCACTAATCGCCCAGTCAACCATCCTGACCATCCCTATCCTGAACATGCCACCACCTGCCGGACTATCACAGGCTCATTAGCACACAAAGACAGACGAAACGAGGGTTGAAAAGGGTGAATGATGTTTAATAGATCTTACGTTGTGGTTATTTCCCGCGATACTGGAATTGTGCTGCAGATGCATCTAAATCTCTTATTTCTTCTAAATCTCTAAATCTTCCACATTTAATTCTAATGGTTGAACATTTCTTTTATCATGGCTTTTGATTGCAAAATAAAATAAAATACAATACAATAATAAAAATAAATAAATAAAGAGAAGAGAACCCTTAAGGGGCTCTTTGAGGTGAAAATGAAGAAATTACATACATATATATATACACTTTTTTTTTTTTTGTTACACCATCCATCTACTAGGGCTGCCAGATTAAAATAAAATATAATAAAATAAATAAAAATAAAATAAAAATATAAACACTGCATGTTGTAAAATAAAAAAAACAAAACAAAACAATAAACAAAGGAGGCCTTAAGACCGTTAAAGAGCTCCTTGTAGTTTTCCAATAAGAGAAAAATGAAAATGAAGAGATACTGCAAGTCAATTTTACAAATTTTATTTTTAAATTTATAAAGTATTATAAATGTATTTGTTCTGTACAATCAAGTAGCTTTGCAAATTCTTTAATTTATTAATTTATTATTTTTATTATTATTATTTTTATTATTATTATTATTATCATCATCATCATTATTATTTGTGCAGCCCTGCCAACAAGCACAGAAAACCTGGAACTTATTTAAGAAAAAAAAAAGCATTTAAAAAATATCACTTAGATTTTTTTTCCCCAAATCATGTACCGCCTACATTTCAAGGAAGCGGCAAAAGATCTAGCAAATCCACAATAATTGCAAATTACCAGCAGTTCTTTTCACTTGAGTATGAAGATGTCTTTGGTGTCAGGTTTTAGTCTTCAGCATTTAATTTCATGTGCAACTGTGAAAAGAAGCCAAACACATTAAAAACTGGGGTGCAAACTGTTTACAACTTGCTTGTTAGAACTGATTCTCTTTGCCAAATGAGTAGCCTAATGAGTACATACATCTCTGATTCACCACAGACGTTTTTCTATTTGAATGCATGGATAAATTGTGCACAATAAGACCAGGAAGGAGCATGAATGATATAAACATGGGCTACTTTAACCACAAGCAAGTTTTCAGTGCTTGAGACGCCACTGGCCCGTGAATGAGTGGATATTCAGCCTCAACGGTCCGACCACAGGTTGAGCTCGCAGTTTTAAAATCATCTGACATGCAGATCTGTCTAAAAGGCTTTTAATCTGGGGATCTGTGGTGTTCTTGCCTCTGGTTATTACAACATAAAGATACACACGCTTTAAACTTCACCCACACGCATGAGCGCACGCTCATTAAACACAGCATCAAAACTTCTACAGAAAGCCTGGAGGGAAAATGCATGTGAATGTTACACACTCCAGCACCAGACGCAATAAAAGAGCGCATTGATGAGATCATTAGAACGAAGCCCCTCGAAGCCCAACTCGCCCTATAATCTGTCCGAAAGATCAATGCTGGCCTTTATCAAGTTACAGCAGATTAGAGAAGGAATTTCTCAATCTAGATGCGGCGAGCTGGAAATCAAAGGCGCCTCGGATGTGAGAGGCTTTATTGGTTTGAAACTGTCCGCTGTATTCATTAAGTGCATCTGAAGGAGCCGCTTGTGCTTTACGGCTCCCTGCCGTGACACTCGAGCGACGTACACGACTGGAGCGATCGCAAACAATCTGGGCCAAAATATACAACCCCATGTGTTCGGGCCAGGACCGAGGAGACGAGCGGCAGACAGTGTGTGGGAGGAAGAGAGAAACTGGAAAAATGGAAAGGAAACTGGTGGGTCTGAGCTTGAACTTGAAAGAGTCGTTAGCAATCAGATATCAAAAGAATCTGTATTTAAAAAAATAATAAAAAGTTAAATAAAATATATAAAAATAAATACAATTAAAATAATAATTGAACAATAATCACAAAAAAAGTTAAAATATTCAAAAATAGTAAACAGAAAAAATAAATAAATTATTATTATTATTATTATTATTCACTAAACAAACGCCAGTGAAACGGCATGATTTTCAATAAAATTGATGCCACAGCAAATAATAATAATAATAATAATATATAATAAATGATAGAACAATTTAATTTAAAAAATTGTATTGAATAATTATAGTAACAAAAATTATTATTATTATTGTAAAATAATATATACACCAAAGTTAAATCGAATACTGAAATAAATAATAATATTTAAATAATAAAAGAACAAAACAAAAAAACTAGTAAACTAAAGTAATGAATAACAATAAGAAAAAAAAAATTACAAGAAGAAAATATTAAAATTACTACTATAAAAATACTACGACTACTACTAATATTAATACTAATATAATTATTATAATTCATATTATTATTATTATTATTATTAACAACACCAGTGAATTTACACAATTCTCAACACCAATACCATTCTAAACAAATAATAATAGTACTATTGCTGTTTTTTCAGCATGTGTGTTTGGCTCAGTGTTATTTTTTAGGATTACTGATAAACTAATGCAGTTTGATTTGTATTTGTTATCTATTTTAGTTTTAGTTATAGTTGTAGTAATGTTGTCATATTATTCGTTTTTTAAGTCGTCTGCAAAGGTTTTTTTTATTAAATTTTAGTTTTATTTAATTTGAGTTATTTTAGTACTTCAACATACTAAATGGAAATGAAATAATATATATATTGAATTTATTTATATGTGTATGTATGTATGTACATGTATAAGTATGTGTGTGTGGCTGTACATACACATGTAGTTTTTTTTGTGTTTGGCTTATGTTAGAATCATAATTATACTCATACCTTTTGTTGTTTTAGTATTTGAATTGTTTTTAGCTTTATTTTTTGTTTTCATTTAAATGTGTAGTTTTGAAATGTATGCATGCATGTGTCATTTTTATTTAATGTCTTTATTTTCTTACATGTGTGTGTATATAGTATTTATAGTGTTTTAACTTTTAGTTTTAGTAACTTTTTCTTATTCGTAAGTCGCTTTGGATAAAAGTGTCTGCTAAACGACTAAAAAGTAAAATTAAAGTAAAAAGTAATATTAACTATATTAACCACAACAGTACCTACAAGAAAAAGAGAAAACCACTCACTGTGTAAACTTTTTTTTTTGGTTACTTTTTAAAGCAAGCAATGCTCAATAGCATGTTTGATTACGCTGAGATATTAAAGTTTATATTGGGAACTGTGCAGTTTTACTGTCGACTATTGAAACCTTGGTATCACTGCAGTCTGTATCATAAAAAAAGCCTAATGTCAGACGCAAGCTGCTGGCAACGGCCCTGGAAGGTTTAAGCTTGCAGCTCGCAGCTCTGTTCTGTTATTTGTATTTCTGACAATCATCTGTAAGTGTTACGCTTTCGCTGTAATAAGCTCCCCAGAGTCGCGGTGGTCAGGTGACATTGCTTAGCGCTAAAATTATCTCTGCTCCATTTCTGCCTGAGATTTCACAATTATTTTTGTCACCACGAACGCTGATGTCTTTTCGACTCATTTCAGGAAAAATCAGCTAACAGGGACTGTTTCCACAGACTATTATAACTGCTGCTTTGGTGAGAGTAATTAACTTTTCCTTAGTTTGCATAGTTCTTCAAGCAGATCTCATTTCCAGCAGTCAAGCATGCGAATCCAGAGTAGCGTACAAACACAAATAAGCAAAAAACACAGGTCTTTCTTCAACTACGTGCAATATTATGCCTAAGGGGTGGATTTTTTTTTTACTAAAATAAATTAATTAATACTCCTTCCTCCTTATGTAAGGTCAGGTTAAAACTACTCTGGAAACGTTTTACAACACCTGTAATCATTAATATCATATCAAAAAGTCTGTTATGTACAGAATGTATTGCTTTACCTTTGTCCCAAACCCAGACATTAATAATAATACATTGATCATTTCGGTATTTGTGTGAAAACTATTTGTTAATTGACACATTTTGACAATCATTTCCACCACAAAATGTTTGGTTTGTTCAAAAGTGATTAAAAAAACAAACAAACAAAAAAAAAGTGAAAAAATAAAATAAAATAGAACTGGATGTATTTAGAGTTGTATAAGTACATACATTTTATTTTAGATCATGTCACATAAATATGTAAATTAATAAAAATTTTTTGGTTTTCATAAATTGTTTTCATTCAACTTAAAAATATAGCCAAGATTATAGATAAAATGAAACACATAAAATGTAGACAAAAATGTAAATAAATAAAATTGCTAATTTTTATAATCATCTACCCCCGTTTTCAGAATAAAGGTATAAATGCATGCTAAGTTGAAGAAAGGCCTAATATTTGAAGCAAACAGGCTACACCAAACAATACCACCAGGGTTATAGACTCGGACGTCAACACAATAGCACAGACTATCAGGTCAACAAGACTAGCTAGTTATGGTCACAGTGAGATTTTCTACATTCAAAACAGACCTTGTGATTGCCAGAAACAACATTATCTGCTCACAGTGGCTTTCTGATCCTCTGTCTCCTTCCTAATTTATTATTTAGGCCTATTGGGCTAACAATTATTTACATCAGACAATAATAGTGCTCATCACAAGACAATCCGGGAAACCTCCAACAAATAAAAGAATAAGAAATGACATAAAATCTCATTATTTGTCAAAAGCATGTTCATAAATGAAGATATTAAACAACTGTAGAAACAAAAGGGGCAGAAAATGCAACCAGGCATCAACTAACCCTGCAAAGCAATCACTGGTTAGACTGACTTGATTTACTGCATCAGTGGATACAAACTAAGAGATGTGTTTATTTATCTCCATCGCCATGATCAAATATATTGCAACTGACATGTTTGACACCGACATTTCCAGCTTAATGGGCAGCTAAGTGGCTAGCTGTCATTTAAACAATTAAAACTGTGTTAAATATAAATGCATTAAGGAGCCCCAAAAGCATTTCACAAGTAAAATGCTGTTAAATTTGACCCTACAGAGAGCATTTAACGACACGGGCTTGATTCTGCTAACAGACTGGGCCTTCCGCCACAAACAGGGACAGATCCAGCGCTCAGCTGTGTGAAAAACCTCCCAGCGGGAGGATTTCTGGCTCTGAACCAAGCCCAGGTTGTCCATCGGCTCCTGCGCTCTGCTCATCCTCTTTTCTATCCGCTTTTATCACCTCGCACCAAATGGGTTTAGCACGTTAGGTAACCTCATTAGCGCAAGGCAGTCCTGGGCTGAGCCGCGCATTAGCAGAAGATCGTCTGGAAGAACCGCAAGATCTGCTGTCGAACAACAAGATGCATGTTTAGACATGCACACATACAAAAGACACAGCACCTGCAATGACTGGAATAGGAAACAACTCAATATTTTTGTATTCAAAAAGCTAGCATGCAGTTTTGAATCCTGCTACAGTCGCTCAATTCAGTGATTCACTCATAAACACAGCTACTTAATTCCTGAATGAATTAGTGCTGTTGAGCTGGTTTAATGAATGATTCAAAGATTCACTGAAAAATACAGAGCACTTATTAATTCAAAATTCAATCATGAACAAATGAGCTGAATAAATCATTCAATGATGCACTTATAAATGGTCACTTGATTCGCTCCTGAATGAATCGGAATGCTGTTGAACAAATTATGAGAGTGATTTTCCGAGTGAATTCAATCACTCACACAGTCCCCTGATTTGTTTCTGAATGACTCATTGCTGTTGAACAAATCAGTTGAGCGAATGAATCAATGATTCGCTCAAATACCGTAACCTTATTCGTTCCTGAACAAATCACTGTTGTTGAACAAATAAGTTGAGTGAATTAATCAATTACTCATAAACGCATACATTTGATTCAATTTTAAACAAATCAGTTTTCATGAACAAATGAGCTGAATAAATCATTCAGTGATTCACTTACAAATGGGCACTTGTTTCACTCCTGAATGAATGGTGGTGTTGAATGAATGATTCAATGATCAATGCAAACACAAACAATTTGTTCATTCAGGTTTCACAGATTCACTCAAATACAGTTACTTGATTTGATTTTGAATGAATCAGTTATTATGAGCAAAAGGGAAAAATGAATGGCAGTATTTTTGAACAAATCTATTGGATAAATGATTCAAAGACTCACCTATAGATAGTCACTTATCACACCACCGCCTCCACATAACTTATGGCAATTCAATGTATCATAACAATAACAACAACAGACAAAGTAGGCTAATAGTTTATTCTGCTATAACAGAGATGTCTTCTCCTATTAGTGATTCACTACACCTAACCAAAAAGAGACCTCATGCTGTTGACCCTGCCACTCACAGATGAGTCAATACTCAACTACAGCAACGCACCTCACCGCAAACCAGCCACATTACAACTGTAGACACTTATTACTCCAGACTGGTTTTACAAATTCATACAGCCATTCCCAGCCAGACCCCAGAGGGTTAAGTACCACCCTACTTTTAAGAGCAACATCCATGTTTTAATGTCTCTAAGAGGCATTTGACTATGCAGCATGATTATAAAAACTGGCAGGTGAATTATTAATAGGGTTAAAAAATAAAAAAAAGCCTCGTGTGAGGCAAGGCCTCAAAGAAAAAAAAATTCATCCAGACTTCTTCCTGTGTGACTGCAAAGTGTTTAAACATGCAACAGCAGACTAGCTGTTTCATATACTGACTAACAATGTGCGAGGCAAATGGACATCAGAGCCAGAACACACCTTATTGATCAATGCAAACTGAATCAGTGTTACACATGTGCGGTTTATTCACAGCTCGAGGAAGTCAGGGTCACCTCACAAAGTGGCATTTTCTGAGAGCCAAATGAAAGTATGGTGGCAATTACAACATCAAACATCTGAACACTCCCCAGCTTTTTGAGCTATGAGAGTCCAGAGCTGCATGCTAGAAATGCAATATTGCTGATATTCCTACAACTTTCAAACTGGGAGAAGGTTTACATGAACAATGCAAGATAGCTCCATGCAAATTGCCTGTAAACCACCGTGAGTATGCTAGGCCTGCAAATCTGCTGGTGCATTGACGCTATAGCCCTTTAAAGTAATCACATAAGCACATAGTGTTGGATAGAGAACCTGAGAGATTCAGATCAGATTAACACAGAAATGGCATGTCATATCCACCGGCGTCCCTTCTTCTTCTTGTTTGGCTAAAGAGAAAAATGCTAATCCAGACCGTGACCCCTTTGGCTTCATGACACAGCGTGGTCACGGTGGAACTAGTCTTGCTTGGCAAAACTTCTTGGGTAAATGGTGTTTTGTAGTCCCGACGTTAATATGCAGTGCAGCGCTTGGCAAGACTAGGCGAGACGGCGCTGGGTGCAGATCTGATGTGCTTTAATGAGGCCGGCACAGTGCACGTGGTGAAATATTTAAGCAGGAATCGTTACTGGGGTTCCATACACGTGCTTTGATGATGTTCTCCGCTGGAGGTGAGGTCATTGCATGGTGCCACGGGGAGAATGAGTCATCCCCTGGATGAACAGGGGGATTCTGGGTGTGTGTGGAAGTTTTGGGGTAATTCAAGAGTTAGGAAGATCTGACAGACCTCTGGAGAGCCTCCAGGTGAGTATGTGCGACAGTATTCAACATAATTTATCAGAGTAACTTCACACCGTGATGCACAGCACGTCTAAGACTTATGCATAAGCCAGAGCCAACTTAGCTTAAAAGTAGTTTAGGTTTCACAACTTGCTGCGTAAATAATCTAAAAATCACCCAAGGGCATGGCTCACTATGTTATACAGAGTTTCCTGCACTAGTTTTCTCCAGATCTACACTGAGAAAGAAGACCTGTTTTACTTAAGGTTCAAATTGAATTTGGTAGGATAAAAAGAACCAAATGTTTGTCAATGCAGGCCGCATGCAAAAACAACAAGCAAGAGTAATAAGAATAGTTCGATTTCTGAACAAATGACTCTTTAGGTCGGTTCTTTTAATTAATCAACTTATACTTTCAGTGACGTCTCTCCCAAAATGACATGTTTTGTATATTTCAGGTTTGTGAAACTTACTGTACTCTTAATAAAAGACTGGTTTAATTTAGGGATACAAAAACACCTCTATTACTAAGTAATACAATTTTAAGCAAGTATTTTTAAAGTATAAGCAACTAGCAATGCCCAAGCAAGTAGAGCATCTTAGCAAACACCAAGCAGCTCCAAAGTGTGATCGGTCAAGTGTTAGCATGACCTTGAATCTTCGCATGCTCATCAGAGATGTAGGCATCTTGCACACTCCCTCTAATTTGTTGTTCAACCACAAACTGACAGTAATTCATGTAGCCTGAAAATTCTAATTAAATCAAGTAGAAAAAAAAAACATTGAGGGTAAATGGAAAAGGGGGCTAGGAAAGACAGACGGGGGTTCGTGAAAGAGCTGTAAATCACATCATTATAAACATCTCCTCCCCTATTTTCCATTCAGTCCGTGATTAAGACAGTAATTCAGCAAATCTCATTACTCCAGTTTAAAGGAGCAGCAACTCGCCATGAACACTTCATTAGAGTCAAGAATTTGAGCTATCGGCAACAAACCAAGCTACTAAGTTTAGATTTTATTTTAAACAAGTGAGGCCACACAAGACCACATCGCCATCCATCAACCTAACAGAACGTCCTAAGGAGATCACCGCAATTGCAGTGCACATTCATGCCGAGCTCACGGTAATCTACTAGACCTCAATGCAATTAAAACATCATGCCTCCACACCACCTTACCAGCACATCTGCTTCATATTAGCACCGGGGTCGCGTCCACAACGCTCCTGTGAATGCAAAAGCTCTCGTAGTGTCGGACAACCAGGGCTGTGGATCAGTAAATGGTGCTATCATGCCACCCTCTGCATACTGCAAAGACTGGATTAAGCGTGGGATTATCTACTAGGAGAGATTAATGTTAGGGTGGCCACATTTGTCAAGCTCAGAGGCGGCGTTACGATGGGACGTCCCTTTTTCTGGGAAAACACTAAGATTGGAATCAAAAGATTTTACGGTTTACTTCAGTTATCGATGAGTACGTTGAGTTTAAGTGGAAGGATTGCATGTTTCTCAAGTATGCAAAAGAGGTCCGATTTTTTTGGATAAACTGGGACTCATTTTTATTGTCGGATTAGAGAATGGCAACATTTGCATGCATTTTGGATTCAAAATAGCATGCAGTGACAGTGGTCACGCTCAGCCTTTTCAGCTGCAGAGGAGGACAATCCTACGAAATTCTGGGTTTTGGTGGCTGCAGATACACTGGCGATTGAGAGCATCACAAGAGTGCTTTAGAAAATTCCCATACAAAGCTAAAAAAGCTTGTTGCC
This sequence comes from Acrossocheilus fasciatus, assembly GCA_036784905.1. Taxonomy (NCBI): domain Eukaryota; kingdom Metazoa; phylum Chordata; class Actinopteri; order Cypriniformes; family Cyprinidae; genus Acrossocheilus; species Acrossocheilus fasciatus. The sequence continues at coordinate 3,128,369 of CM071941.1, forward strand.
AACATTGGGATTATGAATCCATAAGTCAGCCAACATCCCCTGATCATCTAATCCTTGCAGTATATTCCGTTACCCATCTATGCTTTGCCTGTTCTTCAGCACTGGCAAAAATAAACACAATGACATTCTCTGGAGCAGGCCAACTGATTGGATGAAATCTAGTACTCTGAGCTGGAAGAATGCCTTCCGGAGAAATTTATGAGTCTCACATGGATAGCTGCATCACAGCTAATGCATCCTCTTGTATGTGCAGGAACCCACAAATATGCCTCAGTTGGCTTCTCTCGTTATTACAGTCCGATGGGAATGGAGTGCCAAACAGGAAGTGGTGGGAATTACTAGAAGAGGGGACTATTTGGAAATCTGGAAGCGGGAGGGAAGTGCTTGACTTTAAAGCCAGCCAAAACGGACTTGGTCTGCATCAGCTGTTTTGCTGCGGTAGGTGCATGACTCCGCTGTGAGGTCATGTGCGAGTTCTGGCAGAGAGATTTGTTGTCCTCTGGAAAAGATCCTGGAGCTGGTGTTGTTTTGCCATGGCCGTGGGTTTCATCCCATTCTTTGCTGTCGATTGAATGAGATGGTATGAGTTCACTCATCGAACAGGTTCACTCGAGGGTTAAAGGGATACTTCACCCAAAAATGAAAATTCTAGAAAAGTCATTCAAAAGCTGTAATACCTTTGTTCATCTTCAGAACACAAATTAATATCATTTTGATGAAATCCGGGAGCTTTCTGACTTTGCATAGACAGCAACGGAAATACCATGTTCAAGATGCAGAAAGGTAGTAAGGACATCCTTAAAATAGTCCATGTGGTGCTATTTTTGTTTTCTGTGCACACAAAGTGTTCTCGTAGCTTTTACAAAATTAAGGTTGAACCACTGATGTCACATGGACTATTTTAACGATGTCCTCACTACCTTTCTGGGCCTTGAAAGTGTCAGTTGTGTGTCAGATAGCTCTCAAATTTCTTCAAAAATATCTTAATTTGTGTTCCGAAGATGAACGAAGGTCTTACGGGTTTGGAACGACGTGAGGCAGAGTAATTAATGACAGAATTTTCATTTTTGGGTGAACTATCCTTTTAACAAGAACACTCATAAAGGGAACAGAGAAAGGTGTAGCGTTTGCAAGACTCTCCATGCAGAAGTGCTTATTAGGCAGATTAAAATTTCACAGCTGATTACATCATCAGCTTGACACAACAGTCAATTATTCTGACACTTATGCAGTCTGCTCTGACTCACATATCAGTAATAGATGGGAAGGAATGGAAAGGTGCTTCTCAGACAATTTGCTGCATTTCCACTCTCTAGCAACGTACAGCGTTTATATTCATTTCAGTAATGAAGGAGATTTTCGACTGAACTTCTTCAGAGTACAGAAACCTGTACAAAGCAGCTACAGAGAGGTTGTACTTAATTACAGTTGATCCTCGGGTCCCTGTGGAAACCAGGAGGGCGTCCAATCCGAGATGTGAAAGCTCAGGTCAGTGAACATGGCCTGGCTGGGCGTCTCGAGAAGAAGAAAGTCAATTTCAGCTGCAGATAAACCAGATGCTTTGGGAAATAGTGTGTGCATTTAGTGAATGCTAATGTCTTCGAACAAGGTTTTCATGGAGTCAGACTTGATTTGTGGGTTGAACTAGAATAAACAGTGGCAGAGTTTCCGTTTGGCTGTCGATTGGGCCTCCCGGATCAATGCTTCCTGATACCACAGCCGCTGTTAATATCCTCTGATCGTACGTATTGGTTTCTACTAGAAGATTGGGTGGCGTCCAAAACTGTGCTTTAGTGTTCATTGTAAAAGGGAGCAAAAATTTAATTTTCATCCTTTTTAAAGCGCCAGCTGGCAGCCGTTTCAATGGCGGCATGAGAGAAAAAGAGCTGAAAATACATGCAACATGAATATAGATTGTTTGGAAATACGACATCCGTTATCGTGAGAGCTCTCGCACTACACATCAGGAACAGGAAACACATTACTCTGATTCTTTTGGCATCCACCCCAACTTCCTTTGGATCAGAGGGCGGTCAACTTATCTTGGGAGTGGCGGTAAATTACGCCAGACCACAACCCAAGTGAGACAGATGTTTTGAAGAGGATCGTTTTACATGTTATCCAATTCAAAATTCACATTTAAGGTCTCACACAAGAAACACTCCGTCAGCAGTGCTTAATGATAAGGATTTTTTCAGCCAGCTGTTTTTACTCGCCCTGGCAATGATTTTACAGGCCACACCAAATAAAGGAGGAATTTTACACACTTTATTTGTTATATCTGCTTGATACTATTAGTATATTTTTTCTTTCCAAAGAGAGTATATATAGATTATTCACTGCAATTTGTGTTTTAATTCAAAACATTACATGCTTTGCCAAACGATGCTGTCTATGACTTTTAGGCAATTTTTACCATTTTTGACAAAACAGAGATACCATTCTTGATGACAAATGAGCAGAATTTGTAATAATAATTTAGATTACATCACAGAGGTGTAAAAAATTAGTCTACAAAGCCAACAAAACTTTCTCATTGACCCAGACCTTCATAACCTTCTTTATTGTTGAGCCTTAATCAGAAAACACACTGAAACCATTGAAAAATATAAACTGTCATTATTTACTAAGCCTCATGTGACTCCAAACCTGTCAAATTTTCTATCTTTTGTAAAAGGAAAAAGGAAGCAGAATGTGCTGGCTTCTCTTTTCCACACAACTGAATTGATGTTGAGCTCCAAAAAACGACAACAAAAGCACCTTAAAAGTATTATAAACGGAGCTCATATGCACCATATTACAAGTCTAGATATGATTCCTATGACAGGTTTGACATCAAAAGTCAGTTCTCGCGATCAATCTCCACTGATCTCAAACCAGCCATGACATGCCATATTTAAACATTCAAACCCCTTTTATGTTCTACAAAAGCAGAAAAGCGGCATGATGGTGTAGTATAAATGACAGAATTTTCCTTTTTTGGGTGAATCATTCCAATAAACGCCACATTTGCAAGATCCTGCAACAAAAGCACTGCTGTAAGGACAGTCCTCAAAGAAAAGCAACATCTTCTGCGCCAGTTTGACACCACGCTAAATCACCATGAAGAATGCTTCACTGTGGCTAAGAGAGACGGAGCTTGACTTGATACTGTATCTCTCAAGTCTCACGGCCCTTTCATGCACCTTTCACCGTATTCTTATCTCTCTCGGGATGGAGTCTAAGCCGAATAGCGTGAAACGTTCTGTATGTCCCGGCGATAGAGCCGTGGGACTGGTGGACTGAGGGAAGCTGTGGCATCCGCTGAGGTCACTCAAGGTCAGTCGCCTCCATTGTCTGGTTCAATCTGTGCAGTGTTCGACAATTCACGAGAGACGCTCGCTGATCTGACCACCATGCGGATTAATGTGATACATTTGTTTGGTTTAGGCTCGGAAAGACAAATTAAAAGCATCAGGCGCAAATTAATATACTTTTGCGGAGTCAATTAGATTAATGATGTCGCTACTGGTTCAGGTTGACCTTTCCACACCTTCCTGTTAGAAACTGGTTATTGGCTTAAACAGACACAGGCGTGTGAATAACCTCTGAATGCTCACTGGTCGGGTTGTAAATCATGCTTATTGAAAATAAAGCTGTTGTTGAAATACCGCTAAGCGACTAAATTATGTCATTGGATGTCCTTGCACGCTATCTTCTGCTGCTTTCAGAAGCCTGTTTACAAATGTATAATAAAACGCCAGAGGACATAAATATGTTAGTACGGGGAATACAGAGAAATGCACTGCACCAGACAAAAGCAATGAATTTTGTTTGGAAAGCACAGCAAAATAAATGGGAAAAGAAAAAACAAGTAAGGAAATTAAGTAAAAATAAGAAAATACTTTTAAAAAGAAAAATAATAAATGATAAAAACTGAAAATACAATAAATGAAAAAAAAATATAAGAAGAAAATGAAAGAAAACAAACATGAAAAATAAGGCAAAAATAAAGAATTAACACTTTTTTTTAATTAAATGAAAAAGAATACAATAAATGAAAAAGAAAAAATAAATAAATTTAAAAATAGGATGGATAGATGGAAGGAATATTGCAAGAATCACAACGCCTACTAAAACATGCTATAGTTTTAATTCAAGCCTTCACACCAAGAAAAACAAATCAAAAGCACCTTGAATTTGTTCAATATCATGGTAGCTGTTTCATTTTCTCCTCAGCCTTTCCTCACGGATCTGATAACAGCCATCAGACAGCACATCTCAACCGTCGGCATCAGCGAGTGTGCTCTTATCACGGCGCAAAGACAACAAAATGGGAATGTCATGACAGACCGGCTTGCTGAAGAGAGAAGATGTGAATAGACTAGTAAAAAGTACTGGGACTCCCAAAACCCAAACGCTGCAGCCCTCCATCATTTGCGATACTCTGCACAGATTACAGCCACAAACAGACGAATGGAGGACGGTCAGAAACAGCCAATTATACGGCTGGACATACTACAGGACGTTACTAAAAGATATTACGATACTGCAAGAGAGAAACATTCAGGGGTGTGTTTCTGCATTTACAGGGATCACATATTATGACTACGGCTATCAATCTGCTTATTTATATCATAAACAACTTGTCAGTGGATCATTTGCAAAAAAAAACAAAAAAGGTTGGGCAAACTTAAAAGTAGGGCTGGGTATCGAGTTCGATATTTTTTAGGCACCAACTGAATTGCCTCGATACCATCGAGTATCGAAAAACATCTTCTCATTCGGTACCAAATTTCGATACCTAAGGGGTTAATCTCATAAGCGTCAGTGAGGCAATAAGCCTGCAGCACTAGGTTTGTTCGACTAGAAGCGACCTGGCACAGAATGATCACTGTTTGACATCCACAAGAGCGATTCGAAAGCATACGGAGCAGTCTGCTCTCTATATCGCGTGGTTTTGTTTACTACACACAGACTGAAGCGCGCGTGACGCTCGCAGTGATTTCAGCATCTGCCGTCTCACTAAATGAGGACATAAACACATGAACAACATCTCCAGAACTGCTCTGAGAGTCACTTCATTAGCATTTTACCATTTGAGTTAAATTAGCGTCATCAGAACTGTATTCACGGCAACCCGTCAAAAAAGTTTGGTTTAACTTGGAAGACACTGTGGCAGAAATACGTTATTATTGTTCAGCAGAATGTACATACGGTTACTACTAGGCTACTATTAAAATGATTAAAACTTTATATTTTTTTAAGTAGTGATCACACAACATTTCTTCCATGTTTTAAATTTAATAGTAAACCCCCTTTGTTTGCCAAAATAAATAAATAAACTTTGATTTGAAATGAGTAAACATGAAATGACAATACATTGATTAATATCCGTCATCAGAATGTGTAATACAAACACTCTAATAAAAAAAAATCACTTCTACCAGCCTTTCAAAAGAGATATCTAACCAAAAATAAATAAATAAAAAACAAACAGGCTAAATAACTAGCCTATAAACTTTTATTGCACAAAACTATCAAAGTCCTACAAAATAAGTAGCTCCCAACATCCAGCAGTTTATTAAGCCTTTCTTTCTGCAAACTCGCTTGGAAATGAGTCGCACGCCGTGAAGAAACCACACCATACTCCAGAAAAATACTGGCCTTTAATTTCCCCACAACACCTCACTAATAAACCTGCAGATTCTGCATAATCACGGGAACATTGATCGCAGCAGGCGAAATGTTTTGAAATGCATTGTTGAAGGTGGTGTTTTGTACACAGGCGGTCGTAGAGGCGCTGCTTTAAATGCCTATTAGCATGCAACAGAAACACTCAAAGAAGCAGCACGTCTCAACTGTTCGAGAATTGAGTCTCCCTTTCAACTGAAAATATCGAACTCAGCAGTCAACCTCAATAATTGACTAGTTGTTGGATGCATCTACCATCTCTAATTCTCTTCAATTATATCCTACAAATCTATTGCACACCTGTTAGAAACATGCAACTAAAACAATAACACAAATAAAGATCTATATCAGAAGTGCAGGAAGATCTTCCAAAAGAACCGCTGGCAAAATGAGAGTTAAAATAAACTCAACCTTTGTATTTTGTGGCAAGGCACTAAACTAACATACAAAACCCCTCATTCATGCATCGGTACAAAAGCAGCAGCTGTTTGATGTGTATTTGCTTAATGCGATCACAGTCTGGGAGTGTAGAGTTCAATGGCATCAGGAATGATGTGAACAAGCAGGATCAAGGAGTGGCAGCGAGCGCCAAGAGCCTAGAAATGCTGTATTAAGGCAAGACAAATAAAGGTGAATAGGGTAAAATAGATAACCAACTGATAACCACACTTACCCAGTTAATTAACCACAGCACATTAACTGCTTGCATGGTGGTCAATGTGAAATGAATGTATTATATTTTAGTTTAAAATAATTATATTTAATTAATTTTTATTTTATTTATGCTACTAAATTATATTTATGGATAGTTACGATACATTTGTTACCCTTTTGAGTATAGACCTGAAAATGAAATTTCCAAGTTAAACTTTTTGAAGACCCTTGGTAGATTATTGCTGAAGTAAAAAAGTGAAAGTGAAATTAAAAAAATATAGTTATAGAAGTTTATTATTAGGAGAAATGCAAAAATACTATTATAATATTTATTTTATATGACATAAATATTTTCCAAAACATGTCTTGCATTAAAAATGCATGAAAAATCAAAGGCAAAAAAAACTGGACCAGACGGTTAAGACATAAATTTTGCATTACATGTTTTCAGAAATGTTGTGTTTAATAAATGTAATCTAATTAAAAATACACTAATTTTCACACACTTCCAGAAAATAAATCTGAAAAAAAAAATGCATTTTCACATTATATTGTTAAATACATGTTAAATATATATCAAGCAGATAACATATCAACAAACCCCTCGGTAAAAAAACCTTCAGAATATAGAGAGGAATAAAACTGTTATGTGTGGTGTATGTAAGTGCTGTTGAAGTGGAGATGAAAACTCGTTTTAAGAAAACATCCTACTGTAATTGAAATGTACAGAAGCAAACAGATAAAGTGCAATGATAAACACTTCAATGCATATTTTGAATGCTTTCTTTACACTAGCCTAAAGATGTTATGGAAGCAAAATAGCCTGAAATCTCAAAATTGACCAATGTTTTTGCCTGTAGCATCTAGCCTTAAGAAAAACCTGAAGCAGACATGAATTGCCTAGACAAATGACAGTGTCGTCAAAACGGCGGATAAGTGAATCTATTGGTGTATCCGTCAGGAGAAGGATGGGCGGGCGGTGCTATTGAATCACACCGCAGGACGCGCCGAGCAGGAGAGCGAGATTAAACAGGTTGTGCTGCGGGAAGAGGCCGCATGCGGCGAGGAAACGCTGGGAAAACGTCTGCATCGCCTGCTCGATCATGGTCAAGCACTAACAACAAAGAGAGCCAGGCATTGGTGGCACAATACGCACACTGAGCACCAGACCTGAGACGCGTTCTTGTTGTCTAATGAGTACCGTGAGCGAACGATCGCCGCTGGCGTCTTGTTAAAGTCTCAAAGAAACGTGTGGCCCAGTTGTGCTGCATAGCCGGTGGGCTAACCCAGAAAGCCACGCTTGGTTGCCCAAGTCAGAGGAGCACTGATCCATCCGTTTAAATGTCTATCCTGACCCCATCTGAGATATGAATCATGGCTCCGCGTCAGCAAAATCTGAGGTTGCAGAGAGTGTCCGGCCGCTGACTATGAATTAATGAGCACTCCATCATCTCCCAAGCTGCCATCTACCCATTCATTTAGCAGCCCACTCATACAAATCATCCGAAGCCGATATTAAGTGTCTAACAGCTGAGTAACCCATCCACTGGCATCTGGAACAGTGCTGTCACCGAGCTCAATACTACAACCCAAGGCCCTTCTTACAAACCTGAGAGGAACTGAATTGGACATTGGGGGTTTGTTAATGTAGATCTTTAATGTAACTTTTACCAAGAAGGAGTTTTCTGGTTACCCGATGGATGGTTCTGGTGCCCAATCATAAAGCTTGTGTTCTTTGTGTTTACAAGAGGGATGCATAAAAAATACGAAAAAAAAATGGACTAAAACACTTTTATTGCATAACAGACATTTTATCTTGGAGAAAAAGCAGCATGCATGCAAAACTATTCAAGTTTTATCATATAATCATGTTTACCACATGACAGCTTGTTAAAAAATGTCAATATCTCATGTAGAGTCACACTAATTTGTGTATGTTAAGTGCAATATATAAAATCAAAATAAAGCTAATCTTTCAGTTTCAGCCATAATGTTTGATTTTGGTGCATAACGTACAAATTGTGGCCAAAACTACAGAAAACATATCATAGCATTTTGTTGAAAATATTGCATAATACAGAAATGGAGAAAAAGGATGTGAAATTGTTCTGTTTTTAACAACACAATTATTCAATTTTTTTATATATATTAGCATATTTATTATATAACAGCTTGTTAGGAATTGTCAATATCATGTCAATATCTCATTTCAGAGTCTACTATTATGCCATTAGCAGAATTGATTGTTTTTTTCCAAACAAACACTAATTATACATGTAATAATTCCAGTTTCAGTGCTGCATTTTTTTTTTTTTTTTTTGATGCATCATTAGTTTCTGGGCCAGAAAGATTAGCTCCTCAGTGACTAATGTCTTAAACCAACTGGCTATGTGAGAAAATTTCCAGCTAAAAACTAGAGGAGACAGACCATAACACCTGGCTGAAAATACTGCATAAACGTCAACATAGAGAAAAAGCACTGTGTGTTTTTTTTCTTCATATTTATCAAACTACAGCTTGTTAAAATTGATCTATATCTCATTACAGATGAGTCACAGTAAATAGATAAAGTGTAATCACTAAAATATATTATATTATATTGTATAACATTAACAGAATTGGTTGTTTCCAAACAAAGGCTGACAGAAAACATATTTTTCGGTTTCAGCCAAATTCATTTTAGAGCATTACTATTTTCCAATGAATAAAAGGCATTTCTGGACTGGAAAAATTGGCTCTGCAATGGCCAATTTTATAAACTGGTTGCAAACCAAGAAGAAAAAAAGCAAAACATCACGAGACTGATAATACAAAATTAAATAGATCGCTCCAGTTGTAATCAACAAAACCGTTGAGACTGGAAAAGCACAATTTGGATCTATTCAGATGAACAAGCTGCAAAACAACTTCACCTGGTTTATTTATTTTAAGTGTAACTTTTAAATAAATTCCAAGCGTTGAATCAAAGCCAGTTTGGACGGCATTAAGAGAATGAAATCAAACGAGAAATTAAAACATGTTTACTACAATTAAAACTCAAAGACTGCAATGAAAAAGGTAGAAACATAGCGACATTATCTCTCAACCCACAATTCTGTCGAAATGAGAGCCAATTCTGAGACAAGCTCCAAAACCATTTCAGTCCAAAAGGAGTTGCTTTATCCAATTAGAGCAGTCGAAGAAAAGTTTATATGCAGTCAAAGCCAAATTCTGTTATTTTGCACTGGAATCACTTGAGCGCTGAACTGAGCTGTCAGCGCCTGGCTCGAGTGTCAAAACAATCAGAGGGCCAAGCGTCATTTACCCTTTCACACCATTTCTACTCACCCCATGGCTCTCAGAACGAGCGAACGAGAGCAAGAGCGAGAGAGGGAAGCGGGCCCCACACGATTCGACAGTCATAGGAAGCATTAGGAAGCTTTCCATCACTGTGGACCCACTCCACCCATCCATCGACCCACTTAACTGTCCTAAAACCACAGCATCTCACGTTACTGCTGCTATGGAAACGAGGAAACGCTCACACAGCGACGGCCAGTGACGCACACACAGCTAAGCATGTGAGGACCATTAGAGGCATTTCATTCAACAAGCATCCCTGCCGAGGTGGAAACACCTGCAACGGAATGAGCGATGTTTTCATTGGATACTGTCCATGCCTTCCTTTTGTTCATTTTTTAATCACATCCACCAAAACCTAGTTTATAACAGTTACAGTCAGGTTGCTAAATCACTATTTAACTAGTAAATCTTTACAGAAGCCTTATATAATTAGGTTCAGGACGCATGTCCAATTTTTAACGGCGTTGGTTTCAGAAGTATTTTTCCTGTTCATTTTTTCCCATAGAAAAAAAAAAAAAAAAAGATTAAACATTACAAATCTACAAAATTAAAATGACAAAACTTTGATTTGAAGTAAATAAATGTTAATATTTGTATATGAATTTGACTATTTGGGGAAAATAATCAAACAATAAGACAAATGAATGGCTTTAATGAGAGAGAGAACTACAATCCCCAGATGCATTGTGAATAAAATTGTAAAAAATAAAAACGAGAGAAAAATAAAAGTTGCAAGCAATATTTTTCACATTCATTTCAAAATATGGATATAGATGTAACTATTCAAGTAGTTTGATTGGCTCGATTACACCATTCCCAGTGTTTAATGGGAGTGGGCGGTTCTTTTGGCACAAGCTGCTGTTTTGATTATCTGATTGGTGGAGATTCTTTTGTAGAATCATGGGTAATGTAGTTTTTCACCAGAAATTCAACTGTTAAACAATTAAATATTAATTATTTTAAATAATGTGAGTTAAATGGCTTTAACAAATGCATATACTCTTAATTAACCTTATAGTTTCAAGTAGGTCTGTGTTTAGTTTGTAAATGATTGTTAAAAATCAATTCCTCTATAGAGAAAACGAATGGGATTTTCAACTGTGACAGCATTTGACAAGCTCGATGCATCGCCATGGAAATGGAATTTTGTACATTCTAAAAATGTTGACATTTAAAAAATCTGTTTGAATATTCTAAACTTGTGTGAAAAGGTTAAAGGTCAAGTCATTCCAATTCCCTATAGGGACACTAAACTAAAGTCAATTTGGTCTGCCATTGTTCAAACAAACAGACGGTCAGTGGTTAAGCCAGTGTTGCTAAGACCCATCTAACATCTACACAACACAACCAGATGCGCACACACACAAACACAAAACAGCACATTCGGAAAGAGCATGCCACAGTTGAATAAGTGACCTTTGCAACTTTCCTCTCTCTCCACACATTGCTCCATTTATTTCCCACTCCAGTCAGAAACGCACCAGAAAAAAACAGATTGCATCTCTAAAACAAGTACACTTAAATAACATCACATAAAAGGTTATTCCATCCAGTAAGATGCACTCTCTTTGAGAGTAACCTCTGCCAGTCTTTGGAGTGCGTGTTATTTCACCGCATTCCCCCTTTAATTCGCAACACAAGGCATGAGCGAGACACGGGGAGGGAGCTCATCCTCCGCCTCTTGTCGTGCTGCCCAATCTGTGGCCTGTTAGGCAGTAGGCGGAAACTAATGACCAACATGAGTGTCTTCATGAGCTGTTTATTTTGCAGCATTCCCAAGATGCTGCAACAGCTGCCAAGCAAAAGCAGAAAAAAAAAAGAGAAGCTATCTTCACCTAGCCACACACAAAAGCGGCCTTTCAATCGCTGCGAAGGCCAGCACAACCTCTGCTTCACACATCGCTCCAGATGTAGACCACAGGTCATCTGCTTCACCATCTCAATTATTTGTCATTTTCCTTTTCAAAGAGCACTGGAGAAAGAAAAGGGTTTGTTGGTAGAGCTCCAGAAGTAAATATCCCATTCACTGTGTCCATCGAGAAACTGATATTTAGTGATAATGCAAAAAAATGAAAACCAAATCAAATTTCAGGTGCAGAATTCAGGTGCAAAAAAATGCGAATGATATAATTTAATTAATATAACTATTTGTTTATGTATTTTAAAATATCTGAATATTATTTAATATGATAAATATATATGCGTGAATATAAAATTATATTTATTTATATTACATATTAAAATGTTACATTTTGTTATATTATTATATTATATATAGTATCTTATATTATATGCAAAATATTGTGATATTTAGGCTATATATGAAGAGTTCATTTGCAAAAAGTGATAAACGACACTTAAAAAAAAAAAAAAAAGAGCTGATTTCCGTACATTATTCTCCACATCTGAACCCTAAGCGCGTTTTGTCAAAAAAGCCGGTATTGTCCACTTTCAAGGCATCACGAGTTCATGTTTTATTGCAGATGCCAACAAGCGCCCTTGTTTGTGAATAGAAGCCGATAAGCCCATTTTAGCGAATCAGCGCGCTGTATTCAGGTCAGATGACAAGGCTACTTTCACTTTGAAAAGACGTGAATAGTCAAAGCTGACTAAAAGTGATCGAGGATAGATCATTTTGACGTACTTGATGAACCCGTGATATCTTCTTCAGCGCTTAAAGGAAAATAAAAGCTGAAACGTTTTCACAGAGCCTTACAAAAGCAACGCGTTACAATGGTGAGGGAAAAGCTTTGTGTATTGTGTGTAATCACATCCAAACAGTTTATGATCACAACACAACAACAACGTTTGTCAGGCATCTACATTGTCATCTGAGGAGATTACAAAGATTAAACGAGTGTTTTTTTAAACTCTAAAACATGAAATGTGGAGTTATTTGCCAAAAAAAGCGACTGTTGGAAAAAGAGACAAACAAACTTTTAATATGTAAAAAAAAAAAAAAAAACATACTATCAATGAACTTAAATTTTTTTAATTACCTGTATTTGTTATTATTACTTAATCAAAACAACCCAACTGCAGTTTGATTGATATTACTTGGAATTCACAATAAAAAAAACTGGGATTTCTTTAAAAAAAATAAATGAAAAAAATGGAGTTATCGGTTTTTGCAAATGAGCTCTTCATATATATATACCTGGGGGGAGAAAAGAAAATATTTATATATAAAAATTAAAAAAAAGAAAAAATTCTCCCCCCAGGTATTCACAAATATATACAAATATATTCTATTTCATACTTAGAATTAAATAATGGATTTTTAGTGAGCCAATCGATTCTAATACCCCAGGGCAATGCAGCCTAGGTTAGTTTTCCTAAGGAACTATTTATTAAAGATTTTTTGAAGACCTTGTGGAAAAAATCAGACTGGAAAAATGTGGGAGCTCGCTGCCGTTCTCTTTTGGGACTAGAAAGTGTTGCGAATGCTCTGCATGGCGGCCACAGCAAAGCCTGCACGGAGCGTCCTCTGGCTAGCCGTGCTATTCCTGGGTGACACAGAAAAAGCCTCCTCACACACTGCAGTGCTTTTTAAGGAATTCTGACAGGCTTGAGCCAATGGATCAAACACCACAAGCCACTTGCTGCTCCCGGGCGTCGCTCCTTCATGACTCCCAGAGCGACTTTGTGCCAGTATAATGAATGAGCCCATATCACTCTTAATCTCTGGCCGGCCGCCATCTGCCGCTGCAGTAACATGAGCTGGCTCCACATTGGTCACTACGATCTCATCCTTCCGAGTTTCTCGTATTGCATGTCTTAGATCAATATGAAGATCCAAAGGAACATTAGAAGTGAAAATGGTCTCTTTTCAAATGGCTCTGGGCCTCCAGGTAACATCAGCACAGCGGTAAAGGAGTCCAGGGAGTCTGTATGCAAACAATAATCCACAGAGACATAGTCATTACATCTGTCCAGCGCTGAGATTGCAGTTAGATCATCGTTTGCTGGCGTGTCCCAAGCAGACAGCATGCCCTCACACATCCAGAAAGGGTTGAGCTGTCAATCCTAACGTGATGAGATGCATCTCCTGAGTTTTAGCCCGAATCCCTGTGTCAGAATAGCCTCAGAGTTCAGCTCTGGAATGGGTTTGGAACAAATACTACAAAGCACATACCATGCATACAAATTTTACACAAAAAGAACATAGGAGGCAATTAAACTGACTAATTTAAAGCAGAATTAATTTTTCTCAGTATAATGGTCAAAACATCAGCATCTGTAACAGCCCTATGTCTATTGACTGCAGACTGACTATAGTCACAAAAGATAACAAAACGAACGAGGAACAAGGCTCTGTGGTAAATTTCCAAAGTGCAACTCAAAGCTTTCAGATGGAGGTTCAAAAGCTGCCCATTGATGACAATATATTAAATCAAACAAATGATGACAAAATGCAATTATTTGCATGATCCCGCTACTGATAATCCAAGATAATATTCTAATAATATTGTTTTGGTCATGATAAGGCACAATTGACAAAGAAAATCAAGCAATTTTTGCAATGATAAATATTTAAATCAAATCTGGCAACCAATACAGAATGACTGATGCTAAGGATGTATATTAATGCATGTTTGGATATTAAAATGACATGGCCGCAAATACAAGCACACAAAAAAACCTGCTGAAATAAACACATTTCACAAACTATTTACTCAAAAACCACAAGTAGCAGTTATTAATCTGATAATATACAAATTATTGATGTAAATAATCCCAAACTGGGTAAATATCCCCATAATCAATCAAAATTACCACTTATTTATTGAAAAAAATACAAAAAGATTTTGGAACTGGCACAAGTTGAAGTATTAATCTGATAAAATGTGAATTATTGATGCAAATAACCTCAAAATGGCCAAAGATGATCCCTAAAATCAACTGAAATGAACATTTATTTCACACATTATTTAATCAAAATCCACTAAAAATGTTGTAAATGGCACAAGCGGAAGGTAGTAATCTGATAATATGCAAACCATCGATGCAAAATTATCTCAAAATGTCCAAGCAAGATCCTAATAAACAATATAGCTCCTTTTTAACACATTCACTGATTAAAATAGCCTCAAAAAGGCGCATTCATCCATTTAAAAAGCCTGTTAGAGTCTAAAAATATCGATCAGCTCCTCTCCGCACCCAAATAAGCAAACCAAGTCCAGCTAAGCGAATGAAAACCACATGAAGGGTGCAACAGATTTGTCTGAAACTACACTAGAGCTGTACAAACAAGGGTTAACATGATTCACTCGGTGGAAACCAACAAGTTGAGCCTGTTCAGCCAACAGAGCTTTGAATCACACGGTTCCTGTCAAGCCCTCCGTCACCCTCACGGTAATTACTTTTTTTCGTAAACGGGGGTGGGAAAGAGCTCTAATGACTCGTGTGTGCCTTTAGTGTGCGAGCGGAAGCATTTCTGGAAACGATATGGCATGAGTGTGAGTGTGAGTGTGTGTGTGTGTGTGTGTGTGTGTGTGTGTGTGTGTGTGTGTGTGTGTGTGTGTGTGTGTGTGTGTGTGTGTGTGTGAGGGGGCGGCGATCTGAAATCACTGCCGCCACTGCTGCTGTCAAACAAGCAAGCGAGAGCAAAATATCCTCCTTCCGCCAGGAGCCGAACCTCCAACTCACTTGATAAAGCAGCGGGCTCCTTCAAACGTATATCCTTCTTCCCATCCGGTGGGTAAATCTGAAAAAGGAGACAGGAGGACAATGAGCTTTGCATGCAAAAAGCATCTTCTAGAGTGACTGGCTGCACATCTCTCATCGTGCCAGTGATCTGCAGTGCTGTTCAATGCCCACAAGCACTGCTCGCATCCCTATACTGCAGATCAACATGTCTCATACAGTTGTTTTTTCTCTTAGCGGTGACAAAAAATTGCTAAGGCTTTCATAACGCAACTGTGAAAGTTTTAAAATTGAGTGTTTTGAGGAATGCAAAGCTTCTCTTGCATGCTGTCAAACGACCCGAAGAGTGCAGCAGCAATGACAGCTGTCAATCAAAAGCCTAGAAAACCATGCAACCTTTCAGAAACGTGAGCGCAGGTGTGCTGCATGCATGCAACGCAACGCGAACGCGAACGCAATGACATTGCGCGCGTCGCGTTCTGCCACAGCTGCGGCTCCGCAGCTGCATTGATTGCGTTTCTGCTCATGCGGATTTTTTTCCCCCCGTTAAAAGCCTCTTACCTGGAGTTTTTCTGTGCCCTGTAATGACGGCTTCTCCCGTGACTGGATGCAGCCAGGTTGTGCTCTTCGCTTCTTCACTGTTGGGTGAGAGAGAAAAAAGGGGGGAAGAGAAGGTGAAAAAACAACCGACGAGAGGCATTCGAGTCGAACCGAGCCCAAACTTTCCATCCCGCTGATATTTACTTGATAAAGAAGACGCGTCCGTCGCGGGTCACGCCGTAACTCCAAGAGGAAGGCAGGCAAGACAGCCACTCTGGATTGAGGTCCGCCGCCATGTCTGAGCACTGAGAGCAGCGCTCGAGCTGCGCGCCTCCGACCCACTCGCGCGTACTCGGGATTCCTTAGCAACGGTGTCCAGGGCGCAGGCGGGAGAAGCGCCTCTGGGGGCGGGGCGTACGCGCGGACCAATGACGTGACGCGCAGACGCGATTTATTTATTTCGTATTTAAATGACATTCCTATTTACGTTAGCCAGCTTTATTTGTGTTTTGCGCTCACAGAATATAATAAAGATTGAGTTTATTGTCAATGATAAACAAACAATTCAAAAGTTTTGGGTTCTTATTGTAGCACCTTACGAAGATATTTTTTTTTTATTTTGATAAAATCTCTCAAAACTTATTCTGTCATTTCTTGTGAATATTAAATGCAACTTTCAAAATAAAGTTAGGTTAACAATAAATAAATAAACAAACAAACAAACAAACAAACAAACAAACAAAGTATCCATACCAAATAAAAACGTTTATGTACTACCTTAATAATAATGTATGTATGTTTTTAATCAAATGCTGCATTGAATTGATCTCGAAAACGAAAATCTAAACTTGGGTGTCAAGTATGCTTTTTTTTCTTTTTCTTTTTTTCAATCAATGTGAAATTTAGCTGACAAAGTTTAACAACAAATTCAAAAACAGTGAAAATAATAAATCGTAACAGTGAACAGTAAATACATAATTCACAGTTTCTCCCCCAAAATACATCACAATCAATAAAACATACAGTCTTTGATCATGAGAAACCATTAAAGTCTAAATATTTATCAACCACAGTTAAAATGACTCGAGATACAAATGTTGACAAAAAACATATGCTATTAAACAGACAAGTATTACAGTATTAACAACACAAATTGTATTTATTTATTTATTTAGGGGGGGTCCAATATCAAATGTAACTATTTGTAATCATTTATTTTTTGCTTTGCCATCAACAAGGTGAGAATTTGTACTTTTGATGTTGTTGTTGTTATTACAATCATGACAATCACTATATAAATGGATAATAATTAAAATAATAATAATAACAGCACAATGGATGGATTTCATTGAAGGAAAAAAACAACTTAAAGTCAAAAGAACATGAAAAATATGATTCACTGAATAATATTTACTTTCAGGCATTACATTTTTACTGGGAAATACATTTAATCTGGCTTTATTCTCTATTCTAAATACACATTTATACAGCACATTTAGTAGTATTTACAAATACACATGGCATTACTATATATGTTTTTCTATTCACTGCACATTTTAAATGTCTCATGTTCACACGTTCACAGGTTTGAATAATGTGCTGAACTCATGCAACGCTAACCGTGTTACACAAAACTATAGATGTTCTTACCATTCAGAGCGCTTGCTTCAGGTCAGTCTTCAGATAGTATGAGAGGATGATGATGATGATGATGGTAAGCGTTTAGTTCTCGTCTCACCCGAGTGTCTGACCCTGATCTGAACTCATAATAGGAGTCTTTATTCTTAAATGTGTGTCCAGACGCTGAACGACCTTCTAGCAGTGCCCTCGTCTCTAAACCAGCTATAAATCCACCCAATTAGTAATCCTGGCTGACCAAAGGGGCTTAAAACAGATTAGCACTGGTGTCTACAAGACTGGAGTCTGGTGCAGACTTTTCTTAGATTATCTTACAAATACCATATTCAACATTTGATCATTTTTGGTCATTTTTATTTCTTTATTCTCTTATCATGAAAATCCTAAAATACAATCGATTAGAAAAATACACTATATTGCCAAAAGTACTGGAACACCCCCTTCTAATGAACAGGTTTGACTACTTTAGTAATTTCCGTGAGTACAAAGCATATAATGATATTCTTGGGAACTGTGTGCTTCTAATTTTAAGGCAACAGTTTGGACAGGACCCTTTTCTAACATGACAATGTCTCTGTGTATAAGGCAAGGTTCAAAAAGAAATGATTGATTTAGTCAGTGTGGAAGAACTTGACCGGTCTGCAGAAACCCAGCTGAACACCTCTGCTGTGACTTTAAATGCAGATCTTGAGCCCAAAACTCTTTACCAAACACCAATGACTTGTACATGCACTATATGGAGAAGCGTATTGGGACACCCCCTTCTGTAGAACAGAAAAAGGCACTTCCAAAACTGTGGCAGCAAAGATGGAAACATAATTCATGTATTTTAAAATTGTATTTCCATCTCTGTTGTTTTGGAAGTGTCTAAAATGACTGAACCCATATGTACAAGTCATTGGTGTTTGGTAAAGAGTTTTGGGCTCAAGATCTGCATTTAAAGTCACAGCAGAGGTGTTCAGCTGGGTTTCTGCAGACTGGTCAAGTTCTTCCACGCTGACTAAATCAATCATTTCTTTTTGAACCTTGCCTTATACACAGAGGCATTGTCATGTAAGAAATAGAAAAGGGTCCTGTCCAAACTGTTGCTTTAAAATTAGAAGCACACATTTCCCTAGAATACCATTATATGCTTAAACATCAAGATTTGTACTCATGGAAATTACTAAAGTAGTCAAACCTGTTCATTAGAAGGGGGTGCCAATACTTTTGGCAATATAGTGTATTAGCACACCTCACATCTACAAGCCTTATGGAGTTTGTTCAGATCACTATGACCAGTAGTGTGTTATTTGAGCATCATGAAGATAATATTATGATTTTATCATTTTTTTATATTATATTTTATATTATGTTTATATTTATGCAGATTATATTTATATAATTTTTTTAATTATTTTTTAAATTTTAGTTAATGTTTTAGCAAGTTTGTTTTTGTCAATTTTAGTAATGTCCATATAGCTTTTATTATTTTTTTTTAAATTTAGTTTTAATTTTAGTTATTGTAGTAAGTTAGACTAAATTAAAATGAGAAATGTTGCCTTGGCAACTAGGTTTAGTAACTAATTTTTATAGTGTCTTTTATTTCAGGCAAAATTAATTTTAATGCAAGTAGCTAAAAGGTTTTTGTAAATGTGTGAATAAAAAAAAAGTTGCAAATAAAATGATTGAAAAAGATTATTAGAGTCTTTCTACCTCAAAATTTCAGGTTTAATTCATAATCTAATTTTCTAATTTTAATCTTCTAATTCTAATTTTATTTTGTAATTATTTGTAAAAATTTACAAAACTGTTTCAAAATAAATATAACATCTTTTTTTATCCTATAACACAATAACAAAAAAGTGGTTAATTCTATGTTCAAAATTCAGTTCAAACTAAACATGCAAATTAAAGGCTCTTTGTGTTGTTGATAAAATGTTCCTATTTGGTATTTATTGTATTTTTGTTAAGTTTGATTAATATTATGTGTGACACCAAATATAACAGAGTTATATAGTGTTGAACAAGTTATGCATCAAATTTTAATATTGAAGGACAGAGTTTATTCAAATCTCTCTGTGTTGTCAATACGTATAGTGATGCTTCCTTAGGAAAACATCACTCATGAGTGACTACGTGTGCAGGTGCATTAGTAGAAGTGAATATCAGAAGTAAATTTGGGTTTTCCAGCCATCTGAAGAGCTAAAGCGATGCCATTACGAGACGTAGCTCATCTCAGACAGGCTTCAGTCGTAAGAAAGCCTCAACAATATTCATTATGAGAAGCCGTCGCGCATTTAATAACTGTGGGAAAGAAGAGCAGCAGAACATGTGGAAGTTTGATGACAATCTTGAGCAGTTTTGACGGGCCGGTGGGTTTGCAGAACCTCGCTCAGGAATACACTTCAAGCTGGGTGACAGCGGCGGATCGCCTGCTGAGCCGTAACTAATTATGTGTGCGGCACACTCAAGGCCAAACCGAGCCGAGAGAGACGCCGCAGCCGCAGCTGCTTCGTTTTCAGTCCACATCCGCTTATCACCATGCCCTTTCACATAAAAGTTGATTCGAATGTCATGCAAAACTTCTTATCTAAAATAACGATGTTTGTGGAGGCAAGCATCACTATTGTGATTGCTCTAATGGTTAGTGATCTGAACAAATACTCTCTCAGTCTTTCTGCTTCAAAATTTCACATTTAATTCAAAGCATTACATGCTGTTATACATGCTTTATTCATTTATGAAATTTATGGGTATTTAAACATTTTTCAAGGTAAATCCTACACCATTTTTTCAGTGTAAATATTTGATAACAGCAATTTAAAAACTAGTTTAATGAAATTACTTAACAAAATGTTAATTGGTACTTAATGCAAATTACTGATTAGATTTTCAGCAAAACTTGCAATAAGACACAATTCAATAATATTACTCTTTAGTTTTGTTGTATTTTTGTCAAGTTTGAATATTATTATGTGTGATACCAAATAAATGAGTTATACTAAAAGTATTCTAATATTGAACAAGTTATGCACCAAATTTTATCCCCCCCCTTCATTGTCCATTTTCATTTTACTTAAGATTAAAGTTTGTTTAAATTTTTTTTGTCCATTCTTTTTTTAAATGTCTACATTTTTTTTCCATTTTTATTTCAGTTTTAGTTATTCATTACATCAAATTAAACTAAATTAAAATGAGAAACGACAACTAGCTGAAATCATTTTTCAGATTCATGTCCATTTTTCACCCAGATTCACATTCATAATTTTTTTTTTTCAGATTCACATCTATAAAATGTTTTTTTTTTTAGATTCAGGTTTATAAAATGTTTTTTTTTTCAGATTCACGTCCATAAAATGTGTTTCAGATTCACGTCCAGAAAATGCTTTTTCAGATTCACATCTATGAATTATTTTCAGATTCACGTTTATAAATTTTCTTTTCAGATTCACGTCCATAAAATGTTTTTCAGATTCATGTCCAGAAATTTTTATTTATTTATTTATTTATTTTTTCACATTCATATCTATACAATGTTTTTCAGATTCATGTTTTTTTAGACTCATGTCCAGAATTTTTTTTTTCAGATTCACATCCAGAGTTTTGTTTTAGATTCACATCCAGAAAATATTTTTCAGATTTATGCGTATAAAATGTTTTTCAGATTCATGTCCAGAAATTATTTATTTTTTCACATTCATATCTATAAAATGTTTTTCAGATTCATGTTTTTTTAGACTCATTTTTTTTCAGATTCACATCCAGAGTTTTTTAGATTCATATCCAGAAAATATTTTTCAGATTCACGCCTATAAAATATTTTTCAGATTCACGTCAATAAAATATTTTCAGACACATACATTGGCTTGTAATTGAACAGTTTGACCTGTATTTGATATGTACTGTTTCCAGCTGGTCGTCTCGATGCATTCTCTCACAATAATGAGCCATTGTGTTGATTCTTCACAATCCATTTACTAAAGCTGACGAGTGTTTCTGTTGCAGACAAGTACAACTGCAGCGGCTCCATCTTTCCCTCTAAAAACTCATTTGTTCTGCGTTGCTGTCTGGACCCCTGATGGTATTTCCGCTGCGCTTGAGTCACATCATATTTAATCACAAAAAACGGCTCCTAACAGCTACCATACTGATGGCCGTTTGTGTTTTACACCGCGGAGCCACTTGTTGCGTGATATGCTCTCCGAGCCTGTCAGGAAGTCAAGCTCTTCAGATACACAGAGATAAGTGAAATCACTACCACCTGTCAGCCGGCCTCTTATGTCTGTTTACGTCTCTTCTGGATGGAAATGTTGTTTTTGTGTGTCTTTCTGAGATTTGAAGGATGTTTAAACAACAGAAAACTGTTTTTCTCTCCTAAAAACTTGAAAAGTTAATATCTGCCACATAGGTATTTATTGTAGTTATTAATGGTGTTTTACTGTTACACTGAAAAAAAGTGGTTTTCAACCAGAAATTGCTAGTAAATTTAACAATAATTTACAAAGAATGGCAAGTAACATTGAATTAAACATGACATTTTGAAGTAGAAAAACTGAATTAGCATTTCTTTGTAAAATGTATTACAATAATCTTTTTATTTACAACCTCAATTTTTTTTTACAGTGTACCATAGCTTATACTTATCATTTTTAGAAAATATTATTTTATAGTTAAATATACTCCAATAATCTTTGAAAAATATTTTTTACAATGTACTACAGCTTATAATCAGGATATTATTTTTAGTTTTTTTGTTTTTGCTGTTTTTAGTGGTGTTTTACTATTAGACTGAAAAAAATAGAGTTAAAATGTTCTGTCTGAAATTGCCAGTGAATTTCACAATTAATTACAAAGAAAAACATTGAATTAAATGTGAATTTTTGAAGTAGAAAGACATAAATACTATAATATTTTCTTTAAAAATTATTTTTATTTATTAATTTTATTTATTTTATTTTTTTTACAGTGTATTATTGCTCATATTTAGGATTTTTAACAAACTCCAAGTATAAAACTAAAAAAATCTCAACAACTTTTTAATGTAATTTATATATATATATATATATATATATATATATATATATATATATATATATATATATATATATATATATATATATTTATATGAAAATGTATTTATTTTATTTTTCATGTCCTTCCTATTTATTTATTTATTTATTTATTTTTTTATGGGTGGGTTTTTTAGTCTTATTTCTCCTAAGTTTATTTATTTATTTATTTATTACAGTCTACAGACACAAATATTCCTTTAAAATGTAAAGATTTAAGATTATACTGACTATATAGCTGACGAAAACTCAGACTTATGCTGAAAAAGTCATAAAAAGCTGAATAACATAGAAACATGAGCATCTTTAAAGGTTATTCCAGGTTTCTGTTTCATCATAAGATCGAGGGAAGCTGCCGTCTCTCCTCAAGGACAGAGAAAACAACGCTATTGTAGTTAAATGCCACACTTACTCTAATCGATCGTGTCTGGCACAGAGCCGCGGTCATGATGAGCAAACAAACCGCTCTGTTAAATTACCTTTGCTCTTTTTGTGTTTCTTTAATGACCGTAACTTACTAACAACAAACCAATGAATTCAGATGTTACATTTAAATTATAGGTTACATTTAAATTCTAAGCTTTTATTTATTATTTCAAAGCTGCTTCTCGTATGTTCTCATAGACTAAATTAAAACGGCAATAAATAAATAAAATATGTATATACAGATCTGATATATAATTTACATAGTAGTGGAAAATTATTTAAATTATTAAAAAATCTAAACTAGTATTTTCAAACTTTTGGACCCCCTCTGTATAGTTATTTAAAGCTGAAAGTCCTCAAACTCAAAAGCAGTCAAAAGTTGTCTCATGTCACTGTAGTCAAACCACTGAATTATTCTGTCTTATTGCTCTCGCAAAGATTTTTCGCGACCCTTCATAAAATATTCAGAGCTGTTAGCCTCTGACAAGTTACACACAATTTGCATCAAGCGTCTACTAAGACGTCTGCAAATTTCAGGGTGGGTTTGTCCGCTGACACAAACAAACAAACAAACAAACAAACAAACACGGCAGGCTCATTAATATTTACTTTCTCCAGTCTGATTAAATGTTATTCTGTTTTATTTTATTAATCAATTTTTGTTTATATATGCTAACCTTATTAGCTTGTTTCCCAGGAGTCCATCTGTCCGTCTCTCTTGGCACATGTTCATGTTCTAGGGCTGTTTTGGCAGAAGAGAGCAACTACTGATATTGATGTTGCATCAGCACAGACTTTAACGAGCCAAACTAAATTGGCAAATAAATAAATAAATGTCAAAATATATATCTTATGAAAAATTCTGCAATGCTCCAGCCTTTGGGTCAATTCAAAGAAGCTTGTTTGCTCAAATCTGTATACAAGCAACTTTAAATATGCATAAAATTAACAGTCATTAAAAATAAAATAAAATAAAAAGAAAGATAACATTTCCTGTAAGTAAATAAAAAAAATCAAAAGGAAATTAAAAAAAGTTGTATTTTTTTATTGATAGCCATAGATAGATAGATAGATAGATAGATAGATAGATAGATAGATAGATAGATAGATAGATAGATAGATAGATAGATAGATAGATAGATAGATAGATAGATAGATAGATAGATAGATAGATAGAGAAACAGACAGACAGACAGACAGATAGATAGATAGATAGATAGATAGATAGATAGATAGATAGATAGATAGATAGATAGATAGATAGATAGATAGATAGATAGATAGATAGATAGAGAAACAGACAGACAGACAGATAGATAGATAGATAGATAGAGAAACAGACAGACAGACAGACAGACAGACAGACAGATAGATAGATAGATAGATAGATAGATAGATAGATAGATAGATAGATAGATAGATAGATAGATAGATAGATAGATAGATAGATAGATAGATAGATAGATAGATAGAGAAACAGACAGACAGACAGACAGACAGACAGACAGACAGATAGATAGATAGATAGATAGATAGATAGATAGATAGATAGATAGATAGATAGATAGATAGATAGATAGATAGATAGATAGATAGATAGAGAAACAGACAGACAGACAGATAGATAGATAGATAGAT
The DNA here is from genome assembly GCA_036784905.1 of Acrossocheilus fasciatus. Lineage (NCBI taxonomy): Eukaryota > Metazoa > Chordata > Actinopteri > Cypriniformes > Cyprinidae > Acrossocheilus > Acrossocheilus fasciatus. Next base: position 3,152,977 of record CM071941.1, read on the forward strand.
AGATAGATAGATAGACAGACAGACAGACAGACAGACAGACAGACAGACAGACAGACAGACAGACAGACAGACAGACAGACAGACAGATAGATAGATAGATAGATAGATAGATAGATAGATAGATAGATAGATAGATAGATAAATAGATAGATAGATAGAGAAACAGACAGACAGACAGACAGACAGACAGACAGACAGACAGACAGACAGACAGATAGATAGATAGATAGATAGATAGATAGATAGATAGATAGATAGAGAAACAGACAGACAGACAGATAGATAGATAGATAGATAGATAGACAGACAGACAGACAGACAGACAGACAGACAGACAGACAGACAGACAGACAGACAGACAGATAGATAGATAGATAGATAGATAGATAGATAGATAGATAGATAGATAGATAGATAGATAGATAGAGAAACAGACAGACGGACGGACGGACGGACGGACGGACGGACGGACGGACGGACGGACGGACGGACGGACGGACGGACGGACGGACGGACGGACGGACGGACGGACGGACGGACGGACGGACGGACGGACGGACGGACGGACGGACGGACGGATAGATAGATAGATAGATAGATAGATAGATAGATAGATAGATAGATAGATAGATAGAGAAACAGACAGACAGACAGACAGATAGATAGATAGATAGATAGATAGATAGATAGATAGACAGACAGACAGACAGACAGACAGACAGACAGACAGACAGACAGACAGACAGACAGACAGACAGACAGACAGATAGATAGATAGATAGATAGATAGATAGATAGATAGATAGATAGAGAAACAGACAGACAGACAGATAGATAGATAGATAGATAGATAGATAGATAGATAGACAGACAGACAGACAGACAGACAGACAGACAGACAGACAGACAGACAGACAGACAGACAGATAGATAGATAGATAGATAGATAGATAGATAGATAGATAGATAGATAGATAGATAGATAGATAGATAGATAGATAGAGAAACAGACAGACAGACAGACAGACAGACAGACAGACAGACAGACAGACAGACAGACAGACAGACAGATAGATAGATAGATAGATAGATAGATAGATAGATAGATAGATAGATAGATAGATAGATAGATAGATAGATAGATAGATAGATAGATAGATAGATAGATAGATAGATAGATAGAGAAACAGACAGACAGACAGATAGATAGATAGATAGATAGATAGATAGATAGACAGACAGACAGACAGACAGACAGACAGACAGACAGACAGACAGACAGACAGATAGATAGATAGATAGATAGATAGATAGATAGATAGATAGATAGATAGATAGATAGATAGATAGATAGATAGATAGATAGATAGAGAAACAGACAGACAGACAGATAGATAGATAGATAGATAGATAGATAGATAGATAGATAGATAGATAGATAGATGATAGATAGATAGATAGATAGATAGATAGATAGACAGACAGACAGACAGACAGACAGACAGACAGACACAAAAGCACACCTACTGCTTGAGGAACAGAGTGAACTTTTCAGGATATAGTTTGAAGACAAAGGTGGCCAGAAAATCAGCTCCGTTTGACCTTCTTTGGCAAGTTTGTAATAGAACAGACCATAATGTTCCTATAAGTTCTTTCTTTCTGTGCTTAACTCCTGAAAGTTTGTAAAGGCCTTCTGTGCTGGTCATCATCAGTGGAGGTGAGCAGAAGCAGAGTGTGTAATATTTCTCCACGGCGTGCAGTGATGGAAGTAAAGGTCAGCACTTTACATCTCCGGACGTCTGCATTTCTCAGCTCTACTCTGCCGTTGCTTGGATTGCAGGTCTGTCCAGAGAACTGAACTCAGTTTGTTCTTTTCCTGCTGGTTGGTGGAGAACCTGAGGGTCACGTGGTCATGAGGTCACGGGACGGGACGGGGTTTAGGGTGCTGGGGTAACGCTGCAGGCAGACCTGACTCTGTTTGCTTAAACTCCATTCAACTCATTTGGAAAAGCCTACTGAGCTGTTCTGCTGTCTAAGGGATGAAGTGAAACCGATTACATATATAATATTCATTATTATATTCAATACAGTTAATCTAGATTTTTTTTAAAGTTGTGAATATGTTTTATTCTCTATACTTTTATTATATACAATAAATATTTGTATTCTATTCAATGCATTTAATATATATTTTTTGTTGTGAATGAAATCATTACATTGAATAATTTTATTATTACACAATATTTTTATCGTATCATATATTTAATCTATATTCTTAAATTGTGAATAAATTTAAATCAATTATTTTCTACATTTTTATTACATTTGATACATCTAATCTAGATTTTAAGTTGTGAATACATTTGAATTGTATTATAGATTATCTCATTTTTAAATATGTTCCATACCATTTAATCTATATATTTTAAGTTAAATCTGAAATCTAATAAATCTAATTAGAATTTTAGTATATATTGTATAATTTTTTATATATTCAGTACATTTATCTCTATATTAAATGTAATTACTTTGTGTAATTTTATTATATATTAATTTTTTTATAATATTCAATACATTTAATCTATATTTTAAAATTTGAATGAATTCAATTGTACAAGTTTATTATATATTGTATTTTTATATATATCTATACATTCATTGTGAATGAAATGTAATAATTTTGTATATTTTTATTATATATTAAATAATATTTTTACTATATGCAATACAATTTAATCTTTATTTTTAAGTTTCTAGAATTCTTTTATATATTTATTATATATTTCTTATTCAATACATTTATTGTATTACATATTTAATTTTTTATATATATTCAGTACATTAAATCTATATTTTGAAGTTACAAATACAATCATAATGAATTTTATTATGTATGAATTTATATTTTTGATTATATTCGATACATTTAATCAATACTTTTCAAGCTGAATGAATGAAATGTAATCAATTATATTTAAAATCAGTATTTCTCTCACCTTTGTTCACCATCTCTTGTTGATTTTGTTTCACTGAGCTTGTCGAAGTGCATTATGGGATTGCCTTCACCATAATTGCTGAGGTCCAAACGCTTCCCCCGGTCACTCTCTGACATCTCGAAGTGATCTAAGAGAGAAGGACAGGGGTTAAGAAATGTCAAAGTACACTGCACACTGCGCACACGCACACACACACACACACACACACACTAACGATAAACGTGAGCAGTCAGAAGTGCTGAGGACGAGCAGAGCTGACAGGACAACATCACACAGTTACGTAAGCAGAACGCTGAACCCGGAGGAGTCATTAGCATGCACGGCCGGACCGCAGGCGTCAACACGCAGTTAATGAACACATGAAATCAGACAGCTGTTACAGGCTTCTGTGTCAGATCCTGTTCAGAAAAACCTCTGCTTTACTCGCGCTCTCCGGAGGAGCAAAACCTTAATTACGTTATGTTTACGTTGATAACCACCAAATCAGACGGATATATGAACCAACAGAGAGATGATCGTGCAGTGGAGCAAATGCTTTAAAATAATGTAGCTAAATAAATAAATATATAAAAGCGTTGTTAATTATTACTAATATTAATTGTTGCCTTGTTATTATTCGTTTATGCAAGTTTAATTTCACACGTGGTGTTTCCAGTTATCTCATGAGAAATAAAATGAATATTTTTTTTGTAATACAATTTTGTGTTAAATATCTTAATATTTTTTTGCATTATAGTCAGGGTTATAAACTATAAACATTTTTTGTTATTTGATAATGTATAAATCTCTCTCTCTATATATATATATATACAGTATATACATATACAGTATATATATATTGATATTCTAATTTTCTAGGTTTATGTTGATGTACTAAAATTACTAAAACTAAAATAAAAGTTAATAAACTGTATAGACATTGAAAAAAAGAACAAAAATGGCAAAACACACTGACTAGTCATTTTTTTTGGAATATAATTTTGTTAAATATCTTTATATATTATTCAGGGTTATAAACTATAAAACTATCTTTGTTACTTGATATGTATACATTTTAGCTAGATGCCGATGCCAGAATTTCTCTGAAAATTACTAAAACTAAAACGGAAATAAAAAATAATAAAACTATGTAAGCATACTGGCAAAACATACTAAATGACTATATTTACTAATTTAATAATAATTAATTTAAGAATACAATTAATAATACTTTAATATAATACTATAATACTACATAAACTACTATATTTTATTATTTTAATTACATATTGAATATATACATTTATAATATAATATTTTTAATAATATAATATAATATTATTCAGTATATTCAATCTATATTTTTAAAGTTGAAATTCAATGAACTATTCTGTATCATTTTACTACAGATTTCATTTTAAGCACTTTTTTTTTTGTACTTGGAATGTTTAGTTTTCTCATTTAGGGTACAGTGACTTTTTAATGAAGTTTGTAAATAGTGAGCGTCAGCTGCTGTTTATGACAGCAGATCTGCTTCAGCACAGGTTATTGACTTCCTCCTTCATTCGATCCGAGCCGAGTGTTGTTCTTACTGAGGGTCTGCGGCTCACCGTGGCATTGTTCGGCGTTTGTTTCTGGTGGTGAGTGTCAGGTAATTCTTTTGTTCTGACATTCACAAAGGAGAAGAAAGGAAATCTTTGTTTCTGTTTTTTTGTCTCCTCCACCTCCCTTCACTACGAGTCATTATACAGCGCTTCCTCTCTGGTGAAATAAGAGAGAGACAACAATCTCCGGCTCCACCTTATACTTCCTCGTGTGTTCTCTGACTATTTCCATAGTATGCATAGTGCGGACAGTACGCTGGGCTTCTATATGCATTCCTGCATGACCTACACCAACCATACTTACTGGAACATTGTATCCCACAATGCAATGCACTCGGCTTGACCTTTTGACCTCTTGTTCTATTTACACTGTGAATGAATGTTCAGTTTTAAATGTAAATGATATATTTATAAATTATTATTAATTATTTTATAATGTTAATATAATTCATTTGCATGTTTTATAACAATTTTATTTCATATAATTATTTTTAATGATTTTTAATAATTTTATGCATGTTTAATATTACACATCCAGTTATCACCTGAGAAATAAAATTTAAAGCAATTTTGTGTTAAATATATTATAATTCTTTTGTATTATAATCAGGGTTAACTAAAACTAAAACCATTAAAACATTTTTTTTTTTACTTGAAATAAAATGTTCATTAACTGAAAAAAAAAAACATAATTACTAAAAAATAAAAATAAACCTCATTTATTTTTTAATCTAGTTGGCAAGAGAACATATATCATTTTATTTAGTTTAACTTGATTAAAATAATTAAAACGAAAATGTATATTTATATTCAATTGTAAATTTAATTGAATTAACTTAAAAAGGTCTTTATTTAAGTGTTACATATTAATTATAATTTACACATTATATAATTTAATTATTATAAATTATTTGTATAATAATCAATATTAATAATGTTAATATTTTAGAATTTATATAGTTTTATAACAATATTATTTAATATAATTATTTTTACTTAGTTTATATACAGATATATATATATACAGAGAGAGAGAGTTTTTAAAACTATACAAGTTCTAAAATATTAACAATTAAATTACAAAATTTATACATTATAATTTAGATTTAATACTTAATAGTACATTTTAATCTTTTATTTAATTTAATTTTAAATTTTAAATTTAAAACAGAAAATATACAATTAAAAACATTCAAAATATTAAAAAGAACTATAATAATATCTCAAATAATGCTAAAAATAATTTTGTTCAAATGAAGAGTCAAGATGAGCACTTGCAGCATTTCACACAGCTTACTCTGTATACTGCACATTTTATGCATAAAAAATATTTGTATACTATGTATACTACATAAACAGTATGAACAGTACGCTAGTCTTTCTGTTGGGAACAGAGCCGGTGTTGTGTGCTCATGAGAGACTCAGTATTGACAGTCAGCAGTCAGCAGTCAGATCTGTTTTTAAGCATCTCTGTCATCTCTCACAGCCCATAATGCTATTTTTAATGAGGGAACTGTGGGAACGTGCTCTTTTCAGATCTTATTTGTGTGCTTACAGAAACTCGGGCCGTCCACTGAGACTAGGATTTAAGCTAATGAATCCAAGACACACAGCAGCCTCCCTCAAGCAATCTGTCCACACAGACTCCCAGCATCATCTTCATCAGACTCACAAACTGTTGCTTGATCAACACTGAAGCCGCGCTTTGAATACAATTAAAACAAGTATTGGTTCTTTTGGTCAGAAGAAGGAATTACATTCTGTAACATGAGATACTGCAGAGCCATATAACAATGTACTAGCTCTTCTGAACGGTTGCTATGGTGATCTGAGAGGCTGCAATGTGGTTGCTAGGTAGTCTATATGGTGTTCCTAGAGGTTGCTATGCTGCTACAATGTAGTTACTAAGTGATTACCAACAGCGTGTTCAAGAAGGTTACTAGGGTGTTCAGGAAGTTGCTATGTGGATGCTAGGGTGTTCGGAAAGTTGCTATGTGGTTGCTAGGGTGTTCAGGAAGTTGTTGTGTGGTTGCTAGGGGGCTACTAGGACTTTCAGGATGTTTCTATGCAGTGGCTAAGTGGCTGCCAAGGTATTGTTGAGATGCAGCTGATACTAGGATGTTCAGGAAGTTGCTGTGTGGTTGTTAGGGTGTTCAGGAGGTTGCTATGCGGCAGCTAGGGTGTTTGGAAAGTTGCTATGTGGTTGCTAGAGGGTTACCAGGGTGTTCATGAAGTTGCTATGAAGTGGCTAAGTGGTTGTCAGGGTATCATTGGATATTGCTAGGTGGTTGCTAGGGGGTTACTAGACTGTTCAGGAAGTTGCTATGCAGTGGCTAAGTGGTTGCCAAAGTATTTTGGGAAGTTGCTATGTAGATTTTATGGTGTTTGGAGAGGTTGCTATGCAGCTGATACAAGGGGTTACTAGGGTGTTCTGGGAGGTTGCTGTGTGTTTGCTAGGGTGTGCTGGATGTTTCTACACAATGGTTAAGTGGTTGCCAGGTGTTCGGGAGGTTGCTAGGGTGAGATACTGCAGTCTGAATGTACTTTGGGTACATATTTATACTCCCCTCTTCTAAAGCAAAAGGACTTTCCCACCATGAGCTTCAGTATTAATACAGTATCTCACAAAAGTGAGTACACCCCTCACATTTCGCCAATCATTTTTGTATACTTTCTACAATTCTATAGAAATGAAACTTGGATATATTTTAGAGTAGTCAATGTGCAACTTGTATAGCAGTACAGATTTACTGTCCTCTGAAAATAACTCAACATACAGCTATTATTGTCAAAAAAGCTGTCAACAAAAGTGAGTACACCCTACGTGAAAACAGCTATATGTCATTTAACAAAAAAGCCTGGCTCACAAAAAAGCCTGCAAACAGTTTGCTGAAAACAACCTGGCCAAGAGCATGAATTACTGGAAGCATGTCCTGTGGTCTGATCTAAGGTAAACTTGTAAGGCACAGATGGTGTCCAGCATGTGTGGCGATGCCCTGGTGAGGAGTACCAAGAAAATTGTATCTTGCCTACAGTCAAGCATGGTGGTGGTAGCATCATGATCTGGGGCTGCATGAGTGCTGCTGGTACTGGGGAGGGAAACATGGATTCCAACATGTACTGTGACATTCTGAAGCAGAAGATGATGCCCTCCCTTCAGAAACTGGGCCGAATGGCAGCTTTCCAACATAATAACGACCCCCAAACACACCGCCAAGATGACAACTGCCTTGCTGATGAAGCTGAAGGTGAAGGTGATGGAGTGGCCAAGTATGTCTCCAGACCTGAACCCTATTGAACACGTGTGGGGCATCCTCAGGCTGAAGGTGGAGAAGCACCATGTGTCTAACATCCAGCAGCTCCGTGATGCCAGTATGGAGGATTAGAAGAGGATGCCAGCAACAACCTGCGCAGCTCTGGTGAATTCCAAGCCCAGAAGGATTAAGGCAGTGCTAGATAACAATGGTGCCCCTACAAAATATTGAAACTTTGGACACAGTTTTGACATGTTCACGTAGGGTGTACTCATTTTTGTTGCCAGTTATTTGGACAATAATGGCTATATGTTGAGTTACATTTAGAGGACAGTAAATTTGTACTTCTATACAAGCTGCACATTGACTACTCTAAAATATATCCAAGTTTCATTTGTGTAGTATTGTCCCTTGAGAAGATATACTAAAATTGTTGCTGAAATGTGAGGGGCGTACTCACTTTTGTGAGATACTGTATATGACTTCTATGATCATCGATGGAGGATGGAGGATATGTGACGTGTGGCGTGGTGCACATCTGGACCCTGGAGGTTCAGAGCCACACGGTGCGTCATTGAACATCTTGTGTTAAACACACATCCCTGGTGGAGTTGAGTTTGATCGGAGCACTTTAACCTGCGCTGCCTCAAAATAAAGCCATTCATATTGAATGAGCCTGTAATACACTGTGTAAGACGCTCAGTACCATGTAAACACATGAATATTGAATAATAATATGTGAGTTATAGCTGCTGCTCCTGTGAGGACACACAGAGAATGAAGTGCACTCACATCATGTGTGTGAGTATTTCAATTCCTAACGTGCAGTTCAAGAGTGCATTTCATATCTGGCACTTATGTATTTAGTAAAATCATTTTATTTTTCAATTTACATTAAATTTACTCAGCTACTTTCATAAAATGTAACATGCACTCTACTGTATAAGACTAGACGTTCTATAAAGATCTGATAGGTTGCTATGCAGAAGCCAGGTATTTTACAATGGCATTCCTAGAGGTTGCTATGTGGGTGCTGGGGTGTTCAGGAGGTTGCTATATGGTTGCCAGGGGCTGCAATGTGGATGCTAGGGTGATCTGAGAGATTGCTATGATGTTGCTAGGAAGTTGCTATGGTGATCTGGGATATCTATATGCTTTTCCTGTTCCTAGATGGCTGTGTGGTTGCTATGGGTGTTCTGGGGGGTTGCTATGCAGTTACTAGGTGGTTAGGGTGTTCTAGGAGGTTGCTTGGCGGTTACTAGGGGTCTGGGAGGTTGCTATATGGTTGCTAGGGTGTTCAGGAGGTTGTCATGGTTGCTAGGGTGTTCAGGAGGCTGTCATGTGTCTACTAGGTGGTTGCCAGGGCATTTTGGGAGATTGCTATGTGGTTTTTAGGGTGTTCCGGGAGGCTGCTATGCAGTTGCTAGGTGGTTACTCTGGTGTTTTTGGAGGTTGTTGTGTGTTGCTGGTGTGTTTGTGAGGTTACTATACTGTTGCTAGTTGGTTTATTTTAAAGGGTTGCTATGTGGTTTCTATGGTGTTTGGGAGGTTGCTGTGTTCTGGAAGGCTGCTAGTTGCTAGGTGGTTACTATGGTGTTTTGGGAGGTTGCTATGCAGGTGCTAAGTGGTTGCCAGGGTATTTTGAGAGGTTTCTATGTAGTTGCTGGTTTGAGGTGTTGCTATGTGGTTGCTAGGGTGTTCTGGGAGGTGGCTATATGGTTGCTAAGTGGCTGCCAGTTTATTTTGAGGAGTTGCTATGTGGTTTCTAAGGAGTTCTAGGAGGTTGCTATATTGTTGCTAGGTGGTTGCTCATTTGAGATGTTGCTATGTGGTTGCTAGGGTGCTCTGGGAGGTTGCCATGCAGCATCTAAGTGGTTGCCAGGGTATTGTGTGAGGTTTCTATGTAGTTGCTAGGGAGTTCTGGGAGGTTGCTATACTGTTGCTAGGTGGTTGCTGGTTTGAGTTGTTGCTGTGTGGTTGCTAGGATGTTCTGGGATGTTATTATGCTTTTTTGAACAGTAGTGATAATACAATTACAACATCAACAAAAATTGCTTTGACATCATTCAAACTGCCATCAACGACTCTTTTCTGGAAGCAAGTAAATGTAAAATTCCCCTACAAGTCCAACCAAAAACCTCTTTCAGACTGGCTCATTATTTCAAGACGACTCTTCACTTCCTGTTTCACTGAGCCCATTAAAATACTCTGAATGTACTAATGCAGGCTGAGTAATGACGAATGAAGCTGGACGAGTGCCAGCCGTGATTTACAGCCTTCTGAAGAGATCAGCGAGACTCAGGAAGACGCTGCTCTGGGAGGAAAGGACAGGAAGCTTGATGGAAATCTGCTCGCTATCAAACGACGGCAATCAAAATATCATTATTCTCGCCCCGCACCTCTGCCTCTCTTTTGCTAAACGCCGCTCTCAGCTGATCTGACTTCCTGTTTTAGAAAGGCACGCAGGCGCGTCTATCTAAAGAGCTAAGGCTTCATTAAAAGCACCTGTCGTGATCATGACGGAAGTGAAGTTCCCACGCTTTTCTCATCTTTTCTTGCTTATACTGCCGCCTCCATCTGAACAGCGAGCTTGAGACATATAAAATTAAACTGTTTCAGAAATATTTAAATGTATAAAAACAAGTATTTCTACAAGTATTTTTGTCTAAAAAGCATTTAGACACATTTTAATAATGAGATTCGTGCAAAAGTAAAAATGTATTTTATATTTATATACATATATACATCTTTTTAAAAAAAATATATATTTAAGAATATTAGTATATTGCATTGCATAATGCATTGCATTATAAGAATATAAAACATATGTATATGTATGTATGGATGTATGTATGTATCTAATAAGAAAATAAATGTAAAAAAAAAAAAATTAACACATTATGGTAATGAGAATTAAAAAATAAAGAAAAAAAAGTAGATTTTAACAATTTCTGAGATATTTAAATGCATGAAAACGCACACATTTGAGCCTACACTGAAAAAAATAATTTTTTAAACTAGTATTTCTATCTTATTTTTTTAACACATATCCGCCAGTGGGGTCATAAAAATAAAACTAATTTTCTCTTTGAAACAAGTTTATTTTTCTAATCCCACTGGCATATGTTTTTTCTCGTTTTAAGTAGAAATTTACATAAATTTTGAAAATTTGTTTTAGAAAACAAGACCTAATACCTTAAGTAATTTTGCTTCTCATGTAAATGCATCTTGATTTTAGACCGTTTAGATATTTGTCCAGTAAAACAAGTCAAACAGACTGATTAAAGAAAATCAGTTTTTTTTTTCGCAATGTAGAGTGGGATTTATCTCTCCAAACAGGCTTGAATTTTGTCTCTTAGTTACAGCTGCAAGATGCCAAAACATTGCTACGGCTATCACTATGTCAACCATGATGAGTTCATCCATAAATAACTAAACTGTGTGCATGAACAGAACGAGATTAATCACTCAGAAGAGGAGCAACAGCCATATTTAACTGCAGCGTGTTCAGTGTGGCCAGTTACATGATATCTTGTTATCCAGCAGACTTCTGAACCTGGCTGTGGAGACAGGATTACTTCATCCTGATGTAAATCTCTCCGGCCCCCTGCACGCTTCTTCATCAGAGAGGAGCTGAGCATATGGCGCAGGTCTCTGCAGGAGGCTGGAGAATCTATGGGCCGCGTGGAATGCTGAGCTCGCCTTTCTCTAGCATTCGTCGCGCGTGGCTCGAAGGCAGTTGTGCCGTGTGAGGAATGCTGAGAATACCAGGCTGCTTTATTGTTTATGACATCACGTGGGCCCCGAACACACCTGTTTTGAACACAGATCAAAGAAGAACCAGGCATTTTATCTGTTGAAGAAAGAAAGAAGAAAAACTTAATAAGAAATTGTTATTCTTAAAGAAGTCTACTTTTATAACCAATAAAACACACCGCACCTCCAACTCCTAATTCTCATTACTGCAATGCCAAGAAAATTGAATTATTTTACCATTTTTAGTTAATTATTTAAAATTATTGAAATAATTAAATTGCTAAATGCTGTAATTTTATTGTACTCCAATAAAACATAATTTAGCTAAAAATGTACAATTTTTTTTTTTTTTTTAAATATTTGACACACACACACACACACACACACACACACACACACACACACACACACACACACACACACACACACACACACACACACACACACACACATACCAAAACCTTTCATCAAAGGTTGATGAACTTTTTTAAAACTTTTTTTTTATTCAAATGTTGACTACTGTTTGTGTGTATATATATATATATATATATATATATATATATAAAGACGAGATATTTAAAAACAATTTTATATAATAAATATTTTTTATTTTCTCACAACTTTCATTACTATAATACACACACTAATACTATAATACATATGTGTGTGTGTGTGTGTGTGTGTGTATTATAGTAATGAAAGTTGTGAGAAAATAAAAAAATATTTATTATATTAATTTTTTTTAAAATATTTAAAAACATTGAAATGGTTCAACTTTTATTATTGTTTTTTATTATTTTATTATAAATTGTTTTATTTATTGTATTATTTATTTTATATAAAAAATAAAATAATAAACAAGAAGAAATGAGAATCTAATAATGTTTTTTTTGTTGTTTTGTTTTTTTCCAATCATTTACATTGAGAATTGTCTGTAAATAAAAATGACTTCAGATTTTAAAATAAATAAATGAATGCATACTGGCTCTCACTGACTTGCGTGTTGTTGTTGTTTTCTCGTTCTCACAGCAGCACTCTCTCATGCCCTTTCATTTTTCAGTGACATTTGAGGCGTCTTACTTCATTCCATGCTGTCCGTGGCTTCATCTGACGTGACGACTGCAGGAAGTTCTGCTATTCGCTCTCCGAGCAGCCGTGATCTGCGTTTGGAGAGGAGTGAACGAGCGTCACGATATCATGGCCTGACTTCAGCTCCACTGACTGACAAGCAAAGAGAGATCAGTATTCTGTCAGAGACGGAAATTAATGTCATGCTAAAGTTAATCAATAGGGTTTATCCATTAGCTGCATTGGATTTTTGAGGGTACACAGGAAGTAGTTTAACTCTCACATGAATGAGATATTTATGTGATTGACAGTGGTTTATATTGATTAGTGTGAATAAAGTGTTTTAAAAGGAAATGCTTCACAAATGCAGAGTTTGCGTGATGATAATCACTACAGGTCCATATTTTTACACTAGGCCACGACACTTGTTTTATCTCGGGAATAAAAAGGTACACTCTAACCATTACTGTAATTAGATATCCATGAATAGACGAGAATTAAAGATAATTTCAAGCAATTGAGCAGCTTTGAAGATGTGAATGTATTACTCTGTGATGAGCTGTTCACAATTCAACGTTTCCCTCTAAAACAGCATTCGGTCTCTGGAGACTCACTGATGAATATTCATGAGGTTGTTTCGGAGATAAAAAGATAAATTGGTGTGAACCACATTAATTTTTGAAGCATACAAACGTTATTTTTGTTGTGTTTAGAGTCTGGAAATAGAGCTATATCCTGAGGACATGTGGTGTGATCTGCTAACTTCGCTCTAGAATGTGATCTGTCTCTTTAACTTGTGTTTCTGTTTGTATTTTCTGCCGTAATGAAATCACTGACATGTCTATCATTTTAATGAGAACCTTATTCGTGTAAATTAATCATATGCATTTGCCACGCTTAAATGAAATGCATACACATACAAATATATAAGATTATTTAATTTTTTCCCTCATAAATATTTTACTAAACATAAATATGGAAATCATTCATGTTCCTTCCATAGTATTTTTTTAAGGGCAATATGTTCTGCTCTATATTTTATTTACATAAACAGGACTGCATATCATTGCAAATGAAATGAAATGAAAGGAAAGGAAAGGAAAGGAAAGGATATAAAAAAAATAAAAAAGAAGAAATGAGAATCTAATAATGCTTTTTTTCCAATCATTTACATTGAGAATTGGCTGTAAATAAAAATTAAATACCGTAAATATTGTGAAATGAAAATAACAAAATAATAAAATAAAATAATAATAATGAAGCCATTTTTATCTTCTAAAAAGACTAGAAATGCTAAAAAAAAAAGCTTAAACTAGTTTTAGGTACTTTCTTTGTTAGTTTTAGCTACTTTTTGAGTATATTGCAGTGTATCTATTTATATACAGTAATTATTTATGTTCCTTCCATAGTACTTTTTAAGTGTGATTTATTAGTTATATTTCTTAGGTTTAATGCTGTGACCCTAATTGAAATCCTACTTGTTTTGTGCCAAATTTTGTGCTCTATATTTTATTTACATAAACAGGACTGCTAATTACCGCAAAATAAAATAAAATAAAATAAAATATGAACAAGGTAAAGTGATAAACAACAAAATAATAAAATAACATATAATATTTTATCTATCTTCTTAAAACAACAGAAATGCTAAAAAAAAGCTTAAACTAGTTTTAGTCATTTTTGTTAGTTTTAGCAATTTTTTGAGTATCTTGCAGTGCATCTACCTACAGATCATGATTAAATTATGAGCAATTAATTATAACACACTATCTGTAATGAATCAGGGCTTGATTTCCCATTAAATTATTATAATAATTATAGTCAATTCTTTATAGTGAATAGAAAATATGCAGTGCAGATTCCTGAACAAATGAAAATTAAATTAAATGAAATGAAAAACACCACAAAATAAATAATTAAGCTATATTAAGTTTTTGTTATTGTTGTTTTTGTGTTATTTTATGAGCTACTTTTTTAAGCATCTTGCAGTCTACAGTACCTAGCTACAAAAGGGAAGTTAGACTGGTTAAATATCATTATAATAAAGGACATTGCAATTATTTATTATAACACATAATCTCTTAAAGTCTATGAACATATTTTCAGGTACAGTATCTCACAGAAGTGAGTACACCCCTCATATTTTTTTTTTAATATTTTATTATATCTTTTCATGTAACAACACTGAAGAAATGACACTTTGCTACAATGTAAAGTAGTGAGTGTACAGCTTGTATAACAGTGTAAATGTGCTGTCCCCTCAAAATAACTCAACACACAGCCATTAATGTCTAAACCGCTGGCCACGAAAGTGAGTACACCCCTAAGTGAAAAGGTCCAAATTGGGCCCAAAGTGTCAATATTTTGTGTGGTCACCATTATTTTCCAGCACTGCCTTAACCCTCTTGGGCATGGAGTTCACCAGAGCTTCACAGGTTGCCACTGGAGTCCTGATGTTGGAGACCTTGCGCTCCTCCACCTTCCGTTTGAGGATGCCCTACAGATGCTCAATAGGGTTTAGGTCTGGAGACATGCTTGGCCAGTCCATCACCTTTACCCTCAGTGTGTTTGGGGTAGTTATCATGTTGGAATACTGCCCTGTGGCCCAGTCTCTGAAGGGAGGGGATCATGCTCTGCTTCAGTATGTCACAGTACATGTTGGCATTCATGGTTCCCTCAATGAACTGTAGCTCCAGCCATGCAGACCAATTTGATGCAGTGTGCGGCATATGGTCTGAGCACTGACAGGCTGAACCCTCACCTCTTCACAGTGATGGGCAGTAGCGTCGCTACAAGTAGTGACGCTACTAGTTTAACTACATTTCTCAGTAGCGTGGCGGTAGCGTCACTGCTTTCTGAATCAAATAGCTTTTCGGTAGTTAAGCTCTTTTTTTGGTCAAGTAGCGCGGTAGCGTCAACAAAAGCTAACGTTACATTTTCCAAAGAAAGCATTCTGAAGCTCAAGCTCAAATCAGAAATATAACAGCTACAGATCACTGATCCTGGATCAGTAAGTGACGCCACAGACGCTAAAGCTCGTAACGCCATTGGCTCCTCAAACTGTCAGTCAAACCTCATTATTCCTCCCGCCTCTCTCGTCAATGAAGTGCGGCGCGCAGTTTGGAGCATCTCAGCTTGTTTGCAGTCTGAAGGTAAATAAAGAACTGTTGATTGAATAAGTACAGCTGTTTCTTTACTCAGAAAACACTATTTATGAAGGCTAATGTTTTTTTTGTTTGTTTGATTGTTTGTTTGTTTTTTGTATTTGACGAGCGGAGAAGAGTTTCTCTAGCATTTGTTGTCGAGTCACAGCCAAATAGCTCGTGCGAAGCGCTGAATCTTTCATAATATGATACTTTGGCCAAATAACAGAAAAAAACTGAACGCCCGCATAATGACAGAAAACTGGGGAAAACGGGACACGGGTCAGAAAAAATAAAAATAAAAAAACATTCGCTGGTCAAAAGCTTCGTATTTGAACTTGATTTTGGTGAAATGTTTATATTGATATCTAATGACACATGCAACGATGCAAATAAACAGCCTATCTGTAGGCCTAAACATCTATATGGTAACACTATACAATACGATTTCATTAAAATACATTTGTTACAGTGTTTATTAATTTTTGTTAATGTTAGTTAATGAAAATACAGTCGTTCATTGGTAGTTCATGTTAGTTCACAGTGCATTAACAAATGTTAACAAACAACTTTGGATTTTAATAATGCGTTACTAAATGTTGAAATTTACATTAAGATAAATGCTGCAGAAATATTGTTCATTCTTAGTTCATGTTAACACTAGTTAACTAATGATAACTACGGAACCTTACTGTGAAGTGTTACCATTTATATAAATGTATCTGTATACAATAAAGCCACAATACCAATTACCAATAGGAGGTTTCCGGCCGACAGTAAAAATTGATTTTGCCTATGTCACAATTTGAGGTCAATCCAGCCCTGTATTTCATACTGATTATGTTGCCAAATTGGTTTAGAACAGCTGTTGAATAAACAGTTCAACTGAACATGCCTGTCTATCTGCTTGACTGACAGTTTTATTGATCACTGAGAGAGCATTGACTTGGTATGATGTTGGTTCAATATAATTTTTTTTTTTTTTTTTTTAAATAGCTTGGATGTAGTAAACTACTTTTGCCATGTTGCCGTAGCTTAGCTTGCTACATTTCCCAGGGCTGTAGCTTTAGTGTAGTTAAGCTTCATTTAAAGAAGAGTAACTGTTAGCTTAGCTCACTACATTTTCCAAGTAGCTTGCCCAACACTGCCCCTTCAACCTCTGCAGCAATGCTGGCAGCACTCATACGTCTATTTCCCAAACACAACCTCTGGATATGACGCTGAGCATGTGCGCTCAACTTTTTTGGTCGACCATGGCGAGGCCTGTTCTGAGTGGAACCTGTCCTGTTAAACTGCTGTATGGTCTTGGCCACCGTGCTGCGGCTCAGTTTCAGGGTCTTGGCCATCTTCTTATAGCCTATGCCATCTTTATGTAGAGCAACAATTCTTTTTTTCAGATCCTCAGAGAGTTCTTTGCCATGAGGTGCCATGTTGAACTTCCAGTGACCAGTATGAGAGAGTGAGAGCGATAACACCAAATTTAACACACCTGCTCCCCATTCACACCTGAGACCTTGTAACACTAACGAGTCACATGACACCACGGAGAGAAAATGGCTAATTGGGCCCAATTTTGTGGCCAGTGGTTTAGACAGTAATGGCTGTGTGTTGAGTTATTTTGAGGGGACAGCAAATTTACACTGTTATACAAGCTGTACACTCTCTACTTTACATTGTAGCAAGGTGTCATTTCTTCAGTGTTGTCACATGAAAATATATAATAAAATATTCACAAAAATGTGAGGGGTGTACTCACTTCTGTGAGATATTGTATTTCATGTCTCACACTAAATTGTGAGAGGCAAAAAGTCTTGAGGTCAACAGCTGTGACTAGAAACGCTCCTTAAGCACCCTCCATATCTCAATCCGTCTGCTTTTTCACCCCGTCATAAGGACGCCATTAAAACCTCCATAATGTTAATGAATGGGACCGGCCCTTCCAGTTAACATGGAGGACCTCAATGTTTCAAACAGGCCGGAGGGACGTCACTTGTCAGGTGCCAAATGTGGACTGGAGGGCTATTGGCAATAAAACCCTGTCAGTCAGCACAGCTTATCAGGATTTATAGCTACAAGGTGCATATCACTTCTACTTATAGGTCATATAAAGCTGCTCTGCACTGTAGGTTACGAGTCCAGCAGCTCATATCTGCCAGGACGGCCCATGAGGAGCACTCATCCCAGCTCAGAGAGCCACAGGATAAAGTCCAAGCAGCTTTTGAGCTGGCCTGCAGCAGGCAAGTGAACGGCTGCCATGTTGGACAGCGCCGCACAGCTGCACCGGAGTCCCTCAGCGGCCCTACAGGCGATGGCAGGATTTTGGGTCATCCTGGCACAGTGCAGTCATGATCAGTGCACACAAAAGATCGAGCAACACAAAGACTGCTGCTGTGTGCGGAGCAAAGAGAGCGTTTGTTTTGTTTGCATGGGGATGGTGCTTGCCGGTGGTGTTTGCATGAGCTTCAGTAGATGACAAAGTGATCATGCATTTTCTCTTTTTGTTTCGAGATCCTCCCATCTTCCTTTCTTTCCAAACTTTCTTTTGTTCCTGAGATCTGAGTTACCATTCATGCCGGTGACACAAAGTTATACACTTAAGTAGGGATAGGAATATTATTTATTTATTTAATAGTGTATTTATTTTAATAGGATATATCTTATATTTATGTCATTAAAGAAAGATTTAGCAATAAAAAAGAAATGCAGTTCTATTGGCAACTAAGATAATTACACTACAACAATAAATAAACAAAAAAGATAACAAAAAATCCATACTACACAACAATACTAATCAAATAATAGAATGTAGTAAAATATTTGATTGGCTTATTTTTAGAAATATGTATTTTATATTTAATTTATTTTTACAATTTTATTACTGTTATTATTATTATTATTCTGACAAGCAAATGATTTGAGAATAAATATTTTTAAAAAGTAGCGTGATTATACTGTCAACTGAGATCTTTACAACAATAAATAAATGTATTATGTTTTGTAAAGAAATACAAAATAATTTTTACAAAATCCAATCCAATAACTGGCTTTAAATATTTACTACACAATAATACTAAACGACAATAAAATGTAGTAACGTATTTCATTAATTTATTTAATTTTTAGTTATTTTTGTTTAAGTTTAGCTATTTTTATTTTGTTTCAGTCTAATAAGAATACAAAACGTACAATAAAATGTAGTAACATTTGATTCATTTATTTTATATTTACATTTGTTATTTTTTATTGTTTTTAGTTTATTGTTTAACAAAAACTAAAGAATTCTTCCAAAATCCAACCCAATAACTGGCTTTAAATATATACACATCACAGTAAACAATAAACGTAGAGACATATTTGATTCATTGTTTTTTTTTTTTTATAAAATACCACTGATAAAATGTATAATGTGCATCTTTACCTAAATGTCATAATAGTTTCAGCTGTACTATATACAGTATATGGTTCTCTAAAAACAATTTCTCATAAGAGTCATTCATTGAAGAGTCATACTTTTATGCTGTATTTGATTCAATAAAAAAAAGAACAGACTCATTAGAAGCACTGCTCAGGAATCAACAATACTGGTTGCACTGTATATTTTTGATTGACTAAAAAGAATCGACTCATTAGAGTCATTTGTTTTGGAATTGTACTACACTGGCAGCACTAATAAAAACCCGATTCATTAGAGTCATTCATTCGGGAATCACTAAACCCGATTCAGAGTAATGAAAGAATCTATGAGCAGGTCCAAACCCAATATGCAGACTATAGGTAGCTGAAAGTATAATCAGATTAGCCAAAATATTAATAGCGAAACACGCAAGAGGCTGGGAATCTATATAACTCTACAAGCATTCGAGTTCAGCAGAAATCTGCGGAGCGTGTGAGCCTGCTGATGACTCTGTCCAACGGCATTAAAGAGTTTGCATACGATATTGGGTGTGAGAGTCATTGTTACCTCTGTGCTCACAAAGCATGGCCCTTGTCATTGCTGATTCCAAGCAGAATTTCACTAACCCAATATGAGCGTCTCATCTTGAGCTGCAAACACAATCAGCCAGCAGGGATAAGCTGGCAAACTCCAATACACCCAATAAGCATCAAACAGCGGCCTAATTTGATTAATGTCCTCACACCGCGTTCAGCTCAGTGGCCTGCCAATCCGGCGGATGTGTTCGGAGTGCCAGGCCGCAGCTGAAAAGTTCAGGAAAAGCTGGAGTCGAGAGCCGAGGCAGTGAAATGGAGGAGCGGATGGGTTTTCCACTGGCAGCTTTCTCAAGCATTAAGAGCTTTTAGAGTCTCTGTGCTCTTGTGGCCTCATGAATAAAACCTCGGCTTTTCTTTTCGAAAGCGATGGATTGGATGTGTTCTCAAAACTTCTTTTGAAGTATTTCCAATGGCTCGCTCTTGTTGGAAACCCTGAATGATGCCTTATAAAACCACAAACCAAAATACCGTTACAAAGGTAAACCACTGAGTATAGGAGCCGCTTAAAAAAATATACTGGTGCAATTCTAGGGTGGTTGCCAGGGTGTTGCTATGCGGTTGCTAAAGTGTTCTGAGTGTTTCTAATGCTTGTTATGCAGTAAAGGTGTTTTAGGTGGTTGCCAGGGTGTTGCTTTGTAGTTGCTAAGGTGTTCTGAGTCTCTCTAATACTTGCTGTGCAGTTACTATGGCATTTTGGATGGTTGCCAGGGAGTTGCTATGCAGTTGCTAAGATGTTCTGAGTCACTCCAATACTTGCTATGCAGTTACTAGGGAGTTCTGTGTGGTTGCCAGGATGTTGCTATTCAGTTGTCAAAGTGTTCTAAGTGTTTCTAATGCTTGCTATGCAGTTACTAGGGAGTTCTGTGTGGTTGCCAGAGTGTTGCTATTCAGATTCTTAGGTGTTCTGAGTGGTTTAGTGTTTACTATGCAGCTTCTAGAGTGTTCTGGATGGTTGCCAGGGTGTTGCTATGTGGTCGCTAAGGTGGTATGAGTGTTTCTAATGCATTTTATGCAGTTTGCCATGCTGCTGTGTGGTTGTTAAGTTGTTTTGAGTGGAATTTAATGGTTATTATGCAGTTACTAAGGTGTTCTGAGTATTTTTTTAATGGTTACTATGCAGTTACTAAGGTGTTCTGAGTGGTTTGTAGCAGTTACTATGAAGCTGCCATATTATTCTGGGCTGCTGCTATGCCATATTATTCTGGGCTGCTGCTATGCATATACTAATTTGCTCATAGTGGTTTTAACATTTGATATGCAGTAGCCAGGGTGTTCCTATGCAGTTGCTAAGGTGTTCTGAGTCTCTATGCAGTTACCAGGGTATTCTAGGTAATTGGCAAGGTGTTGCTATGCAGATGATGATGGTTCTAAATGGTTTGTAGCAGTTACTTTGCAGTTGATTTGGTGTTCTGGGCAGTTGCCAGGGTGTTGCTATGCAGTTGCTATAATGAAAAGTCACCATCTCGTCTCCGTCTCTGACTTTGAAACAAAAGCAAAGTCTGTTGAGAGAATACAACGCAACTACATTTACATGTTCATGACATTTCACAAACCCACATACTGTAGCTTTCCTGAAAGGAACATAAAAGCTGTCTAAATATATAGATAGCGGATCACACTTTTGCAAGCAACATGTGAGGCTAGCTAGCATCTTTGTTCAGATTTTGAGATGGAGCTTTTGTATTAGTGATTCCACCCTCCATACACCACTCCACCTCTCTCTCTCTTCCCCGAAGTCACACGCCCTCTGTAAAATTGCATTATTCCATCTCAATTCCAATTCCTTTTCCTAAGCCAGAGCTTTGTGATCACCCTCAAGATAGGTATTTTATGAAGCAGAAGAGATGGGTGGAAATATTCATCCATGAGAAATATTTATCCGGCGCTTTTCCCCCCAAAGACTGAATTTTCCTTTAATGTCTCTTTTTCTCCCACTCCAATCAAACCTGGCGCTGAAGAACGAAATGAACAGAAAAGGTCGTCCGCTAATTCTTAGCTTTGAGCAGAAGAGGTCAGACTCAAACGTACAATCTTGGTCTACATGCTTTGATTTCACACGCCATTAAATCTGCGTAAATTGCGCCGTCTGGATGAAGGCCGCAACTTTCTCACAAGAAATCCTGTTATCTTTGCTCTCGCCACATGGCACAGCGTCAGCCTATAAATCAAAAACAAATCTGCATTAATATCTACTTTTCATTCCACACAGCATATTTGACAACAGAAAATAGTATACTTGAAAGGTTTGTTGCAATGTTCAAAAAAGTATCTAGATTTAAATTTATTTAAATATCAACTTTGTCTCAGATGCTTCTATTAAAATTCTGTAGTAGAAATAAAAATAGAAATAAATGAGACCCAAACTGACAGAAATGCAGCACATACTGTAGCTACAGAATGAATCTGGAAATTGTGTCAGTCCATTTGGTCTTTAAAGTATATGTTGAGAAACCTCTGAGCTTAGATTAAGATCTTCTTATAGCATATATTGGTCTCTTGGCAAATCTAAGCACAGATTGAGACACTGAGATAATTTCAGTGGGGACAAATGTGAGATAACTGTGGTTGTTTCTCAGGTAAAATATCTGGGATTCCATTTGATTTTATTTCTTTCCAGGACAAACAACTGAGGTATCAAAGAGATCTCATTTGGGATATTTGTTTTCCCCTAAGATCAAGTTTGACACAAATCTTCAAAAACACTAGAGGAGACGTGTAAGATAACTGGCGTTTATTTTTATGTGAAATATGGGACTCAGTTTGGTTTTAATTTGATCTCATCTGTGTCCATGAGAAACAACTGAGAAATCAAAGAGATCTCATTTAGGATTTTGTTGTCCCCTGTAGGAGAGAGTTTGAAACACATGTGGGATAACATATGGGACTCCACTTGTTTTCTTTTGATCTAATTGCTGTCCAGGTGCAACTCTGAGATATTAAAAATTGAGATATCAAAGAGATCTCATTTGGGAATTTTTGTTCTCTTCGTACATTGTTCAAATCTCTTCTAAAACTCTAGAGGAGACGTGTGAGATAACTGGGGTCTTTTTCATGTATAATATCTTGGACTCAGTTTGGTTTCAATTTGATCTCGTTGCCATCCAGGAGCAACAACTGAGATATCAAAGAGATCTCATTTGGGATTTTGTTGTCCCCTGAGAGGGAGTCTGAGACATTGTTGAAATCTCTTCAAAATACTACAGAGGACACAAGTGAAATAACTTGGAACTCTGTTTGATCTCATTGCTGTCCAGGAGAAAGAACTG
Organism: Acrossocheilus fasciatus; assembly: GCA_036784905.1. Classification (NCBI taxonomy): domain Eukaryota; kingdom Metazoa; phylum Chordata; class Actinopteri; order Cypriniformes; family Cyprinidae; genus Acrossocheilus; species Acrossocheilus fasciatus. Next base: position 3,176,033 of record CM071941.1, read on the forward strand.
TGATTTCAAAGAGATCTAATTTGGGATTCTGTTTTCCTCTAAGAGCAAGTTTGAGACACAGGTGAGATAACTAGGGTTTTTTTCTCATGTAAAATATATGGAACTCAATTTGGTTTGCATTCAATCTCATTGCAGTCCAGGAGCAACAACCGAGACATCAAATAGATTTTATTTGTGATTTTTTTGTTATACACTTTCAAAATCTCTTCTAAAACTCTAGAGTGTTTTTATTTCCAGTGGCAGCAGGCTAAAAAAAAAAAAAGACTGCAATATCTCAGTTAGCTTTTCATTTTCTCATATTACACTCCACTTCACCCGATTCAGCTCAGAAACATGCTATCATGCTTTTCTTTTCACCGGCGTCTTAAGAACATTCATAATTATGTGTGAGCATATAGAAATGACCTTTTCATTAGTTTTAAAGAGCACAAATGATTTCCAAGGCAATGGAATGTGGCACTTGATGGTATGAGGAAACTTTAATGAGAGGAATCTTCACACTAATGGAGTCATGCTATCCTCTCTACTTGAAAGACGCTTGGCTATTTACATACATTGCATTACAATAAGTGGCATATTATCGAAGAACAAAAGTATAGCGCAGGTCCTGGGTTCTTACGGATCTTATTGAGTCACATATCATCTTTTAAAGAGCTTTGCTGTGTATTGATTGCTATTTTCCCTCTCCACACACAAGCTGCCCACCAATCGCTAGCATCATTAGCTTAAGATTCCTGGCTGGCACCACAGTAATGGTGCAGACGATTAATTGCTCACAGCCTCTGTTTGGTATCGATTGCCCAACTCGACCCCCAAATCCAAGAGACTGCAAAAACGCACAATATTCAGGCAAACTCACAAGCTGGTCAACAAAAGAATAAGTAACGTCCTTTTCTCGGTCAAAACTGTCTAAAAACATGGCATTTCATATGTTTGTCTTGCAGCAACATCCACAGAGATGCTATTGATCACGTTTGTCTGGTCTGAAAGCATATAGACACTGAGGTTGCTTTGCTATTAGAGCATGGACGAGCTGTTAATGAGAGGATTACTATCAAAGTGAAGGCAGCTTACGAGCTATTTAGCATGCCAGCTGTATCTCTGATATCTGATATGCAGATTGATATCACTTGTTAGGGTAATTGGACAAACATTTTACACAGATCCATATCTGTCTGGTACATTTGGTGTGAGAGCAGAACTCAATATCGTTACAAAACCTAGTGTGCTGCTATATAACAAGGGTTATATATTTTTACACTTTTATATTATACAATACTACAAGTATGTATTACATGATATATCAAATGAAATCCAGATATAAAATATTACATATACTGTTATGATGTTAAATATAAAATATTGTATTAAACTTAAGAAGAGTTTTAAAGAGCACGTAAAGAAACTGGTGAGAGAAGAGTGAGGACACTGTTCAGGAGGCAGACACACTCTGTCAGTTTAAATCTAGATTAAAGACCCATCTCTTTAACCTGGCTTACACATAACACACTAATACGCTTCTAATATTCAAATCCGTTAAAGGAGTGTTAGGCTGCATTAATTAGGTCAACCAGAACCGGGAACGCTTCCCATAACACCCGATGTACTTGTTACATCGTAAGAAGAATGGCACCTACGCTAATATTAGTCTGTATCTCTCTTATTCCGAGATCACCGTAGCCATCCGATCCAGTCCGTATCTAGATCAAATGGTGGATCAGCACCTAGAGATGACCTCTACAGCCCTGAACGTCAGCGGAGATCAGGACACCTAGATGAGCCCCAGAGACAGATCCCCAATGAAAACCTTGTCACCTAGATGATCAGGACAAGACCTCAGGAACCAGATGAGTCCTCTGCACAATCTGACCTTGCTGCAGTTGGGTTTGAACTGCTGGTTCGTCTGGTCAGAGGAGAACTGGCCCCTCGACTGAGCCTGGTTTCTCCCAAGGTTTTTTTCTCCATTCTGTCACTGATGGAGTTTTGGTTCCTTGCCGCTGTTGCCTTTGGCTTGCTTAGTTGGGGACACTTCATTTCCAGCTCAGATATTATTTAAACTGAACTGAGCTGGACGATGACATTATTGAATTCAATAATGAAATGCCTTTAACTGAAAATTGAGTGTTTAATCTTGTCATTTTACATTGTTGACACTTTTTTCCTATTTTGATATTGGAATGTTGCTTTGACACAATCTGTATTGTTAAAAGCGCTATATAAATAAAGATGACTTGACTTGACTACAAAATATAACTTGATACAAAATCACGAAGTACTGAAGGGGCCAAACCATTTAAAATTTTATATACCATACACAAATTTGACAAAACAATAAAATTATCAAAGCTCAAAAAACTGTATTTCTCCAAGACCCTACAGTGGTTATATTGCTTAGGCTTTTTGTCCAGAGTTTGTAAACAGATTTTAAAGGTTTAAAGGTCCCATGGCATGAAAATTTCACTTTATGAGGTTTTTTAACATTAATATGAGTTCCCTAAGCCTGCCTATGGTCCTCCAGTGGCTAGAAATGGCGATAGGTGTAAACCGAGCCCTGGGTATCCTGCTTCTCCTTTGAGAAAATGAAAGCTCAGATGGCCCGATCTGGAATCTTCCCTTTATGTCGTCATACGGGGAAAGGTTACCTCCCCTTTCTCTGCTTTGCCCGCCCATGAGAAGATGAGCTACTGCCGTGCGAGGCGAGTGCAATATTTTTTTTCCTCGAGAGACATCATGGCTTGCAAACGAGCGAAGCATGGCAGTTGCTCAGTGTTTGGATGTGCAAATGAACACCAAAGTATTTTTTTAGTTCCTTCATCCGAGCCTATGGATAACATTAGGGGCTTGGAAAGGGGCGTTTTATTCCCGCCCACATGTATTGATAAAAAATTAAAGCTGTTTATTCATTCTCTAGCCCTGAATGTAAAAACAGAAAATCAAGCATAATTCATGTTTTTTCGGTTTTTTTAAAAATTGAAAAACGAAAAAAAGGAACTGTTTTCTTATTTTTCTGTTTTTAATATTGAATTAAAAAACGAATGAAAGGAAGATACCCTGATTATACATCCTATCAGAGCCAAGAAAGAATTACTGATTAAGTATTACTGTGCTGGATGTGTTTGTTGTTCTGTTTTTTATGTTAATTTGTGTCTGATTACCTGCCAAGGGACCGACCGCGAATGAAAACTAGCCACTGACTAAATTCGGCACAATGCATGAAATGGAAACATTTATGTTAAAATTGTGCATGTTCCCTTTTAACAAAAAAAAAAAAAAAAAAATTTATATATATATATATATATATATATATATATATATATATATATATATATATATATATATATATATATATATATTAATATTACAATAATAAATATTACAATACATAATAATTAAGAATGGAAATGATATATTTTATATAATGAATTAAATATAAATACAAAGTATTACATATATTTATAATAGTGTTAAACATAACATGGTATTATTTTACATTTTAGAAAAAAAAGATAAAATAATAAATAAATATATAATTGTATAATATTTATAAATATTACGGTAATAGATATTATACAATTGTATGTTTATTTTTTATAATTTCAAATAAATATGTAATTTTATAACATTTATTAATATTATATATAAAATATATAACTATATATAAAATTCTATATTATAATACATTATAATGTAGAACATTATATAAACAGTGTATTATATTAAATTATATTATATAATATAAATATTTAAGATATAAAATGACAAAAATAAATAATTAAATATACAATTGGAAATATAATATTGTCAGGTTTCTGGACTGTCTGTGTCGTGTTTTGCCCCTGTTTCTGTTCCTGTTTGTCCTTATTTGGTCTTGTTCCTGTCCTCATTTAGTTGGATTAATATCCCATGCACCCGTGTTTCTCCAATTATCCTTTGTATTTAAGTCTCTGCCTTTGCGTTCAGTGTTTGTCGGGTCTACTTGTTGTGTACGTGTGTTTGCTCCAGCACCTATTGTGTGGATTTCCCCTGTGTTCTATCGATTAAAGACTATTGATTGTATTAACGTTTCACTCGTGCTCCTTCCAACAGCGTATCATGACAAATTCACTGCCCTTCCCAAAAAAAAAAGTCACCACCTGGATTTAACTTAGCAAACAGGTAAGAGCCTCCCATTGGATAGTTACTGCATGGATGATCATGTTTCAGCTGGCAACAAGTTATTTAACCCTAACTGATGCATTGAGTAGCTTCTCATTTCTTAAACAACCGTGTTGGAAAACATATCTTGTGGTCAAGGAAAAGATGCTAATCTGTTTCAGAAGGGTCAAATTATTGGCATGCATCAAGCAAAGAAAACATCTAAAGAGATTGCTGAAACTACTAAAATTGGGTTAAGAACTATCCAACGCATTATTAAAAATGGGATGGATAGTGGGGAACCATCATCTTTGAGGAAGAAATGTGATCAGAAAAAATCTTGAATAATCGTGATTGGCGATCACTTAAACGTTTGGTGAAATCAAATCGTAAAAAAAACAACAGTAGAACTCACGGCTATGTTTAACAGTGAAAGTAAGAGCATTTCCACACGCACAATGTGAAGGGAACTCAAGGGATTGGGACTAAACAGCTGTGTAGCTTTAAGAAAAAGGCTTCAATTCATGAAGATAGGACTCTGGAGCAATGGAAGAAGGTCATATGGTCTGATGAGTCCAGATTTACCCTGTTCCAGAGTGATGGGCGCATCAGCGTAAGAAGAGAGACGAATGAAGTGATGCACCCATCATGCTTAGTCTGTGGGGCAGTGCTATAATCTGGGGTTGCTGCAGTTGACCAGGTTATTCCATCAATGGATTTTTTCTTCCCTGATGGCACGGGCATATTCCAAGATGACAATGCCAGGATTCATTGGGCTCAAATTGTGAAACAGTGGTTCAGCGAGCATGATACATCATTTTCACACATGGATTGCCCACCACAGAGTCCAGACCTTAACCCCATTGAGGATCTTTGGGATGTGCTGGAGAAGACTCCTGACTCTCCCATCATCAATACAAGATCTTGGTGAAAAATTAATGCAAACCTGGACGGGAATAAATGTTGTGACATTGCAGAAGCTTATCAAAACGATGGCATGGCGAATGCGTGCCGTAATCAAAGCTAAAGGTGGAAATATTAGAGCATGTGACTTTTTTTTTGGACAGGCAGTGAATAAATATTAAAGACATAAAATTATTTTAAAAATGAAATAAATATATAATATAATAAAATGTATTGATGTATAAAATATAATAACATTATAAATATTATACAATTATAATACATAGTTATGTAAAACATTAAATAAAAAAGTGTTATATTTTATATTTCAGTAAACTGACTTCCGGGAGAGAACAAAAAACAAAATGTTGAAATACCATTGGATTTATTATAGCCTATTTTGAACAGCTTTTCCTGAACTGTTTTGACATTTTAAGACATTAAACTCCTGCTAAAGTTTTCTCTTGAGCAGCAGCAGATCTCAGCGTTATCATAAAAACACATGCCTGAATTTCACCCGGGAATAACGGCGGTAAATCGCAAAGGCTGCGATTATAACATTCAGAAAGATAAGGAACATACTGTTTAACACTTCAGCAGATCTAAAAACACAGAGCGCTGTGGTTTATAAATGTAGACTCTGCTTTTACATGATATTTTCTACTTTATTTCAAATCGCTCATTTTATATTACATGCACATTCTGAGTGATCCGAGCACCAAATCAATCCTTCAGGAATATTATATCTGTCAGACATTTCAGAGCCTTTCATAACAATAAGCAGTGCAGAGTCGAGCAACAGTTGTACAGTCTGTCGGATTGCGGTGGCTTTCGCATTGGTTTAAATGAGAAGAACAATCCGTCATGTCAGTTGCTTTTATAAGCTCGTTAAACCTGCGCGATTAGGGCCTGATCATGCACAGAAGAGATAATGAGAGATTCAAACTGTCAGACAATTTCCTTTAAAGACCAACAAAGGTCTCCAATGCTCCAATGCTCCATTGCTTCCTTTAAAACATTAGCTCCAGCTAGTGAGCCATTAGATCCAACCTAGTGAGCTGCCTACCTAGAGAGCACTGCAGCAGAATTACTCTATACTGCCTTCTAAGATGACTTTCCTAAGGTAGGACTTCATGTTCCTTTCAGTGAAGGAAGCCCAGATTTTTTTTTCTTTTTCTTTCACAGAGCTCAGCACAATGCAAATGCATAACATTTTACTTGTTTTTATGCATTGCTAGGTAAACAGACAAATGTTCTTCTTCTAATATGCCTTCTGGGACAGTATGTAAACAAAGTTTTATATATATATATATATATATATATATATATATATATATATATATATAAATATAAATAATATATATATATATATATATGTGTGTGTATATATATATATATATATATATATATATAAATAAATAATATATATAATATATATAAATAATAATATATAATATATATATATATATATATATATATAGTATATATTTCTATATTTTCAATTTTAAAAAATTCTATATATAGCATACATAAAATGAAAAAAACAACACAAGCACAAAGCATATTACATATTAAAAAATAAACAAATATTAAATATTTTCATGCATTTTTCAAGCATACATTTTTGTAACGAGATTGTGCAATGCATTCTGGGATTGTATGAACTACAAAGTAACATACAATGCTTTACATAATATAATGTAATATAATATAATTAATATAATATAATATAATTTATTCTTAAATATTTATATTGTATTTCTTAAATACAATACAATGTTATGTTTTCATGGGTTACTAGCTACGCTGATTTCAGTCAATGTTTCTTTCAAGAGCCTCCCATACACTTCTTGTGAGTTCCTGCCTACAGTATGCTGAGCGTTTCCAATTACTTACAAGGTTCAACTTGATTCAGGACACTGCCAATATAAGCTCAGTAGGTTATGAAACAGCTATTGTCACGATCCGCTGCCTGATTTAGCTAAACATCTTTAACCGCAGGATGTTGTTTGGCTATCCCATTCGGAGGCCATGTTTTCCATTGTCATATCGCCGGGGAGGACATGTCGGAGCGATCGCTGGCATTCAGTCTGGAGGTCACCCTGTTCCCACGGGCCCATTTGTTGACTTCCGGGCCCAGGGCCAACATCCTCAGCAGATGGGTGGACGGTTCCCAATCGTGACCGATTGGACAGACCTTTCGGAGATCAATCGTGAGGGTGCTTAATATGAGATGAACAGCGAGACTTCACGCCGAGACTGTGCGCTTGTTACACGTCTCCATTTCTTCTCTCCTCGGGGCATGTAGAAGCTGGACGGCACCCAGAGCCATGGAGCTCGACGGCAGCTTAGCGCAGATACGGATGCAGCAGTGCTAATGAGTCGCCTCCTGCCCACATGAAGCCTGGTGGCCAATTAGCATTCTGTTCACACACACTCACACACACACACACGGCGCAGGGAGACATTGGTCCCACTCAGCTCTTCCAACACCTTCTCAGCGGCCACATATTCGCACACGCTTCCTTTTCCCCTCGTCATCCATTCACACCTTTTAAGGGCGCATTGAGCAGTCGCCAAAAACCGTGGCTTCATTTAGCGCCTCCATTCACATTTACAGTGTGATTTTGTACATTCAGCCGCGAGCGGGACCTTCTCTTTAACACAATATCATTTTCTTTCTGAATTTAATTGCTGTTGCATGAATAGATGCAATTTGTTCTTGCAGGCTAATGAGTTTCTTCTTGAATAAACTCTAACTGGTGCTCCACAAGCGGGTGCGATTAAGCAGAAAGCGCTCTGGGGGGAAAGCATGAACGGACCGGCACCTGAGAGACCCGTCTGATAAGAACACACAGTGTTAAACGAAAAGATAAAATGCTGTTTGCCCTCCTGTGTTTGCGAATGAAGCTCTGAGTCAACATGCATGCTGGTTTTGCTGACTAATTCAGCACTGACACTGAGAGACGCTCTGAGGGCATAAAGTCAAACGCTCACAAGCCTTTTTCTGTTACTGAATGCACTTTTGATTGAAAGAGGAACATCAACAGAAAAAATTTGCAAGATTTGATTTTATCTTTGGGAATGTAATGAATTGTGAAAAGTGAGCAATACTGTATGCTGGAGTGAACAACTGAATGATTCACTTGTTTCTTTTTGAATATATCAGCGCCTTTGAATTGGGTAAATGAATTCACATATAAAGATGGTCATTTGTTTCATTCCTATATGAATCTGTTCAGGAACAAATCAGTTGCATGACTGACTCAATGACTCATCATAAAGATCACCCGTTTCATTCCTAAATGAATCAGCGTTTTTGAACAAATTGGTTGAATGAATGATTCTAAAGACTCAGTTAATTCCTAAATGAATGATTGTCTTTGAATCAATCGGTTAAAAGAATGAGTCAATGACTCGCTTATACATACAGTCACTTGTTTAATTTCTGAATGAATCAGTGTTTCTGAACAAATTGGTTGAATAAATGATTCAAAAGACTCACTAATAAAGTCACTCGATTCATTTCTGAATGAATCATAGGTCAGTTAAATGATAAAATAACTTTACTAATTCACCAAGGAATTCGTTTTTTTTTTTTGTTTTTTTTAATAAACTGGATGAATGAATGAGTAAATTACTCATATTTACACTCACTTCTTTCATTCCTGAATGAATTAAGTCTTTATGAATAAATAGGGTGAATGAAATATTCAGTCACTTGATTCATTCCTGAGTAAATCAATGTTTATGAATGAATTGAATAAATGAATGATTCAATGACTCGTTCATATATATATACGGTCACTTGTTCCATTCCTTACTTAATTACTGTTTTTTTGAGAGATACGTTAAATGACTGATTCAATGGCTCACTCATAAACATTGTTACTTGTTTCATTCATCAGTGAATCAGTGTTTGAGAATGAAATGGTTGAATGAAAAATTCACTGAATCACTAATAAAGTCACCTGATTCAATCCTAAATGAATCAGTGTTTTGAACAAAACAGTTGAATGGAAGATTTAAAATGACTGAAAGCTGAAAAAAAAAAAAAATCTCCACAGATAATTCAATAACTGACAGTAAAATGTTTCATTTTAGGTTGAATTAGTTCTTTAAAGATGATGATTCATTCATTATCATCATTACAGCCTTGAACAAGACACTTAACCTCAGACTACTCTAGAAAGACTAAACCTGTAATAAATGTACAGCAAGTTTCTGTGCATAAAAGCATTTGCTAAATGACTCCTTTGTGATGAATGTAGAGGATCATGGAGCCCTTAGACCTTTCTAAATCTCTTCAGACATCAACAAACGCAAACTCAAGCACATCTCCTGCACTCTGGTACTTCAGCTTGTGTAGTAGCGGTTTGGGCTTCTCAAGAGCGTCATAGATCAGTCATTCAGGAATTGGAGAACGCTGCACCTGGGAAAGATTACATGGTGCTCAATGTTGAGTAGCAGAAATTGCTTGTAGTGCTCATCCCTGATGAACCCGCGCAGCGTTTTGTGCTGAGGTATGGCCGTTTGCGGAGTCGGAGGGTAAATATGACTTAGTGCTCCTGCGCCTGCTTTCAGCCCCTGGGCATCACGCTGGCATTTGCCCACTGACTCTTTGGCCGTTAGCGTTCCGGATCTTATTAGCATGTATTGACCCTCTTTTGCTCAGAGGAACGGAGTCAAATCATGGCATGCATGCAAATGGAGAAGTTAGCTATGTTGGATTTCTTCTGCAGTTGTATGTCACAGTTGATTTCAAAATAGAACCCATTTCAGATCGTACCATGACCCCAACATCATAAAAGCAGTTCTTAACTATATTTTTACATTTTATGAATCAAATATAAGTGCTGTTTGCCCATGCAAAACCCACCGCCACAAAAGCTAAAGTGGTTGCTAGCTGGTTTCTTATTAGTTCAAGCCAAAAGAGAGGCTCAAGTCCAATCTATGGCCGTTTTGCAATCACAAATGCTTGCACACTGAGTACATGTGACAACCTTTGCACTAGTTATACTTCCATTGACAAATCCACCCAGTGATGCATCACTGCAGACCGTGTGAACTGGTATCTTGAGAATTATTTGTCAAGAAACGAATCCTACACTGCATTACACAACCAACCACAAGAACGACTGTGCAAGATCATCAACAATTAGGATATCTTGACCTTTGAGTCAAATGCGTCTTACTATTCCAGTTTGATATGCAGAGACACATGTAAGAAAGACATTTATAGCTTAGGTAACACAGCAACGTAGGCTCAGCCAATGGTGTGGGCTTGGGGGCGGGGTTATCTGGTTAGCTGACCAATGGCAGACAGAGGGAATTCCTGTTTGAAATTAGTGTTTATTTTTGGAATTAGTGTTACAGAAACGAGAGGCGTAACCTCTGCATACTAACTGTCCAAGTAATACCAAAAAATATCAAAAGTCTGGGGTCAGTAAGTTTTTTTTTCTTAATGAATTAATACTTTTATTCAGCAAGAATGCATTAAATTAATCAGAAGTGACAGTAAAAATATTTGATGTTAGAAAAGATTAGCATTTCAAATATTTTACTTTATATTCTTCAATGAATCCTAACAACAACAACAACAGCAACAACAAAAGTTTTCAAAAAAGCAAAAAATGTTTTTACATTGAGAAAATGTTTCTTGAGCATCAAATCTGCATGTTAGACTGATTTTTTAAGGATCATGTGACACTGAAGACTGGAGTAATGATGCTGCAAATTCAGCTTTGCATCGCAAGAATAAATTACTTTTTAATTTATATTAAAACAGAAAATAGTTATTTTTAAAATTGTAATACTATTTCACAATATTACTGTTTTTACTGTATTTTATTAAATAAATACAGCCTTTGTTAGCATAAAATACATATTTCATAAACAAAATACATTTTTAAAAATCTTATGATCCCAAACTTTTGAACATACTATAGTACTGAATGATTATGACACCATGCTATTTACACAGTAACCTCAGGCCCTTTAAATGAACCTCAACATCTCCACCAACATTCATAAATACAACTAATGGACCAGATCAAATATGTGAACATGGGACGTGTTGAAATGATCATGTCATGTGACTCCTGTACTGCAGTCCAGACTGGCTTGTGTAATAGATGAGTCAGTCTGCTCTTCTGCTCTGGAGTCTCTCATCTAATCAGCATCAAGTGCTGCATTTCCAATTTACTCTGAAGCATTGCAATTTAGGGGGATTTGAGTTAATGAATCCCCTATCGGAGACTTATTTCTTCCATCTGAACCTGTGGTACCGCATTTATCCAAATAAGAGTCCTAAACTTGACAACACTGGCCAGACAGTCCACCGAGACAAGTTAGGAGTAGTTTACTTTAACTGTAGTGATAGACTTAAGAAGATATTTTAAGATTTTGAAATAAATGAGAAGTGTGTTGTTACTTTTCTACCTGATGAGACATGACAAAACAGACCCCCCCCCCATATCTAGAGACTAAAATTTTTAAGTATGTTTTCTGAACATTCACAAAGTCCAGTTTTTAAAAAGTTTTTAAAACGATGAACATTCCATTTTATCAATTAAAAAAAAAAAAAAATTGAGAATGCTACTTTTGAATGTTCTCTGAACATTCTGAAACAAGTAGTAATATTTAAACTTGACCACATCTCTCTATCAACTATAGCAACATTTTAAACACCACCCAGCACCTTAGCATTGTGAGGTGGGCAAAAATGCAAAAATCTAGCAATCTAAGTATACCCAGCTAACAAAAATACATTCCAAGAACGTTTTTCTGATGTTGCTTTAACGTTCTCTGAATGTTAACAAAGTCCTCAGTTTTTTTTAATTTTAAAAATAGTTATGCGAACATTAAGTGAACATTTCATTTTATAATTTTCAAACAGCGTTAAATTTGATTGTCCTCTGAACATTCTGAAACAAGTAGTAACATATAAAAACCATCAGAGGAGCATCCATCTAAAACACTTCAGGGAAGAAGGTTACATTAACGATATATAAATGACGTTTTTGTGCTAATGTTTTGAGAATATTATTAAAGATCAGATTACTTTGAATGAACGTTCTCTAAACATTCACAATGTCATAATAAACGGTTAAGCAAACGTTAAGTGAACATTCCATTTTATCATTCTGCACACATTATATAGGAACGATACATTTGAATGTTTCCTGAACATTGTGAAACAAAAAGTAACATTTAAAAAGTGTCCAACTAAAAGATTTCAGGAAAAAACGTTCCCTGAATGATATGTAAATAATTTTATTTGTGCTAATGTGCTAATAATTACTTTGAATGAACCTTGTATTAACATTGTTTCAACGTTCTCTGAACATTCACAATGTCCAGTTTTTGAAATGTTTTAAAAATGGTTAAGCAAACGTTAAGTGAACATTCCATTTTTTTCATTCTGCACACATTATCGGATCAATACATTTGAATGTTCCCTGAAAATTCCGAAACAAAGTGTAACATTTAAAAATCGTTAGACGAACGTCCAAATAAAAGGTTTCAGGAAAAAATGTTCCATGAATGATGTTTCTGTGCTAATGTTTTGAGAACATTATTAACAACCTGATAACTTAGAACTACATTCTAGTAGCATCACGTTTGTTCATAACTTTGAGAGAATCTTGCCAGAATGTTCTAAGAATGCAAAGTAGCAAATAAAAAAATCAGCCACCATTTTCGGATGTTCGGTTATGGAGTGCTTCTGCAGATCTGAGAGGCGTCTCACACCGAGGAAAGGCATAAACAGCCCCTCGCCCGTCTGTGCAGGTGCATGTGAGCTTGTGCACGGTTATCAAACCTTCCCATCTCTCCCCGGGACACAGTGGTATCTTCACAGAGCAGCTTCTCGTTCAGTGACCGTCGCATCATGGCCGATGAGCACAGGAGTGTGTCTCGAAGCAGATTGTGTCCCCGCTGCCCTGTAGTCTGGGGTCAGGCCGCGTCTGTCCCATACCTGCACGACCCTCACGCCTCACAGGACAAAGCCTCTTTGATCCCACAGCGCTGTGGCTCAGTAATGCTAATACAGCTTCCTAGCAGGAGAGATACACAACTGCTTTGCTTAGTGGATTTATTCCAAATATACTGCATGATTTATCTTCCTTTAGTTATTAACACATACAGGTCTGCAAGTCAACACAGATCACCACAACAATGAAAAATGCTATTTTTGACAGATTCTGTTATTCATTTTATAGATTAATATAATTAAGCAAAAAACCCCCCACTAAATTAACACCAAAAATATAGTCAACAAAAAATATCCTAAGAACGTTTTTCTAACATTGCTTTAACGCTCTCTGAACATTCAAAAACATTGAGTGAACATTTCATTTTATCATTTTCGAAAAATGTTACAATGATACATGTTCTCTGAACATTTGGAAAAAAGTAGTAACAAAGAAAGTTCCAAATTAGATGTAATAGACAAACATTAAACAAATATTTTACCACAGCAATGAAAAATCAAATTTTTTGTCAAATACTGATACATTTTATTAAGCACCAAAATTACTAAAAAAGTCTAAATAGACTGAAATAGACCGAGATTAAATAGTTTACAACAAAATAAATAATTATGTCATTAATTGTAGATTAAATTTATTAAGTACCAAAAAAGCACGAAAATAATCTGAAGAGACTGAAAAAATCTTATTTTTGGCAAATTCTGTCATTTTTTTATAGGTTAATTTATTAAGCCACAAAGTAGTCTGATTAGACTTAAATAGACTAAAATAAATAGTTTACTACAAAAAATAGAAAACGTATTAATATTAGTTTTTTTTTTTTTAATTCTGTCATTCGTTTTATAGATTAATTTTATTAAACACCAAAAAAGTACCAAAATAGTGTGAATAGACTGAAATAGACTGGAATTAAATAATCAGTTTACCACAAAAATTAAAAATACTACTAATTTTGAAAGGTCCTGTCATTAATTTTATAGATAGACTGAAATTAAATCAATAGTTTACCACAAAAAAATCTGTTATATCTGTAATAATTTTATAGATCAATTCTATAACAAAACAGAATGATATCATCAATTGCCATGCTCCAAAAAAAAAAAAAAAAAAAAAACTGTGTAAATTTGTAATATTATACTGAAATATACAGAATATACTGAAATATACAGAATTCACTGAGCTACAGCTTTGAAATTTCATTAGCATTCAAATATAACATGTCAATGGGAATTGGTTAAAAGACCAGTGACATCTGATGTCATTTTCTGTGAACAATAACTTGCATTTTGTTCTCTTTCTCACAAAAAGCCATCATATAGAGTACATTTACATTTAGTCATTTTGCAGATGCTTTTATCCAAAGCGACTTATTGGGGAATACGTAAAGCGATTCATCTTAAAGAAGCAAACAGAGGAAATGCTCGCAATACCAAGTCTCAGGCATTGTTCAAATAAGTACAAGCTAGAAAAGGAAGGAATAAATAAATAGAAAAAAAAAAAATCTTTTGAGTTTTCAGTTGTCGCTTGAAAATTGTCAGGGATCCAGCACTCTGGACAGGGGTGGGAAGATCGTTCCACCAGCCAGGAATGGTGAACGAGAATGTTCTGGAGAGTGATTTTGAGCCTCTCTGTGATGGTACCACGAGGCGTCGCTCACTAGCAGATCTCAGACTTCTGGAGGGGATGTAGATTCGTAATAGTGAGTGGAAGTAGGAGGGTGCTGAACCTGTGGCTATTCTATATGCAAGCATTAATGTCTTGAACTTGATGCGAGATGCAACCGGTAGCCAGTGCAAGGAGATAAAGAGAGGTGTAACATTGGCTCTTTTGGGCTCGTTGAAGACCAGTCGTGCCGCTGCATTCTGAATCATCTGTAGAGGTTTGATTGTGCTTGATGGATGTCCAGCCAGAAGAGCATTGCAGTAGTCCAGCCTAGAAACGACAAGGGCCTGGACAAGAAGTTGTGCAGCATGCTCTGTTAGAAAGGGCCTGATCTTTCTGATGTTGTATAATGCAAACCTGCAAGATCGAGCAATTTTTGCAATGTGGTCTTTGAAGGTCAGCTGGTCATCAAAGATTACACCAAGATTTCAGACCGAAGTTGATGGGGTAATTGTAGAAGAACCTAGCTGGATGGTGAAATCATGCTGTGGAGTCAGAGTGGCAGGGAAGACAAGAAGCTCAGTCTTTGCCAGGTTGAGCTGTAGGTGATGTTCTTTCATCCATGCCGAGATGTTCGCCAGGCAGCCTGAGATCCGTGCAGCCACCATTGGATCATCTGGTTGAAAAGAGATAGAGCTGTGTGTCATCAGCGTAGCAATGGTAGGAGAAGCCATGTGCCTGTATGATGGGTACCAGTGATGTAGTGTATGTGGAGAGGAGGAGGGGTCCAAGAACCGATCCCTGAGGAACCCCAGTGACCAGTTGATGTGCTGTGGATACCTCCTCTCCACAGGACACCCTGAAAGACCTACCAGTGAGATAGTATTCAAACCAGTGAAGTGGAATCCAAGTGATGCCCAGTGATGAGAGGGTAGACAGGAGGATCTGATGATTGACAGTGTCAAAAGCAGCATATAGATCCAGCAGAATGAGAACTGATGATTTGGAATCAGCTTTTGCAATCCACAAGGCTTCAGTGACTGAGAGTAGCGCAGTCTCAGTTGAATGGCCACTCCTGAAACCTGACTGGTTAGCATCCAGTTTGTTGTTCTGTGAAAGAAACAATGATACCTGGTTGAAAACAACTCGTTTGAGTGGTTTCGCTATGAATGGAAGGAGAGAGACAGGTCTGTAATTTTCTATAAGAGAAGTGTTTTAATGTAGGTTTTTTTGAGCAGTGAGGTTACCCGAGCCTGCTTGAACGCAGTGGGGAAAGTGCCTGTGAGGAGGGATGTGTTGATGATGTGAGTGAGTGCTGGTAAGAGTGTAGGAGAGATTGCTTGGAGAAGGTGTGAGGGGATTGGGTCTAGAGGACATGTTGTAGGATGGCTGGAGAGGAGAAGTTTGGATACCTCTGCCGGGGACAGAAGGAGAAGATGGGAGTTTTAACAGTGGATGTGGTTGGTTGGAGGTCCTGTGTGTGTGAAGGTGATAACTGATCACTGATTGTTCTGTTTTGTCTGTGAAGAATGTGGCGAAATCACCAGCTGTTATAGAAGTGGTGGGAGGTGGTGGAGGGGGACAGAGGAGAGAATTAAACGTTCTGAAGAGATTACGCCTGTCTGGAGCACTATGAATCTTGTTGTGGAAATATGAGGATTTGGCAGTGTGGACTTCAGCAGAGAAGGATGAAAGCAAAGACTGATACCTACTGAGGTCTGACGGATCTTTTGATTTGCGCCATTTTCTCTCTGCTGCCCTGAGTTTAGCCCGATGCTCACGGAGAACATCAGATAACCAGAGGTTAGATGTATTAAGCACTTATGGGCTGCCGTCCGTCTCTTCTGGTGACTAATCGACTTCTAGCAGAGTAGAGTGCACAAGTCATATGGACTACATTTATGATGCTTTTACTGTGATTTTTTAAGCTCGAAAGCATCCATCCTCATTCATTCATATGGAAAAAAGGACCCGAGACATGTGCAAATTAACTTTGTGTTTCACAGAAGAAAGAATGTCATATGGGTTTGAAATAACATGATAATTTTCATATTTGGGTGAACTATGCATTTAAAAACATGCCCTGGCAAAACTTACCACAAACCAGTCAACGTGGATCCATGTGCAGACTTGTGTTGATGATACATTCACACTATAAAACAGCACAAAAGCAAATCAATCAGATCTACAGAGGAATGAGAAGTTGGACTGAGCTGAAAGCAGCATATATCAGTGTATCAGATTTTCAATGAAGCCCTGTGGCTGTTGCGTGTGCACATTATTCACTACCCTAATGAGAGGAAAACACCTAAAGCCACACTCATTTATGTGCCTGAACTGTTTTCATCAGCAAAGCTGATCATTACGTTCTTATTAATGGCCCACAGAGTCAAATAAGAGCACAGAAGTGCGAATTGAAAATAATAAGAACACTTCCACTGCAAACAGGCGAATAACATTTCACAGGGGTCACATAGTAAGAAATCAGAGTTTGGTGCACTTGCTTTAACTCAAAACATAATTAAAGTTTTTCAAAACAATAAATGCACAAAACCCATTATTAAGTGAAACTAAACTGCAACTTTTCGATGTCAAAATGCTGAACACATAACCATCACATAAACAATGGCAGTATGCAAATTATACAATAACTTTCGCAAGGGGTTTTGAAATGAATTTTATAGTAAATTAAGTTTTCAACATTGATAATAATCAAAAACGTTTCTTGAGCAGCAAATCAGCATATTAGAATGATCATGTGATGCTGGAAATTCACAAGAATATATTTTATTTTCAAATATTTTCAAATAGAAAATACTTAATTTAAATTGTAATAATATTTCACATTATTTCTAATTTTACTGTATTTTGTACAGTACTGTATTGTAAGCTTTTAAACGGCAGTGTACATGACATATCTGTGCTCTTATATATACAAACATATACCATACACACACTTTTAAAACTCCTTAGCCTTTTATTTTAATTTGAGCCATAATAAGTGAGGTCAGACCCCCAAATCATCTTTAAATGTCTTTCTATCCATTTGCTTTGAGACTATGATTGTCAAGTGTTGAGTGAGAGTAAGAGGTTGTTATGTTGGACAAGAGATCAGGTGACATCCGCACTGTCAAAGCGGCAACGCATTATTACCCGCTCTCACCGATTCTCTTTGCAGTTGAAACGGCAGAAAAGGACATCACTGATTTAATTTGCTTACAAAAGACACGGCGTCTGCTCCAGATGGCTATTTATAAGTCCAGGTCACAGGAGATCTGTCTGCTTTTGTCTCTGAATCTGTTGGCCAACATATTTGTTTGTTCATTTCTGTATTTTAAAAGCCAAAAACTTGACCTTGAATATAAGAGTGAAATATGCTTTTATGTCGAATACATTTCAGGATGAAATTGTGCACCTGCTGAAAGCTGGTAGATGTTTTCCTGACCTTTGAGCTCAGTTTGGCGGATGTGTTCGGGAGACGCGCGGCAGGTATCAAAAAGGAACCCGTCTACCTTTAAGTCTTTGCTTCCAGGCGGGTTTATCTCTTCCCCTTTTGAGAGTCTCAGAGCTTCATTTGGCTCATGCGGTTCAATTGAAAATGTGGGAGTCGTGTGTTTCTTTTTTGTTTTGGGCATTTTTTGTTGTGTTTTTGCATCATGGCCTCACAGAGAGATGGTTTTTCTTGGTATAATATTGTCTATTGAAATCATAAGTGGCGATTTCATTACAAATCACTGAATGAAAGGCATGTGATACATTCAAAACATCACTCTCCCTGACTACTTTCATGTTCAAAGATGAGTGTCCTTTTATATTTTGATTAAATAATTAGTGCTGTTCGCCAAGATAACTGCTCATACTCAATGTTAGCAGGCTGCCTTCGGCCTGAAATATTAATCCAGGCAAGTACACTAATGCAGATGAGTTTGTAAACGCAACAAAGCTCAGATCTGCTAATCAGCTGAAGTTCATACAGGCCGCCGTGTTTGCATCTGTGGATGTGGTTTCTAAATCCGACGTGACGTTTAGCTAACAGCGCGGGCCGCGTCCTCCATTACTCATGCATGCAAATCTCGTTGATGAAGTCGTTTCTGTTTATGTGTACATGTGTAGTCAGCTCTTGCACAAATTAAAGCAATTGACCGGCCAGCTGTGTTTTCATGACACTTTCTATTGGAACGCCTTTAACGGCGCTGCACGGTAAAAGCAGACAGCTACAAAATATAAACGCAGCACATCGTTCAACATCTGCTTGACCTACTAGTTACAATTAAGACAGTTCAATTAAAAAACGGTCTTTGTCTTTCCAAACCCATATGCTGGCAAAAGGAGAAACCTTTATTAATAAAAAATATATTTATATTTTTTATTTTAAAGGGGACATCAGATGCAAAATTCACTTTTACATGGTGTTTGAACATAAATGTGTGATGGAAGTGTGTGTACACAACCACACTATAATGATAAAAATCCACCCAGTGTTTTTTTTGTTTGTTTTTTTAATTCCAACAAATCATAAGATCTCAGATCAAGCCATGCACAGATTCTTGGCAGAGTAGTTCTGCACAGGCCCCTCCCATGTTGTTGGATGTAATAATGAACATAGAGGTCATCATTTACTCCCGACATCTGAGTCACTGAAGACGCAATGGATTACGTTTGTTTTTGAGGGAAATGTGCCCCCGATCTACCTAAATGAGTTTATGATCACGCGAATCATTTGTGATCCAGCTTCACCTCCAGAAGAAGTGAGTATAAGGGTTTTTTATAACCCTTTTCAAATCACCTTTCCTAATAATGTACTAGTTAGCAAGTTCCACGACAAATGCGGCTAAAGTAAACAGTCTCAGAGAACTTCTCACCCCAGGGAAGAGAGGGGCGGGGTGAGCAGTAGCTCATTATAATTTAAAGGAACATGCAACGGAAGGGGTCGCTGTGAACAGAGCTGTTATTGACAAGGTAAAAGGGTTCTGTTTTACACTAACATTGAGAAATTTTAACCAAAGTATGTTATAGACTTTTCATGAAGACCCTAAAGAATCATATCAACTTGTGGAAAATGGCATCTGATGTCCCCTTTAAATTATAAAGAAAAACCTGCCCCGAAAATTTTAATTAAATATATAATATATAATAATGAAAATATGTAATATAAAGATAATATTTAATACATATAATAATGTGTTTTATTTCTAAAATAATTTTAAACATAGTTTAATTAACATGATTGCCTATTAATATTAACCTATTTCATGCACTTGTTTTAGTTTTGTGTTGATTGCGTGTTTTTAAACATTATATTGTAAGGGTTTAATTATTAATATGCAAACACTATAAAGTTTCACGACTACAATTCTTTTCGAGAACATACAGCTGATAATAAGGAGCGTTATATATACAAAGTTCACTGAATGTGCGATACACAGCTGCCACGGCAGCTCTCTTGTCTTTGCTTCACAACACACAGAATTAACTGCCGGTGTTTGTGTATTTACACCCAACCACCCGGTTAATTGATTAACCCAAGCGCTGAGAAGTTCTCTGAGCTGTATCGAGAGCTCAGCTCTCAAACACACATACTCCTCCATCACATTAATATATAAACAACACAATCAGAAATCTATTACCCTAAATTGCGTAAAAACAATTTTTTTTTTCAGATGGATGATTGTTTAACTCTGATTTAATGAGAGGTGTGGTTTGGTTTTGTTTGGTTGGAGTCAGTAACTAATGACTATAAATATTGATTCTGAGCTTAAAACGTCTTAATAACCTGCTGATTGCTGGTTTGTCCCCTGCAGACCTGCACAACCGTAAGATAACTAATCATGCATATCAGCATCGACATTTGGGCCTCTGTAGGCCTCTATCTCCTCTGACATTTCTGAAGTGCTTGGTTTAGTGTATTGGACGATAAGAATTACTGGCAATTACCTCAGGCATCTTCAGAATCTCTTATTTTCCTCTTTACTAGATGTTGTGTTATTGACCCTGAGAACAGCATCAGTGTTTGGTAAAAGATATTCCATGTACATCTGATGATTAGGTTTGAGAGTCTCATGCTGTAGGATGAAATTGCTTAAATCATATCACCAAAGTTATTCTAAAAATAGGATAAAATTACAGGGCAGTGCCAGCTAAAAAGGCTTGCGCTGTAAAGTTCAGCAGATTTGTTTTGTTATAGCACCCCAGCAGTTTTATTTTTTTTCCATTTTATTAATTAATTATTAATTAATTAATCATTTTTGTTCATAACACCAGTTGGCAGTGCTACAAACTCAAGACATTGTGAAAACAACACATATAAAGTTTCATGACAATATGAATGAAGTAATGCCGATATATAGTGCCACTTACTTCTTGGCATCTGCATTAGAAAAATTAGTTTCTGGAAAATAGTGTCGAATACAAAAAGTTGAATTACTGCAGTCTGTGAGGATTCATCTGAAGATAATCTGCACCAATTTTGGTGAAGAATGGAAAAACGTAGTGCAAATAAAAGCAAAAAAACAAACAAACAAAAAAACGTAGGCGAATCCATTCAAAATTGCAGAATGGCCTTAAAGATTGTAAATCACAATATTCTGCAGAATTCCAGAAATATGCGAAGTGGGCAAGTTATGCTAAATTTGTACAAATTGACAGGCATGTTTAATGACTTTCAGCCAATTGGTGGTGTGGTTATTGTGTCGTATTGCAAAGATACAGACTTCCTTTTAGTTTGGTGTCCTCTTGGTCTCATTTGATGATTCATGACTTATTTAATCTGATCCAAGTTTAGGGAAGGCCCAAAGAATACTGTAAGACACACAAGAAAATCATTTTTCAAATAAATTTAAAATGGTGAACAAACTGCCCTTGAAAAGTGAGTATTATACTTTGTATGACCCAACCTGGCCCCTAAATACACACTTCCATAACCTCCCATTTGACAGAGTGACCACCGACCCCTGTCTGACCTCTCCGTCCTCTGAAACCAGTCATTTTCCTGTAAGTCAGCTATCATTGTAAGCTTGTAAACTTGGAGGCCACTGAACTACAGCCAGCTGCATTCACTGTCTAACATTCACCGTCATCAACAACCAGTAAATACTCTAGATTTCGCACTTTTTCTCAGTAATCAAGCTCTCATTGGGACGTGCAAATTAAAAGATGCACCATTCGAGCACTGGAATTGGATTCGGTGCCAAACGGCTGGCGGATTAAGTGCTTTATAAAACTCAGAAGGTGTTTGTAAAGGAACGTTCCGAGTCACTGGAGATATACTGCCGGTTCTTCACATCCTCAGGCGAGTCAATGATTTCTGTGTTGTATATTGATTCTCTGGCCTCAAACTCCACGTCAGCATGGCCTGTAGGAATGTAGCCAACCTGCACTGAACACACAACTCATTGTCTTTTTACTGAGTCTACAGACACATCCAGACGGTTGCTGTTGCTGCAAATAAAACAGTAATGATGCGAGAAGCTGAAAAGCTGCAACCACAAAAGTGTACATTAAAGTTACATTGCAAAAACAGGGAATTTTATTGCCATTTTAAAACTAATCGTTCTCTAACATTCAATTATTTACCAATTCAATTGTATAATTAATTGACTTGATATATATGAATTTGAATAGAATTCATATGTATTTATAGAATTACATTTCTGTAGTGTTTTCCCATGCAAAACTAAAGTGGTTGCTGAATCAGTTGCTAATTAATTTTGATTGATTGTTATCATGTTACTAAATGGTTTCCATTGAATTTAAATGAAAAAATTTGATCACTCAGAAAGCTATTAGCACAGTTTCCTTCATTTGAGGGATCATTCATACGTATAGCACAAATGCACGTCACTCAAGTATAGTCGTACCTTAGCAAGCAGTGCTAATTATAGCTGTTTTGGATGCATGAAACCTTGACTAACAGTTTAAGTGGACTTCAAAAAAGAATAAAATGCAACAAACATGCAGAAATGCTTCCCTTGAACTGACAAATCACAGCAGCAATATAGTCATGACACTGCACTCGGGGCGCCTGCAGGATTTCTTCCGAGGGTACGCACAGATTTTTATTTTTTTTTAAGTAACGACCAAGTGGCCAGCGGCAGACAGTGATCAATTTAGCCTTCTCAAATCATCACGACTTGCTTAAAATACAATCTATAGATATAAAAAGTTCAAGCATATCACAATGTTAGTTTAAATGTTTGAACTATATAAATTAACGCTTGGTGCATATCTAATCGTTTGTGTGAAGAGTGGAAGCTGAAGCGCACTTTGCAGGACATGGAGGCACCAGAGCGGTAACTTGCATTTTTTTCTTGATAGTGGAAACAACTTAAAATATGCCATAATTTTTTCTTATAAAAGGTAAGAGTAATACATCATTCGGAACTGTAAAGGGTCTACTGTTATTTGTGTGCATTCACAATATCAACAAAACGTTGTGCTTTTATTAAAATAAATAGGAAAACAGAGTATGCGCTTGCCATCTCATCTTGAATAGGAGCGCTCCATAATGATGAACCGAAACTCAATAGTACTAAAGTCACAAATATGATAAATATTGTATATCTATAGAAAGCTTTAAATTACTACTTTAAAACAAAATAATTCAAATCAAAAACAAAAACCCTTTCATTATGTATTCCGTAAAGATGTATTTCTCTCTAAAGGCACGTCCAATGAGGAGATGGCGAGTCATTTTTCATCACCGTCTAAAATATAAAAATAAGGAAAAGCCTAAAACAGGCCCGATTATATATATTTTTTCTGATTTTTATGTTGCTGTGCTCTGAATTCCTTAAAATTTAAAGGATTTTCTGCAACGCAATTTTGTCTGATATGTGAATTATTTATTAGCCTATTTTTAATCCACGCAGCATGATTTCAAAGAACTTTTCACTTTTACGGGTTGCTTGAATGTAAAACATTGTCATGAATTCGCTTTATTCCCATTTGTAAAATAGGTTACAAATTAATTGCAGTAGTCTAACCCGATCTCATGAAAGCGCGTGTAGCACGATTTCCTCTTTCTATTTGACGCAATGTTTATAAGCAGAAATTGACTTTGGCATGCAAAAGACAGATACATTCATTATTAATGGCATGGCTGGTTCAGTCGACAGAAATACGGGACAAACGGGCCTATAATTTACAGCTGAAATGTTTGCGGGGGAAATCTCAGGACAGTCTGAGCGCTCATGGTACACACAGTGCGTAAAGCCGAACACCTGCAGGCGCCACTGACTGCACTGATCTAAAAGATAAAAGATGTTCCATAAAACAAAATCCTTTTTCCTGTTTTGACAACCATTTTTAGCTCATGACATTCAAATATAAAAAAAAACAAGATGCATCAGCCACTTCCTAAAGATTTCCATGGGAAGATCTCTTGTTTGTGAACTGATGAAGGCTGAATGCTGCGAGTGGGAGGGGTCAATCTGTCAGTCAATCATAGGGGGCGGGGCCTAGCATTGTTCTCACAGAGATAGGAGACACTCCAGCTATCCAAGGTCACCGTCTGGTCACTGTATCCCACGAGAAGATGGGAGTGGGACTTATTTTGCTGGAGTGTCTGAAAGAATTGCCCTTTATCTACAGTTTGCTGCACAAGATGATTGTGAAATGTGTGTGGGTGCGTATTTCATCACACACACACACACTCCTGGATATGAGGAATTTGTTTCTAGCTTGATTTGACATCAGTGGTTCACAAATGGTGGGATGAAACTGAAAAATTGGTTTCAGGTCTGTTTTGTTTTGGGGAAAAACAATGCTAAATAATGAAAATTATTACAGCAGCTAAATAATAATAAAAAAATAAAATAAAATAAAATAAACTGAAATAAGATTAAACTGAAGTACTAAAATTACTAACTGAAAACTAAAACTGAAATAAAACTAAATTGCTAGTTAACTAATTCACTACTAATAAATAAACTTTAGAAATATATAAAAAAAAACTAATAAACATTTTTAAAAAATCACTAAACAAAAATCACAACAAAATTAGTAAAAATTAAAATAAAATTAACATGACAACAAAGAAAGAACAACATTTGATCAATAAAATGTATGAAATTAAATACAATAAAAATTAAATGTAAAATAATTAAAATAGATAATAATTAAAGAAATACAATGAAAAGTAAATAAATACAATAAACAATTAAAATAATTGTTATTTAATAAAATTTTTATTATTTAATAATATTATTAAACATAATAATAATAATTGTATTTAAAAATAATAAATAAAATTAAAATTAATAAACTAAATGTATTTTTTAAATGCATCTTGTAGGGCGTTCAAGTCTTCACATGATTGGATAGCCATCATACAGTAAAAATACATGAAGTGACTAAAAGCACAGTAATGTGTACTGAGTTAACATTTGCACCCAGTGTCAAGTGTCAAATCTAGGCCCTGAAGCGAAACCAGCTGAGAAACACTACTTCCAACATATGAACTCACATGCATTTCCAAGATCTCATGTGCAAGGCATACGTGAGCGTGCATATTGATGTGCATATGCCTGTGAGGGCATGCTGGTGTTAATGCATCCTGCTCAGGATTTATGCATCAGGCGCTTTTATGGCAATGGAGGATGTTTTTCTCACTCTTTCTTTCTTTCATACCTGCACTGCAACAGAGGTGATGCATTAAAAATGTGCAGTGGGGCAGTCTGTTTGTTCAAACAATCACACCATCTAGCTCACGTTGTTTTAGGCATGAAGGACGAGCCTACCCCCCTCTGAGACCTGCAGCGTTTTAGGCAAAATTGGAATAATTGCAAGAAGCAACAATGGATCTGAACAACAGATGGCTGTGTTTGTAAATGTTTGCGTAACGAGCATGTGTGCAGCATTTGTTTGCACTTTAAAGGGATAGTTTGCCCAAAAGTCATAATTCTGTCATTTATTCACCTTCATGTTGCTCCAGTGTGGATTTTTGTCAATAATGATTTCAATGCGGTTCCTCACAGTCAGCTATTGTATGGTTTAAAAAAAAAAAAAACTGAAATACAATGCACAAACAAGTCAAATGCATTATTTTATGGTGTTTCTTGTCCCATTTTGGAGCTTAATAGCATACACCCATATTTCACATGAATTGCATGAAACAAAGCAGCATGGACATTCTGCTAAACATCTTGTTTGTGCTCCATGGGAGAAAGAAAGCCCTGAGGGTGTGTAAAGGATAAAAGAAGTGAACTGTCCCTTTAAGTGAGCATGTGTCCTGTCTTTGGTGCAGTTTTGGACTATAGACAGAACCAGCCTGAATGCATTAAAGTTCTGCTGATGTATTTGTGTGTATTTTAAAATCTGACCCAGATCTTCCAGGATCAGCTAAAAAAGTTGTGCTCCCTTTTTGAAGGGGACGCTGAGCTCATCCTTACTTCCAGCTCTCGGTTTCTGTCAGTGTAGCGCCTCCCTATCTCCTCCTTACGAATTAAGCCACCTATAGGAAAACAAAAACACATAAAATATCTTTGAAATCTCTTTATTATCGCAATTGTTTCTCCTAGACAGAAATGAGATTAAGTTCAGGTCAAAAAAATAATACAGTAATCGTACTGGTCTCCTCTAGATTTTGTGAAGATGCGTTTAGATCAACCAAGACACCAGAATCAGTAATGAAAGGTCGGGGATCTCATCAAATGGTCTAAGCCAACATTAGTATTATCAACTAAAACTAAAGCTATTCAAAAGCAGTTTTGGTAACGCAAATAAAATAAAATAAAACAAAACAAAACATTATTAAAAATTAAAATTAAATGAAAAATACCAATACAAAAATAATAGCTATAATAATTAAATAATTTGTATAAAATAAATGTAAATAATGTATTTTTTTAATTGAATGAAATATATTTTTGAAAGTTAATAAAAAAACAATAACAAAAAACGTAAATGAATTAAATGTCTTTTTTAAATGCATTTTGGAGGGCATTACACAATGCACCCCTGTGCAGTGCACTAAAGTTCAAGTTATTAAGAGAACAACGCAACATTCACCAGAATGTGACCGTCTCCTTATCACATGAGCATCATGCATCTCCTTCTTAGTTTAGTGTTGCATGGTTAAAATACAAAAACAAGACTCTATAATAGTGCGCGAATAAATCTCTGGTCCCTTCTAGAAGTATGTGGTTTACACATCATCTGTGCGTTTGGTTTATTGTCTGCTTGCACGTTCCTCCCATCCAAACCGTGAATCTGTAAATATTATGGGTAAGTGAGTATTTGTGAGTGGAGGAACACCATGTAAGGACACATGCACCACAACGGGGTCAAATCTCCGCCGTCGAACATGCACACACACTCGCAGCGGTGTGTAAACAATTACAGACAAGATCAGAAGAGAAAAACACTGTTTGCCTTGCGCTCAAGACCTTGGAAACGGGTTTGGGGGTAAATGGAGAGCAGAGTTTAGTAGTGAAGGAGTCACTTCAGCCTCAAACACTCATTTATCAAGTTCAAAAGTTGCTTTTCATTCTCACAGGCCTCTCAGAACACACACACACACACACACACCGATTTTATTTTCCCTCTTCAACTCGTCTAATGCGTTCAGTCTGCTGCATATTAACACTGAGATGCCGCATATGTGTAGAGGTGGAAGAGGTTTCTGTTTCAATCACTGAATGCTAACACTGTAAATCTCTGATAAATGACTCGTCCCAAGCACTATATAATCAAGCCAGTCTTTTCATGTGTTTTTGCATCTGAAAACACTGCCACAACTTTTAAAGTCACTACAATATCTAAAAACTCACCACAACCTTGATTCCTGTTTGTGATGTGACAGCGGTTTCTCTGAATCTGGTGGACCTTGATTCATGATTGTGGGTAATTTCACTGAGAAATCTACAATTAAACACAGTTAAACTAAGTCAACACTGAAACGACCTTCACATGTGATTTATTTCAGAGTGAAACTGGATATACTATAAAAAGAAAAATGGAAAAAAATTAATTAACTGGATCATAAAAGTGTCTCTAAGAGGGATTTGTGACATATTAACATAGTACCATGTCTAGATACACAGGGTAATACCATGGTACTTTTATACTAATCTTTTGATAAGGCTATTTATGAAAGGTAAAAAATGAGTCATCCTGTAAAATTACTCTAAAAATAACACCAAAGAGGAAAAAAGATACTGTGGTGCCTCAGAAAAATGATAAAACCTGTCAAGAATGAAAAAAAAGAAAGCAAAAAACAAAAAGTTTTTATATATAAAATATACAAGTGAATAAATATATAACTTATATATAAATAAATAAGTGGGTAATTATCGCTTTAAGCAAATCATGTTGCTTTTTTTCCTCTTGTTTGTTCTGAGTTATTGTTTTATTTATTTTATTTTTGATTTCATGAAAAAAACCCTGAAAAATAGAATAAAAAAGTATATTTTTTAGGGGGGAAATTAAGATGAGTACATTAAGTACATTTCTGTTTAAATTATTATTATTATAATGTAAAATTAATCAATATATGAATTAATTTGTAAAGTTTTTATACTTCATGCTAGTATTTGTTGTACTACCTTGCACACTCTCATTGTTTTACTCATCAGTAGAGGTCTAAACATTTCATCCGTTGTTATTAAGGATGTAGCACTATCTGATCACTTCTGTATTTTCTTTGATATATTGATCTCTGTTATCACTGAATCTAGATCTGTCTCTGTCCAAAAGAGATGCATTAACGAGAACACTAGTGTGCTATTTACGAAGGCTATATCTTTAACACCAAGTATTCCAGACTCTGTTGATCTTCTCCTGGATTTAATTAACTCAAAAGGTAAGAATGTTATTGATGATATTGCTCCGGTAAAGGTCAGCAAGAAGACTGGCAGACAAAAATCATCTTGGAGAAAATCAACAGCAGTTCAGAGTATGAAAAGACAATACAGAAAACCTGAGCGGATGTGGCGGAAGACGAAACTCGAAATTCACTATAGCATATATAAAGACAGCCTTCATGCTTTCAATGTGGAACTATCCACAGCTAGACAGACCTTCTTCTCAAACCTTATAAACAGTAACTTAAACAACACTCTCATTCTTTTTGCTACTGTTGAGAGACTGACAAACTCCCCAAGTCAGATTCCCAGTGAAATGCTCTCCGACAGCAAATGCAATGAGTTTGCTTCCCTCTTTTCTGAGAAGATCAATAATATCAGAAAGGTGATTAGCACATCCTCAAGTTATGCAGAGGTCACACAGATTCGACCGCAATTTCAAAAAGAAGTGACTATGTCTATGCAATTGATAGCAAAATTTTGGAAGAAATAGTACAGCACTTTAAATCATCAACCTGCTATCTTGACACACTTACCACATCTTTTTTTTTAAAGTGTGCTTAACTGTTTAGAAGCAGATCTCTTAGAAGTGGTGAACGCTTCACTTCTTACTGGGGCTTTTTCAAACTCCCTGAAAACGGCAGTTCTTAAGCCCCTTCTGAAAAAGCGCAATCTTGATAACACCATGTTGAGCAACTATAGAGCAATATCAAATCTTCCTTTCATAGGTAAGATTATTGAAAATGTAGTTTTTAATCAGCTGAACAACTACTTAAACTCAAATGGATACCTGTACAATTTTCAATCTGGTTTCCATGCGCATCACAGCACACAGACAGCACTCATTAAGATAATAAATGATATTCACTTGAATTCTGATTCTGGCAAAATATCAGTGCTGGTACTACTGTCGATCATAACATACTTCTAGAGAGACTGGAAAAATGGGTCAGGCTTTCTGGGATGGTACTCAAATGGTTCAGGTCACACTTAGAAGGGAGAGGTTATTATGTGAGTATAGGAGAGCATAAGTCTAAGTGGACGTGCATGACATGCGGAGTCCCACAAGGCTCAATTCTTGCACCGCTCTTGTTTAGCCTGTATATGCTCCCACTAAGTCAAATAATGAGAATGAACCAAATTGCCTATCACAGTTATGCAGATGATACCCAGATTTACCTAGCCGTATCTACAAATGACTATAGCCCCATTGACTCCCTCTGCCAATGCATTGATGAAATAAACTGCTGGATGTGCCAGAACTTTCTTCAGTTAAACAAGGAGAAAACTGAAGTCATTGCATTTGGAAACAAAGATGAAGTTCTCAAGGTGAATGCATACATTGACTCTAGGGGTCAAACAACTAAAAATCAATTCAAAAATCATGGGGTGATTCTAGAGACAGACCTTAGTTTTAGTAGTCATGTCAAAGCAGTAACTAAATCAGCATACTATCATCTCAAAAACATTGCAAGAGTTAGATTTTTTGTTTCCAGTCAAGACTTGGAGAAATTTGTTCATGCCTTTATCACCAGCAGGGTGGATTATTGTAATGGTCTCCTCACCGGCCTTCCAAAGAAGACCATTAGACAGCTGCAGCTCATCCAGAACGCTGCTGCCAGGATTCTGACTAGAATCAGAAAATCTGAGCATATCACATCAGACCTCAGGTCCTTACACTGGCTTCCAGTTACATTTAGGATTTATTTTAAAGTACGTTTACTTGTTTATAAATCACTCAATGGCCTAGGACCTAAATACATTGCAGATATGCTCACTGAATATAAACCTAACAGACCATTCAGATCATTAGGATCGAGTCAGTTAGAAATACCAAGGGTTCACACAAAACAAGGGGGAAACGGGGGAAATGGGCTTCCATAACTGTGCTACGTCCGAAATAATTGCACTGTATTTTTTGTATAATCATTTTTTATTCTTAACTGTTTTAAATTCAATTTAAATCAATTTTTATATCATTTCCTTGTTTTTATTGTTGTGATTATTATTTTTTTAATGACTATTTCACTTCCTTTTATGTAAAGCACTTTGAGTTACCACTGTGTATGAAATGTGTTATATAAATAAACTTCCCTTGCCTTGCCTTGCCTTGCTTTAATAAAATCATAGTATTTGAACTTTTTAATCCAACACTACAATATTACAGCAATGAGAATCATTATTGAGAATAATAGCACTTATAAAAATAATATAAAAATCATGAATATAATATCACAAAGCAATTCTATATTAAAGTGTTATGCTAGAATTTGTTGTACTACCTTTATTTTGCTTTAATATAATCGTAGTATTACAGTAATGAGAATAATTAGTGAGAATAATAGCAATTATAAAAATAATCATGAAAATAATGTCACAAAACAATGACATATTAATTTGTAAACTATTCATATTTCATGCTTGTATTTAGATTTTAATGGTTTTTAATCCAAAACTACAATATTGCAGTAATGAGAATCATTATTGAGAATAATAGCAATTATAAAATAATTTAAAAAATCATGAAAATAATATCTGAGCTAAAATTAGGCTTTGTCATTTTTTTAATTTCCTTTTCATGTTTTCATGATTCACCTGTGACCTCAACAGCAGACATTGGTAAAAATACAGCAGTGTGTGTGAGTATTCATTATGTTTAATTAAGGCCTCACCTCAACTCAACACATTCCTGTCCTGACAATGACATACTAGAGCTGTTATTCCCCGGCCCAATGACTGTTTAACGTGACACAACTATCATTCAGCATAAACCGTCTCTTCCCCATAATGACCTGCCCTGCGGAGTCACAGTCACACAAACACAGTTATTGTATTGAGAGGAATCTCAGGTCAAGGGTTTTCTGGATACTCATTAACCAGGTTTGAATTGTGTATTGGGTCGAGTCTGCGCTGAGATTCGCAGGAACATGACTTTTCATTTTAATTCAACACATTTCCAAATGTATTTGGCTGCCAGACAAAATCAGCCTTTTGGAGAAATGGAAATGTTTTATTACTTTGCAAACTTTCACAACGAGATTGATGTCATATTACAGAACAGCGTTTATTGAGTTTGCTGAAGAGCTTGTCTGCCATCTAAATGCAATCTGTAGGGAACGTTTAAAAACAGCATTCCACCATACTATTTCTGTATGTGAATTGCCAGTAGACACTTGAGACATTAAAATATATAAAGTGCATTAAAATATAAAGAGCATTATTATTACTGGCATCACTATGAAACAAGATTTCTAATTTCTTTTTGACTTATTATTTTTACTGGAATTGCTATCAAAGATGATTTCGAACTTCTTTTTGACTCATTATTTTATCAGAGTGCCAAAATTGAGACATGCAATTGGATTAAAATACAAAAAAGTACTATTATTAATGGAATCGCTATCAAACATGATTTCAAGCTTCTTTATGACTCATTATTTTATCAGATTGGGGGGGGGGGGGGGTAATTAGATTAAGATGATAAAAAGTACTATAATTTCTGGAATCGATATCAACCACATACTGCCAAAACTGAGATGTTAATATATTTAAAGTACGCTAAAATATAAAACATAAAACGTACCATTTCACTGTAATTACTATCAAATATAATTACTAACTTCTTTTTGACTCATTAATTTATCAGACTGCCAAAATTTAGACATAAAATTGGATTAAAATATAAAAAATACTATTTTTACTAGAATCACTAATTTATAACATTTTTTGACTTATTATATTATCAGACTGAAAAAAATTAAGACATTAAAATGTATAAAGTATATATTTTTAAATACTATTATTACCGGAATCACCAAAAAAAAAAACTTTTTTATGTTTCGTCATTTTATCAAACTGACAAAATGTACACTTTTTTTTTTTAATTCACAAAAAATTGGATTAAAAATATAAAAGTACTATCATTACTGGAATTGCTATCATACAAGATATCTAATTTCATTTTGACTCATTATTTTATCAAACTGACAAAACTGAGACATTTTACACAAAATTGGATTAAAGATACTGTTACTAAAAATACTATTATTACTGGAATCTCTATCAAACATGACTTCTAACTTTATTGGACTCATTATTTTATCAGACAGCCAAAATTGAGACATTTTTACACAAAATTGTATTATTAATATAAAAAACACTAACATTACAGTTAAAAATACTAAAAATAATACTTTACATCACAATACATCAAAGTCTAACAGTAAGTAATTTGGGGTTTGATCAAATTAGTGTGTTCAAACGGCTGAGAACAGAAGAACACTGAGGATTTTCTCTCACACCCACACACATCGATTCAAGCTGGACTGATGAATTGTGGGAAGATTCTCACCATTTCCTCTCTGATCACGCCCCATCAGCCTTCGCATTACGAGCTCCGGTCTGGGCGAGCGCGTGGGTGGGCGTCTGCCCTTGTCTCTGAAGCGATCTTCCTCTCTTGCCCCTCTATCTTTAAGTCTATCTCTGGCTTATCTCTGTTCTCCAGGGAAAGTCTTTTCTGTCCGTTTAGGGCGACATTATTCTGGACACACCGAGGAGAGCAGTAGGAGCCTACAAATATGACCACACCAGTTCATTAGACAGACATGTGAGGGACTGACAGCGTCTTCAACATCGTCATGACATCACTAGGGTTTTAATTAGCTGTCACACTTGGTTTATGGTTCAATCACGTGTAGTGCCCAGATACTTGTGTGAAATATAGATTTGTGTTTCATGGATGGACTCTCGTTGAGTGCTCCAGGTTTCATTGAGGGGATGTAAAGTGATTGATTGCCATTATAAAATGGATACTTCCGACTGTAAAACCTGATTAAATGCAGTCTCTGCTGTGCATTGTGCATATGAACATCTATAAACTATGGTAAAATCACTGTAATGCATGCAGTTCCAGCCATGTTCGGTTTAGTGCCGCTCATGACCTTTGACCTGCAGATCATCCAGCTCAAGTGTTTTATTCCAGCAGAGTTTTACAGTATTCAGAACTAATTTAAGAATTCCAATTCACTGAATTTGAACTGAGGTCTGAAAATTCTAATTTAAACTAAATGAGCTGAAATTCAAACAAGGCTGTGTAACTAAAACACCAAGTTTGTCAAGTTTTGAAAAATTATATTTAAAAAAAAAAGTTAAAAATGGATGGATGGATAATAGGACAGAATTACAGAATGAGAGATGGATGATTGACAGAATAATATAACGATAGGTGATGGATGGATGGATGGATGGATGGATGACTGACAGAATGATAGGTGGATGGTTGGATGGATGGAATGAATGAATGAATGAATGAATGAAAAGTGAATGGATGGATGGATGACTGAATCATAGAACAATACGTGGACGGATGGATGGATGGACAGAATGATGGATGAATGGATGACAGAATGATAGGCGGATGGACGGATGGATGGACAGACGACAGAATGATAGGTGGATGGATGGATGATTGAAAGAATAATAGAATGATATGTGGATGGATGGATGGATGGATGGATGACAGAATAATAGAACAACAGGTGGATGGATGGATGGATGGATGGAAGGAATGAAGGAAGGATGGATGGATGGATGGACAGAACGAAAGGTGAATGGATGGATGATGGATGCATAGAAGGAAGGAAGGATGAATGGATGGATGGAAGAACAACAGGTGGGTGGATGGATGGATGGATGGATGAATATATAGATAAAAGGATGGATGAATGGATAGATCAGAGACAATCTTTTTTAGTGGATGCTGCACACTGGTGGTGGTTGAGGAGAGACCCCCCACCCCACCCCACCCCATGATTGTAAAGCGCTTTGGGTGTACAGCAATACACAATAAAGCGGTATATAAATGCATCATTCATTCATTCATTCATTCATTCATTCATTCAATCTCCATTAGAACAATAGTTCTACAGTGGTCACATCAGCTCAAATGGCCGAATTAATACATATAAACAGCTGAATGGGTCTGAAAGTGACCGGCTCTGTCTGTCAGGTCACAGGATGTCAGAGTTCATACTGCAGACGATCCCCATCAGAGGTCTGTGCCCCGAGCGGCTCATTTATTGGGCTGAACCGCACGAACCCGCCTCATCTGGCCGCTGGACGAGGAGCTTGACAGTAACAGTCTGATCTTAATCAATGACCATTGATTTCCCACTTATCTCGGCCGCAGATGGGTCGATGCATTGGCCGGCGGTCCCACCGCATAATGCCGTAATGGAGGCCGGCTCGGGGATTACGTGCTACTTTAGAGTCCGCGCCATTGAACTCTGCTCCCATTTCATTCCCAGTCGAGGGACGGCTGATTAAATGTTTTCATCTTTGTTCGAGTGAAGCGCAAGATATCGATAACATGCTCAGGCCTCAGCAGACAGAATGGATTCTTATTTAGCGTCAGATGATGCATTCATAAGAGGAATTATGGGAGGAAGTCAGTGAGACAATGATCCTATCTTAATGCCTCAATTTTGCCAGGAACGGCTTATTTAAAGCTGTTTTGTAATATAGCATAACATTAATAAATAACAAGCTTCCCGATGTTTTTATGTCCACAAGGCACCGGGAGAAACAGCAGATTGTAGAAATGTTATTTAATACTGAATGCTGAATCTCCCTGCAGGGGCACCGCATTTACATCCGCTTCTACAGCACGGCTAAATCTCATCATCATCATCATCATCATTGTCTCTCCATCTGGAGACGGTCCAACACAAACAAGTGACCAGAAAAACCATCAATTATTAAACTGACATCATTTCTTTCCCTGTCAAAGAATCAATATGTGCAATAGTAGTCTTTCCTTTCTCCAGCTCCATGGTTACTTACTATTTATAGTTTGCTGAGGACCAGTATTATGGAGCGTCCGCACCGAGTGCGGCTTTACGCCTGTTTCACACCAACTTTCCATCTAGTTTGAGAGCGCTGCTACCTGCACTACTTCTTGTTTTCATGATTAAATTAATGGCAAAGCAAAAAAAAGATGGATCACTTACGCCATCTTGATTCACTGGGTCATTCCTAGCATGCAGTACAATTAAATATCCTCGTTATATATCTCTGAATATTATATTACACATACTATTTTAAAAGATGGAAATCATATTAGATTGCTTCAACCACAATATCATAGTGAGCTGAACATACATGCAACACCTCAACATGAAAAACTGGTGTATTATTTTGATTGATCAAATGTAAATACCATTTTCCATTAGTTTTTTTTTTTGCAAAATCCCCTTAACTAACAAAAGCCAATTCCATATCACATAATCCTCCAGTAGGTGACTTCATGTCGATGCGAAAATTGCATAAACATCAGTATTAGTAATACATTTGATGAAGTGTGTAATGTTTTGCGGTAAGTAGGTAAGTCTTTTACAGTGCTGAGTAGTAACTGATCACATGTATTCTGGATTACGTAATCAGATTCCAAAAATTAAGTATTTGTAATGGATTTTATTACATTGTAAAATACTTGTAATCAGATTACAGTTACTTTTCATGTTTACAGTTCTCTGACATTGGTTAATGGTTATATCACATGCAGGTAAACAAATAAAATATTCCACCTTTACATCTGTTATTTTAAAATTATTTATTTTTGTCTTACATCTTCATGGTTTCATTAATTATTAGCTTCATTAACCTCACAAACCCCTGCAGTTTCTTCACAAAGCCCAGTTTGGGAAACCTTGACGTAAATGTCATCTTTAATGCACTTCATGTTGTTAATAACAACAAATTGAATACATTTGATTTCTTTTTTATATCAATATGGTATAAGAGTATCCTATTTAATTCAATGTGATAAACAACTTAGGTCAAAAGGAATCTAAAAGTAATCAAAAAGTAGTCCGATTATATTACCTAAAATGTGTAATGTAACAGATTACATTACTAACTACATTTTTTGTCATGTAATTTGTGATCATAACAGACTACAATCGGTAAGCGATCTACCCAGCACTGTGTACATAATTTAGCACTGGATATATAACTGTAACTTTATCCCTTTAGCACCATCCTGATCATGTTCCTGATTTGTGTAAAGTTATGGCCAGAGCATATTTCTAAAAAATGGCAGGTTCATTTCAAAAGGAAGTGTAGAACAGTAAAAGACTGCACTGCTGTTTCTAATATGTACCTATAATCAAAGTCCTTGTGAAGTTCACTCAGTTCACACAACGCCCATCTTTGAAAGCCCTAGGCAGCAATTTCCAGTGATGCAGATATAGCTCCATCTACTTGAAAAGGGAAAGAACGAGATCTGTTTCTTAAACATCATGTTTCAAATCAAGAATAAAATCTGAATTGTGTTGTAGCTCAGATCATGCAAAAAAGACTATATTTCTACACAGATCCAGCTAATGTGCATTCAAGAGTAAACATGCAATTGCACAGCGATATGACTTCTATTCATTTTTATACACATAAAGCGTCTCCTCTACAATGTCTCTGCTGTAACTCAAGGGAACCGACTCTGTATCCTAAGACTATCACCCAGGTTGTGACTAGTTCATGCAAAGTGCATGAATAACCAGATGTTGTTATAGCACACAGATCAAAGAGAAGCTGAGCAGGGAACGGGAAAAGCCTTGATTAAAAGGACACCGGCAGAACTCCAGTTAATGGCATGAATTTAAATCACATTGTTACTAGAATCTGTCCATTTACAGTCTAATGTCTTCAGCACAGATCTTCAAATGAAGGAGAGGGTGAAGTCAGGGACATCCTTTGATTTACAGATGGATCTTTTTTAATGTGTGCCAGTCATTAATGGAGTAAATGCTATAGTTTAATTTAGTTAATGCAAAATCTAAAATCTACAAACCCAGGTTATGATTAAATGCACTAAATGTATTTTCAAAAGAAAAAAAATCAAATTGGGGGCAAATTAAGATTTTTTCGAAATCCTTTTTTTAGCCTTTCTTTTTCCTAAAGGAAGGAAATGTTAAATGAACAACTGTGTGACTCATAGGGGCGACTGTTTTTTTAATTAATTTTTTTACATTTTTTATTCCAGGACAAATGTGTTTTACACATCTGCATGTAAGTCTGATGCTGAGCGTCTGGGCAGACTGAAGATAGTATTTTCTGCAGGGAACGATGCTGGTTTATCGCCAGTCTGCTGCATAAAAACCATTTAAATGGCTGCTGATGGATGCCAATGTCTTGTGGTTCTAAATAGCTATAAGTGGTTATATGTACACATACACACTCTAGACAGTTTTCCACAGTAAATTGAGGAGATGTTAGGTCTATTTCAAACCCTAGTGAGCTCCCCAGCCGTCTATACACATGCTAACCGGAAAAAAACCCCATAAGCTTTAATTATTTTATTATATATATTTATTAGGGGTTTAATTGTATGTGTGTGTGTGTGTGTGTGTGTGTGTGTGTGCCTGTGTGTGTGTGTGTGTGTGTGTGTGTGTATATATATATATATATATATTAGGGGTGTACACAAACACGACGGTTCGGTATGTACCTTGGTTTTGACGTCACAGTTCGGTATGGTTTCGGTACAGCAGGGGGGGGGGGGGGAACTAAACTTAAAATTGCTTTTTAAAATTAAACAGTGGTTTACTGAACAAATTGTTCTTTCTTTAAATAAATTAAATGATAATTAAAATGTTCCTAGGGATAAAATCTACCTCGGCTTCTGCTCTAACTATAGGGAGCCCTTTTACATTATTATAAGGTTACAATTAACAACAGAGCACAAACTTAAATTTAATTATAGTTTATTTTTAAATATAATAATCAACATTCAATTTAAAAAAAGATTGTATGCAAACATGTATATTGCACATAATGCAGTTTTAAAATGAACTTCTAAATTATGAAATGTCTATTTGTTGTTGAAATATATTCATTTACACAGTGGCTGTCATAACTTGTTTTATAACAGATTTATTAAACATGCATTAAATGATTAAGACATCACTAACAGGTAAAGTGAAATATAATGAGTATACAGTCTAATGTTTCAATGCTATCTCACGACCAATTCGTACGTATTTTACGAGGTGGCTAATTCGTACGACCTCACTTGTATGATTTTGTATGATTTGTCTAAACCCCAGTGATGGGTAGATTTAGGGGCGGGGTTAGGTGTAGGTCAATTGTACAAATTCATATGAATTGGCAACTTGTAAAATACTTACGATTTAGTAAAAATCGTATGTATTTGTACAAATGAGGTCATACAAATTAGCCACCTCGTAAAATATGTACGAATTTCCATGAGATCGGGCTGAATATTTTGGCGAAATGCCCTTAGATTTAATTTCTCTAGTGAACTAACGAGCTGTGGACACTGATGACTTGCCTGAGGCAACAAAATGTTGTGTGGCATTTTGTTTTAACGTCTTTCCACAGTTGAAACACTGAAAGAGCAATTACATGAGGCAAGAGATGTTCATTCATGTTTATTTTGCAGAATTAAAGAGGAAGGGATGATTGTGTTTACTCATGCTCCGTGCTGCTGTTTGAACCGAGGCATTTATACGGCAATCAGTCATGCCATATCAAAGAGCGTCATTTATTGTTTAATTTCCTGAAAAAAATGGACATAATTTGAAAGATGATATGTTGTTTCTTATTAAAAAAAAAAAACAATATCTAAAACTGGAAGCTTCCAATTAAGTTCCACTCGTGCAGTGATTAAATTAAAGCAATGCTGTATTTGTTCAGTACACATGCATACCAAACTGAAAGACCCGTATCGAAAATTATATATACATACGTGACCCTGGACCACAAAACCAGTCTTAAGTCGCTGGGGTATATTTGTAGCAATAGCCAAAATACATTGTATGGGTCAAAATGATCCATTTTTATTTTATGCCAAAAGTCATTAGGATATTAAGTAAAGATCATGTTCCATGAAGATATTTAGTGAATTTCCTACCGTAAACATATCAAAACCTAATTTGTGATCAGTAATATGCATTGCTAAGAACTTCATTTGGACAACTTTAAAGGTGATTATCTCAGTATTTTAATTTTTTTTTTTGCACCCTCAGATTCCAGATTTTCAAATAGTTGTATCTCAGCCAAATATTGTCCGATCCTAACAAACCATACATCAATGGAAAGCTTCAGCTTTCAGATGTAGAAATCTCAATTTTGAAAAATTGACACTTATGACTGGTTTTGTGGTCCAGGGTCACATATGACATTTGACTCATTTCATCCACCACCCTGAATGAATATTACTTCATTGCAATGCATTCTAGAACCAACTTGTCCATAGAGGATGCATTCATTGCATTTCACCTTACATGCATAAATTTACCACCTGTCCAAAAACAGCCTTTGCATCAGAAGTGAGTCTAAGATGCCTAAAATACCATATATTTGAGTCAATTTGCAGATCACAAACCTCATTTGCGTATCCAAGTATTCAAATATGCTGTGCGAAGATGCACCACAGCAGCCATCGTACAGCCTCAGAAGGACTTTATAAAAACTTTAATGGTGCTTTAATGATGCTTTTTCATCATTTTAGGAGCTAGACAGCACATGCCCTCATTCACCTTCAACGTAATGACAGTATTTTAGTTTTTTAGGGGTGAACTACTGGCTTTATCTGTGCACAATTTCAGGCCAGAAACCAGTGAAAAGAGTGTTTAATTGTGCCAAATTAAGTCTAAATTACTCTCTGGATCGTAATGTTCTGTTTCCCACAGTATAATGTGCAGTGGTGGCCACCCAAACGCAATGGAGATTAACACAATGAGCGTGACCTAATCAAAACGGTGAATGGTAACAAGCTGTACTCGTCTACAGTTATTCGACCTGCTAAACTGCACCCAATGACTAACGCTCTTCAAAATAAAGAGGATTTATGTCTTTATTTTGGCGAGTTCCCACATGCAGCAAGCGATCTGGTGTGACCAGATGCAAATATACCACAATTGCTACACCACAAGAGAGAGAGTAAAAAAACTGCACAGGAAAAGCCAAAACACACGGATGGAAGAAGGTCAGCGCACAGAATGAAGGAGATTGATGGCGCATTTACGAGAAAAAGCCCTGTTCAGCCGCTGAAGGCTCGTCTCTTTCATCACAAGATCAATTCTCTGTGACAAGGCCCGTTGGATACGCGGGTTTAAATAGAGTTGTTCAACTTTGAGACAACTTAGGTCACAAAATGATTTCTTGGGAATTGCATTGCAAACCTGAGAATGTCAGGCTTTGAGAAAATGTCAGTTCACCTTAAGTGGATGGTAAATTAAGATTCAGGCCTTCGGAAGCATTAGTTGGACTTTAAACCATGAATACATTAAGTCAATATCAATAGTGGCGCTAATAATAAATGACACCATAATGAGTCGCATGGACCCGGAGCAGGACCTCAGTAGAGGCTTTAGTCAGAGGGGAAATTGGCTTATGAAACGGAAAGATGCACGAAAGGGAGTTTCGCACAAGCACTGCCGGCCACTAGTTTGAGGCTTTTCATTTTTCCATTTACATGAGGGTCATAATGGGTGCGCGATTCTATTAGTCTTCCCTCAATTTAATTAGTCTGTGAGATGATGGCTTGTTTCCTGAAAGGACTTTGTTGTGTGCCGGAATACTGATGAATCACATTTGTACGGGACCGACTAAACGTTTACGCCAAATGCATGCGCATTTGCCAATTTTGAGCAAATAAATAATGTTTCCCAAGGACATAAACATGTTTTTGCATTGAAAACTCTTATTGTGAAGGAGTTATCATAAAGGAATAAAATGCTCGTAATAATTCATCAAAATGTAATAACTTGCTTTTTTTCCCTCTTATTTTTAACCTATTTTCTTCCAACTTTTGGTGCGTTAAAGTCCTCTTGGGAAGTTCGTAATTATGAGCTGGGAAGTTCAAAATCACTTTGGTTGGAGCAAGATGGCGACGTATCTTTTCTGCATAAAATTCAAAATTATTCAAATCTTTCTCATATGACTTAAATGCACCTTT
The DNA here is from genome assembly GCA_036784905.1 of Acrossocheilus fasciatus. NCBI lineage: Eukaryota > Metazoa > Chordata > Actinopteri > Cypriniformes > Cyprinidae > Acrossocheilus > Acrossocheilus fasciatus. The sequence goes on from CM071941.1 coordinate 3,217,438, forward strand.
TTATGCAAAATGATGAATTTTTCTCATTGCATATTCTGTTTCACTCATAAATACGTCACATTACACAAATAAAAAGGGTTGCAAATGCTCTGGCATCCCTTTGGTGGTGGACGTGTATTTCCCAACATAAGAGAATCATCCTTCAGATGAGCAGAAAACAACAGTAGAGCATCAAAAGCCATGATCTCCGATGAATCCTTGAGAGACAAACACCTCCTGTCACTTCCTATTACGAACGACATACAATGTGCTTGCACCATCTGACAGGCTGCATTAAACCCAAACGCTACCATCTCTTATTTGAGAGGATGACGAATGGCATTGGGATGGAAGACGTTAGAAATCTTTGTTGTGAAGCCATTTTGAGTAGTAGTGATGCATTAAACAATTATGTTTTTTAAATTCGACATGAAAGTGCAATTGAAAGCCATTCATTACGCCTCTATAATGTGAAATATCTCTGAATTGAAAAGAACAAGGCTTGATTTTATCCATCAGGAATTGATTAGATGATGAAAAATGCCTGTTACATACCAGAATAGAGCCTGAATGCGAGTCTGAATGAATTGTGGCGCACTACAACCCTCCTGAAACACCACCAGCATGCACTTTTGAGGAGGTTTTCTGACCGGGACGTGACCAGAAACCTGTATTAAGAAAGTAAACAAGGTTGATTATGATTGAACGTTGACTTAAAGACTTTAGACAGAAAAAGCAAATATTTAGGATAGTGTTATTAAATTTAACTAAAACTAATACCGTAAAACATATTTTGTTTTTTGAAATAAAATGAATGTCAATTGAAATCAAATACATTAAAAAAAAAAAACTTAAACTTGTTTTAATTCAGCTAGTTCCCAAAGAAACATTTCTTATCTTTCTTATTCGATCTCATATATCTGAATATTGCTTATTCTACAGCTAGTCTTATTTAACCATGTTCATACATTTTTATCTGTTAATAAACATGATTGTTTTCACAATGAACAGATTTATGCTGATTCTAAGCAATCTGAATAAATGCATGCAATTGGATTGTTTGTTATTTTGAATGCATATCATTATTTCAGTTAAATCAAATATATGCAAATAGTTTATAATAACTATGAACTATGCCATGATTGTTTTTTTTAAATTGCAGATATTTCATAAATATGTGTCACAATAAGTTTTTTAGTTATGTTAAAACTGGATATATGTAATTCATATACATAAACCTTAAATTTAACCCTAGATATTTTTGAGTGCGAAACACATACATTTACAAACCTGCCTGGTGTTTGCCAACAGCAGTCTAAATAGCAGTGTGAAGCAGGGTGTTGTTGGATAAGCACACTCTCTCTGCCTGTCATGTGTAAACAGGCGACAGGCAAACTTGGCAAAGTTTCCGTGTTTGCACATATCTGTTTGTCCCGTCATGCTGCTGGAGTGAATTGGCGCTCGTAATTGGTTCCCGGGGTGCATTGTGGAAGACCTCGACTTTGGCACAAGCCTGGGCAACAAATAAAAGCTTCATTATGTGCAACCAGCGGGCCGTTATTTAGGTGCCATAAATACTGCAACTAGAAGTGCTATTAGGACAAACAATTACACAGTGGATTATCAACTGTTCACTTTGGCCATCGCCGCAGCTGATCGGCCTGTTGGCCAATAGATCGGCTCTTTCGGCAGATGTTCCGACAAGCCTGATTGAGTTTGATGACATGTTGAGAGCACAAGGGCTTCATCACAATTTGCATGCTACTGGTACAGTCACACGAATAGGTTTAGTTTGTGGAAATTTCATTTGACTATATATTTTTAATATATGCATACATCTATGCATTCATTTTAGACTAAGTTTTGTGCTACAGAACTGGAGTAGTACACTAAAGTGGTGCTACTGCAAAGTGTACTCTTTCTACAATGTAAAAAATAATATGTGGAATAGTATGCATAATAGTATGTTGATAGTATGTGAAATAGTATGCAAAGTAGTATACAAATAGTATGTTGATAATAGTATGTGAAATAGTATGCAATGTGCATACTATCCATCCTCAATTCAATCAACATATATGTGATATTAGTCATTTTCAATACTATTTAGGGCAGATAGGATGGATGCACATTGGGACGCAGGGATTGTGTAATAATAAAAAAAACAAAGAATATATTTCTGATGTGCAGCAAAAGGTAATTGAGCTTCACAAATTAGTGAAGCGGCTTTAGGAAAAGAGCTAGAGCACCATTTCCAATCAACATAAAATGTTAAGAATCTGCCTGGAAGAGGACGTGTGTCTATATCGTCCTAATGCACGGTGAGGAGGAGAGTTTGAGTGGACAAAGACTCTCTAAGAACCACAGCTGGAGAATTGCAGAAAATAGTTGAGTCTCGGGGTCAGAAACCTTAAAACAAATTATCAAACAGCACCTACATCACCACATGTTGTTTGGGAGGGTTTCAAGAACAATTCTCCTCGCTCATTCAAAAGTAAACTCCAGCATATTCAGTTATCAGACACAACTGGAACTTCAAATGGGACTGGCTTCTATGGTCAGATGAAACTAAAAAAATTAGCTTTTTAGCAGCAAACACTCAAGATGGGTTTGGTGAACACAGGGATAAAAAGTACCCAATGTGTACAATGAAATATACTGCTGTATTTTTTATGTTGTGGGCCTATATTTCTGCTGGAGGTCCTGGACATCTTGTTTAGACGCATGGCATCATGGATTCTATCAAATACCAACAGATAAAAAAAATCAACAAGTGACTGATTCTGTTAGAAATCTTACAATGGGCCATGTTTGGACAATAATCCAAACACAAAACTCAAAAACAACACAAAAATGGGTCACTGAGCACAAAACCAAGCTTCTGCTGGCCATTCCAGTCCTCTGACCTGAACCCTGTAGAAAATGAGTGAACTGAAGAGAAGAAGCAATGTGTATTAGAGAAAAACATTTATTTCATAATGATATTTCCCCCCATTTTAAATTTTTATTATCCAATGAAAGGTTAGTTTTTTGTGAATTTTTTAAACAAAAGATCAAAAGGATTAACAATGCAGATTCACACACAGTAGTGAACACACACACACACCGTGAACACACACCCAGAGAAGTGAGCAGCCAATGCCGCGGCACCCAGGGAGCAGTTGGGGGTTCGGTGCCTTGCTCGAGGGTCTCACCTCAATCACGGTATTGAAGGTGGAAAGAGCGCTGGTTATTCACTCCCCCCCCACCCAGGGGCGGATCTACCGGGGTGGCACGGGGTGGCAACTGCCACCCTAAGAAAAAGCTGTGCCACCCCACCTGCCACCCCAGAATTATCACAGAATAAAATATAAATATAAGCAGTGTTTCATGTGCTACTTTTCAGCCGGTGCTGGTTGCACGCGCACGCAGCACGCAGCACGCAGCACGCCCAGTGTAGTCGGCTTCATTAACAAATGACTCTTACCGGTTGTTTTTGAGTCAAAAATACAAAGCGCAGCCCATTAACTAACGAATTGTTTTTACATTTGTTCGTGAATCAGATACTGCTTCTCGGTTTATTCAGAAGCCCTCTGAGAAATCTAATCCCATCCGGATATGTCTGAGATTCATCCCGTAATTGTTTGGTGATCCGATTCTCCGACCGCTCACTCCACTTTCATCATGGATATAGAGGCCTTTCTGCCATATCGGACGAAACAATAACATGAAATCAATAAGAAGAGTCCGATCACGAAAACTAATAGCAGAGTCAGGTAAGAATCTTGTATTGCAGCTTTCTCGATTGTTAATTTAATATAACTGATTTTAGTCGGCCTATTTTCTCAAATCATTAATTCAGTTCTCAAAGCAAAGACACATTTCTCAAAAAGTTTAACATTGAGTAAGTTAAACATTAGGCAGCAAAACTGATGACACCAATCAGAATCTCTGCATCCTAACAACTGAGAGAGGAGAGAGCTGAACGAATAATATACTTACACATTCAGTATAATCACAGTACAGTACCAGTACATGATGGAAATTTCACTCTTCTATGTGTACAGTGAACTGTAGCACATGTTGTACACCTTCAAACATGTGACTGTCAAATATTATTTGTATTCATTTTTTATGTGTACTGCATGTTTGCAGAACTGAGAAATGACTGCCTTGAGATATAGTCTTGTGTCTGTAATGAATGAACTGTACACTGTAATGAAATTTGACCAAATGTGCACAGGATGCTGTATTTTGTATTGTGGTGCATACCAAGTTCATATACAATTCTTTGGTATTTGAACTTTTCTAGTGTTTTTCATCTACTGCAAGATTACTTTACAGTAGTAAAATGAAAATGATCTGTTCACAAAAGTTAATTGCTGAATTATTATTATTATTATCTGTAATTTAATTTATGTTGTATACTGTAATAGACAATGAGCTGCAAAAATAATTCCTGAATTCTAATAAAAGTTTTTTGTTAAGTGTTATTGATCTCATGAGTGTTCACTGGGCAGGAAAGTCATCTGTGTATTTGAATCATAAGCATTTAAGAATACCTGTAATAACTAGATTGAAAAGTTTGAAAGACAAATTTATGCTGGCTTGTCTTAAAGTCTTGTTTAAGAAACATAAATAGTTTGGTCAGTTAGATGCAGGGACGTGCACAGGAATTTTGAGGGGCAGTTGCTCTGACCTAAAAAAAGGGCACTCGCCTACCAACACCCCCCCCCCCCCCCCCAAAAAAAAAAAATTCATTTCATAAAACTTGATGATGATCGTCCGTTATACCTTCCGACAACATTAAGTCGTCTCACCCGACAACCGCGACAATCTCCTAGTGCCGCTCATGCAGGCTTAGCTCAGGTGCCGGTCGCGTGCAGCGCTGCAGCCACGTAAACAGAGTTTGCCCTTCCCCTACTGACTTTCACTTTCCCGAATATGGAAGTGAATGAGGCTTTGCGTTTTTTTTTTATTTTTATCTACGCTTACGTGAAATTCTGCATCCATTGTACGATTTTTTTATTTATTTTTTTCCACCTCGGAAGGGCAACGTGAGTCGAGAAGGGTATATGGGCAGTTGCCCGGGCAACCTGAGCAACCCCCCTGTGCACGTCCCTGGTTAGATGTTCTAGATGTTTTCTAAAGTGTTGCTAGTTGGTTGCTATGCTTTTGCTATGCAGTTGCTGGGGTGTTGCGAGACTATTGATAGTGTTCTGGGTGATTACAGACATTCCCACCTCTGGTAATAACAGAATGTCTTCTTTAATGATACAAGCTCAGAAACATTTAGAACCTCTTGAAGTTTTTTATATTGTGTATTGACTTGGTGCCATGATGGATATTGAAATGTTGTTATTTATTTTTCATTCTAAACAGTATAGATGATTACTTAATGGTAATGCAATATTTGTGAACACAACTGTGCACGTCAGACAATAAATCCCCAAAAACTATGCATGCTTGCTTGCTTTGGTGTTGCCACCCCTCATAGACCCCATGCCACCACTTTGCCACCCTAAAAATTATTTTCTAGATCCGCCCCTACCCCCATCAACAATTCCTGCCGGACCTGAGACTCAAACCCACAACTTTCAGGTTACAAGTCTGACTCTCTGTCCATTAGGCCACAACTGACTTAAAATGGTGGCCATTTTAAGTCAGCAAGACGGCTAGTGCACATGAAGTGTGTCATTTGGAAGAGGGCCATAGTGTTTTTGACTTGCTAAATACAGTATGCCATCTAAGTATTTCATGTATACATACATTTGGACGCTATGTGCAATATACATATTAAATACTGCAGAAATAATACGTAGTGTAGTATGCATAGCATGCTAGTGTGATATTTCAAACATAACCTAAGAAGGTGGTCTTTCAAATCAAACATTAGTTCACTAAACGGCAGATATAAAGTCTTACATGCTACCTTCCCATAACTAGGGAAACACATACTTTTAGTGTGCACTGTGCAGCATGTGTCTGTGAATTGAAATGCAGCCAGTTCTGTAAATGAGAAAGCTAAGTGTTACATTTCCTTGCCCAAATTGCACACTAATAAAACTGCCCACCTCAAGACTTCTTGTAATGAATATTTTGAGCTTGAAATGAGAATACTTCCAGTCCTTTTGTCACACAGTGGCTTCCTGTTTCACTCTGTGAATATCTTTCTTTTGCCCTGTCGCAAAACATAATAACTTGTTTGACTGTAAATACAAGAAGCTCGTAGCAATTACCCGTCGATACATACACGTGAATGCGGCAGACAGTAATGTTGCTGTTCCAATACAAACTTGGTTGCAGACGGACACCTCCTCTCCTTAAAGTAAACCAAAGCCAGCAAATTATGGAAATCAGCTGCACGAATTTACTTGACTGACACGGTTTGTTTGCCTTCACAGATTATAGGCCGGCAATCTTTTGAAGCACCGATGTATACGGAAATCATAGCTGTGTTGTGTGAGGTGTGACTCACATCTGAAATGACAAACATGTGGGACACTTGAGCATAATTTGGCCATGTCTAGATAACGCCGGTTTTGTTGTTTCTTTTTATGCATCTGTTTACTTATGCAACATATTTCATCAACTTTGCATCTCATAACTTTGCTATGACACTGTATGAGACCTATATTTATTACTATATATATATAAAGTATATAAAGTAGTGCTCCACAACTTTATGTACATAAAGTAAAAAATAAGTGATGCTTTAGACTTTGCGGAATAGTATGCATAATAGTATGTTGCCAGTATATGAAATAATATGCATAAGAGTGTGTTGATAATAGTCTGTGAATTAGTATGCAAAACAGTATGCATAAAAGTATATTGCTAATCGTATGTGAAAAATATGCAACACAGTGTGTTAAAAATAGTATGTGTGACAAATATATATATAAAAATACAAAATGAGAAATAATGTGTAGATAAAATAGAAAATATATAAAAAAAGATAAAAAAAAATTTATATGAAATAAAAAAAAGTAAAAAATGAGTGAAGCTTTAGACTTACAGACCTTGCTCAGCAAACAACTAATAAAATGATATTATATATTATTTATTATATATTATAAATTAATTTATAAATTATAAATATATATATATAGGTGTGTGTGTGTGTGTGTGTGTGTGTGTGTGTGTGTGTGTGTGTGTGTGTGTGTGTGAAGTTCTACATAGATAATTCATGTTAAATTATTTATAAAATTAAAAATACAAAATGAGAAATAGATAAAATAGAAAATAAAGAGAAAATATAAAATATGATAGAATTAAAATGAAAATATAGAGAAATCCTTTAAAAATAAAATAAATAAAAGGTAAAATAAATAAGTGAGGCTTTTGACTTGGACCTTGCTCAGCAAACAATGAATAAACAAAAATGATTTTTTTTTTACTCAACTCGCATGGTTAGAGAGGAAAAGACAAGCGAGAGAGTCTAAAGGGGTGATGTCTGTCTGCTGTACGGTGAGACATGCATGAATTACCACGTCCAACATCAATCACGCACACCTCGCGATGATCTGCAGATAGCAGAGTTTGGGTGCGGGTGCAGGAACATGTCGTGGCAGATGTCAGTGAGACGTCTGTGTGTCACCTGAGAAAAACTCAAATTATGACAGAATCTGTCATTACCTCACCACCCTACAGAAACACAGGGAGGGGAAAACAAACACACTGTAAGAACGCTTTTTCATCAGAAAGTACTGTTGCATTACTATGGTAAGTGATGGTATCAGACAGGTGAATGATTACAATAATCAAACACTCTAATGCACTTCATAGAATCTCATGAAAAACATGATAGTACCATGGTATATGTCAAAACAACAAGGTATTACAATGCTGTCATGTGTAAAGATCTCTGGTTCCTCACACCCATGTGATTGGTTGTGTCAGGCTTAGTAGTTGGTTAAGGCCCTACTTTTAAAGGTTAATCAGGTAGATTTATGGCAGTAAGTTTGTCATTGGTTAGTTTGGGCTTGTAAAACAGTGTGGATGTCAGAAACCCTGGAGGGTTTGAGGTATGTTTTGCTGTGGCACAAATCTCCCAGACTGACAGGGTTCTTCAACATTTTACACATTTTGTCAGTGTTAACATTTAGATGAACGTTTATAACATGGTACTCAAATATAGGCTTATATGTTCATTTATTAATTTCTATATTCATCTATTTAAATGATACTGCACAATACATGTCTAAAAAAAAACATGGTAATGTCATGATAATTTTTTTGCACATTTATGCCTTCATATGTTCTGAAACTATTTTTGTATGAAAATATGTTTACCTGCAGAGCTTGAGCTTAATAGAGAGCGTTTTCTTCTCTGGCATTTAACCGATACAATTTATCGACCGCTTTAAATGTTTTCTGAAAAAGTACTGTCGTTTGCTGAGTAATAAACAATTCTGTAACATTAAGCTGTCCGAATGATTCTTTTGCTATCCTGTTTCTTTGACCAATTCATCGATGAAAACCGACTCAACCGAGAAGCGATTCTTCATCAACCATTTTCATTGCTGATTCGAAATTTTGATTCATTTGGGAAATTTTGATTCATTCACACAGGGTTTTACGTTAGTACAGAACGTTTCGCCACTTGCAACCAATAAGAGGCTTTTTCTTATTGAAAGATACACCTAACTTTTAAGTTAGGTTGGTATCGATAGTTTTGTTTGTTCTTTGTGCTCTAAATGTTATACTGAAATCACTCCAAACAATTCATGAATTAGCTGTCCGAATCATTTTTAGACTGATTTGCAAACTGAACAGATTCCAACAGTTTTGCTAACCCGATACACACGGCTGATTCGTTGAAAAGAATCGACTCAAAAGTTCAAACTGGTTCAAACTGAAACGTGAACTGATTCTAACAGTTTTGCCAAACAGTTTCAATGCCAATTAAAAGAAAGAGTTCCAACATTGCTCTGGTTGCATTGGATTACATTTACATTTATTCATTTAGCAGCAGCTATTATCTGACTTACAGATGAGCAATACAACAAGCGAATCATCCTAAACACGCAAGTCCTTTTTTTAACACAGTAAGAGACATTTGCAAATAAATTCTGCAAAATTCCAACTGTTAGCTTTATTTGATGAGCCATTTTGGATGGATTGTAATCAACTGGTGTGTCAGTGATTTTATTTTAAATTAAGTATATGCTAATGTATGCTGCTTATTTTGTGTTCATGTCTAATGCATTGACATTCATACTTTTTCAAGTTTGTCTTACATGTCCAGATACTTTTTTAGGCCACTCTAGCTTATCAGACAGACAAGTATGTTTAGTTATTTCATATATTTTATGCTCAGCCATGAAGTGAAAGTGTAAAACTCAAACTGACGTAAGGTTTAAGTCATACTCTCTGCTGAAGTTTGAGATGTGCCAAATCTCATGGGATTAAAACTGCATACCTGGAGCCCTGCCTGCAAACCATGCTGACAAAGCAGTTTGTTTTAGCACCATAAAACTCACTCTCATCCGTGATGTTGAGACTACATTGTTCATGCTGATTTACACACCTGGACGAGGATTCACCTGAGCATTTTTCATTATGAGAAAAGGTTATACGTCTTGAATAGCAGTTAATACAAATCGCCATATGTCTGATGCAGTGTGTTTAAAGGAACAGTTCACCACTAAACATTAAAATATGCTGAAAATTTACTCACCCTCAGGCCATCCAACACTGTAAAAATGACCGTGATTTTAACGGTAAAAAACTGTGTAAAAGCTACGGTAAAAACCTGTTAAATGGTTAACGGTAAGTTCCCCTAATATATACGGTGAAAAACTGTAATATACATTTCAGACAATTTTACGGTGAAATACCGCTTTTGGAAGTGAAAAAGAATGTAAAACTTACAGGGAAAAACTGTAAATTGATGTTCCCAGAATTCCCTAAGTTGCATTTCAAATTTTGTTTGAATTTGATGTTTTTTCTTTGAAATAATTAGGTTTCTTCTTAGTTTTTTTCTGATCAGTTATGTTTATTAGGGTTGTATGTTACATCTAATGTTGTTAAATTAAAGGAACACTCCACTTTTTTTGGAAATAGGCTCATTCTCCAACTCCCCCAGAGTTAATAAATTGAGTTTTACCGTTTTTGAATCCATTCAGCCGATCTCCGGGTCTGGCCATAGCACTTTTAGCATAGCTTAGCGTAGATCATTGAATCCAATTAGACCAGTAGCAAGAGTTTCGATAGTTTTCCTATTTAAAACTTGACACTTAGTTATATCGTGTACTAAGACCGGCGGAAAATGAAAAGTTGCGATTTTCTAGGCCGATATGATTAGGAACTATACTCCCAGTCCGGCGTAATAATCAAGGAACTTTGCTGCGGCAGCAGGCGCAGTGATATTACGCAGCGCCTGAAAGTAGTCCCCAGCTAGGTAACTAGTTATAATATAACTGGGGACTACTTTCAGGCGCTGCGTAATATCACTGTGCCTGCTGTGGCCATGTTACGGCAGCAAAGTTCCTTGATTATTTCGCCGGAATGAGAGAATAGTTCCTAATCAAATATGACTAGAAAATCGCAACTTTTCATTTTCCGCCAGTATTAGTACACAATATAACTACAGAAGAGTCAAGTTTTAAATAGGAAAACTGTCGAAACTCTTTGGTCATTTTTGAACGCGATGCTACTGGTCTAATCGGATTCAATGATCTATGCTAAGCTATGCTAAAAGTGCTATCGCCAGACCCGGAGATCGGCTGAATGGATTCAAAAACGGTAAAACTCAACTTATTAACTCTGGGGGAGTTGGAGAATGAGCCTATTTCCAAAAAAAGTGGAGTGTTCCTTTAATGTTTATTGCATATTTCAGTTTAATGAGTCTCACCATGATGGTGTTTAGTGCTTGTGTGAATGACACTGTGCACCTTCTATATATGTTATTATTTAAAAGCTGCTTGTGATCACCTTCTGCATTTGGTGGTTATGAGTGTATTTCAAAGGTACAAAACAGATTTCAGTACTTCAATAGGTTGGTATATTAACATTATATCAGTTAATGAAATTACTGTATTTAACTGTAAATTTAAGTTAAAACCGTAAAACCTAAAACGTTGCTACCGTATATTTTACGGTAGAATTCCGGCAACCACAGCTGCCGGTTGACAAAATACAAGTCCATAATACATAATAATGCTTTAATAAAGCTTCCTCCAGTGAACGCATCCCCTGTTGTCCTCTCACATCATAATCCATCCGCATATTTGTTTAGATCTGTTTTGGACTGTTTTAGTTAGTAAACGGTGCTTGATCTGTGCATATTCTCCTGATTCAGATGCTACAAAATTTTGTAGCAGCTTTTGGCTTCACAAGATGTTAATTGATGGACTGTTTGGACTCATTCTGACGGCACCCATTCACTGCAGAGGATTCATTGGTGAGCGAATGATGTAATTTTTGCAAATCTGATGACGAAACAAACTCATCTACATCTTGGATGGCCTGAGGGTGAGTAAATTTTCAGCAAATTTTCCTTTTTGGGTGAACTATTCTTTTAATAATGCATTATACATAAAAGATTCAAGTGAAGTGTTACATGCTACTCCTGGGATGTTCCTACTTAGTTCAGAAATCATCATTTTGTTTAGTTCAAATAAAACTGATAGGTTAATATTTGTTGCGTGAAACCGTTCGCAGTCACCCAACATGCATTGCGCGGTGTCTTTAGTTGAATGAGCGCTGATTAAGACCTGATGCTCTCAGCTTGAACCCCTTCGGCAGCATGTAGCACTAAACTAGTATCTGTGATGTATAATTCAGCTGCGTGAAAAGGGAAGTTCAGCTCTGCAGGCATCGGAGGCTCTGAGACACTGTCCGGCACAGCAGGACGCTTTCATCCCAAAATAAAACTCTCTTTAAGAGCTCCATTATACTCATTGATATTCACAGCTATGTTTAGGGCTTGATGCAAGTCGACGCAGTGTCTGGATGAAGCACCTGTCCTACACACACACACACACACACACACACACACACACACGCACAGATAAGAAACTGGTAGGTACGTAATTTTATAGGACATTAAAATCACAAAGGAGATCTTTTATATCTCAATTAATAAAGAGATAAAAGTTTAGTCTTTTCAATTTTAGATATCAACATTGTCATGAACTCAGGTTTGACCAGTCTGCAGTCAAATGACTGAAATGAGAAGTATTATTCCTCTTAATGAATTCGTCTGAGAAAAATCTCCCAATCGGACAGGACGAGTTTTCTCTGAAGACGCAAGGTCGTGTTTCGCAGATGCAAAAACTTTTGGTTTTTTTTCAGCTAGCTCAGGAGTCTCGTGAGAAATTGGATCCCTTCTGGATAGGATTATAATGCTTTTTGACCTTTTGACTAATTTTCTCATTGAAAGCCTGGTCTTGGTGGATTTAGAGATTTTTGTTGGCATCACATTTGATGTAAATAAAGACAATTAAATTATTGTTTATATATATAATTCTGGGTAGATTACTTACAAACTGTAGTCCGTTACTGATTACAGATTACATGATAAAAATTGTAGTTTTCAATCTAGGTTACTCATTTTAGGTAATGTATTGTGACTACTTTTTAGATTACTTTTTATCTAAATTATTTCAGACTTACCATTCATAATCAATAAGACGTTTCATAATTATTTGTTTCATACATATTGTTTCCCCCCCCCCCCCCCCCAAATTTAGAAGCATGAATCACAAAGTTATTTATATAACATTTACATGACCATTCCATATTGTGAATATAGTCCAAACTAAATGGTATGACAGACAGCAGGATTTTTAGAATGGAAACTTTAAGAATTAGGGAGAAACAACAAGTTATGAATAATTTACAGCCATTGTGTGAATAATATTTAATCACGTAATCTATAAAAAAAGTAACTTTAATCTGATCATGAAAATTTTTAAATATAATATAATTGAATTACAAATACTTAATGTTTGGAATCTGATTACATGTGTATTAGATTACATGTAATCAGTTAATACCCAGCACTATATATATATATATATATATATATATATATATATATATATAAGATATTATTAATACATAATATTATAACACATTAACAAAAAAATATTAATTATCATAATCATCAACTATAGACATCCAAACACTGACTACCTGAGTACATGAAATGATAATAATACTAATGTTATAAATATAAAGCATAATATAAATCATATAACATGTATCAGCATAACAAATTAAGTGAAAAGTTCAGTCAATCATATTAAGTTTAGTTAAATCTAAATAAATAAATATTAACTAAACTACAATAAATGAATGAATAATTTTTTTTTCTTGTTTGTTTATGTGTAGATTTAATTACATGTTGAAATCTTTCTGTAACGCTTTTAATTCTCCTAAACTAAAGACAAAACAACAACATTTTAATGGGAACAGCTCAAGATCTCAGGACATAAACTAATGAGAAACATATGGATATATTTTGCTTGGTGAATGAACCGAATGCTCACAAACATCCGGTTTTGAGTTGGGTGTGTGTTAAGTGTGTATTTGTATGTATTTGCTAGTAAGCCCTTTAGCCATGCTAATTTGATGAAACAACTAACATTTAAACAGCATCGAATCTATTTCATTTCTTCTGTTGCTCTCTATCAGTTTCTTCCCTCTAGCTCTCTCTACCCACAAAAACAAATCACATTTAATGGGATTTGCTGGTTTTGACAGCGACGTCACCTCACTTGTTCCCTTAAATGTGCTGAAGTGGGTTTTTCGGTTCTCGCCCGTAGGGTTTGGCCCAGACATGTGAGCATAACCGAATCACAGAGCGATTCTCCGCTATCAATTGTAAAATATTCCCTATAGCTACTCCAGTTCCTGCCCATTAACTCACGCCAGACTGAAATATTGTACTCAGAATTTCTAAACTGTGATTAAGAAATGCATTTGACTGATATTTGTTTCCGTAATATTTGTGAATAGCTCACATTTTTGTGCATGTATTGATCTTTCAAGTGTAATTCTAAAGAATACTGATCTCACTTAATAAGAAGTAACATTTATGGGCTGTTTTTCCCAGCGCCGATGAATTCTAATCCTGGATTAAACTGGAGGAACTGATGCTGAATCCCAATGAGAATACTTTTAGTCTGCATTACAGGAAACAGGCCTCTGTGAATATGATGTTAAAGGAGCTGACCCTCCTCTATATGTTATGATGTTGTCCAATCTTATCCATCTAATCTTATCCATCCACAGTTCTGACTTTAGATTAATGATCAGAAGTTGTTATGTCAGGAGACATAAAGATACTGTACTTTATCTACTGCATGATTTTTCTTATGGGTTATCCCGTATTTCACCTATTAATGAAAGTTTTCTGTAAATTTATTCACCCTCAGGCCATACAATATGTAGATGAGTTTGTTTCTTTATCAGATTTGGATAAATTTAGCATGAAATCACTTGCTCATCAATGGATCTTCTGCAGTAAATGGGTGCCGTCAGAATGAGAGTTCAAACAGTGGATAAAAACGTCATAATGATGGATTTGTTTCTTACAAGCACACAGCTTTTGGCTTCACAAGATGTTAACTGATGGACAGGAGTGGTGTGGATTACTTGTGGATTATTGATATTTTTATCAGCTGTTTGGACTCTCATTCTGACGGCACCCATAAGAGAATCCATTGGTGAGCAAGTGATGGAATGTTAAATGTCTCTAAATATCGGTTTTAGTTATTTTAGTACTTCAAGTTAAAGCTGAAATGAATCCACATTTTTTTATTTATATATTTAAAAATATTTTCTTTTACAGTATTTCAGTTCAAGGGACAGTTACTTAAAATAGACATTAAAGGGTTAGCTCGTTCCAAAAATTAAAATTCGGTCATCATTTTCTCACCCAAGTTGTTCCAAACCTGTAAGAGTTTCTTTCTTCTGTTGAACATGAAAAAAATATATTTTGAAGAATATTGGTAACCAAACAGTTGACGGTAGCCATTTGCTTCCACAGTAAGGAAATAAAAATAGCTACGGAAGTCAATTGGTTACCAAGATTCTTTTGTGTTCAACAGAAGAAAGAAACTCATACAGGTTTGGAACAACTTCTGAGAATTTTAATTTTGGAATGAACTAACCCTTTAATGTCTATTTTAAGTAACGTTTTTTTTTTTTTTTGCCGTTGTCTTAATTTTAGTTTTAGTTAAGGATAATAACCCCGGGCAGCAATTCTGAGCATTTCAGTATTTGAGAGCAGACGGATAATCCTTCATTCAGAGAGTCTGTGTGCTCTGTGTAAAGAACACCATCATCAAACAATGTGTCTCCGCCTGGCTCTTCCTTTATCTGACTCTGTGTGTTTCTCGTCCAGACACTGAGCTCCTGGTTACTGATTATACAGACGTTCACACAAGGCTCTGGATGCTGATTGGTCAAACCTCATATTTAATATGACCTCATCTTTACCATTGTGAGTGCTTCTGTCTCAAACTACACAAAAATGTCCTCTCAGAAAGGTAAAATGCTCTTATTTTTCTACAGAGGTTGGTATTCTCAAACCATAATGTGTCTCTGTTGCCCAAAGCCATGTAGAAGCACCAGCTGTGAGATGAGAAACCAACATTACCTTTGGGAGAAGGACATCTGGAGGAACGTTTGGATTTCTCTCTAGATGGGCTGAGCAGCGTTTCCGCCTTCAGCATCTGAACAAACTTCTAAATAAATATGTGACTTTCCCAGAGTAGCTAAAATCAACCACATTCATCTCAAGCAGAAATGGCCATGTAGCAGATTCTACTACAGCTGAAATCTGCAGCCTTGTTTGTACAGCCAGATTTCAAGTTTCATTCATTTAATCTCTATATGATTTATAGAAGCAGAATCTGATGTGAAATCCGTCTTATACGTACATGACTGACGTTAAAGAACGAGTGAAAACTTTTGCATGCACAAGAATGTTGTAATATGAACCTGAATCTATACTGCCCCTTGTGGCAACACTGAGAATGCAACATGTTAAATTATGAATTGCGGCTTATTTCAAAACACAACAATGCACAAAATCTAGCTTGTGTAGCTGTAAATATTTGCATTTATACACATAAAGAGTAGATTTCAGGCTTTAGTTTATTCAGAATAAGCTGAACTGTAAGTACGCATGAGTCACTGAGGTGAGCTGATTGAATCTGGAGTTGAGTTTAAACTACAAAACATCTCTAAGCTGCTATTCATTTGCCTCTTTTATTATTCTGGCCTGTTTGCTCACAGATCAATACAAACTCATTCAAGTTTCGTTTCAACACAAAAGAAATTCTATTGATGTTCACGCAGCCTGAGAACGGCCGACTGTGTCACCGCCGTACAGGTAAGAGGTTCACAGAGACTGTTTTCCCATGTGTGAGAAATGTGTGTGAGTCTCTTCACAACAACTGTATTATATCTAATCAAGTCAATCTGTTCTTTGCTGTTTTCAACTCCAGTCTCATGTAACTTCAAGCACTCTCTGCTCTCTCGACTTTCGGTGTTTTCCCGCAGTTTTCATTGACCTGCTGTGAACCTGACGACTGGATGAAGACGGGTGGATTGCTGTCAGAGAGCTGTCATCTGCGGTATTTCTGGACGGACGGCTGATATGGCGTGTGAGGTACTGCATCTTTTTCTACATTGTCACCCATGACACGGCTCATCATCTATATCTGGCCCTAAGTGATATTATGCAGTTACCATGGTTATCAGGAATCTCAATTATGAATCATATGCATTTCCATAAGTAAAATAATGCTATTTTAATCGTATGAGGGATCTCACTTTTCCAGTTAATTTCATCAGGAAGAATCTCATGAAAATCACCTCAAAAAAAAAAAAAAAAAAAAATGGTTTTACATAAAGGAAATTCATACTGAAATTGCTATTCTATTGAGTGATTTTCCTGGCACATTTAAACCACCAATTTCTCATTACCTTAATATTTATTTATTTATCTAGTTAGTTAGTAGTTCCCATTATTGTCAACAATAATGTACATGAATTTTAACCTTTAAATACTTAAATCTCTAAATTGTTTAATGTTTACATATTTAATATTAAATGTACATTTTTATAATGTAATATTTTATATATATTTCATGGATATTTTGTGCGTGCGTGTGTGTGTGTATATGTATATATATATATATTTGTATAATTATGCTACAGATATTAATAATTAATTAATATGCTTCATAGATTGATTTTTGTGGTATTGTTGGCAGGTTTTATGAGACTGACCCTCATATAGAGTGTATCCATTTGCATTGGTGATAAAATCAGTTCATTGTTTTTTTTTTTTTTTTGCATATCAGAGCTATTTAGCCTCCATTAATTTGCTGGTAAGCGCTGAAGAGGTCGGATCAGACTGAGCGAGTGAATTCAACATCCTTATTAATCTATGGATGGGCTATTCCTCCAGCAAATGTCCTTTCTTCCTCCTTTGTATCAGAGGCGTTTCAGATGTGTGGAGGAGATTGTGCTCCCAGTTTGCTCTCATTAATACTGTATGTATCATCCTTGCTTGAGCGGGTGAGGAAATTACTTTTAGGATGAAAATAAAGTAATTACACTTTTTCTGCCCGTCATGGCAAACTGACGAAGAATTGGAATGGCTCAGCAGCTCAGGATTGATGCATCACTGCATATATCTGCACTGCTTTGATGTCTCCTGCTCATGATTAATGCTAAATGGACAAAGGTTTTCTTCTGCATGGATTTAGTGGTGATCCAACAGGAAGTTTTGCACCAACCTGAGATTGACGTGCCATTTAGATCACAACAAAGCAGTTCATGCAGAAAACATACACAAAAAAAAAAACATAAAAAAAAGAAGCACCTACAGTACATGTCAGGATTTTTTTTTTTTTAAATTGAACAATTTAGTATTGATTAGTTTCTAGTTTCAAATCAATGATGGAGCTTAAAATAATATATCTTTACTTTTTTTTTTTTTAATGTTAAAGTTGTATTCATTTTATTATGTTCTTGTCATTTTTATCAGTTTTAATTATTTTAAATAGGTCTATATAATTGTTATTATTTTTTTATATAATGTTAGTTTTGTTGTTGTTTTATTTTAGTACATTAAGTCAAATTAAATGAAAAAGTATGCTGAAAAAGTATCTGTAAATACAGTATCTGAAATGAAATAATATCAGAAATTAAATAACTTTGTAAAATATTTTATTTATATAGTTTTATTTTACATATTTAAAATTTTCTAATCTATTTTGAGTCATGAAGTCTTTTTATGGTTTTAGTTATAGTTTTTGATGCTGTAGTGATGATGACGTTGTAGTGACGTTGCTGTGATGCTGTAGTTACATTGTAGTTACACAGTAGTAGCATTGTTGTGACGCTGTAGTGGTGTTGTTGTGATGCTGTAGTTGCATTGATGTGACGCTGTAGTGGCATTGTTGCGATGCTGTAGTTACATTGTAGTTACACAGTAGTAGCATTGTTGTGACGCTGTAGTGGTGTTGTTGTGATGCTGTAGTTGCATTGATGTGACGCTGTAGTGGCATTGTTGCGATGCTGTAGTTACATTGTAGTTACACAGTAGTAGCATTGTTGCGACGCTGTAGTGGTGTTGTTGTGACGCTGTAGTTGCATTGTTGTGACGCTGTAGTGGTGTTGTTGTGACGCTGTAGTTGCATTGTTGTGACGCTGTAGTGGTGTTGTTGTGACGCTGTAGTAGCATTGTTGCTATGCTGTAGTGGTGTTGTTGTGACGCTGTAGTTGCATTGTTGTGACGCTGTAGTGGTGTTGTTGTGATGCTGTAGTTGCATTGATGTGACGCTGTAGTGGTGTTGTTGTGATGCTGTAGTTGCATTGATGTGACGCTGTAGTGGCATTGTTGTGATGCTGTAGTTACATTGTAGTTACACAGTAGTAGCATTGTTGCGACGCTGTAGTGGTGTTGTTGTGACGCTGTAGTAGCATTGTTGCTACGCTGTAGTGGTGTTGTTGTGACGCTGTAGTTGCATTGTTGTGACGCTGTAGTGGTGTTGTTGTGACGCTGTAGTTACATTGATGTGACGCTGTAGTGGCATTGTTGCGATGCTGTAGTTACATTGTAGTTACACAGTAGTAGCATTGTTGTGACGCTGTAGTGGTGTTGTTGTGACGGTGTAGTGATTTTGTAGTAGTGTTGCTGTGACGTTATAGTGACGTTGAAGTGCCATTCTTGTGACACTATAATGGTGTTGTTGTGATGCTGTAATGACTTTGTAGTGGTGTTGTAGCGACGCTGTAGTGGCGTTGTTGTGATGCTTTAGTGACTGACTTTTATAATGATTTAAAACTTTCTTTTTCTTTCAAGTTCACGAAACTGACACATTTTAAATAACATTTTAAGAATTGTTTCATTAATTTGAGAACAGGCATATGTTAAATGGTGCATATTGCTTATTCAATTAGCAATTGCTATGCCAATCAAAGCATCGTGTTACCAATTAGCAATTAGCTAATTAAGTTTCCACTACGAAAAAAATTCAGTTGAAATTCATGATAATTTTGAGTTAAATATATGAATTAGCTTACTCAACTGTTTCAAATTAGGAGCATGTATTAAAATCTGACAGTTCTGCTGACTTAAAACTTTGAATTCCTTAACTGATTAATTCCAGTTTTGCCAACTTATTTGGGTTTACAGTGAACCAAAGAAACTCAAAAGCTACCTTACAGACTCATGACATCTCTTTCTCTTGGGTCAGCACTGTAGAGAAGCCTTCAACGAGCCGCTTTTAGTGGCGGTCACATCTGAATGCGCTGAACAAACTCCCCTGAGGGCTCTGCGTCCCTCTGATGCACTATAGATCATACAGAGATGGGCACAGAGTGCTCCAAACACAAAGACATGCATTAACATCATTCATAATTCATATGCTCATACATATTTACAGTAATAAATGGACGGCCAACTAATGCACTTTATGAGATAAATTAATTATGTTGATTAATTAATGTTTTGGTAGGAGTTTTGATCGAACTGCATTTTTACATTTTCTGAAGATAATTAGAGTTTGCATATGCAAAAAACTCACCACCGTAATGCGAAGGTGTTTACTAATGTTTTAAAAGCATATCTTTAAACTTTAATAAAAAAAAATTGCATTCAAGTTAATAAGTTTGATTAAAGATTAAATCATATTGTTGTGTTTAAAACCATCTTGAATCTACAGATGTAGACTTGACTGTTTGGTTGAAATGGAGGTTTCTTTTAAATAAAATAAATTGTATTAATATTAATAAATATTAAAATGCAATATAACAATGATGAATAATTGCATTTATGTTAATTATACATATATATTTCTGTAAATAAATATTAATCATATTTAATTAAAATGCATAAAAAAATGGTTACATAGAAAATGAAAATATTGAAATATTAATTTTTCCTGTTGTTGTTATTATTATTATTATTTACATTACCCAGTCCTAGTAACTAACAAACAAGAAATAAAGAAATACATAAATTAAAACACACACACAATAAAAAACACTAACAAATTTCCAACAACTTGTGTTTTATGACTACAAGGATCTGAAAGAAAAAGAAAAAAAACCTGTTGAAACAGACTAACTTATTCAACCATCCCATGATTATTTTGTTCCCAATAAGTACAAGCAAAATGTGTTGCAATGAGTGCATGAAGTGGAATTTAGCTGGTTCCTCTAGGTCCATCCTGAAGCACACAGACTTCTTGCTCAGGATCAAAGCTCCGTAATTCTCGTTTGTAGCATAATTGCAAACAGACCTGATAATTAAGTTAATCGCTGCACTGCATTGCTGTATTCACCTCACTTGAACTCAATCGCTAACAGGATAATGTACAACCTCAGGCCGACATTGATGAAAATAAGAAACAAATGCTGCGCTTGTGAAAATCCATCATTTGTCTCCTGTCTTCACGCATCTGTTGGCCTTGAGTTCCTTCTCATCTACATCTCATCTCATGCAGTTACACTGCGTTTCTGCAGCAGATACAGAGACATCTGCTTGTTCGAGGGGTCTGGAGGATACTGACGTGATGAATAGAGCAAAAGAAAGAGGAAATGGATGTTATAATGTATGGACAGATGTCCTGCTAATGCTAGCACCTGTTGGTCACATGCAGTATATGTTCATATGCTTCATCTGCTCATTTTGGCTAATTTAAGATTTTAAAATGGACTTTATTTACTTTCTAATCTACTAGGTTAAAATGGCTTGTGAACAGAGTTTCACGCCTAACTAAAGTTGCTAGTTATGATCAACTAGTGCAACTTAAACTCATTTTTGTTATTATTATTATTACAATATTATTGCATACCCTTACTTTCTCACAATTGTGAAAAAAAAAAAACCCTAAAAGTTTACTTCATAATTTGGACTTTTCTTCTCAAAACTGCATTCATATTGAGTTTATATTTCTCAATTCTTAGCTTATATTGCCTCTTTATCTCACAATTCTGACTTTTATTTTTTCCAATTGCAAGTTTATTACATCTCACAACTCAGACTTTTTCCACTGAATTCTGAGTACTTTATGGTTCCACCACGGATTAAAAAATATAAAAGGTAATTGCGACATTTTATGTCTCAATTCTGACTTTTGTTTCAGAGTTTAATTGCAATTGACCTTTTGAAAAAATCCGCCCTCCTTAGTTACTGTTGCTATGTCTGACAAGCCATGCCTCTCTCACACTACACACCATGTTCTCACGCAGTAAAAGAATATATTGCGGAGCAAAGAGGAAACTGACAACACGGCGACAGACAAGAAAGAACAGGTGACTTCTGGTATGAAACAAGGTCTCAGCTTTCAAATTTTGTCTTTTTTTTAAGAAATTCAAACAATAAATTCAAACAATTCAAACAATAAATACCATTTTGTGGCTCTTAAATGGGAGAAGCCGACTAGTCACCGGTCGAGACGGACGACAACGCGTAAGTGTTTTTAATACTTGTTCTTAGTTCTGTTGTTTATATTAATTACTTGCTGCTAGGAAAGAATAGTTCGTTTCCTACTTATTTGTATTCTGCTTTTTCGTTGTGGTTTATATTTGTGATTGCACTTACTGGTCGTTTGAATAACTGGCCATTTAGCTTAAACTCCTTCCTGCACTTAAGTGAGAATTGTTAGTTTCGATTGGAGCCATTGCGCTGCGATTGGCTGTTGGTTGTGCTAATTAAAAGCGGCCACAACTTTTTTTCACTCCAGAGTGTGTATTTGTTTGAAGTCTGTGCGCTGATGCGGAAGCGTTCAGCCGTCGTGTTCAGCCTCCTCGTGTGAAGACCGAGGAGTGTAAAGACCTGCGACTTTTTCCTGCGCGACTTTAACCGAGCAACGACACCGAGCTACACACTTAAGTACCCTTTCTTCCTTCCTCACACACTCGGCGTTCCTATCCTCTTATCCTCTTTCTTCTACCTCAATCATGTGTCTCCAAAAAATTCCGGTTCTCTATCGACCACGCCCTAACATCACACGCAGACGGCAACGTAATCCTGCTAACCTACGCCCTATCTCTACATCTTCCACTACACCTCTGGCTTTCTCTGTGGGTCTCTGGAATTGTCAGTCAGCCGTCAACAAAGCTGATTTCATTTCTGCCTTTTCTTTAAAATCCACTCTTAGCATCCTGGGCTTGACTGAGACCTGGATTCGTCCAGAAGACTCAGCAACCCCTGCTGCTCTTTCTACTAATTTCTCTTTCTCTCACACGTCGCGTCAAGTTGGCCGGGGTGGGGGCACTGGCCTGCTCGTTTCAAACAATTGGAAATACTCAACCCGCTCTACCCTATGCAATTACAACTCATTTGAATCTCATGCCATTACTGTGTCAGCACCGATTAAACTCCAGATTGTGGTAATCTACCGTCCGCCTGGACAAATTCTAGCCTCCTTCCTAGAGGAGCTGGACGGGTTGCTGTCCTCTTTCGTGGAGGATGGCACTCCGCTCCTAGTCTTTGGTGATTTCAACATTCACCTAGACAAGCCTTATGCTACAGACTTCCACTCACTCATAGCCTCATTTGATCTCAATCGCCTTACTACTGCCAGCACGCACAAATCAGGCAACCAACTTGACTTAATTTACACACGCAATTGTACTGCAGGTAACATACTGGTACAACCGCTACATATCTCGGACCATTTCTTCATTACATTTACACTACACTTTGCTGCTCGTGTGCCAACAACCCCCCTACCGGTTACTTTTAGACGAAACCTACGCTCCCTTTCTCCCTCCCATCTTTCCTCTGTAGTATCCGCCTCTCTTCCCTCACCTACCCATTTCTCATCTCTGGATGTAAACACAGCTACTGAAACTTTATGCTCTACCTTAACTTCTTGTCTCGACGACATTTGTCCTCTCTCCTCTAGGTCAGCACGGGCTGCCCCTTCTAACCCCTGGTTATCTGATGTTCTCCGTGAACATCGGACTAAACTCAGAGCGGCAGAGAGGAAATGGCGCAAATCAAACAACCCGTCGGACCTGAGTAGGTATCAGTCTCTGCTCTCATCTTTCTCCGCTGATGTCCACACTGCCAAATCCTCACATTTCCACAACAAGATCAACAGCGCTCCAGACATGCGTAACCTCTTCAGAACATTTAATTCTCTACTCTGTCCGCCACCACCACCTCCCACCACTTCTATTACAGCCGAGGACTTTGCAACTTTTTTTACAGACAAAACTAGATCAATCAGTGATCAGTTCTCACCTCCTCGCACACAGGACCCCCGACCAACCACATCCACTGCTAAAACTCCCATCTTCTCCTTCTGTCCCCTGACGGAGGCTGAAGTATCCAAACTTCTCCTCTCCAACCATCCTACAACATGTCCTCTTGACCCAATCCCCTCACACCTTCTGCAAGCAATCTCTCCCACGCTCTTACCGGCACTCAAACACATCATCAACTCATCCCTCCTCACAGGCATCTTCCCCACTTCGTTCAAGCAGGCTCGGGTAACCCCACTGCTCAAAAAACCTACATTAAACACTTCTCTGATAGACAACTATAGACCTGTTTCTCTCCTTCCATTCATAGCGAAAACACTTGAACGTGCTGTCTTCAACCAGGTCTCGTTGTTTCTTTTACAGAACAACAAACTGGACTCTAAACAGTCGGGTTTCAGGAGTGGACATTCAACTGAGACTGCGCTTCTCTCTGTCACTGAAGCCCTGCGAACTGCGAAAGCTGACTCCAAATCATCAGTCCTCATTCTGCTGGACCTATCTGCCGCGTTTGACACTGTCAATCATCAGATACTCCTCTCCACCCTCTCATCACTGGGCATCACTGGAATTCCACATCGCTGGTTTGAATCCTATCTCACTGGTAGGTCTTTCAGGGTGGCCTGGGGAGGGGAGGTATCCAAGGCACATACACTGGTCACTGGGGTTCCTCAGGGATCGGTTCTTGGACCCCTCCTCTTCTCCACATACACTACATCGCTGGGTCCAATCATACAGGCACATGGATTCTCCTACCACTGCTATGCTGATGACACACAACTTTATCTCTCCTTTCATCCAGATGATCCAACGGTAGCTGCAAGGATCTCAGGTTGCCTGGCGGACATTTCGGCATGGATGAAAGAACATCACCTTCAGCTCAACCTGGCAAAGTCTGAGCTTCTTGTCCTTCCCGCCGCTCCAACTCTACAGCATGACATCACGATCCAGTTAGGCTCATCAACTATTACCCCATCAACTTCGGTCAGAAATCTTGGTGTAATCTTTGATGACCAGCTGACCTTCAAAGACCACATTGCAAAGACTGCTCGAGCTTGCAGGTTTGCACTACACAACATCAGAAAGATCAGGCCCTTTCTGACGGAGCATGCTGCACAACTTCTTGTCCAGGCCCTTGTCATTTCTAGGCTGGATTACTGCAATGCTCTTCTGGCTGGACTTCCATCAAACACAGTCAAACCCCTACAAATGATTCAGAATGCGGCGGCGCGACTGGTCTTCAAGGAACCCAAAAGAGCCCATGTCACACCTCTCTTCATCTCATTGCATTGGCTACCAATCGCAGCTCTCATCAAGTTCAAGACACTGATGCTTGCTTATAGAACAACCACAAGCTCAGCACCCGCCTACATGCACTCACTACTAAGAATCTACATCCCCTCCAGAAGTCTGAGATCTGCTAGTGAGCGACGTCTCGTGGTTCCATCACAAAGAGGCTCAAAATCTCTCTCCAGAACATTCTCGTTCACCATTCCTAGCTGGTGGAATGATCTTCCCACCCATATTCGGAGTGCCGGATCCTTGTCAATCTTCAGGCAACAGCTGAAAACTCATCTCTTTCGACACTACTTGACTATACCCCACACATAAAAAAAAAAAAAAAAAAAAAAAAAAAAAAAAAAAATTTCTCCTTATTTATTCCTTCCCCTGCTAGCTTGTACTTATTTAAATAACGGCTGAGACTTGGTGTTACAAGCACTTCGTTTGTCGGATTGCCTCCTCAAGACGAATCGCTTTTTGTATCCCCAATTGTAAGTCGCTTTGGATAAAAGCGTCTGCAAAATGGCTAAATGTAAATGTAAATGTAAATGTGCAGTTTCGCCTGTAATGTGAGAAATCAATTCCTGTAAATCAATTCCTACTTTTCCTCCATTTCCAGTTTAGTTTATTTTACTTTTTTTTCTTCCCAAAACTGCATTCATATTGAGTTTATATTTCTCAATTTTTAGTTTATATTGTGACTTTTTATCTCACAATTCTGACTTTATTTCCACAATTGCGAGTTTATAACATCTCACGATTCAGAATTTTTCCTCTGAATTTTCAGACTTTTTCCTCTGAATTCTGGGTTCTTTTATTCTACCATGGAATAAAAAATATGAAAGGTATTACGACATTTTATCTCTTTTTCAGTTTTCATCTTTTTCAGTTTAACTGCAATTCCTACTTTTTTCCTCCATATTCTGAGTTTAAATCTCACAACTTTTTACTTTGGCTTGTCAGAACTGTGTTTACATTAAGTTTACATATTGCAATTCAGTTTTTCTTGTTTCCGCAACAGAATAAAAAAAAAAAAAAATGTAATTGCAAATTTTTTCTGACAATTCTGACTTTTGTTATCCTAGTTGAAACTTTTTATCTCCCAATTCTGACAGTTTTTCCTCACAGTTCTGGGATTATATTTTCCAATTCTGACTTTTTTTCTCAGAATTGTGAAGAAAAAAGTTACAATTACCTTAAGTATTTTTATCCATAGTTAGTGACCCTTGCTTTTCTGCAATGCAAACTTACCAAGAAAGCAAAACGAGTGGTGAACGCTGTTTCATGTTGACTTCACAAGAGCTTTTAACTGTTTTAATGAGTTTTCCAGAGGTGCTCAGTCTAAAAGCAGATTGAATAAAGTGTGAGTGACCATCACGTTTCCAGATGTGTCCTCATCCATGTGACTGTACCTTCTCCTTCCTCCAAACCGGACTTCAAACGTGGTCAAACCGCAGTTTTCAACAACATCTTAAAGTTCAACAGCCACACTTTGCACATGGACTTTCTTTTAGACTACACAAATAAAGTTTAATGAAGAAAAGGTGGCGCTTCAAAGCAGAGGCATTTGGGAAACTTTTCCAAACCGTGTCTTCGAGGCTCAGTGCCCATTTGTTTGCACGTTAATGTGATATGTGAAAAAATTAGTGCATTACCTTTTATTGCTCTGCTCTCGGTTTAATATGCACCAGCTGCTTTGTATGAAATTCTTATTAAGAGAAACAGGATTAATGATAATCTTTATCTGTGCGCCGCCAGGGATTTTCAATAGTATCTCTCTGCTAAACAAAAGAGACAGATTATGAGAGCTCAGATGGAGATGTGTTATGAGACACGACAAAGTGGCTTTGACAACTGTCTGTTTTCATCCTGGGTTTTTTGCAGATGTGTTTTTGAAGAGCTCTTCATCGCCCCTGACCTTTGACCCTCTCAGAATCAGCTGGCCATTTCTCTGATACAGAAAAAAAAAACAAGTCTGCTTGAACTTCTTGGACCTAATGGCTGAATTTCCTACTGTCTGTTATTGGGAATAGTCAGTATGTATTTTAATATTTATTCTGCTTTTTTAAATGTAATTTTTATAGTTATGTTTAAATTGATTCATTAAATAGCATGGTTTGAACTGATTCACGGAAATGAATTAAAAGAGTCACAAATTTGATTAGACAAAAGAAAAAAATTATCAATTAGATTAAATAGATTATTTTATATTATTCATATTTATAAAATAGTTATAAATAACACAATACATTAATGATACAATAATATTATATTTATAAAATAATAATAATATATGTAAATAATCAATATGCATTTTTTATATTTAACAAATCATATATAGACAGATTATTTTAAATTCATTATATGCATGGAATAGTTAAAAATAATATAACACAATAATGATAGTACAATAATAATATATTAAATTATATTATTTATAAATTAATTTAAAATAAACAACTAAATTATACAGATAGATAGATTAAATATTTTAGTTATGATTATTATTGAATTTTTACTATTTATTCATTTTCATTTATTTGCTTCCTACATAATATAACATTTTTGTGTGATCACACATGAACTGTTCAGTATGAGTTTTGAACTGATTCGTTGAATCGAGTGGTTTGAACTGAATCATGTAAATGAATTAATTGAGTCAAAATTCCCATTCTAGTGCATATTTGATTAGACAAAAAAAGTGCAAGATAAAGTTAAAAAAGTAAAAACACCGCAAAGCATTTCTTTAATTTTCCCAAAAGACAATTTACTAATTAATGCAAAATCATCCTGAATATCTGATACAACTCTCCAGCATGAACGCATAGCTTAGTCCCCGTTTATCATGTTGATATCATAACCAGTAAACATCTCTCCTCTTGCCTGTCAGCTCAATGACCTGAGGCTGGTGAACATCCACGTGCGCACATGCGTACATGAGTATGTTTTGCTGGGGCCATTAGATGCCATGCACCATAAGCAAAGAGATGATGGCATATCATTACCCACAATGCCTTTTCTAACCCTCATCTGAGAGAGGAGCGAGCCGGGGGAGATGGATGCTCCGCCGAATGGGTCCTGACAGGACGGGGCAGGACTGATTTGGTATGCAGAGGGTCTCTCACCTTGAGGGGCAAGGTATTTGCTCTTGGAGTCGGCGTTAAGAGCGGGATGAACGTACGGCATCGCCAAACACCCAGACAGGTGCTGCGTGGTCATGAATTTAACAGCACGCCGCCTGAGAAAGCCTATCATATCATTTCCTCCTGCAGTAATTAGTGTGGAATGTTAGTTTTTCCAACAAGAATTAGGAGTCAGTGTTGATTTGTGTTATGACAGGACAGGAAGTGGCCTGTCTTCATAATAATACAAAGCAGAGATTGGATTGAAGCGGGTGATTATACATGTGACTATATTGGCTGTAACCTTTTAACCTTCGTAATAAAAATGGCCTCTGGTGGTAGAGCTAAAAATTAACTTGATAATGTTCATAATGAACCAACAGTACAACAAAATTATAGAGGAAGATTCATCTAAATGGACCAACGTGGACAAAATCACTACTGAATCTATAGAGTAAGTCCACAGTAATAGAAATTGCTTTGGCTAAATTATGAACTTGCTGTCTGAACTGAATGTAATGAGAAATAAATATAGGGAACTGATGCAAAAACAGTAAATTGACAACTCATTTCTGTTGACAAACAACTAGCACAAATGTAACAAACATAAAGCATGGCCAGTGTAGACTGATTCAAAAGTCAGTCTGATTTTGATTCACACTTCTGCTAATGAATCTGTCAAAAAAGTCTTATTATTCATTTTTATAATCTTATAATGAATTTCTCAAAACAACTCAGATCTTTTAATGAATCGGTGAAAAAGCTTCACCAATCTTCTATAAAATCAATCAGAAACACTCACAAATCTTATAATGAATTTAAATTTAAAGATTTAAAAAGTTTCACAACCCTTCTCACGAATCTGTCAAAAATATTCACAGATCTTTTAATGAACCAGTCAAAAAGATTCACAATTTTTCTTTTGAATCAGTCTAAAAGAATTCACAAATCCTATAATGAATTCATCGAAAAGGCTCATATATCTTTTAATGAATCAGTCGAAAAGCTTCACAAATGTTCTACTGAATCAGTCGAAAAGATTCATAAATCTTGTACTGAACTGATCAAAAAGATTTGAAATGCTTTTAATGAATTGGTCAAAAGGCTGAAAAATGTATTAAAGAATCAGTCTAAAAGATTCATGAATCATATAATAAATTGGTTAAGACGAGCCTTATAATAAATTGATCAAAAAGACTCACATAATCAATTTATCAAAAAGACTCACAGACTCTTATTTTTTATTAATCAGTCAAAAAGCTTCACAAATCTTTTAATGAATCAGTCAGAATGAATCACAAATCTTTAAAAGAATTGGTCGAAAAGATTAAAAAATCTGAATGAATCAGTCTCAGAATCAGTGAGTCTTTTTGAGCATTCTGTTGTCATAGCACAGGAATTGTTAAGTGGAATTGGAACAAGAATCATTTAATTCTTGACGATTCTCATCATAAGCAGCAGTCTAGCATCCTAAAACGCTTAGCCGTGGGCTGTCGTCGGCGTGGCGTATCTAAATGAGAATGCGCTCATGTATATTACATGAGGTTTGTCGTCTTCAAATAGAGCCCTGCAGACAGACTTTGCTAGGTGTTGTTCGGCCGTGCCCCTGGTGTCTCTAATCTCTGTGATTAAAGTTGACTTAGATCATCGCCTCCGGCCCTGCATGACTGCCACGCATAATCATCTGTTTTCATCTTTTTGCGACAGGCATGGCATGACCATCGAGAGGATTCTTCAGGGCTCCTGGCCGGCCTCAGTCAGCGGGGAGCGCTGGCTTTCTTGTGTACGAGATGCATTAGCATAGCTGTGGCTCTCGGCTCTCATATTGAGCAACAGCGACGAGACATGGTTTGAACTGGCTTCCTTTTAACTGGAGGTGTGAATCGGAAAAGAAATGGTTACAGGATGCTGAATTGGACAACAAAAGTTCTGCAAGTTTTGCAAAAATAATTACACCATTAATTTGAACAGAAGGAATTCACACAGATATCAAAATAGATTTTGCCACACAGCACCTTAAAATGTCCATAAAATAATTGTAAATAATAATAATAATAATAATAATATTATAATAAAATAATATACAATGATGCAATATTAATCAAATAAAATATTTTTAAATAATCAAAACAATTAATAATAATAATAATATAAAAATAAAATAATTTGACATTTATATTTATGTGTGTGTGTGGGATTCTTTTCAAAGTCATGATTCAGCATCCTATTCGTGATTCAGTCATTCAATGGAAGCTCTGGAAATAAATTGAATTGAATTCAGTTCTAAACGCCATATAATCCTAGTTTTAAAACCTATCTTTCACGCTGCTATAGGATCCACTCTTCAGTATCTCAAACAACGCTCGTCTCCAGCCTCTAACCTGGAGTGATGTGAAGTAAAATCAAACAGTGATTCTAGAGGAAGTACACACAGCCGGCAGTGTTTTGATACGTGTCAGCGTGTCGACCTGAAGCACAGCTGGTGGTGAAGCACATGGCGAGAATGCAGCTCTGGGCTAAAAATAGAAGGAGTATTTCATTTCTACATGCACTACATGTGTGAGCTTTCCCATGGTGAGCTGGAGAATGAGGTCAGGAGTGAAATAATGCAGACACCAACTTTAAAAGCATCAAGATTTAACATCTCAAACACACCGACAATCAAGTCTCAATAGAGACTGATGCAGTATTCACAACGCAAGAAACATTTGTGGTTTAATATGAATTCTGTAGTTTCGAATAGAAAATCAGACAATGCTTTAAAGTGATAGTTCACCCCAAAATGTAAATTTGCTGTTAATTAAAATTTTTAGCTGAAACCATTGTCTTTTTACAAAATTAATACCTCCTGAAGATATATTGAGGTCTGATGAAGTGAAATGATCGGTCTGTGCAAGAAACTGAACATTATTTACAACATCATTAACTGTAATCCAGGGCCGCAGACAAATGGTTCAGAGTGATGTTCGGTTTGTGAACGAATTGTTCTTTTGAACAGTTCTTTATGGTGAACTAGTTGAACCAGTTCACCAAATCTGACTGAATCATCTGAAACAGTTTGTGGCTCGATCAGCACATATCTACAAATTACTCAGTCTAAACTCACTTTCAGACTTCTGACAGTCACTCTGACTGGACATGAGCCCAAATAGCAGTGTTTCTGATCCTGGGATGAATGAACTGATTCAGTGCTCCAGTTCCTCCAACAGTCACTGAACTGAGGAAGCAGTTCGACTCAAACCGAAGACCAATGAGCCGTTGATATGTGCATGCGTGAACCCAGCACTTGAATGATGGGGTGAAATTAAAGTTTTTATGGTTTCTCGTCATTTATGTAAAAATGTGAGCTGATAAAGATGTTTATTCACTTTATATGCTTTAGACAAGTAAAACATCATAATTATTGTGTGCTTTAATATGTGGCGTCTAGTGAATTGAACAAGTTCATAGAATCAAATTGTCTGATAGAACCAGTTCACGGAAAAGAATCGGATCTCCCCGTTTGCCTGCGGCTCTGGATTACACGTAATTACATTGTAAATAATTTTCAGTTTCTTGCACAGACCAATCTTTTCGCTTCCTAAGACCTCAATATACTGTCAGGAACCATGGGGATTTCTTTTTTTTTAATTGCCTGTATATGCTTTTTTGACTCTGAAAGTGATGGTAGCTATTGATTTACAGTACATCTCGGATGACCTGAGGGTGAGTAAATTAAAAGTAAATTTTCATTTTTGACTGAACTGTCCCGTTAAGATTCTGAGCACTTCAGCCAATTCAAAACAATTTCAGTGTTTCTCATCATCAGACAGCCTGATCCTGGATTGCTAAAGCTCAGATGGCCAATATAAGCAGCTTAAATGGCTTTCTCACTTGATCTTCACAAACAAAACCCTAGATTCTGATTGGTTCCTCTCTGTCTCAGTGGGTAGGGCTTGTATCTATCACAGAGACGAGTGTCAGGGGAAATTCTTTCAATGCTCATCAATTTAAACGCCAACGATATACTCTCATTTAGGGAAGAAAATGAAGTCATCATTGTGTTTCTCCTTGACTTTGTGTGTGTTTTTTTCGGGGGCAGGATTGCATTTCCACAGACTTCACGGATGCAATGCAGTTGCCAAGGCAACGTTGCCAGGCAGCCGAGTGTGAGAGAAAGTGAAGGAGACTGACTTTACTCTTACACAGAAACACTTATATTCTTACGAGGGTTATTTGAAGACGTGGCAACGCTTCATCTACTCAGAATATTCAATTAACCCTCTGTGTGGAGAGACTAGATTTCACAGTTGTCTGATGGTGGTTGCTAAGGTGTTCTGAGTGGTTGTTAACTTTTAACACGTTGCTGTGCAGTTGCTAGTATATTCACGAAGGTCTTAAATGCATTGCAATGTGGTTGCTAGGATGTTCTGGGTGGTTTTTAGTGTGTTGCTATGTGGTTGCTGACCTGTTTTTGGTTTCTAGTGGGTTGCTATGTCGTTGCTAGGGCGTTGTGGGAAGTTTTTAATGTGTTGCTATGCAGCTGCTAAGTTGTTCTGGTTGTTGTTTAGTTTCTATGTGGTTGCTAGGGTGTTCTGGGTGGTTTGTAGGGCATTGCCATGCAATGTTAAGGTGTTCTAAGTGGTTTTATTGTGTTACTATGTGGTTGCTAGGGTGTTCTGGGTGGTTTATGTTTTAATGGTGTTGCTATGCTGTTGCTAAGCTGTTCTTGGTTTTAGTGTGTTGCTATGTGATTGCTAGGGTGTTCTGGGTGGTTTGTAGTGTCTTGCTATGAAATTTTAAGGTGTTCTAAGAGTTTTTTAGTGTGTTGCTATGTGGTTGCTAAGTTGTTCTGGTTGGTTTTCAATTTGTTGCTATACGGTTGCTAGGGTGTTATGGGAGGTTTTTAGTGTGTTGCTATGCAGTTGCTAAGTTATTATGGTTGTTTTTAGTGTGTTGCTATGTGGTTGCTAAGGTGTTCTGGGTGGTGTATAGGGTGTTTTATGCCATTTTAATGTGTTTAAAGTGTTTTTAATGTGTTGCTTTGCTGTTGCTAAGCTGTTCTTGGTTTTTAGTGTGTTGCTATGTGGTTGCTAGGGCGTTCTTGGTTTTTAGTGTGTTGCTATGTGGTTACTAAGTGTTTTGGGTTTTAACTGTGCTGCTTTATGATTGCCAAGTTGTCCTGCTTGTTTTTTAGTGTTACTATGTGGTTGTTGAATTATTCTGGTTGATTATTAGTGTGTTGCTAAGTTGATTGGGTGGTTTTAGTCAATTGATTTGCAGTTGCTAAGTTGTTCTGGTTGGGATTTAGTGTATGTTTAAGTGGTTGCTAGAGTGTTCTGAATGCCTGTGACATTTTATCCACCTGTTTTAACATACACAAATCTGATGCATAGACAAGTTATACAAGATACCAGGTTACAAACCAGACTTAGCATTAGGGGTTTGTTCAAATCACTACCCCAAGTAAGAGCCCAAGTAATAGTGTTGCTTGCCGTAACAAACAAAGCTAACCACAACCTGTCTTTTGTTCTTAAGATGGTGCCATTGCAGTGCCATGTGAATTACACGCTAGCAGCAGTTAATTGCAGTGTAGCGTCTGATGCCATCAATGGCTTTTGGAAACATTGGTATTAATGTTCAGTCCAGGTTTGACATCCTGTGCTAGGCACTCAAAATGACGGGTCGCGAGCGAGTCGACTCCCAACGTGTAATCAGCTGTGCGTCTCCACAGAGCTTCATAGCGTCTCTTCACATTAGCTCGCAGCGACGAGCGTCTTAAGAGCCAATTGGAAAAGTGTCAAGAGTCAACATTCATACCACAGCCTTTGCTCTCTGAGGGAAAATACACTGAATGGTGAACGTCACAAGGCTTCATTGAGGCTGAGTTGGCGCTAACACCAGTTCTGCCGTGAGCTTTAGCACTGTACTTATGGCTAATCTGTTCCTGGCTGTGATTTTTTCCTGTAAGCATGTGAAGTTGCACGCTGGCTGAGAACCAGGCACTATAGGAGTTTTTCACACAACTTTGTTCAAAATAGTTGGCTTCACCAACTGTCTTTCAATAAATTAACAAGCATGTGGTAAACTTACAGTAGCATACTTTCTAGCTGTTATATGTCATAGAATTCCCAGAATACTCTTCACTAAGCTCCGCCTCCCTGGATTACATTTGCTAACTGAGAACATCCCATAGAAATGGCACAATAATGAGTGAAATGTTTTTCTTACATGAGTTGGACCTACTGTATATAAACCATTTCTTTTACGTTTTTTCCAACACTCACTCATGGCAATTCGTGACTATTTTACATTTGCCGAATTATTCAATTATTCAGTCAACTGATTCATTAGAAAACACTTAATCAATAAGCAAACAAACACTGTGTTGCCTGGTGATTTCTAAAAGTCACAGGTTGTTAAAACCAAACCAACCAGCATGAATCACAGGTGAATCACAACATTACAAACTTTGATTTGAAGAAAAAGGACAAGAGAAAAGATACAAGGCTTTGCAATTAATGGCGTTAATAAGGGAAAGAACTACAAGCATTGCAAATGATGATGGATAAATATAAAACTATTGATTTAAATAGATTGATTATGTATATAAAATAATTGTATTTGTACATTTTTTGCAAAATATGCAAATATAAATATATGTAATTTGTAGTTTGAGAGCATAAAGAGACTCAGTTAATTCATTATGCTTAATCGGAGTGGGCGGTTCTTGCAGAGAAATTTGTATGAGCTCTCTGATTGGTGGAGATTCTTTTGCAGAATCATGGGTAATGTAGTGTTTCACTCGAAATTCCAACGTTGAACACAATTATATTTTAAAAAAGTTGAAATGATGAGGACTGATGGTTTCAAGTGAAGCATGTATCATCTATTAACAACCTTGCAGCTCTGAGTAGGTCTGATGTTAATGGTTTATCATTAAAAATCAATTCACCGTTGGCGCCAATAGCCTTGTTGTTATTGCGTTTACATATAGCACAACTGCGCTCATGGTGACCCGAGTTCAATTCCTGTCTCGAGGTCCTTTGCTGATCCCGCTCCCCTCTCTCCTCCCAGTAATTTCCTGTTACCTCTCTACTGTCCTATCTCGATAAAAAGGCATAAAAATAAAAAATCTATTCCCCTATGGAGAAAATTAATGTGATTTTTACTTACAGAACCCAACTCATGGACTCTATTAAAAAGAGAAAACAGTTGCTAAGGTTTGATTGGTCAGAAATGTTTTTAAGGCAGGTCTTAGTGACTCCAGGTCAACTGCAAACATCTAAGTGCAAGGTCTGCATGTTTTTGGCTTCAATGAGATGCGGTGCTGCCAAGCATATGTTCAACACCAGCGCCTCACACTTGAAACACAGGCACATGCTGGCATGCATCAGACTGGAAGAGTTGGCAACATCAACAAACAGCTAGCAGCAATTGTTATTCAAGGAGTTTCCAAGGAAACACACTGGCAACGTCTTTCCTTTGTCGGCATCTGGAGATGCGAAACCTGCCCATGGCTGTCATTAGCAGCTTCTGAAGAGATTCCACTGCAGGTTTTCATTTGAACAACTCGTATGAAAATGATCTCTTTGTGCTAGTATATACTGTGTGACATTGGAAATGTAGAAATTTTGATATAGCGCAGTAGATATATTTGGTCACACCTCAGGTAAACACTAATCATACTCTTCTGCTCAGCTACGCTGACGTTTCAGCATCTCGCTTCTATGTTACAGCAGTGATATGAGGAGACATGTTTGTTTTCCATCCTTGTCTCCCGCTGTAAGTGTGCTGACTCTGAAAGCTATACTTTTTTTTAGTCCAAGATGTTCTGCTCCAGTTCCCAGAACAAATCAAAAGCTCTTTGTGAATGTAGGAGGTTGTAGCTGAATATACCCTTGTCTCAAGTCCCTTATATATGGTATTTGTGCGTCTACTATTTTAATACTGTTTTGCTGAAAAAGTCAAATAATGGAAAGTAAAGCAAAAATGGACTAAAGAATGCCTGTTTTCTAGTTCTTCTTCTTTTTTCCAGAACAAAATATTTATGGACTACACCAGAGCTTGACTATATATTCATGCCTTGACTCTCAGGAAAGCAAAGACCCAGAAATATGAATGAAAATGCAAAGGCAAAGGTGGATTGAAATACTGAAGCCAAAATCCAACGAATTGCATGTTGGAAAGTTGCTGTCATGCACAAATGAAATAAATAGCGCTTACAAATATATATAGACTTATAGACTAATTACTGTCTTATTTCATTTTAAATATCTAAATAATATTATTATACATACTGTATATAGTCTACATAGTGTAGGTAAAAATATTTTATTTTTTTTATAAAATGAGTGAATCTTACTTAGCAACAAAACAGGTGACTTTCTTCATGAGCGGGCCATTGAATCATTATTCAAACAATTTGTTCAAAAATGGATTCCTTCAGCAATGAAACAAGTGCGTTCATGAGTGAGTCACTGATTCATTTATTCAATTGATTCATTCAAAAGAGCCAAATTCATTATGCAACAAAACAAGTGATTTTGATTATGAGTGGGTCGTTGAATCATTCACTACATTGATCTGCACAAAAGTACTGATTCATTTTGCAACAAAACAAGTGATTGTTTATGAGTGGATCATTTAACCATTCATTCAACTGATTCATTTAAAAGCACTAATTCATTTAGCAACAAAACAAGTGATTACCTTTATGAGTGTGTCATTGAATCATTCACTCAACTGACTTGTTCAGAAATGACTCATTATGAAAAAAGTGATTATCTTTCTGAGCAAGTCAATTGATCACTCAACTGATTTGTTAAAAAACCCTGAATCATTCAGCATAGAAACACTGTGTGCTTCCTGGTGTGCCAATTATTCTGCTTTGACTTTGTTTGGAACTTTTTTTGTTGGTGGCAGTGATGCAAAATATAAAAATGCAAATCACAAAATCAACTCAACATGCAGTGAGCAAAGACTGAATCTTGCTGTAAGCCTATATAAGAATGGTGTCATCTCTGTGAACTTATTGATTTCAACTGCATCAAAAAGTATTTTAAAATGAAGACAAAAGCAACAGAAAATTGTCCAGCCATTTAGCCATCCTAGTGCATCATGAAGACATGGACAAGGATTTTGTACTAGAGGTCAAAGTTGAACAACACTGGTATCTTGGGACACTGACGACCTTTCCAGGTTTAATCGAAATGTCAGTAACTTCATCCTTTGCCAACTCAACCCTTTCTTAGCCTTTTGCTGTACCCTTGCCATCTGCATTGATTTTCATTGCATTTTATTTTTGTCTCTCACAGCCGTCCATAAAACTAGCTCATCTCGCAAAGAAATCATACAGAAAAATAGGAAATTATATTTTTCATAAAAAGAATCCTATTTCATGACCATCAAGAATTTATTGAATTTTTTAAAAATGATTTTTTTATGATAATTAAGCCCAGTTTTATTACTTTAATGTGATGAATTATGCATAAATTAGTGCTGGGCAAAGATTAATCTAGATTAGGTTTTTGTGTACATAATATATGTTTGTGTATTGTGTATATTTATTATGTATATATGAATACACACCCATGTATGTATATATTTAAGAAAAATGTGTTATGTTTATATATTAAATATATATATATACCATATAAATTATATTAATATAAATATATACATTTAAATACATGTAAATATTTTCAAAATATATACTGTATGTGTGTGTCTTTATATACACATAATAAATATTCACAGTACACACAGATATATTATATAAACAAAAACTTTTATTTTGGATGAGATTAATCTAGATTAATCGTTGCCCAGCACTAGCATAAATACTTTACAATTTAAATAAAACTGAATAATTTTTAGAAAAATTTGAGTGCTTATAGAAAAAAATAGACTGCATTTGCAAAGTTTAATTTCTTCTTTTGATTTTGGGTTGAAATGTGACTTGGACAGGTTTTTTAAGCATTCATTTATTGATTTCTCTCTCTATCTCTCTCTCTCTCTAAAGGACAGTCTCTCTTATCCAAACTATTTCCTATTTCTTTCCTTTTAATGCTTCTTTCTCTGTATTCATCCTTCAGTCCTCAGACTGAGGTGAACAGTCCACTGAGTTTCATCACTGTAAATGGCACCTGAAGTATTTATCTGCTCTCACTCTTAGAGCTGCATCTGAGCACCTTTTACATGGATATGGAGCCTGACCTGGCAGAGATGTGCTGGAAAAACCCATCCATTTCTGTATGTCCTGCAACGCTATTCTCATGTAACGCTATGCTGGCCATTTCATTCTGAGTAGCATTTTAGTAGCTATTTCAGATGCATTTGCACGTTGCATTGTATGAGTGCAAGCAGTGTTGACACAGATTGTGAATAAAACAACAGAGACGCTACAAAAAGACACTCCTGACTTCAATGTAATTAAAACCGAAATTACAAATGCAGCTGCAAAAGAACAGTCACATGAGGTTGATTGCCAATTAGCAGAACCTGTCAGCTAGACAGGATATCTTGACAATTAGTGCAGTGATATGTGCATTTACAAAGCAAACACTAGACAAATAACAGTCACAACTGCAAAACTGTTTGTTAATTATGTGTACAAGTCTATGTGAAATCATGCTAGTTCTGTGTAAAGGGCAATGGCAGTGTAACAAAATGTTACTACATTGCTACAAGAGTAACCTACATCAGCAGCGCTGAGGCTGAACTCAACAGAGATGGAAACTGTACACCGTAAGCTTTATTAAGCTGGGATTTATGGTAGAGGTGTTTTCACTGGTTGTGCACAGACAACGCACAAAAAAGCATAACATGGTCAGCTGAGACATATTGCTTTGTATTTCCTACATCTGGAGAAGTTTACATTTTAGGACATGCAGAGAATGCAGAGTGCAAGTGTTTGATTTGATTTGGTTTGGTTTGATGGCGACTAGTAAAGTGTTAATTGACCCGCTATAAAACAACAACAGCAAAAAATAAATTTTATTAAACATAATAATCTTTAAACTATTTATGAACTACCATTCAAAAGTTTGGGATTTTTTATATTTTTGCAAGAACTATGTAATGTTTACCAAGGCTGCATTTATCTGATCAATAGTTTTCTGTAAAAATAAAAACAATAACTGTGACTTTATGCCACAGTTCTGATTTTTTCAGATTTTTTTGTTTATATCTCATAATTCAGATGTTTGTTTTTTTTTTCAAAATATAAACTCATAATTGCTAGACGTAAATGTGCAGTTCTGAGAAGAAAAGTCAGTCAGAAAAAAAAAGACTGTAATATAAAAAGTCTTTACTCTTTTTTTTCTTTTTATCCTGTGGCAAAACTCAAGTGTGACACAAAAATTTTTAAATAAATAAATAAAAATGACAAAAAAATAAATAAATTAAATAAATACAAAAAAAAAAGTCAGAATTGTAAGATAAAAAGTTGCAATTACCTTTTTTTTTTTTAATTCCTTGGTGGAAACAGGCTTCCATATTTTTCTATTTAAATATATATTGTAAAATGTAATTTATTCCTGTGATCAAAGCTGAAATTTCAGCATCATTACTCCAGTCTTCAGTGTCACATGATTCGTCAGAAATTATTCAAATATCCTGATTTGCTGCTCAAGCAACATTTCTTATTATTTTCAATGTTGAAAACAGTTGTGCTGCTTCATATTTTTTGTGAAAACCTCCATACATCTGATTTCAGAGTTCACTGATGCATTGAAAGTAATAACATAATAAACGTCTTTACTGTCTTTACTGATCAACGTAATGCATCCTATCTGAATAAAAGTATTACTTTCTTTCAAAACAAATCCTACTGGAGTCTATATATGCAGTAATTGTTATGCACATAGGGACAAACCCAACTATAGTGTCTGACAATTGGAATCAATCTCTATAAGAACTGGAGGCTATTCTACTTCAAGAATGGTGCAATATCCCACCGCAGGTATTTCACAACCGCTCTGACAGGAATTCATGAAAGACCAAAGCCGTTCTGAAGAAAAAGACACGCTTTATATTCAGCGCGATAAGGACACGAAGGCTGAACAGTGTTCTTTATCATAAGGCGCTCTATCATAACCTCCTGTAACGTTATTGTCAAGTGCTGTCGAGGGATAGAGGAACACAATAAAGCCGTATGAGGCTTTGAGCAGCTAAAGCCTCGGTGTTCGAATCCCCAACTGAATGCACCGCAATGTCGCCTGGCTTATTGCTGGTTATTTACCCTCTTAGAAATGAAAACAGTCCGGAGAGATTCGGATCCAGCTGGAATGGAAGAAACCGCTGCATATTAGCTGTCAGTCAAGCCGTGAGCGGCTCTGGATGGGCCTCGTCGCATCACGCTGAGGCGAATGCTAATGGACCGCACACATGTTCATGTTTCCTCAGCGGGCTGTTCTTAAAGACAAACTCGTGGCGAGAACATTAGACGCCTGACAGAAATACAGAGCTTTCATGCAAGGACGCTTTAACTATTGCTTTGTAACAGCATACTGCCACACTGCTCTATTTCTAAAGTGTGTAGTATCGCAAATGCACAGTATGTGAATATTTTATATTTTACATACTGTATGTCAAAATGTGCAGTGTATTGTAAAATTGGATTTTTTTGAAGTCATACTATAAATGAGATTATTGGAGTTTAACAAGAGACTATTTCCGTTGTTCTACTTCAAAATCTGTTACTTGCCATTCATTTGTAAGCAATTTTTGTATTTTAGTATCATTGACACACTATAATAGTAATAGTTCTACTAGTTTTTATTATTTTGAATTTTTTAGATTTTGCAGTTTTAAATTTTTATATTAGTTAGTTTTAGTCATTTTATTGTGTTTTTTCATCATTTTTCTTTTAATACAGAATGTCTATATCATCTACAGTTTTTTTATTTTATTTCAGTTAATGTTATATTTTATTTGAATTAACTATTTATTTTATTGATTGATTGATTGTATAGTTTGTTTTAGTAAACTATAATAACCTTACTGTTCACAGAATTTTCTGTTTTAATTTTAGTTAATTTTTTGTTTTCCTTTTTTCACTTTTATTGTTTTTTTTTAAGTCAGTACAGTTTTTAAATTAATTTATAGTTTATATGCAGTTTTTTTTTTTTTTACTAAATTTAATTGTATTCATTTTAGTAATCAAAATGTACAGTTATATAATGGGAATGGGACACAGTACAACAAACACCCATGTTTTCGACACCTAATCTGATGGGGCTACTAAAAATTAAGACATTTTCATACTAAATTGGACTTTTAAAAAAAATCAAAATCAAAATAACCATAATTATTTGAAAAGAAATATAACCAAGTTGACAACTGCATAACATTTGAAGTAAATCTGCAATGAGATGTGCATTCTGCCATTTGAAACATTTAAAAATTGTGTTTTTTATCATGCAACACAGTGGATATGGAAGGTCAGGTTGAGCTCATTGCATTGTGGGATACAGCAGAAGTAGTATGCCATTCCTAAACATCCATCTGTGAATGTGACAGTCCATCTATCCTCATGTCTCTTTCATGTTTGATCATAAAACACACACACATTTCTGTCGGACAGATGCAGGACATTCTCTCTGACAGCGCTGCCCTTTTCTGTGCTGTTTTCTGCGGTTCAGGTAATGCTGTCATACAGGTCAGGACTACAGGAACCACGACGCATACCGCCGCCGGCTAACGAGGAACAACCACCGTCATGATGATCATCATCTGATGTTTGTCAGAGATGACAAGCCTCCTGTTCCCAAATCAGCCCTCAGGACAGAAGAGCAGGAGATCTGATCTTATTACAGCAAATGAAAGCAGAGTAAATAGTGTTTTTCTTTTTGGTAGTGAAAATATAGAAAACAAAACTGGGAAAATGGCTATAAAGCTATATTTTAGCTGACAAATTCAATCCAATTCTTATGGTTCTTCAATGGTTCTGTGCAGCAAAAAACACTCTTCATTTTATAGGATTTTTTTAGTTGACAACAGGAAAATAATAACTAAACATTTGAATAAATTAATGAATATAATACATTTTAGATGTTAAATTATAGATAAAAATAAAAAATACAAATTGCAGGATATATATATATATATATATATATATATATATATATATATATATATATATATATATATATATATATATATATATATATATATATATATATAGTTGTCCTCATAATTATTCATACCCTTGGTAAATAAGATCAAAGAAGGCTGTGAAAATAAGTCTGCATTGTTTATCCATTTGATCTTTCATTGAAAAATGTTAAAAAAGTCTAACCTTTAATTGAAGTAAAAAAAAGTGGGGGAAAATCACAAAGTGGGGGAAATAAATATTCTTTTCTAGTACACAATGGCCACAATTATTGGTACCTCTAGAAATTCTTATGATCAAAATATCTAATATGAAGTATATTCCCATTCATATTTGTATTTTTTTATCACACCAGGGTGACTAGGAACATGAAGCTGTCCACCCTTGGTTTCCTGTTTCACAGGATTATAAATATGAGGAACAAAAAGGCAAAATTCCCTTAATCATTGATCACAAGGAGTAAAACCAAAGAATGTAGTTCTGATGTGCAGCAAAAGATTGTTGAACTTCACAAATTTAGAAAGTGGCTGTAAGAAAAGAGCTAAAGCATTAAAAATCCCAATTTCCCCCTTCAGTTCCAATCAACTGAAGATATTACAAATCTGTCTGGAAGATGACGTGTGTCTATATCGTCCTAATGCACGGTGAGGAGGAGAGTTTGAGTGGCCAAAGACTCTCCAAGGACCACAGCTGGAGAATTGCAGAAAATAGTTGAATCTTGGGGTCAGAAAGCCTCAAAAGGAAAATAAAAAAATAAATAAATAAAACAGCCCCTTCTTGGGGTTGTTAGTTGTCAGACATGACTGGAACTTCAAATAGCACTGGCTTCTATGGTCAGATGAAACAAACAAAAAAAGAGCTTTTTAGCAGCAAACACTCAAGATGGGTTTGGTGCACACAGGGATAAATAAAAGTACCCCATGTGTACAATGAAATATACTGCTGTATCTTTAATGTTGTGGGCCTATTTTTCTGCAGGAGGTCTTGGACATCTTGTTTAGACACATGGCATCATGGATTCAATTAAATACTAACATATAAATAATTAAAAACTGACCATCCATGCTAGAAATCGTATAATGGGCCGTGGTTAGATCTTCCAACAGGACAATGATCAAACCAAAACAAAAATGGGTCACTGAGCACAAAACCAAGCTTCTGTTGGCCATTCCAGTCCTCTGACCTGAACCCTGTAGAACATGAGTGAACCGAAGAGAAGAAGCACCAACATGGAGCTGGGAATCTGAAGGGTCTGGAGTGATTCTGGATGAAGGAATGGTCTCTGATCTCTTGTCAGATGTTCTCCAAACTTATCAGGCATTATAGGTGAAGATTCAGAGCTGTTATCTTGGCAAAAGGAAGTTGCAAAAAGTATTGAATAAAAGGGTATGATTAATTGTGGCCAATGTGTATTAGAGAAAAACATTTATTTCATAATGAGATTTCTCTCCCATTT
Source organism: Acrossocheilus fasciatus (assembly GCA_036784905.1). Taxonomy (NCBI): domain Eukaryota; kingdom Metazoa; phylum Chordata; class Actinopteri; order Cypriniformes; family Cyprinidae; genus Acrossocheilus; species Acrossocheilus fasciatus. The sequence continues at coordinate 3,261,098 of CM071941.1, forward strand.
TAAATTCTTATTCTCCAACGAAAGGTTAGATTTTTTTGTTCATTTTTCAAATAAAAGATCAAAAGGATTAATGATACAGATTTATTTTCACAGCCGCCTTTGATCATATTTACCACGGGTATGAATAATTTTGAAAAACAACTACACACACACACACACACACACACTTCCAAAACTACTACAAAAACAGTACAATTTTGAAATATTTTACTATTTAAAATAACTGTTTGAATAATTAAAATGTCATTTATTCCTGTGATAAAAGCTAAATTTTCAGCATCATTATTTCCAGTCTTCAGTGTCACATGATCCTTCAGAAATAATACACCCCCTCCTTTTCCCCCCAACTTTTGTTTAACACTGTCATTTTGTTTATTTGTTTGTAAAAAGTTGTAAATAAAAAAATATATTTTTTTTGGAGTTTTTCATGTTTTACAAGAAAGTATTATTTTAGTTTTCCCAGATTTAAATTTTTCAAGTAATTTTTGAAAAATGTTTCTACACCAGTTATTTATTTATTCAGTACTAAATGTTTTTATTCGTTTAGTAATATTGTTAAATAATACTTGTAATAATATATTTTAGATACACTCCTAGGTTCTGGTAATAAAGAGAGTTTGCAAACAAGCATCTTACAGCAGAAGCATATCTGTGAATGTTGTGTTGGATTGTATAGAGGACAGAACATTGATTTTATTGTGTATGTGCTGCCAGTCGTTGGGTTTGGAGTTCGTTATTTCTCCTTCCTCTGGCTGGAGAGCTCCTTCAGCCGTCTCCATACCGAAAGACAGAAGGTAGAGGAGGAGCGGCGATTGACTTGACGGTGATTTCATTTCAGGGTTAATGGGCCCAAAAACCGTGTCTGTCTCAGATCAGAGAGTGTAAAGCAGCCAGACTAAATCTGACCTGACAGTATTCTCCTCTGTACTGTCATTCACATCAGAGCGGCTAACCACGTCTGCTTCTGCCTTCAAGACAAAGGAGTCCGCTGGGTGAAGCAGTCGGGCCCACCTACATCCATGAGATTACACTATCAAACTTCACCCAGACAGCTCACATGATTATTATGTGCTTCCAGTTGTAGATTAACTGATGCTGATGCTCATTCCTGCAACTCAAACAGTAGAGTATTATGCTAGCAATGCCAGGGTCATGGGTTCAGTTCCCAGCATGACCTGATAAACTGTATTGAATATAAAATGCAAATATAAATCTCACACTCACACATACTTGTCATAAAGATACGGTATCAACTTTTGAGGCCTTTTTTTAAATCTGAAAAATGCTTATTTAGTATGTTTATTGTAGCAAAATTATGTATAATTTGTTTTCACACTAATATTTTCCATTGCATGTTTCTCATCCTTAGGATAAACCAGGCTCTTTTTGCGAATGGCTTTTGGAAAAAATAAAACAATAATATAAAATAAATATTTTACAATATTAAATTTTAAGTCACATTTTAATCAAATAAATACATACAAATTGTAGGATATAATATGCATATATAAAACATTCTAATATATATAAATAACTAAGACTTTCAGATCACATGAGCCAATATTGTATTCACAATAGAACATAATGTTTAAACTGAGAAATTTTACACTTTTATCCACTAAATGAGCTCATTTCAAATTTGATGCCTGCTACAGGTCTAAAAAAAGTTGGCACGGGGGCAACAAAGGACTGAAAAACATCATCAAAAGATTCGGAAAAACTGGAGATATCTCTGTACGTAAGGGACGAGGCCGAAGACCTATGTTGGATGCCCGTGGTCTTCGGGCCCTCAGACGACACTGCATCACTCATCGGCATGATTCTGTCATTGACATTAATAAATGGGCCCAGGAATACTTCCAGAAACCACTGTCAGTAAACAATCCGCTGTGCCATCTGCAGATGCCAACTAAAGCTCTAGCATGCAAAAAGGAAGCCTTGTGTGAACATGGTCCAAAAGCGCCGTCGTGTCCTGTGGGCCAAGCCTCATTTAAAATGGAAGTGGAAAAGTGTTCTATGGTCAAACGAGTCCAAATTTGACATTCATGTTGGAAATTATGGACGTCGTGTTCCTCCGGGCTAAAGAGGAGGGAGACCTTCAAGCATGTTATCAGCGTTCAGTTCAAAAGCCAGCATTTCTGATGGTATGGGGGTGCATAAATGCATACGGTATGGGCAGCTTGCATGTTTTGGAAGGCACTATGAATGCTGAAAGGTATATAAAGGTTTTAGAGCAACATATGCTCCCCTCCAGACGACGTCTATTTCAGCAGGACAATGCAAAACCACATACTGCAGCTATTACAACAGCACGGCTTCGTATTAGAAGAGTTCTGTTGCTGAATTGGCCTGCCTACAGTGCAGATCTTTCACCTATAGAGAACATTTGGTGCATCATTAAACAAAAAATATGTCAAAGATGACCACAAACTCTTCAGCAGCTGGAAACCTATATCAGGCAAGAATGGGACCAAATTCCAACACCAAAACTCCAGAAACTCATAACCTCGATGCCCAGACGTCTTCAAACTGTTTTGAAAAGAAGAGGAGATGCTACACTATCGTAAACATGCCCCCGCCCCAACTATTTTGAGACCTGTAGCAGGCATCAAATTTGAAATGAGCTCATTTAGTGGATAAAAGTGTAAAAATTTCTCAGTTTAAACATTTGTTATGTTATCTATGTTTTATAGTGAATAAAATATTGTCTCATGAGATTTGAAAGTCTTTTAGTTTTCATTTTATTCAAATGAAAAAAAAAAAAAACGTCCCAACATTTCCGGAATTTGGGTTGTAAATATATTAGAATAAATTAAAAATATGTATTTTGAATAAATAAAATCATTTTTTCACATTTTAAATAAAAAATAAAGAACAAATTAATAATGTCTAAATAATTTATCATATAATATTTATAAAATGATATTGTTCATAATCATTTACATATAATTATATAATAAATAAAATCTATATTTTAAGTTATTTTTTCACTTTTCAAATCCCCCCAAATAAATAAATAAATTAATAAATATTAGGATGTACTGAATTTGCTCTCACACAAAAATAATTTGCTGAATAAGTGTTCATATGCAAATGTCAAAATACTGTTTCTATGATACAACCCTTTGAAGGTGTGTGCCTCCAGTATCACACAGAGCTTGAATGACAGACGTTTGTCCTATAATTTTACAATCCACATAAATCAAGTTTACTGTGAAAGTCACTAAAGTCATAAAGGATCTGTTCGTTCTGTTCTATCTGTATGATAACAAGTGACGCACCAATGGCAGAGTAAGTCAACGAACCAATGAGAGACTCCTCATTAATAGGGAAACATCTCATTGGAGCTCCGCTGTGCTCCCATGATGTAGACTGACGAGTAATGATGCTTGGAAAAACAATCAGAAGCAGGAGATGTGAATGATCATGACTGGAGGCTCCTTCTCATGTCAGCACAGCACTGACAGCACAACGACTGTATTAACAATTCACAGTGTGTATATTATATAATGACATGCATATCTATGTCCAGTGCATGATAATAAGACAAGAACAGATTGTTATGCAATCATCTGTTCAAGGAAGAAATTATAGAAAATAAATAGGGCCCTATGATTTCCCCGATACAAACAAATACAAAAATAAAAATAAAAAAGGCGTACAGAATCGCAGAATCCAGTCATAAAAACGGAATTTACTGTATAATGTCACGGAATTTGCCAAATTTTGGATGAATAAATCAAAAGTAGGTCAGTACACTTGAATCAAAACATGAAATATTAAGCTGCAAAACACGATTTAAAATGAATCCTGCATGTTCTGCGTGTCTCTGTGTGAATGAATGGTGCAGACGCAAACTTAAAAGCCTGAACACAACCCATCAAAATAAAAGTTAGGTTTAACTTGAATAAACAGTGACAGAAATATATTACTTAAAGGAATGATAATACTACTACTAATAATAAAATTATTATTAAAACATTATTTTTAAGGAATATTTACCAGAATATTATTTACCAGAATTTATTTACCAGAAAACTGTAAAAGCACAACACAGTATTTCTGAAAAAAAAGTTTTTTTTTTTTATAAAAAGTTATTTTTAATTTATAATTTATAAAATCAATTATTTAGAGATTATTTTGATTATTAAAATTTAATTAAACATTAAAATGGAATCCAGAAAATGAAAGCACAGAATTTGGAGAAAATAAAACTAAATTTGAGAAAAGAAATTAAATATTTTATAAAAGCATTTAGTCATAGCATAGGTCCTTACAAATTTCACTTTTGTTAAACCTTTAATAAATTACTATTAAATTGTGTAAGTTTCATGATTTAAATTAATACGACATGGTTTGTGATTAATAACATTTAATTTAACCATTAAAACAGAGTCTAGAAAAACTAAAAAAAAACTTTAAAAAAAACGAATTTGAAAAAAAAAAAAAAATTCAACAGAATTTGGGAAAAAATAAAACAGCTTTCATAGGGCCCTAAATAAACCAGATGTTCATTGTGTGACTGAAAAGCTGTTTTATGTGGTTGCTAGGGCACTGGTATTGTTTTGGATGGTTGCCAGGGCTCTGTTCTGTACTTGCTAAGCGGTTGCCAGGTTACTGGTATGCAGATGCTAATGTGTTGTGGGTGATTGTCAGTGCGTTGCAAAATGTTGTTGGTAGTTTTGGCCTGTTGCTATGCAGATGCTACTAGTTACCAGGATGTTGCTATGGAGCTGTGGGTGGTTGTTCCAGATTGATGCCCTTGCCAATTCTTGCAGTTGCTAGTGTATTGTGGATGGTTGCCAGAATGTTGTTATATAATTGCTAAGGTGAGTTGGGTGGTTGCTAAGTAAGAAAATCTTCTTAGTAGTTTGAGTGTGTTGCTACAGTGTTCTAGGTGGTTACCAAGATGTTGCTATGCAGATGCTGTGCAGCTGTGGGTGGTTGCCAGGGCATTTCAATGTGGTTGTTAGGATGTTCTAGGTGGTTTTGTGTTGCTGGTGGTTGTCAGGGTGTTACTATGTAGTTTCAAAAATATTCTTAATAGTTTTAGCCTGTTGCTATGCGGTTGCTACAGTGTTCTAGGTGATTTTCAATATGTGACTAGACAGTAGCTATGAAGTTGTGAATGGCTGCCAAGGCATTTCTATGTGTTGTTAGAATGTTCTAGGTGGTTGCCATGGCATTTGTCTTTGTTTGCTTGAGTGTTTCAGGCATTTCTGTGTGGTTGTCAGGATGTTCCAAGTTGTTGCCCTAGCATTTCCCTGTGGTTGCTAGTGGTTGTCAAGGTGTAATATGGTTGTTAATGTGAGCTGGGTTGCTGCAATGGTGTTGCTATATCATCTTAATTGCTTTAACGTGTTACAACAGTGTTCTAGGTGGTTAACAAGATGTTGCTATGCACAGTGCTGGGTAGATTACTTACAAATTGTAGTCCGTTACTGATTTCAAATTACACGACAAAAATAAGTAGTTAGTAATCCATTACATTGCACATTTTAGGTAATATCGTCAGACTACTTTTTGATTACTTTTAGATTACTTTTAACGTAACTTGTTTATCAAATTAATTTAAATAGGATAATATTGTATCATATTGATATTAAAATAAAAAAAATAAAAAAAATTCCAATCATTGGTATTTACAACGTAAAGTGAATTAAGCATTAAATTTATGTCAAGGTTTCCCAAACTGGGGTTTGTGAAGGAACTGCAGCTAATAATTAAGAAAGTGATAAAAAATGTAAAATTAAAATAAATTATTTTTAAATAACATCAATGAAATTAAAGCACTTATTAAAAAATGTATTTTTTTTTTTTTTTACCTGCATGTCGTGTAGGCATTTTAGAAAGGAAAATTTAAAAGATGAAAAATAATTATTGCAATACAGAATTTATTGTTATTGTGTGAATATATGTAATCAAGTAATCAATAAAAAAGTAACTGTAGTCTGATTATGACTGTAATCTAATTACAAGTACTTAATTTTTGGAATCTGATTATGTAATCCTGATTACACGTAATCAACTACCACCCAGCTCTGGCTATGCAGCTGCTGTGTGGTTGTTCCATGGTTGATAAGATAAGATAAGATAAGGTGGGTGGTAGCTAGGCAAATGCCATGGCATTCCTTTGTAGTTTCTAGTGTGATCTGGATGGCTGCTGTGTGTTTGCATGCAAATATGTTTGATTATGTATGTATGCCATGATGCAAAACAAACCGAATCCTTTTTTTTTTTTTTTAAATGTGAGACTATCGAACTCCGCCAGTCTGCACCAAAACGAGCTTCCCTGTGTGAACTGTGAACAGAATGCACAATGACACTGCAGTGCCTTTACCGAGATTAAGAACTTTCCGTTAAGACTTGAAGGGGAAAAAACGCAAAGAACCGAGACAGAACAGGACACAGGACAATTAGCGAGGGAATAATGAAGCGGGTCCTACGGCACACAGAAACTCCAGCCTGTTTGGTGGAATTCTGTGAGTCATATAACCTTTAGGCGAGTGAAGGATGGTCAAAAATAGATACGGGCATGTAGAGTACGATGCATACTGAACAGTCTGATGTGTGTCCTCCATATACAGTAGAAGCAGCAACTAACTGCCCTTCTGATAATGTAACGCCCACTTAAAGGGACAGTTCATCCAAAAAATGCTCATTATGTCATTATTTACTCTTCCATCCCCATTTACTCTAAAAAGCACCTTTACATTAGTATATGTGACCGTATCAGTAAATAAATTACTTAAATATCATTCTGTGCATCACACAAAGCTATAAGCTGAAAGAAAGTCAAACTGGGAGAGAATGATGACAGAATATTGCTTCACAGTCTGCTTCAAACCTCTGTTAGATCCAGAAGGAACTTTGTGCACTTTGGACTGATTACGGTCTCTTTAATGTTGCATGAAATGTGCTCGCTCAGATACCTTCCACCTGGAAGATGCGGTGCCATCAGACTGTGCCAAAGCCTTCACTCTAGAGTAGTGTTTGAGATCGACCTTCGGTGAATTGACTGGCATCGACATGCCGACTGTTAGTAGACGAGCCAACGGGTTGTGACAGCTCTGTATAAATCAACCAATGGCACCGAATCACATGTACCTCAGGTAACTGATGACATTGAAAAAAGAATATTAGCATATGTTTGCAATATGCAGTATGTATAGTGTGCAAATGTTCTGTATGCATGGAAATAAAGGATCCCACTTCACAAATGACTTCGTGACAAATGACTTTCAATAGTAAATAAAAAAAAAGATTTGAATTTAAGGAAATAGTTAGAATCTTTAGAATGTTGTAATTTAAATATGTAAATTTTAAATTACATTTTTAAATGTTTCAAGTAAATGATCTGATTATTTGATCAGACTGGCAAAAGTTAATACATTTTATATAAATAAATAAGTAAATTAACTTAAAATTAATTAGAATTTTAATTCTAAGAATATTTAGAATGCTGGAATTACAATATTCATTGTTTTTATTAAAAGTTCAATTCTTATTTGAGTGACTATTTAATCAGACTGCCAACAATAAAGACAATTTAAGCTAAATTATAAGCAACTTAACATTAGATATTAAAAATGCTTTCTTTTTTTTCTTTTTTTTTGTACAATGGCATTTTGCATGTTTGTCTTATTTAAACAGTCAATATTGTTTCATGTTGTTGTTGCAGATTGCATAGTTTCACATACTGTTCGCTTACTAAAGCAAGCAAACAGTACATACTGTACTATGTAGTGTGCACTACGCTGCTGTTTCATTCCAAGCACAGCCATGTTCCAAATTTTCTGTCACTCATGAGAACCTTTTACAGACCTGTGGCTTTTAGCTGCATGCTCGGAGTGAACAGGTCTGATATTGTCACACTTTTGCAGTTCAGAGTTATTAGTTACAAACTCAATTTCATCCTGTAAAGCCAAAAGTTTCAAAAAAAGGTCCACAGACCCCTAGGGGCCCATGAAAGTACTGCAGGGAGACTGTGGACTGATAAAAACAAATTACTTAAAACATTAAAAATAATATATATTGTCTAAACTATATTTATTTTACTATTTTGATATTAATTTTAAAATATTATAATTCTAATTTTAATACATAAATTATAATATGGTTACTTTTTTTTATAACAGGACCTCTGGGTTCATCATGTTGAGGGATCTCAGGTTATGAAAGGTTGACAACCGCTGCTTTAAGGGAATATTGGTGTTGTTAAACCATGCCGTATTGTCGGGATGTAAATTGACCGTGAGGCGGCGAGCGCAGGAGGGATTGTGTGTTAATTGAATGTGTAATCCATTTGCTGCTTCAGACTGCAGAAATAAAGCTATCTGGCACAACTCCTGCCTCTCAGAGAGACAGATTACAGCCGAGACTCGGGGAGAAAAGGTCGACTGTCAGAGGAGCAGCAGATGCCGGAGAGGAAAGAAAGAGAGAAAGTGAAGCCGAAAAGAAAACTATTCACATATTCTTACAATAATCAATTTAGCATAGCATGCTAAGTATGCTTGGAATGGCACGGTGCATTATATACACAATGCCCATGTTTCAGCTTAATATAAAACAGTTCTGACTCAGCATGCTGATTGACTGGTACTAAAAATACAAAAGAGGTTCTAGAAGCCATTCTGACATTGATTCTGAATTGTCATATTTAATTCAAACAGTAACATCTTAAAAATAAATATGGCATCAGCAAAAAAAATAAAATAAATAAATAAATAAAAATAATAATAATTATTATTATTTTCTTAATATTTAATTTTAAGTTCATTTAATTTAGCAAAAATTGCATAAATAATCACCCACATAAGATAATTAATTGTAATTAAAAAGATTGCATTTGAATATTTTAATTAACATTTAACATTTAATTCCAACATCCTGGCAATTTCTATATAAAAATGTGCATTTTTAATCTATAAATTTAAGTTGCATTTAATTTAGCATTAAATGTCTTGACTTTTGGAAGACTGATTAAATAATCACTCAAAATAACATTTTTTAAATGCATTTAAAATGAATGAAAATTTCATGTTTAAATTCCAACATTCTAAATATTCAAAATAACTCTCTTAATTTCACAAACACACACACACACATTGGATTTTGTTCTGCTTGATGTGCGATATGGTGTTCAGCCTCCCCAGTCTTTAATGTGTGATTATAAATATAATAATTTAATTTTTTTTCTTGATTTAGAGCTATAAAAGTTCACATACAGCATCAGAACAGGATCTGATATAGTCAAACACATTTAAATGGTTCCTGAGACTGATTTACATAAAACACACACTGCTTTTGATGTCTTAGGATGCCATCTAGTGTCTCTGGGGGTAAAAGACTTTCAAGGACTTCCAGAAAGGTGAAACGCAGCACAGATAAACAGAGGCACACAGATTCAGCCAGAGACACGTCAGTCACGAGCGAAAGCGATTGACGTGATAAAATATAGATGAATGTTTTTGCCTGGAGTCGTCCATGAAGGACTTCTGCACTGCATATGTGGCCTTGCTCCTGTGTGTTTCCACAGAAGGACTTTTAGAAGTGTGTGGATAAATAGTTTTGTGTTAGTGAATTATTCAGCTCAGGTTCTACGAGGATTTGAAATGACTTCCACCCTACTGTACTCTGCTCCCGCAACGTCTGCTAGAGAGGGTGGTGTATATATATATACCACACACACACACACACACACACACACACACACACACACACACACACACACACACACACAGAAAGAGAGACATTAAATCAACAATCTTTTACTATATACACACTTTTAACTATCCTCATCAATTTTCAGCATGATATATGCCTGATTATAGTCACATCTGCATGAGTAAAGTGACTGTCAAATTGAACTACATGAATGGTTAAAAGGGTCATATCACAGAAAACAAGATTTATATTTATTTTTTATTTAATATTTGATGTTATATTAGCGTTATTGAGATGCTATTATAGTTTTTATTCTACAGTATATTATATTATTTTTTATTTTATTTTTTTCCATTTCCATTTCAATTGTAGTTAAAGTTTGAATAATTTTGTTGTGTTTTTGTTATTTTTAGTAGCTTTTTTTATTATTAATTATTATTATTATTTTATTTCAGTTTTAGTTAAAATGGAAAATGTAACTAGCTGTAAAAAAAAAAAAAAAAAAGTTTTTATTTTATTTTATTTCAGTTAATGTTTGTTTTATTTTATGTAATGGAAATTTTTATTTTTTTATGGTTTTAGTTTTAGTTAATTATAATAATCCAGATATAGATATCCAATACTAAATTATACAATATGTAAATTACTATAATATATATATATATACACACACACATACATACATATTGCAATTATATGTAATGGATGGATGTAAATATGTACTCTGTACACTAGCGATATAGATGACCTGAAAGCTAACATGCATGGACTAAAAGCCATGCAATTTTGATTTTCATCATTGCATACAGCAACTTTAATAAACGTGTAATTCTTGAGCTGACCGCATGATGTCGCTGTCGTCTAAAGAAGCATTACTACATAAACAGCTACTGTTTGCACACACATCTGTCCACTACAAACTATTAATGAAATGTGCTTTCCCAGAATAACACTGCTTAATAAAATCCTGTTGTAATAAGTTACATAAAATGCTTTTTCAATAAACTTAACAAGAAGTTATATTGATTCTATGCTGTGTTTAGTAACCAGTCCCGATAGTGCCACTAGTGCAAACCCTTTTACATTGCTACAAGTGCCAATAGATGTTAGACAATCTATAAACCTAAATCTCAAATCTTTGGTGATTTGGCTAGAGATGTAAAATGTGCACCAGTTCGTGATGAGGTAGAGCATTTATGACTGAGGAGGTTTGTTACACAGTAAACCTGCTGCTCCTCCTATGAATGCTTCAGTCATACACAGACTCACGCTGCTTACTATTACACAAAAGCTGGAGAGCTTCAAGTCATTCTGGGATAGTATCCTGAACTTTTGAAACACTGAAGAAGATTCAAAGACAATGCAATTAGTTGATGCAGAGTTAGAGAAACACGTGGAGACGTCATCCCGTGAGAGCAGGACGGCCACAAACAACCCAAAACCTCTGTCACACTCTATTGAAGAAATACTGAAAAAACCTTCATGTGTGGGTGTCCGACCTGACAGAACAGACAAGAAGCTTAAAACATCTGGATGTACACAGACCAAGATAAAGACGGACACTCCAAAAATCAGTCCATACACAGGTGTGTTCTTTTTAGTTTTCTCTTTCGTTGTATTTTCAAATAGGTTTTACAGCTTGCGTATTGATCGGGTTAAGAAAAATATACTATTTCTTATCTTTTGAACCTATTTGAATGTCTTTACTGAAGTTATGAGATCTATCATATTGAACGTATTTCTGACGGTAGCTCATCGGTCCGGTCGCAGACGGGTACGGACCACGTTCACCGTGAGCCAGCTGGAGGAGCTGGAGAGAGTTTTTCAGGAAACACACTATCCTGACGTTCACACCAGAGACCACCTCGCCTGTCGAACGCAGCTGTCTGAGGGAAGAGTTCAGGTACAATACACTGTCCGCTGAAAACACACTACTTCAAACATATGAACTGACACTGGATAACCTTGTTTTCGATGACCAGGGCATCATTTCATAAAATATGGGTAGTTTCAATTTTATTATGCAGGCATGTAAGTAAAAAGTGTATAGTTAATGAGTTGTAAGATTAATTTTGAGATTAATGAGATTAATTTTAATATCTTTTAGCTTTTTGGATTTGTTTAAATCTTTCTGTAGTATGATTAATGAATTTACATGAAGGTACAAATCTTGACAAAATATGATATATATATATATATATATATATATATATATATATATATATATATATATATATATATATGATATTGTATATTTATAATATTGATATATTTATTATAATATTAATTAATATTACATATATATATATATATATATATATATATATATATATATATATATATATATATGTACATATATGAAATGTTTACGAAATGTTTGCTTCACAAGTTTGCCTCAAAAAAATAGTAATAAAAGGTGCAAAAAAGAAAAGAAATAGATAAAAGAAAAAAAAAAACAGATGGTCCCACTTTATATTAGGTGGCCTTAACTACAATGTACTTACATTTAAATTAATCATTTGGTACTATGCACTTATTGTGTACATACATGCTTTTACATTGTACTTATATTTTTAAAAATACCTATATGTAATTACATCTGTAATTAATTTCTGTAATTACATTTATAATTACACTGTCGACCCATCCCTTACACCTACCCAGACCACCAAACCTGCCCCTAACCTTACCCGTATCCCACCTCAGTAGCAGCAGAAGTGTTTTGCAATACAATATGACCACAATAAGTACATTGTACTTATTTTTTGATGTAAGTACATAGTAGTTAAGGCCACCTAATATAAAGTGTGACCAAACAGATCTATCTATCTATCTATCTATCTATCTATCTATCTATCTATTGTATATATAATGAAAGTTTATGTGTGTGCTTCATAAAGTTTGCCTACATGTCCAGTTGTGTATCACATCTGTTTAGATCTGGTTCCAGAACCGGCGGGCGAAGTGGAGGCGCAGTGAAGCTAAAGCAGCACACAGACCGCTAACAGTGCTGAGAGACGCCAAACACACTCAGCTCCTGACTCCTGTCCTCTGTGTTCCGGTAAATACAATCACTGCATCCTCTGCTGAGATCTTGAGCCCAGGGACTGGACTAATCTTCCCAAAAACACTGTGATGAAAAACCAAAGACAATACGATAGCATATAAATATGTTTCATTTAGATTTTTTTTAATCCAGATCTACAAACTAAACACAAATTACTCTTTATTTTAATCACATTTCAGCTGTTGACAAGTAAATAATATAATATAATAATATATAACATTTTAAAAAGACTTGCTAATATAATATAATATAATATAATATAATATAATATAATAATATAATATAATATAATATAATATAATATAATATAATATAATATAATATAATATAATATAATAAGACTTGCTAAATCATTCACGCTAATTTATTTTCAAATCTAACTAACATCCCATACTGTGTATTAATAAAGCCGGTATAAAACGAAGATTTTATTTTGTTTTATTTTTATTTTGTAAATGCATGTTATGGATCTTAGTGGCGACAATTCAGTTGTACATTTGCTTCATTTTATTTTGTTATTTTTTTAATGATCCCATAATGTTTAATCAGACAACTGGATCTTCAGGTGAAAACATCAGATGTATACACTGTAAAAAATGATATGACCAATAAATTATGAAAACATGTGTTTTTACATTACTTTAACTCATCAAAATAAGTTAAGCAATTTTCAACTTTAATTTGCATGTGAATGGTTCAACTCGTTTTTCTAACCCAGTTTAATGTAATTTAAGTTGAAATGACTTAAACAGCTAAGCTGACTGTACTTAAATATTCTCCAATTATTTAGTGTGCTTAAACTCCGCCCGTGCAAGCCACACCTACATCTGAACGCCCAATCAGCTACCACTTCATAGAACCAAGTCTCACCCTCCATTTCTAATTTTTTTGCTAATTGCTAATCTTTTCCACTCAAATGTATATCACAATATGGAAGAAAAGCTCTGTCGCTATTTCTATTTCATCATGAAAAATGAATTTAAAAGTGTCTGAATTTAAATATCCTGTTTCTGATTGGCTGTTTTCAATTCCAGTACCTAAGTTTCCACCAGAAGCTCTGGCTGCCGGAGTCAATCTGTCCTCCCATTGGTTCTCCTGAACGTACCACACTTCAACACCGTCCATACTTCTGACCTCAGCGCTTTCATGGGCCACTGCAAAAGAGACATTTTCAGCTTCAGTCTAATGAAGATCAGGGATCTATTCTAAGAATAAAAGCACATATCTTGTCTTGTTTTATATCGATTGTTAACAGCTTTTCCACACTGGTGTACATAAACATCACTGTGTTTTGTATTTAAGAACCGCCTTCTTTTTATTTTAAAACAGAAATCATACGTGAAATGATGAACGTGTGACAATAAAACCCTGATAAAACCAGTAAGTGAATACAATCATTTGTGACACAGCACTCACCGACTAAATGGATGGATTCGTAGAATCATACAAGACAAATGATGAAACTACCATTTCCAGTCCTTTGAAGATGATATTTTCATCATTAAAAAAAAAAAAGAAGAGAAAAATAGTCAATTCCGGCTCATGCAAATAAATCAATGTATCTAGAATTCAATTTCACATCCAGTGGCATGAAACTGTAGATTATATGTGTGTGCATGTGTCTGTGGTTAATTAAACAACCTACATTTAACTAATTGTTTAGAACAAGTGTTCTATTAAGAGGCATCATGATGTTATCGCCGCCCTCCAAGAGATGAACTTGTAAACTTGAATGGATATGGTGCCATAAATGAATTTTGTTGTCGAAATTTCTAATTATCACTTATTTAGTTTATTGGCTCTTAAGCCATAAAGTTCGGTCTTATCTTAATTTGACTGAGTTCACAGGCAGGTTAGGACGGGTGGAGAGGGCAAACGCAAGGGTGACTGCATGGTGAATACTGAAGGAAAACAGACAAGCGATAACAGCAAAAATCAAGTTATCTGAGGGCAATGGGGCCGATTCATGAAATAAATCCACGTGTTTCCAGGCTGGAGGGCAGAAATCACAAAATGTTTTGCTTGAAACCAACATAGAAGACCACTCACTTTTGTGAATAAGAATTTTTCACTCAAATCCTTATAGTGACAATTATTATGTGACAACATGCCCCGGCCTCCTGTGTTATCTGATACTGGGTTTTAATTTTAAAAACTGTTCTGACTTGGTTTCTTGTAAAGTTAATTTTTTTGACACATTAATCCAAAATGTCATAGAACATTGAACTTGTGGTAAACAGTGGTAAACGAGATGGATGTAATTTGTGTGTCATCGTTTATGACATGCTGATTCAAAGTGACTTTGCACTAAACGGTGAACACGGAAATCTGTCCAAGCTGGAATATTTTCTGCATGTACAATTAACACATGTATTTTTATAAAATTACGTGGATTTTGTGGGAGTCTGATGGTAAAGATGACATTTATCATAGTAAATCAACAAAGCTATGTCAGAACTAGCGTACTACTCTTACTATTTATGCCACAGAAAGATTTGGTAAAAGTAGAAAGAGTAGAGAGACTTTTTTCAACAAAAACGTTTGGTCACAAAAATGATTCAAGTGGTCTTGACATTATGGTTTGGTAAATTGCCTGACGCATATACTGTAAAAAGTGATAAGTTGACTTAACTTAAAAAAAATTGAGGAAAATTTTTTTTTTTAAGTTAAGCAAACTTAACAATTCACTTATTTTTTTTAATGATCATTTACTTAAAAATTAAGGCAACGGGTTTCCTCAATTTTTTAAAGTTATGTCAACTTATCACTTTTTTCAGTGAGATGAGTTTTTAGCTCATTTAATGCTTAAATGCTTCATGGCTTGGCTCTTTACGAATCGCTCATGCTTCAGTGAGTCGGTTGTTGACTCAAATGATTCGATTCGATTAGTGAACGAATCCTTCAACCCTATTCGTAATAGAGACTGGTTCTGTGAACCGGATCAAACAATTCATTCAAGATCCCTGATAGTATATTAGTAATTTATTTTGTGAATCTCCTAGTAATAGCATTTATGTTTGATTTAATTATTATAATTGCTTGCTGCTATACAGAAAGTGAAATCTAATGGAAAAAGGCAAAGTTCCTTTAGGTGTTCTATAATCTTTGAAAAAGGCCTGAAATATTAAAAAAATTGCATTAAATATATTTGGGAAAGTAAAAACTAAGCAATGCGAATTATTCAGCGGTTTAATATGTGCAATGATTATATGTTTGTTTGTTTGTTTTTTTGTACAATTTGCTGGGATCTCAAAAAAAAAAAAAAAAAAAAAAAATCATTGATCCGACTCGAAGGAATGATTCATTTGCGAATTGGGCATCGCTATGTTGTTGAAATTTGCAAAATGGTGTTTGCAAAAATCAAGGAAATCTCTGTTTAACCAGAGACTGTCATATTATTAAAGCTGCTTTGGTTCAACGTTGTTTTGTTCATATATTGTAATAAAACGCTCACGTTAAAAACGGAAAAATACTGTCCCTATAGAAATGGCAACTGATTCATACTGTTGTGGCGCGTTCACATTTTTTTTCTGCACCTTCACACACTTGTGTTTATTTTACTGCCACGGCCTTACCTTGACATCATTACTCTTCCAAAAGTTCAACTTTTCACCTTTGTGTTTATCTGTGTTTATAGCCTCTAAGCAATGAAGCGAAATCCCACTATCTCGGTGTTATCAGCGCACCCTTCTGACTACGGCAGAAAATCCGGTATTTAATTGGTCAATAGATGAGCATTAATCAATATTTGCTGAGTGATACGCAAATGTTGGATCACTGATTTCTGTGGAGTAAAGCACGTTCACACGCTGAACAGTGACGTAGGTAGCCTTGCATACGACAAGCATATACGTGAATGCAAATAATCAAAGCTCCTTTCAAGGATTTGTATAATCGTTGGTGTAATATAATTAGCATGCAATCTTGTTGGCATTATAATCAATATTCGGTAGACTTCTGCCCTCTTGTGGCATTTTTAGCGAATCACTCCTCAAACAGACTGCAATATGCATTGTTTACATCAAACTAAATGACCTTATAACCAGTTTTAGGAAGTAGTTACATGTAATTACCGACGTAATTTAATTAAAAAATTGATGTAATTGTAATCAGTTACAGTTAATGAGAAAATAATTGTAGCCTAATTAAATTACAGTTATTTCTGAAAATGTTAACGATTAGCCTACAGTTTTTTCTCAATTGCTAAAACACTATAATCAGGCTTTTGAACTAAAATTTCAAAACCATAACGCCATTTTTAATAAAGCACACCCATTTCCCTAAACTATGAGTCAGATTTGGTGAACTGTTTCTGCACAAATCCCTACATCATGTGGTCATTTAGAAAGCACTAGCATTCAATATTGTTCACTCGAGTCTGCAAAGTTTGAGCTCAATTAGCACACAATTACCAAAGTGGACACACTAGGAGTCAAAATTTATTACACACCAATCAGAACCTTTGACTGATATATAAAAGGGCCAAAGTCAGCTTACAGTTTTTCTCAAATTTTACTACTTCAACCTCCTCATCATCTAGTCACTTGTGCACATCATAAAAAGCTTCTCATTCTTTTGAACAAGTTGCGATTGCTTTGGTACATTCACGCAACTGATTGTGTACATTTGTCTGCAGCTTCCTACACCATTAGTTACTATTGTAATGTTGCTGAAAATGTGTTATATAGTTCTCTGTGCTATAGTCTCACCCCTCAAAACATCTAATCATTCATCGTATAAGTCGGTAAATGCAAAATGGTCCAGTTGTCATAAACTGTCAAGTATATTTTCTACACATTTCTATTAGACTTTTTATAAATTTGCCATGAATTGTCAAGTGAATCTTGACATTCATTAATGAAGAGACTATATATCAAACAATGACAAACCAGTTCTCTGAAATAGCTCAAAGGTACATCTCATGAACCTTCATTTGAAAAGCATATATAGACTGTGAATCAGTAACCAGACTTTTTCAATCAATATTCCACATACAGTAATGTGTAAAATTTGAGGGGTGAGAACCAGAAGGGCGTAAGTGACATTTTTGGTGAAATGGAGATATACACACACACACACACATATATATATATATGCTCATTAAGAGCTTTCATTTGATATATATATATTAGATATATTATATATATATATTATAATATTATATATTTAAAGTTCATCCCACTCATTGATGTGAGCATAAGTATTGGGACAGTTGAACATAAGGCAGATATAAAAGATTAAAAGCTATTATTTAGTTGCAGATCCCTTGTGCACAATCACAGCAGTGAGTCTGTGACCCATAGACATCACCAGACTCTCGGTCTCATCCTTTCAGATACTTTTCCCAGCCTTTAATGCAGCCAATTCCAACTGTTGCTTGTTTTGGGGAGTTTCTGCATTTACTCTCCTCTTCAGCTGCTGAAATTTATGTTCAGTCGGATTTAAATCTGGAGAGTGACTTGGGCGATCTAAGATTTTCCATTTCTTTGCCCTGATAAACTCCTTGACTGAACTGGCAGGTGTTTCGGGTCATTGTCCTGATGCAATATGAAGCACTTCCCAATGAATCTGGTGGCATTTTCTTGAGGCAACTGTTCCAATACTTATCTCACATCAGGTAGAGGGATGAAACTCTAAAAGTGCTGAACTTCTTAGCTGGTAAAACATCTATGTGTTGAATCATCCAATAATAAAATGTGACATAGTTTTGTCTCATATTCATCTTTTAATCATATTTGTTTTGTAAATGTCTTGACTCCACAGCCAACAGAGCAATTTTGTCTTTACTGTTCCAATACTTTTGGAGGGCACTGTATATATATATATATATATATATATCAAATGAAAGCTCTTAATGAGCACTTTCTACTGACAAAAGTACTGTCATGCATGAGTGTACAAATGTTTATTATAAACAATTCAAATCAGTGCACAAAGTTAGATCAAACTATGGTAATTTTTTTGTTTTGGCTGTCCTGTAAAGTTGGTGAAATGTCACTTACACCTTTCTGGTTCTCACCCCTAGGTTTGTACTTTTGAAATGGATATATGGCAAAGATAAGAAGTGCAGCCTTCTGCATTTCAGTACAGTAACTGTCATCCAAATTGTTGCCATAGTTTACAGCAGGTAATACTAACAGAGTTTAGTGTTATATTGACAACATGACTAAGCATTTTGACTTGTTTGTGAACAATGACACAATGACTTTTCATTCTGATGGCACTGATATGTTCATTGACAAATACTTACTTTTGAGAGATGAACCAAGATTTCGAGTAAGTTACAGTACGGAGAGGAAGAGGAGAAGGTGAAAGAGGAAGAGCAGGAGAGAAGGAGGAGGAGGACAACAACATGGAAGAGAAAAAGCAAGGGCAAGGGCAAGAAGACAAACCGTCTCATATATTTTAGCTGATGCGTGCCAGGGTTGGATCAGGCATGCAAGAGGATTTTACCCCCACTGCCTGGCCAGGGCCAATATAGCCTGTGATGTTGACGAGGTTCTTTGGCCTATAATGATGCAGGGGCAGAATAAACATTTTTGTTGTTGTTTGCTGTATTGTACTGTACTCTACAGTACATTCAATTATGGAATAAACATGGCGGGTACCACAAGCAACACCTATTACTGGTTTTTGTAGTATTGTTTTGAATTGATCTCATCGGTGTGCAAGACTGTTGTAGTGTGTGTGTGTGTGTGTGTGTGTTTGAGGGTTTGTGTGTCATGTCTGAGAGCAAAGTTTGGTTTTTCAGCAAGATTGAGTTTTTTTGAGTAGAGAGCTTCACTTTGAAATGAATTGTAGGAAGTTTGGGGAATTGAGTTAGAAGTTATGGATTTGTGTTTAGAGTTTTGCAAAAAAGAGGCATAATGTCAAGAAATGTGTTTAAGCAATCGAGAAAAACTGTAAAAAACAAATATATAAAAGGGGAGGAGGGGTTTCTTTCTTTCTTTTTTATTACAGACATACATGTTTAATTGATTTCTTTCATAAACTGCACTGCAGTTATGAGACACCAGTAGTTTAGGACACAGAACAGGACATGCTTATTCGATAACTGTTTTATTCCCTATTTGAGTTTATGTATATGCTTTATTTTTTTTAAGATGAACTGTTATTAACCAAGCCATTGTTACATGCCAGTGTTTCCTGTCATAACTATGCAAATATTTGACTTCAAAAACAGCATTGTAGCCACTAAACTATTTCTTATTATAGTTTTAAATCTGTATTTAACTTCAGAATGATCTCAAAGTAATTTTGTGATATTGTGGTGGCTTGTGCTTTAAAATTAAACTATTATCATCTTAATTCAAGTGATGAAGGATTTTGAAAGTCCGACAGTAGCTAATCAGTGTTGAAAACCTTAGAAAATTAGAAAAGTAATCAAATGTAATCAGTTGCATTACTTTGTAATTAAAAGTTACACTACTTATTACATTTCAAATAGGGTAATCTGTAACCTGTTACATTTCCAAAGTAACCTTCCCAACAGTGATTATAACTGTAAACCCTAAATATTTAATCTTAACTTTAAAATGCATAATAGGTATGACAAATGAGCGAGATATAAATAGCAAATTAACAATCCTACGGCAAAGTTTGAACTCATGAATAGTAATGACGTAATGTGACGTTCCCCACTATACCTACCTGATTGGCTGAAAGGCATACATTATTATGCGGGCGGGCCCTGCAACATTTCGATATAAGTACTTCTGGAACAACCATTTTGAGAATATAACTGGAAATTGATTTGGACTTATAATAACAAATTCTGTGTCACTAATAAAGTTAGTGAAGTTTACTTTAAATTTATACATATAATTTATCTAACTAACCAAGAGATACAAAGCTCATCTCTCTGAATTTTGCGTTTTTTGTGGAATGGATGTTGAGACTGTTTTGCATCTTTCTTTCTTTTTTTTTTTTTCTCTCCGAATGTATGCATGTTAAACAATTTTGAAATGACGTTGAATGTTTATTTACTATGTTGAGTGGATCTAAAATTAATATAAGGAAATGAGATGTTATATTTTATTCTGATAAAAAAATGAATGAGATAAGAGTCGCATTTATGGATAAGAGTCGCATTTTTATACTAAATCTTATATATTATAAGGTAAGTTTTACACACAAATGTAAATTCAAGGCATTAATGTTTGCCTACAGAAACACCTCTGGCTCTGCACCCCTTTACCTAAATTCAGTACTTCAGACCTATGTGCCTCTAGAAGCTTGCGTTCTGCAAGTGAAAGACACATTATTGTGCCATCCCAAAGAGGCACAAAATCACTTTCACGCACTTTTTCATTAACTGTTCCCATCTGGTGGAATGACCTGCCCAACTCAATCCCAGCAGCTGAATCCTTACCCATCTTCAAGAAACTCATCTCTTCCATCTTTATTTGACTCTCTAACTCTAGCACTCTCTATTCTAATTCTATTTTATCTATCTGTCTTCTTTTTATTAAAATACTCACATATTTGACCCTCTATCAATTGCATATTTACTCTCTAACTGCTAGCTTTTCTTGAAAAACTAACACTAGCTTTCTTTTTTCTGTTCTATCTACTTGTTTCTTATATAAAACTACAACAACAACAACAACAACAAAAAACACTAGCTTTCTTTTTTCTATATTCTATCTACTCATTTTCTTTAAAAAATAAAATAAAAGCAAAAAAAAAAAAAAACCTTTCTATGTGTACTGCGTTAGGCTAACCAAGGCTTGTCATAGCACTTGCATGTTGTTGCTCTTTTGTTGGTTTTGATTGGTTCTAATGTCCTCATTTGTAAGTCGCTTTGGATAAAAGCGTCTGCTAAATGACTAAATGTAATGTAAATGGTCAGAAAGACCATTGTTTTTATTATTATTTTTTTTCTTCCTTTTTCTTTCATAAAATGTGATTGTCCTGTTTGTAATATTTAATTATGGCTTGAATGTTAACTGTTCAGCATATACAATAAATAAGAAAAAAATAAAAATAATAATAATAATATGCAGGCGCTGGTGACCTCACTGTTGAGGAAGCGCAGCTTATGAATATTAATTAAGTCACGTGCCTGGGCGCTCCCGGAAGGTTACTAAGCAACGCCGGGGCGCGACTCGATACATATCCATGAGCTCAGGGCTGCAGCAAGATGCGCTGACGTCACAGCAGGAGGAGAGCCGAAGCGAGTCGGGCCACTTTTCTCCATCCTAGCGATGATGGCGTCCCGACACCCATGAGCAAGCAGAAAAAGAGGAGGAAGAAAGAAAGAAAGAAAGTGAGGCCCCTTTCAGGATTGCGATGATTAATTTTTGCTTCGGACTTCAATTCGTTCGTCTTTTGTTGTTGATATGTCTGGATCATTGACTTTCTATTGGAGGTTGGGGTAACGTTAAGGCGCAGGTGCCTCCATCCATCCGTTCATCTATCCGTCCATCCAGCGCAGTGGAGGGGCCGGGCCGGCCCGATGGCTGCTGGGGGAGGTGGAGGAGGATGCGGGGAGTCGGTGGATCATTACCGGGCGGAGGTGGAGCGGCTGACCCGCGAGCTCGCGGAGGCGAACCGGGAGAAGGTCCGGGCGGCGGAGTGCGGGCTGGCGGTGCTGGAGGAGAACCAGAGCCTCAAACAGCAGTATGCGGAGCTCGAGGCCGAGCAGGAGACCCTCAGACAGGAGCTGGAGCAGCTGCACGAGGTACAGCTCTTTCTCCTCT
Source organism: Acrossocheilus fasciatus (assembly GCA_036784905.1). Classification (NCBI taxonomy): domain Eukaryota; kingdom Metazoa; phylum Chordata; class Actinopteri; order Cypriniformes; family Cyprinidae; genus Acrossocheilus; species Acrossocheilus fasciatus. The sequence goes on from CM071941.1 coordinate 3,283,532, forward strand.
TATAATCACCTAAGATGCTTTTCAAACAAAAGGCCTGTTGTGCTTTTTATGTTAAAGAACAGAACGGAATCAAATGGAAAACAACAAAGTAGAATAGAGTGTTTCCAAAAATCTGGTCATGTCATGTTATGGAATAGAACATTGCCAAGAAATGTTGTGTTATATTATGTTATGTTATGTGAAATAATATAAAACAATAGAATAGGCTATTGTCAAAAATCTGCTTATGTTATTATCAAAAAGAGTATAGAATAGACTACATACTAAAATCTGATAATGTCATGTTATGTTTGGAATGGAATATTGACAACACATATGCTGTGTTGTGCTATGCTACTTAAAAGAATAATTATAAAGTATAAAATATTGTCAAAAATCCTATTGAATAGAGTAGAATCAAATAGACTTGCAAAGGCTGTTCATGTCATGTTTTGGATAGAATATTGACAATATATATAAGTTATATTATACATGTTGTTAATATATTATATAATATGCGTTGTTATTAAAAGAAAAGAAATCAATAGAATAGAATATTGTCCGGTAATGTTATTCTTGAAAAGAGTAGAATAAATTATGTTATTGCAGATTATTAAATAAATGCATAAAAAATAAAATAAAAGAAATAGATAAATTATGTTATATTATGTTATTGAAAGGGAAAGAATAGAACGTTATAGTGGAATAGAACAGTAGAATAGAATATTGTCAAAAATGTTGTCATTGAAAAGAGTAGAAAAGAACAGAATTTTGCCAAAAATCTCAAAGATAGTTTGACATTCAATGTGTGTAGAACAGAAAACAGTAGAAAGAACTGTTAGAATAGAACAGAACAGATTATAGTAGGAAAAAAATTTGCTAGTCACAAAATTAGATTTTTTTTCCCCCATATCCACAATTTTTAACTACATTAATCTAATTCATGTGTAATTTATGTGCTGTAAATCATACACACTAGAGACTGTGCTATACTGAAACTGCAGTTGTGGTGAATCAGAGACTATAACAGCAGAAATAAAGCAGCCAGTGCTGGTGATTTTGTTTGTACTACAAGAAATATCATACACAAAAGGGATCCTCCGTGTTCAATGGAGTCTGTGCTCTGACCTGAATAATGTTGTTTTGTGCCTGTCTAGTGTGCTCAGAGATTATGTGTCTCTAACCTGTTTGTTTGCAACATTTATTTACAAAGTTGCAACATTATTTAGTTATAATTATATAGGTTTAAATTCTCAAAAGGTCTGAGTAAGCAATAATAGTTTTGCAGCATGTTAACATTACAGAGTCACAGAGTAAATGATGTTCTTGACCGATGCTCCTCGTCTATTTTCCCACAGCCTGAGTTTATTCATAGCTTCATTAGTAGAGGCAGTGTACTCTTGCTGACTGCAGTGGACTGCGCTGAAGGTTAGCACAGGGCGACGGCTGCCAGCAAACACACTCATGGATAATAAGATTGACAGAGTCACAGAAACGCATCTGCTTCAGGAGTCCTTCATATGCACTTGAGTACAAAGACTGTCACTGAAACCACCCAAAAATCCGAAACCAAACCAAACGAAACTCAAGAGTGGATTGATTTACAGTGATAAGTCTGGCTTGATTTATAACTATGTTTTAAAGAATCATATTATAATCTTAGCTTTTCTTGTGATGGAGGTAAATAAGGTTATAATAAGAATACGTGATAAAAAAATGAGAACGGCAGGCTTTGCTAATGCACACAGCACATCTTTAATTGGCTGCGTCGCTTCTTCAATTAAATCTCAATGAACTGTATCGATCGTTGACTAACAGATCAGAGCGCTGCGCTGGAAAATGGTCATAAATTTGGCATTGAGTGATATTCTTCAGTGACTTTAGATAATAAGAGGACTGGGATAAAAGCCATCAATATTGCATGTCATAATCACAAAAATACACAACTATTGGGTAAAATATTTCATTTTTATTCAGGTCGAACTGCATTTTATGGGTTATCTTTGGCATTGAATGAATTCTAAGTAAATTGTAAGCATGTTTTGACATTTATAGTCAGTATCTTTATCCATTGTATTAGATGGATTGTTTTTGTTGCAAGTATATAGGAAGGTATCTTAGAAGGTAGTGCAAGTCAGTCTGTGATGCCTTAAAATAAAATGTAAGCAGCTCACATTCGATTTTTTTTTTTTTGTCATTCATGAATCTTGCTCATATAATTTCTTGTAACATGCACTTTATTGGTAATTATCTGTATTTCCCGGTGTATGCAATAGTAATGGTAATCGGAGACATACCAGATGATGAAGGCATCTGCTGATATATTATTCATAAATGTCTATTTCTGACATTCAAGACTCCCCAATGGCCTGCTAAGACTGGCTGCTACTATAACCTGAAACTGGAAAAGAGCAATAATATGCTTAAATATGACAAATACAAAAATATCTAAAATAAGAAATATCTATATTATTATACTGCCAATAATATAATATAAAGTTTTATAATTAATTAATATTTTTAAATATTAATTCATTTATTTTTTGTTGTTGTAGTTACAAAAGCATTTTTCCCAGGGTCCTTTTGTGTTTCCTTGGCAAAACCACAACCCCGTGAGCTCAGAAGCTTCCAGGAGCCTCATGTGTCCTTCCCAAGAATTCTCATTACAAACGGCCATTCATACTGCTGTTAGTGCACAGTTGAGTATTTCCCTTCATTCAAAAGCTGCTTTATAGTTGTTTACTTGGATTCCACCAAGCGCATGCATCATTCAGAGCGAAATCTCCCAATCATGTTTCCCACAGTCTTTCATAATGAACAAGAAGAGCTGACAGTTTATTGGCTGATGCAGGTTTACCTCCATTTGCAATATTGGCAGAATATAGCAGTGTCTGTTGTGGCTTGTAAGCTGCCAATCAAACACAACGTCAACAGTTGTTCCTTTAATATCGCAAATACAAGCAAAACACACTCAGATGTCATCATACGTCTCTGATATACAGCCAATCCCCAGTATGACTTGTGAGAGCGTTTTTTCTCCGACCGAGAGTCTTCTGAAGGCTTTGAGGATTGAATCTGTCTCAGAACGATAATGCCTAGGGATATTTGAGACTGTTCCTTATTCTAGTGGAAAAAGGAGAGTTTTTCAACAAATCTAGATCTGAGAAATATTGGGTTCTTGTGATCCTCTTGTGCATTTCTATGTTTTCGGAGGATTATATAATTAATTTGATTGCTGTAATGGCTTATTATTAGGGCCATTTAAACATTAACTGTAAAATGTTTACTTATTCACTGTTGATGAGATGTTTAGACTCATAGGACTGCATTTGCTAATTGCGGATTGGTGGTAATATGCTTTAAGAACATGCTGAAGTGGTTTCCAGATGAGAAAATCACTCCTGTCTGACTGGGTTGGTGTTTCTGGCGGTGCATCATGTGTTGGCTGGTAATGTACGTCAGATGAAAAATGCAGAGGTGCATTAGTTGCAGCAGCTCAGAGCTAAAAGCACCAGTCGGTGGAGCAGCATGTCTCATATGCAGAGATGCTTTAATGCAGCTCAAGTGTGAATGTGTACAGGTTTCAGAATAGGTATCTAAAATAACCTGGGAAAAAAACATGATGGATATGTGAGTTTGAAGTGATGAAACAATAGATACAGTGTTGAGAATGAAGACAAAAAAAGCACTTTGTGACCTTTAAAACAATGGCTTGTGGTTTCTCTTTTTGAAATAATTCAGTGAAGGATTTCTTCAGAGTTCATGCCGAGTTCCTGATGTGCTTGGGCCGAAGCTTGGAGACATTGAGTTATGAATTATGGATGGGACAGATCCAGGCACTTAGGGGGAGACATGTGAACGTCAGGTTGTATAATACACACAGAGAAACATTCACTGCATAATTCATGTGGCGAATGATGTCATGCACTTGACTTCATTAAAACAGCCAGGTCAGATTTAAGCATAAAATCATAAGGGGGGTGGGGGGGTGATGCTTAATTTGCATAAAGAAAATAAAGTCTATTTTAGGTCCATTATTTATTTATTTATTGCATTTTCATGAGACTTAATCACATTTAAACTCTCCATTTTGTATTTTTTGTTTTATGATTTGTATATTTTTGTATTATCTTTATGCTCATACGTGTCATTACTGTAATGCAATGCTAAAAAAAATTAACAATATATTTAAATAATATATCTTTATTGTATATTAAAATATATGAAATTTATACATTTTTTATCATTTTATTTTTTCATTTTTTAATATTTGTCAAATGTGTTTATGCTTCATGTATAGCATAATGTATAAAATATGCTTCATTTTCTTGCATCTATATATATATATGTAATTATTATTTAATTTTTTTAGATGAATTGTAGCCTAACTTGCCATGTTTTTGTTACGCATAACTGCTTATTTTATTGACTCAGATTCAGATATGTTAACCGTTGTTGATCATATACAGAAATTCAATACAGTACCAGTAAATATATACAGTATATATCTCTCAAGCACACTTTTACAAACTCAGGCAAGGGCAAAGCTGTCAGTAGCTGATTAATGATGATTATTTTGTATTATGCAACAAGAAACTCCATGTCAGACATGGAAGCATCGTTTTCACCAGCTCTGTCTCTCACAAACACTGTGCAACATGCATCAAACAGACACACATCTCATCATGTTTCTGTTGCAGCATCATCTGATCTGATTCCTGTACAGAAATAAACTGACTTTGAGCTGCTTGGAGCTCTGCTGCTGCTGCAGAGCGGGTCACATATAAAGGTTCACTGCGGCCCACGGGCCTTCATATCGATCCGTGTGTCTGTGTGGAGCTCTCTCCAGAAAATTATAAGGCTCAGCTTACTGCCTGCGGCTCTCACAGCACCAGCAGACATCAAAAACCCACTGACATGGTTTAAACCACACAGACAGACAGACAGACGGACGGACAGACGGACGGACAGACGGACGGATAGATAGATAGATAGATAGATACATAGATAGATAGGATCATGGGAAATGTGTTGTGGGGGTGAGATCGTCTTGAGGGGTGTGAATGTGGAGAGAGAGAGAGAGAGAGAGAGAGAGAGAGAGAGAGAGAGAGACAGATGGAGGGCTGCTGTGCTTCAGCTTTGTCTTTGTGAAGAAAGAGAATCTCCTGGGTGATTTTCACAGTCTGTCTGTGTGTGTGTGTGTGTGTGTGTGTGTGTGTGTGTGTGTGTGTGTGTGTGTGTGTGTGTTTTGTGCGTGTTTGGGTCTTATGCAGTAGTCGGACAGATCTGTTGAAGTTTCAGTTTACTTGAAACAATTCGTTCTTTTGAAATGTTTGGAAACGTCATCAAACAAAGTTGACATCATACATAAGAAAAAAACTAATAGCTATGATTTAAATATATTTAAATATAATATATCCGTAGAAATTCACTTGACACAATTAACTCATTTAGAATGTCTGGCCACATCAAACAGTTTGATGACATACTCATGAAAATGATAAGTTATGATTTAAATTGTATTTAAATATAATTAATATATAAATAAGACATCCAAATGTATTTATATAACTATTATGCATTTAAATTAATTTAAATGCCTGAAACTCACTCAATCAGTGATAAATAACTATTGTGATGTTTTATATAAAAATAAATATGATCATTTATATTATTATGTATGTGTGTGTGTGTTTTTTTAAACTGGTTTATAAGCCATTGCCACATATCCGCCTCAAACTTGTCTAGTAACCACTACTGAGGTAAAGTAAGTGTAAACGTTGGTCACTTTTCACCATGTTTATTTTTGTTACTAAATTTGTGTATTATGGAGGTGAATCACAATGACTCAGGGCTAAATCTCTCCAGTCTGCTTCCTGTCATGTGATACATGAATGCACAACTGTTCCAGATGCCGTTCACATCTAATACGCCCTATAATTGATCGCATACTGCGCAGTGTTATTTATTAATATCTTTTGTCTTTTACTTTAGTTTTTTTAATCTATTTAGCTTATATTAGTTTTATCACTATTTCAATGAACTGTTTCAATTTAATTAACAGTTTCACATTGTTAACGCTGGTAAAGTGTGCCCTCACTTTCAGTTAATAATAATTTCAGTTAATCTTAATAACATAATACATTTTTAAAAAATCCAGTCAAAACAGCTCAGATTGTGACTGTGATGATATGGATGCTTCAGTATATCATTATGAAATATTATCGACAGACTGTTGTTGGCAGAAGAGAATCTTACATCAGAATATGTAAAGAATAACTGGATGATTCATTTCTTCTAAGAAAAAAGAACAGGATATTGCGCTTGATTAGACATGCTGGTTGTGATATCACGCATGTTATTATCTAACAAATGCTTTTGTCAAGAGCCAGAACTGGTCTCGGATCAGCCGAAACATTTAACCTTTCAACCCTGTGCAGATTACTGAGTCTGACCCACTGCCATGCTTTTATAATACATCTATTTAATTTGTGTTTATTCCACATCACAAGGTCTCAATCAAGTCACAATCAAGTTACTGATTTGTGGGATAAATAAAGCGTGATAAGAGTCCTGTGATAAAGGCCCAGTGCGTCACTCATTATATCACATGAGGAAAGAGTCACACCATATTACTGAACTGACTAAATATAGTCTCAGGACGTCTTGAGGCACGTCACAGAAATGCCCTCTCAGCACAGTCTATATTTTGTCTTTTGTGTCCTTGTCCCAATCGCATATGGTGAGTCTTCCCATAATTCACTGCTGCAAAGCCAGTTCAGTTAAAGTCACGTCTAACTAGATTTTTGACTAACCAGAGTGGTGTTTGTCTGTATAAAACAGGCTGCCATGATGCAAGGATGTTGTGAATGGTTGCCAGAGTGTTGTTATTTGTTCTGGATGGTTGCTAAGGTGTTAAATGTGGTTGTTAGGTGGTTACTTTATGGGCCAAGTCAAAAAGCTCTCTACCTCCTCAAATATGAAAAAATACAAAACGTTAACATTAATTTAACTGCATTAGTTAACATGAGCTAACAATAATATAATAACAATAATATAATATTTTCCTAATCCTAATGTAAATGTCAAAATTTAATAATACATTTAAAAAATTGTTTCAGTTACAGTGTTATTTTGAACTAACAATAAATAATATTTTTCTAATTCTATGTAAATTTACTAATACATTTAAAAAATATTTTCAGTTTAGTATCATTGACATACTATTACAGTTTTTATTAATATTGTGAATTTTATTTTATTTTTACATTTTATAATAGTGTGAATTATATTTATCATTTTCATTGTAAAGTTTTAGCAATTTTCTTGTGTTTTTGTCATTTTTATTGATATTTTACATTATAGTTTTACTAAGTTTTATTTAGTTGTAGTTATTGTAATACTTCAACTTAAAATAATTTTTCATTGATTTTATTTTATTTTATTTTAATGCATTACATTTTACTTAATGTATTTTTTATTGTATTTTGTATTGTATTGTGTGTTAGTTTTTTTTTCTTTCTTTATATATAATTTTTGAAGTAATGAAATTTGTTTATGGTTTTAGTTTTCATTTGAACTAATAATAATATCCCTGATCTGTTGACATTAATGAATGCATTGTGAACTACCAAGAACAAACAATTAACAATTCTATTTTTAATTACATTTTTTAAATTTTTTATTTATTATTATTATTATTATTATTATTAAACATCAACAGTTCATGTTATCTGTATCTTTATTATTACATTATGTTAAGCTAGTCTTGACCTAGTTCCTTAAATAACTAGCTTAACTTTACAACCTTCACCATATCCTGTAACCGTCGTCACACTATATTGTCCAATACTAAGAGATTTGCATGCTTTTCATAGACCCTTTCAAGGGAAAATTTGGTCCCAAAGTTTAATAGAATTAGATGTTTTAAGCAATAGTAATAGTGAGTCTTGATTAAACAAACCCAACTAAATACTTCAAGAGTTCAACCACAACCCGGAGTGTAAAAACACAGAGTTCTCCCTGCATCACAGAGGGAGAGTTTGATTAAATTTCCAGCTAATGGAAAACCCCAGTGGCGTCTCCATCCATGCAGGGAGAACATGCTTCCTCTGAGCACATATAAGACTCATTCGGCTCTCTCTCCATTACAGTGATGCTCTCTCACACAGTAAAATGGGCATTCAGCAAATACTACGGTTATTCTGCCTCCGATCATGCTATTGAATGCTGTTATCAGTTCTGTCCCAAGATGCACTGCTCCATAAGTCTGTTATTTCTCCTGTCATTCCTCATACCTGGAGCGTTGAGCTCCTCTACACCTCCTAATTGATTTTTCACACTATGAGCTTCTGCTTCTCTCGGCTGAGCGCTGCATTGATTTTCTCAGTGTCTTATGCGAGATCACAGTTTTCATCTATTCCCCTCACGTCTTCCAGATTATGGACAATATTGCCTGAACTTCACCTCGCATTGTGAGGTCACCAAAAAAATAGTTTACAGCTTTGCTGTTTTAGGATCTTTGTCTTAACTGTCTGTTTTTCAGATATTAAATCAATGGTTATTATCATTAAATAGAATTAAAAAAATTTTTGTTGATTGAAATAAAATGAGAAATGAAGGCTAAAATAAATAATAAAATAAAATAAAATAAAATATTGGTTGGAAAAACTCAAATTAAATAAAAATTAGAAATGTTGCCTTGGCAACAACCTGAAATAAGTTTAAACTGAAGCAATAAAATTATTAACTGGGAATAAATAATAACTATAACTGAACTAAAGCTAAAACTATAAAAATATATTAAACCTAAATAGTAATATTTATATTAAAAAATTATAAATATGATAAAAGCACTTAACAAAATTACAAAAAAAATAAAATACTAAAAACTTATAATTATTATAATTACTTATACTACTAATAATTATATAAATGATACTAAAATGACATTGATTAAACTATGACTCTAGTTGTTGTATTTTTACTCTCAGATCACACTAATGTACTTTTTAAGTAAGGAAACTTTTATAGCTGACTTTGTCTACCTCAAGTACAGACTAGAGACATCTTAGTAAAAACTTTTGGTAAAAATGGCAAAACAAGATATTTCCCTTTTAAACCTGGGTTTCAAGCACTTACGTGAATGTATTACAATTAAAAGTATGTGCTTCACTATTGATTAAAAAGTACTACTTAGTACATACTTCAGATTGTGGTAGTTAGTATACAATACTATTTCATAAAACTACAATGGTCTTGCTTACCACAAGGAATTATAGGTAATACAAAGCATACTTGGATGCATACTTCAAAAATCCACTTAAAATAGTATTTTCCAAGCACTTTTGTTGTGCTATAAGCACAAATCTAAATCACAGATCGCTTTGTCAGATACTGTTTGTGTTTACATGAAAAGTGTTGGCATCTAGCTAAATCCATTGCCTTAAATTGAATTAATATTTCACTTCTAGATTAAAAACTGTTGCCACTGCATTCCTCCCCAATATTTTACAACTGAAAAACGATTTCTTGGAAATGTTAGCCCAAAATAACATGCACAGATGCATACTTTTTATATGCATTCTATTTTAAATGTACTGCTTCTTGGGATGCACTAATCCTAATATTGCACACAATTTACTATGTTTAAGTTACAAGCTGTGATGCATCCAAAAATGTTTCTTGCATGCATTTTATGCATGAATGTATTCCTTAATTAAGCATTTTCTTAGGCCTTCAGCCAGGCGTACACCACTCAAAGGAAGGTGGCTGAAGATGGAGAGACCAACGAGGAGACGCTGCTGCAGGAGTCGGCCACTAAGGAAGCGTACTACATGGGCCGCCTACTTGAGCAGCAGGCCGAGCTGAAGAGCAGCAGATCACAGGCGTCCTGCACGCAGGTCGAGAACGAGAGACTCAGCACCATCCTACAGGAGCTGAGAGAGGTCAGAAACTCTCTCCTATTAAACAGCATAAATCCATTATTGGTTTGACATCCCAGATGTATCCCCGTATTCAAGGTTTTGACAGGTCTGGTGTTTAAATCTTTCTCCGTTTCTCCCTCTGTGTCTCTCAGAGTAATGAGATGTTGGAGTTGCAGAGAAGCCGGATGAGAGAGGAGATCAGGGAGTATAAGTTTAGAGAGGCCAGATTACTGCAAGACTACACCGAACTGGAGGAGGAGAACATCTCGCTGCAGAAACTGGTGTCCACGCTCAGGCAGAACCAGGTAAACACACTCACAGTTACCCCCTTTACACCGACACAGTTCTGGTGAGCAATCTAGAACCATTACACACATTTCCACTAAAGAAAAGAAGGTTCTTGGCCAGAAACAAATCGTCCCCTTGGATTTATAAGGTTCTATCTGACATTTTTGTCAAAATTGAGTTATTCATGTATTCTTATTCTGTGACAACTTATTTACATTATGTGATGGCTTTTGTAAAGTTTTGTACATTTTAGGACTTTTTATTTAGAAAACAAAAAGGTTCTATCTACAAAGTCGAACTCTAACTTGGTTCTATAAGGTTCTATCTGTGAATCAGCCAATCAGCACTTCGAATGCACGCAAGAGGACCAATCAGGATCAACGTTCTTTGTCACATCGCCGGACTGCTCCGTACTCATAATTACTCATAATTAGTGCGTACGTAAAACAAATAATCATCTGCAAAAATTGAATTGGCTTGAATGATTTTACTGCAGAGCAATTACTGTACATAATGAAATATAAGTGTCACTGTCGTTGATGGTGGATGTGGTGAATAGCGATCAAAATGTTGTTTTTGAAGATGCTGAAAACGATAGTTTTGAGAATATATTGAGATCGTGAATATGAGCCAGATGCTGAATCACTGGGGAAATGCTCTCTGACGATGGCAGTGAGGGTAAAATCATCTGCTCAAATCGAACCCTTCTAAGTTTCAAAAGGTAAGAACGTATGCTCATTTTATAAATTTTTATTTTATGTTCTTAAAATATCAGGAGAGTTTGCTATTGCAGCAGTTAGAGATCCATCCGTGTTGGATATAAGTCTGGGTCGCTAAAGATCCAAATATGTAATGATTGGCGAAATATTCATACAATTTAAAGTCTTAAAATGTCTTAAATTTTACAACATTAAGCCTTAAATATCAAATAGTCAACAATTTAAATGATGGGGTCTTAATTACAACAATAAACATCAGCATGTTATCTCGGCCATACTGATTTAAAGAGAAAGCCATTTTCCCTGTCCCGCTTTTTGTAGAATAAAGTCCTGGTCAGATGGATTAGAGTAAAGTTAGCTGCCTTAACTGTTCCCTCAATAATGTGTTTAATTACCCGCTAAAATTAACATTAGCACTGAATAAAATATTTAGTATTGCCCCTTGTAATTCAACCAAGAAAAAATCATTTGTCCTAAAATATGGAATAAATGCGATAAAGAAAGCATTAATGTTGACACATTGTTACAACACTAATTTTATGTTTTAAAACAAATTATTAAAAAAACTATTTGTATTTCTGGAAAATTGTTGCTTCAGTTAATGTTTTGTGAGATAGAACCTTATAATTCCAAGCAGAAAATGACTTTTTAGAATTAGAAGGTTCTATCTGCATTTGACCTGTTCCAAAAATCCCAATTTAAAAATCGGAGAGGATTTTGATATTGATATTACACATTTAGAATACATTTATGGTCTCTGTCAGTTTCATGTAGGAAAGAGACTTGTTCCCCATATAATTTTTGCTATATGGAATGCAAAAACTTTGAAGCTCAATATCTCAAAACCACTCAGAATGCAGATAGAACCTTATAATTCCAAGGCTACAAAATGTCTTTGCACTGGCCTTTCTGGACTCTATATTATACTAAATTAATAATGTCGTCACCAAATACATTTTTCAAAACAACAACAGAAAACTAGCTGATACAAAACTCGTTTCCATAATATCCAACATGCATTCAGTAGACAGACAAAATGTTACTATTCTTTACTTAATTTTCCCCCATCCATCTGTAATTCTATTATAAGTATTATTATTAAAATTATAAACATTACGTGTGAATTGATTACTTTATATTGTATTTTTTATATAAATTTATTAACTTATAAGTATTAGTATTTTTTACTTTAGTAAAAGTATTTTTATAAGTACTTACATATTTTTATATTATACATATATTTAAATAGATATGTAAATAGTTATTATATACATTTATTAACTATTTATGAAATTATTTATATATATTTTTGTTACATTATATTATACTTATTTTTTAAATTCATATTTAAATAGCTTCTGACCAACTGATTACTATATATTTTATTTTTTATATAAATTTATGAGCTTATAATTATAAGTCTTTATATTTTAAATCATACTTATTTAAGTTGATATTCAAATATCTTGTGACCAATGAATTACTATAAAATGTAATTGATTTTTATACATATTTATAAACCTTATAAGTATTTAGATTTTTATTTTACATTACACATTTTTAAATTGATATTTAAGTCACAGATGGCATACATACACTAAATTACATTGCATTAAATGTTAAACCAAATTCTCAAAACTAGGCGTAAAACCTTTATGCATCATATTTGTTTGTGGCAGGTCTCCACTTTTAACAGTCTCGGATATTTCCAGATTCAAAACAAATGACTCTGTTGTATTAGGTGGAGTATGAGGGCTTGAAGCATGAAATCAAAGTTCTGGAGGAGGAAACAGCCCTGCTTAACAGCCAATTAGAAGATGCGCTGCGCCTGAAGGACATCTCTGAGACCCAATTGGAGGAGGCTTTGGATTCTCTGAAAAGCGAGCGAGAACAGAAGTATGCTTTGCGCAAGGAATTAGCACATCATCTTACCATGTGCGACGGGGGTTTCAGCTCAGGCTGTGCCCATCTGATCGCCCTGACCTCAGCGCCACCTAGTGGCAGTGCCACCCCGACAGCCGCCACATCGCCCAGCAGCGAGGACGGTGGCAAGTGTAACGGGCATCTGCTTCAAGGCGCGGCGGGATCAGTTTTGAGCCGACTGAACGGAGACTTCAGGTCATCGAGTTTGAGGAAGACTGAAATTCTGACCCCTGACCTCTTTAGTGAGCTCAATGGCCCTGAAATCCTGAAACTAAGACAACAGCTTCAGCAGGTCAGTATGAAGGGGTGGGGCCTATGTTAGCCACACCCATATAACGAATATATAAACAGCATCGACCTATATAAACATTTCTATCAGCATGCATTCATTTTTATACAGCAAAGCTTTATGTTGCCAGCCCAGAGGTATAATAAATTTACCTCTTTAATATGTCTTTCATATTTCCTTTGGTTGTTTTTTTTCTCTTAATTTCCCTATTTTGAAGCTTTTTAAACTCATCTTTCATGCTCTAGATCCTAAATAGTGACAAACGACTGCTGCATTGGTTTAGGCGTTGTTCTGTTTACACCGGGATGCTGCAGTGTCGTGGGATGAAATATGAGACCACCATACACACTAATGGGCCATGCTACTGGCTTATTTATATCCTTCCTGTCAAAAGAGATCACTGTTCCTACAGTGCAAGTTCATTTGAGTCATATACATATGAATCTATGTATTATATCTATGTGTTTACATTGATCATGCATTAACTGTGCAAAATGCACCGACCATGTCTGACGTACTTGTAAATTCATTTAGAAGAAACATATGAGTTGATTAAATTAAGCATATCTCCATTAAGTCTCCTGAGCAATAAGATACTCCTTTACATGCATTAGATTAAGTCAGGACACTACAGGCAAAACCATTCGGCTATTTTGTCTTCTTTTTCAGACTAGTGCAAGAAAACATCCAAAATACACATTTAAGTGTTTGTTTTATTGCACTTTATCTATTTGCATCTGTACACTGTAAAAAAATAATAATAATAAGTTGAGCCAACTTAAAATTTTAAGGCAACCAGCTTCAGCAGAGTTTTGAGTTTGCTCAACTTTTTTTTGTGGGAGATTCTCAAATTTTTGTTGAATAAACCTAAAACAACAAAATCTGCTGAAGCTGGTTGCCTTAACATTTTAAATTGACTCAACTTTTTTTTTTTACAGTGTGGATTTCTCAATTACAATGTATATCTTTAAAAGCCATTTTCTGTGAGTAGTTTTTTTCATGCCCTGAGCCAGACATCTATATAAATGCAATATATATAGAAAGAGAGAAAGTGATAAAAAGAGAAGTCCTATGTAAAAACCATTAACTGTAATAAGTCAACAAAATGAAACAAAAATTTTGCACCTGGCTTCATCCAATGTTCAGATTTCTATTCTGAAAGTTATGCAAATTAGTGCATATTTAATTGCATAATGCTTGATTTTCATATTTAGACAACATTTTAGAAAACATGTAATACAAAACAGTTGTCTTAATGTACTGTGATTAATCAACTGAGGAAAGTATGGGGATATCTATTAGTTAAATAAGACTTTGTTGGTTGACCTAACTCACCAGCTAGATTTCACTGATGTTTTTCATGGCTATGATGGTTCATCATCTAGACCAGCATCAGGACTAACCAGTATACACCATATAAAGTCATTAGTTGACTTGTTTATTTGCCACAGGTGGAACGTGAAAAAGCGACTTTGCTCAACAGCTTGCAGGAATCACAGGCTTTGCTCCGTCACACACAGGGGGCGCTGACGGAGCAGCACGAGAAGGCCAGTCGCTTGGGCGAGCGCTTCCGAAAACTCCGCCGCCAACGCAGCAGCAAGGAAACCAAGGGGGAAGAGGAGGTCGAAGAAGAGGAGACAACATGCATCCCTAGCGGCCAGGAAGGGCCGAGTCTGGAATTGCTGCAATGTAAATACAGGGTGGCTGTGACGGAGGTGGTTGGACTGAAAGCAGAGCTTAAGGAGGTGAAAGATAGATATAATGAGTGTGTGGAGGCAAGAGCACGGGTGGAGGAGCAGGGCAAGGCGCAACTGCAAGCATTGGAGACGCAAGTGGTGCAGCTGGAGCGCAGCTGCAGGGAAAGCCGGGAGAAGGCGGTGAATCTGGAACGTGAGCTGCGGGCAGCCAATAACACAACCTTGGAGACACAAGGAATCCTGGGAACTGCCCAAGAAGAGCTGGCGACATTCAGCGAGGAGTTAGCGCAACTTTACCACCACGTCTGCCTGTGCAACAACGAGACACCCAACCGTGTTACGCTGGACTACTACCGGCAGGGCAGAATGCCAACGCGCATTTCAACCGCTGGCCACAAGGGACAGGACGATCACCGTGTGCTGTTGACCCCACGTCTTGCACGTCGTTTGGCGGCGATTAACGCTGCAACGTCCGCTGAGTCTCGTAGCCCGTCGGACTCACCATCCAAAGAACCTCTCACTGCTGAGCAGAGCCCAGTCCGTACGCCACTGGGTTCACCCGTCGTTAGTGCCTCTTCCTCGTCTTCATCATCATCCCCAGCACCCGAGTCGGCCACGGGGTCTGACCTCCGCCGCGAACCCACCAACATCCACCACCTCAACGCCATCATCCGCGACCAGATCAAGCACTTGCAGAAGGCAGTGGACCGCTCGCTCCAGCTGTCCCGCCAGAGAGCGGCCGCTAGCGAACTCGCCCCACTGATGGACAAGGACAAGGAGGCCTGCATGGAGGAGATTCTCAAGCTCAAGTCCCTCCTGAGCACAAAGAGGGAGCAGATTGCAACCTTGCGCCTTGTGCTCAAAGCCAACAAGCAGGTAGACTAATCAGCACTATTTATTACCCAGCAGCCTATTGATTGCCATGAGGCCTGAGAGTATTGAACCATGGGAGTCCTTACATTGACTGAGACTCTCTGACTTCTCATTAATGTTACTCTGTAGCTTCTACATTTCTTGGTAGAACTGTTACGTTTCCACATTTTTTCTTGAGTACCAAGATTATTAACCATTGGCATTAAGTCTTGGTACACTTTGCCACTTACTCTGACATCCCATTTCTTGGTAAAACTTACATTTTCAAATGAATTGCCATCTACTGCCTACAATTGTCTTGCATACCAAGATTTGTAACTATCTACACAAAGTCTAGTCCAATTTGCAACTTATTCAGACCACTCATTAACATTGCTCTGTAGCGTCTATGTTTCTTGGTAAAACTGTTACGTTTCCATGTAAGTCGCTATCTCTCACCTACAATAGTCCTGAGTACCAATATTTTTAACTATCGTCATCATGTCTGGTCCTCTTTCCAACTTATTCTGACATCCCATTAACGTTGTTCTATAGCTTCTATGTTTTCTTTTTAAAACCGTTAAGTTTCCATATACTGTAAGTTGCTATCTTTCGCCTACAGTACTCTTGCATACCAAGATTTTATACCATCGGCATAAAATTTAGTCCACTTTGCAGCTAATTCCAGTGAACTTATTCTGACATCTCATTAACATTGATTTATAGCTTCGTAGTTTGGTAAAAAGGTTATCACTATCTTTTGCTTACAACTTAGTCTCGTGTACACATATCAAGATTTTTCATTAACATTGCTCTGTAGCTTTTACATTTCTTGGTAAAACTGTTACGTTTCCACATGAATTGCTATCTTTCACCTACAATAGTCTTGTGTATTAAGATTAGTCATACATTAGTCATAAACAGCATAAACTTTAGTCCACTTTGCAACTAATTCCGTCCAACTTATTCTGACATCTCATTAACATTGATTTGTAGCTTGGTAAAACTGTTACTTTTCCATATGAGTTATATACTATATGAGTTGGTATATTTTGCATACAGTAGTCTTGCAAACCAAGATTTTCAACTATTGGCATTAAAGGAACACTCCACTTTTTTTGGAAATAGGCTCATTCTCCAACTCCCCCAGAGTTAATAAGTTGAGTTTTACCGTTTTTGAATCCATTCAGCCGATCTCCGGGTCTGGGGATAGCACTTTTAGCATAGCTTAGCATAGATCATTGAATCCGATTAGACCAGTAGCATCGCGTTCAAAAATTACCAAAGAGTTTCGATATTTGTCCTATTTAAAACTCGACTCTTCTGTAGTTATATCGTGTACTAAGACCGGCGGAAAATGAAAAGTTGCGATTTTCTAGGCTGATATGATTAAGAACTATACTCTCATTCCGGCGTAATAATCAAGGAACTTTGCTGGCGTAACATGGCCGCAGCAGGTGCAGTGATATTACGCAGCGCCTGAAAGTAGTCCCCAGCTAGGTAACTAGTTATAATATAGCCGGGGACTACTTTCAGGCGCTGCGTAGTATCACTGCGCCTGCTGCGGCCATGTTACGGCAACAAAGTTCCTTGATTATTACGCCGGAATGAGAGTATAGTTCCTAATCAAATATGACTAGAAAATCGCAACTTTTCATTTTCCGCCGGTCTTAGTACACGATATAACTACAGAAGAGTCGAGTTTTAAATAGGAAAACTATCGAAACTCTTTGGTCATTTTTGAACGCGATGCTACTGGTCTAATCGGATTCAATGATCTATGCGAAGCTATGCTAAAAGTGCTATCGCCAGACCCGGAGATCGGCTGAATGGATTCAAAAACGGTAAAACTCAACTTATTAACTCTGAGGGAAAAGATAGCAAGTCATGTGAACACCCCAAATGATCTCAGTCCACCCTAAAATGATCCACACTCAATGATCCAATGAACCAGACTCAACCACCTCAATATTTGTGGTTTGATTAATTCATGCAAGGTTCCCTTTTAAGTCCACTTATACTGTGAACACAAGTGCCTTAAACCAAACAGAGTAAAAGTCAAAGATCTGATGTCGCTAATCTGGCAAATCTAGCATTTAGTTTTTTTTTAAAAGCTCCAGTACCTTGTAAACATGGCATTTCAGGCAGAGCGGTGCACCCCGACGGAGGTGTTTGATCTACAGCCAGTGAAATGAAATGTTGATGAAAAGGGACCATTATATCCGACACATCATTTCTTTCTCTTTGTTGGCCACTGTGTGATATAAAGCATGTTGTATGACCCTTCCAGGCCAGAGATGATTAATGGACATTACGATTTATAGATCCCACACCAGAGAGAAAGTGCTCTGCTCTATAGGCCGCAAAGTAATTACTACATCCATTATTATGTGGAAACACACAAAAGAGGAGTTCTTAGTTACTGCTACGACGAGCATTCAGTTGAATGAACAGTTCACTGAATGAAATTAGATTATGAATTCAGTAAAGTATTCTTAAAGTAGGCCTTTAAACCAGAGCAATTATTTGGTAAATATTTCCCATGTATCAAAACAAACATGATATTGAGCAGGGCTGCTATTATAATCCACGTGTAACCATCTTAGCCGTGGTTTTTGATTAAAAAAAAAAAATCTAATTGCATTCTTTTCAGAAAACGCCTTCAATGGTCATAATGAATCAGTCATTTCTTATGTGGTATATATTACATCAGCAGTGCTTAATTAACTTATTGTTGGCAGAATTAGTTGTTTATTTAACACAATGTTGGTTGTAACGCTCACAGACGGCTGAGGGGGCTCTGGCCAACCTGAAAAGTAAATACGAGAATGAGAAGACAATGGTGACGGAGACCATGATGAAACTGAGGAACGAGCTAAAGGCATTGAAAGAGGACGCGGCTACCTTCTCTTCCCTCAGAGCCATGTTCGCCACACGGTGAGAAATAAGCAACGTAAAGCCCCGTTCACACCTAGAACGAAAACTATAAAGATATTAGCGTCCACACCAGCGAACAATATCATCTGTTTATTCTAAGTGTATGCTCGTCTGCCGCTTTAAATTCTCAAGCTCGTTATATTAGGATTGATTCTGATTGGGTGTCAATGTTTTTATCATTCATCAACTGGAAAAAAATCGTTCTGAAAGTGATTCCAACGATATCGTTTCTCTGTGCCTTTATCGTTATAGCTGTGGTGTGGACTCTGCTATTCTTTAATACTGAGAGCAATTTTTAGAAGTATATCTTTATCGTTATCTTTATAGTTATCGTCCTTGGTGTGAACGGGCCTTAACACTATACTCAAATTTCATTTGTTTGCAGATCATTTCAGTGAACCATACAAATGAACCAATACTCTAGAATAATTCATTATTTATATAGAAGCACATTTTAGGAGAGAGTATACAATCCAAAGTGACAAAAATAGCATTTTGTTGCACTACACAAGTACTCGGTGGGAAAAGTAGCTTGTTAATGAAAAGCTATAGTATTTTCCAGTTGTCATACTGCTAAGATTCTGTTTAAGTTAGTTACTTCTCCAACACCAACTTCTGCTTTACAATGTCCACTGGTGCAGGATGCTGACAGCATCATATACAAGCTTAGAGACTGCAGCCGAAGCAATATCTGACAAGATGAGCATTTGTTTCCATCTGTGATTTGGATTATTTTTGCTGTTGAGGGCAAAATCAGGTGGACAGATAACTGAATAATGAGCCAACCACAGCTTTCACAGCACATCAGAGTGGATGTTTACTAATTGGGATGTATGATGCAGAAAAATGTAATTGCTATTTTTAGATTTTCTTGGGGGGAGGGGGTAGTAATTATTATTACTACTACTACTACTACTACTATTATATAAAAAAGAAACACAACAATAAATATTCCTATTGTAATATTTCACTGTAAAATAAAAAAAAATCTCAGTACAACATTCAGCTTTTGAAGCTTTTGACTGAAAACTGCATTGAAGTGTGTTTTATTACTACTATTACTACTACTAAATAAAAATATTAAACCTAAGAAATAAATAAATTATTAATATTGTTACTAAATAAAACATGAAAAAAGTACTATTGTAATATTATTTTTAAAAAAAACAATATTTAATAAAAAAAAATTATTATCATTATTTTATGTTGAACTATCAACCCTTTAAAGCTTTTCTTTTGTTGTCAACATGTAGGCAGTTTATAAGTGCTTCTAATTATAACTTTGGGAAGATGGTTGTCACATATTGTGTTCCCAAATGCACATTATATGCAACATTTACTGTCAATTGAGACACTGAAAACACCAGATTATAATTATTTATTTAAATAATCAGGGTTTTTTTTCCGATTAATTGTGCAGCCCAAATACTAATTTCTCCTTTCTCTCTGATCAGGTGTGATGAGTACGTGTCTCAGCTGGACGAGATGCAGAGACAACTCGCGGCGGCGGAGGATGAGAAAAAGACACTCAACTCTCTCCTCCGCATGGCCATCCAGCAAAAACTCGCCCTCACACAGAAACTGGAAGACCTGGAGTTCGACCAAGAGCAGTCGCACCGGACCCGTGTGGGAAAAACGTCCCGGTTGAGGAGCAACACACCTAAAGTAAGTGGAACGCCAGTCCCGCCCCTTCCTGACACCCCTTTGACAATTACCGAGGTCCTTACGGCAGCAGCCGCCATCACCTCACCCACCACACCCACCTTTACACCCACCGAGCCGTCCGCCCCCAACAGCCCACCCTCCCTGGAGGCCCCTTTGTCTCCCGCATCGTCTACCTTGTCCTCCTGGACGCCCACAACCACGCAGTACCGCCATTGGACAACGGGCATCCGGGCGTACGTCGTTGAACCGCACACTTACACCAACCTGCCTACTCATACCTCCATCCTGGCCCGTCGCTATGCAAGTGAGTCGCACTATACCCCAGGCTCCGCCCCTTCCTCACCCTACCGCTCACCCCTATTGGCCAGTCGCCGCTCCATGTGGAGCTCGTCGCAATCCCGCCCCCTTCCCAGCCACTTCCAGCGTTCTACGTCCCGCTACACGCCCCCTTCGTCCAGCTACACCCCTTTGTATCCCAGAAACTACGGCTCCCACCATCCCCGCTACTGACGGGTGCCGCAGAGAGGAGGACACACACTGGTTTCTGTGTTTGAATGTTTCGGGGAGTGTTTTCATTTTTTTTAACTCAGGGATTTAATGGAGCACAAGTGGCCCGGCCTTCTTCAAAAGAGACTGTTGATCAGTTCTCAGGACACTGTGTTCTCTGTCCCGATCTGAGCGCACGTGGACTGTTCAATTACACGAATGAGGGACTTTCAGGACAGATTCAACAGGATGTAATGTTAAAGGGTTACTCCATCCCAAAATGAAAATTTTGTCATTAATCACTTACCCCCATGTCGTTCCAAACCCGTAAAAGCTTCATTTGTCTTCGGAACACAATTTAAGATATTTTAGATGAAAACCGGGAGGCTTGTGACAGTCCCGTTGACTGCCAAGCAATTAACACTGTCCAGGCACAAAAAAAGTATGAAAAGCATCGTCAGGATAGTCCATCTGCCATTAGTGGTTCAATCTGAATGTTATGATGCGACGAGAATACTTTTTGTACGCAAAGAAAACATAAATAACAACTTTTTTTCAACAACTCGCATCATAAAATTCAGATTGAACCACTAATGGCAGATGGACTATCCTGACGATGCTTTTCATACTTTTTTTTTGCCTGGACAGTGTTAATTACTTGGCAGTCAACGGGACAGTGACAAGCCTCCCGGGTTTTCATCTAAAATATCTTAAATTGTGTTCTGAAGACGACCAAAGCTTTTACGGGTTTGGAACGACATGGGGGTAAGTGATTAATGACAAAATTTTCATTTTGGGGTGGAGTAACCCTTTAACAGCATCGGATTTGGTCGTGGGTTGTTGGTGTGTATGAAGGTGAATGTATGATTGTCAAATGATCTGAACACTGAGAGTCAATTAAGTGGTTGATTTGTAACAACAAGATTTTATATGAAATGCCGATTGCAGTATCAGTCTCTGAGAATGTTGGCTATGTTTGGAATAGAATATTAGTGCAGTATAATTCACATTGCATACTGTTTTCAGATAATATGCTGAAATTGCTGACAGTTTACTAAGTTTACCCTAAGGCCATCCAAGGTGTTGATAAGTTTGTTTCTTCATCAGATTTCGAGAAATGTAGCATTATGTCACTTGCTCACCAGTGTATCCTCTTCAGTGAATGGGTGCCATCAGAATGAGAGTCCAAACAGCTGATAAAAACATCACAATAATCCACACCACTCCAGTCCACCAGTTAAAGTCCTGTGAAGCAAAAAGCTGCATGATTGTAAGAAACAAATCCATCATTAAGGCATTTTAAACTGTAAACTGTCACTTATGGCCAAAATACAAGTCCATAATCCATAATATTACACCCAATTTACATTTTTGGTTGGAAGTTGGAAAATGCACTAGTCCAGTGGTTCTCAAACCTGTCCTAGAGCACCCCCAGCCCTGCATATTTTGTATGTCTCCCTCATCTATCACACCTTATTCAAGTCATCAGCTCATAAATGGAGACTGCAAGACCTGAAGTGGGTGTGTCAGATATAGAGAGATATATCAAATGTGCAGTGCTGGGGGTACTTCATGGAGAGGTTTGAGAACCACTGCACTAGGACATAAACGTTTTTGTGTTACATACTGTGTACTGCATGCATACTGCAGTATGCTATTCCAAACATAGCCATAGTCACAGTGCCATCCAGTGGATAAACAGCATAAATGTGGCACATCCCATGTAATGGTGAGTGTGCAAAAATGGTTGAATCACGTTTATAGAAATATAAGACACCATTTTAATTTGCAGTTAAGATCAGATTGGGTCAGATGTGAACTCATTAATGATGTGAGTGCTTACAGGAACGTGATAGTGACACTGCATTGAATGTATGTTAATGATGAAGTGATGCAATTGTCTAGAAGACTAAATTCTCAGGGAATAGCATTCATTGTCAGCTGTCTAAAGGTGGCCAATAACATTGCAACATTTTTTTTTTACAGCACATATTATCTGCAGCAGTGATTTACAGTATAACAGATGCAGTGCTCATGTCCTGTCTAGTCAGTGTTCTTCCGTTTGTTGCCATTTTATCAGTTGCATTGATGTTTTTGTTGTTGTTTTTCCCTTACACATTCAAATTTTTAGCAAGACACCATACTCCAAAACTCAGCCAAATAACAAGCTGCCAAATAGCGCAGAAAGTGTCACTTAGAAAGGGACATGCATGGGCCCTAACATCTGTTAAACGTCTTTTCTGTCCAAAAATTGCTGTATTTCATGAGAGGTGCCTGTGTCCTCCCATTAAACGTCTTGTGTGACACTGACGGCCCGCACACTGGCCTTCTAGAGCCATATCAGACCCACACCAACCTACAACACATCACACAGTGCTTGAAGCATTTGACAGGTATCAAACCCTCAACCCGAGCCTGCCATGATTTCCCTGCATGCTTTTTTAAACTGCTGGTTTTTGCTAAATACATTTTCGAATTCTGCAATTGCTGTGATTTTTCCTACGTAAAACAAACATTTTTAAAATAATATTTAATTCTAGTATAAAATATAAATCATTATATATAATAAATAGAAATATAATATTTATAATATAAATTTTTATACTAGAATTGTATATATATAATACATGAAATACATTCTAATTATATACAGTATACTTACAATTTATTTCATATTTTAACAATTAGCTATCTTACTATTGGATTTGTTTCTTGAGTTTCAGTAAATCATGAGTTAAAAAAAAGGAAAAAAATAATCATTTTAAAGGAAACGTCACCGCTATTGTAGAAAGACTCGATTATGATCCCAAGTCAGTGTTTAATTCATTATTGCTCACACAGGCCTCAGTATTGCATGAAACTGAAGTGTAAATTTTAGTTTAGCGCTCTGTTTGTGACTTGTAGATCTAATATTACAACTATAAGTAGGTAGCGATCTTTAAAAAGTATTAAAGAGGATCTTTTCTCTATTCTTGCTGTTTTCTGCTGGTTTTCTGCACTGAAGTCAAATCTGGGACTGATAAATGGGTGAAACTGATCGTTTGTTTTGGTTCATACAGAGGGCTTTATGTAATTATCTGTGTTCTGATGAAGCAGTTTTAGGGGTGTTGTTTTCAAATCAGGACAGAAACCATGTGAGACCTCCTCTCTGTCGCACCCGTGCACCTGAGGCCTGAAGCACACAAACAAACACGTTTGCACATGATCACGTGATCATGACATCACAGTGTGTCGCCATCTCATTCAGACAGATGTCCAATTTGAGGGAACCTGTCAAATGCTTCTTGCTTCCTGCATCACTTTCTCTTTGATTTTCTCTCATTCATGTCGCGCTGCGACGTCTGCACTAGCTGGAGTCGTAGATGAATGTGTTTTCTACTGTGTCTTACTGTAAACAGCCACTTTGTGCAAATGCAAATCACTTTTTGAGGGCAGACTGTTATTCATGTCCCTGTCTGCTGTCATATGCATGTGTATACAGTACACGGCCTACAGCAAAACACTGTATATGTCTGTTGTGAACTGGACTGTAATGTTGTATATTCTTCGTATATACTGTAAATAACAGGTATAAATGCATTAATTGAGTCTGTGTCCTCACTGTTTCTATCAATAGTCAAAGCATCAAGCAACATTAAATCATAATGTTTTGAAAGAACCTACTGGGAAATGCACCTGTTTAAGTTGTGTTTTGGAACAAGGTAGCTAGTTTCTAGCTGTTCCAAACTGGTTTAAATGGTTGACAAGGACGAATACCAGCTCATTGGGACCTGACTGGGCTAGTAGACCATTTTGGATCAGCAATAAACCAGCTATCTCAGAAACCGGTTTGACATTGATGCTAAAGCTATAATGTCACAATAGTGAGGTAAGTAAAAGCTGTGTCCCAATCTCTTCAATTACAATACTGTAATTAAAACCTTTCTATTTCAAATAAATCCTGTTATTTTGAACTTTCTGTTCATCAAAGAATGCTGTAAATAAGATTTATGATGGTATCCACAAAAATATTAAGCAGCACAGTTGTCGACTAATGATGCTGAAAATTCAGCTTTGAAATAAATTCAATAAATTAAATTCAAAGAAATAAATTACATTTTAAAATATATTCACATTGAAAACAGTTATTTTAAACTGTAATAATATTTCACTGTATAACTGTTTCTACTGTATTTTTTAATAAAATAAATGCAGTCTTGGAGAGCAGAAAATACTTTTCATAACTTGCAAAAAAAAATTAACTAACTCCATACTTTTGAGCAGTCCACTCATGAATATTATTTTCAATAATAAATAGAATCATAGTACGTTTTAATTATAAATAGATCATAGTATGTAAAAAACAAAAACAAATAGTATTTCAAAGGTGGCTGGATGTTATATTATTTTTGTGTATAATACACAATATTATACACAAAATAATACACGTGTATATAATACATCATAGCATGCGTGTACCATTTATGAACTTAGAATGACAGTAACGCATTTAGATGATAATGCTTACATATAAATGCAAACAATGAGTTTGTGTGTCCAAGCAAAATTATATGCCCCAGTTCTGCTATACTGTAAAAGTATACAGAGATAAGGACACGCTTAATGTCTGTGCTGCTCTTGTCTCACTGCTCTATTCTGCCCCCTAGCTGTGTGAGAACTAATCTGTCAGTCTCTTCTAGATAGTCAGCAGCCTCCTCCTGCCTCAGTGCCACAGCGCTACCAAGAACTAAACACATCGGACCCTGTTAACCTACAGGTAACCAAGTATGGAGTTGCTTTTTAAGTATAACCTGTTTTTTATACACTACTGTTCAAAAGTTTGGAGTCAGTTTTTTTTGTTTTTTTTTTATTCATTTTTTAAAGAAAAGAAAATAAATGAATATCTTTCTTCAGCAAGGATGCATTAAATTGATCAAAAGATTTAAAGGCTGCAAATGAGCATATTAGAATGACTGACTGACGACTGGAGTAATGATGCTGAAAATTAAACTTTGATCACAACAATAAATTACATTTTAAAATATTTGACAATTTTATTGTTTTTACTGTATTTTTGATTAGATATATGCAGCCTTGGTGACCAGAAGAGACTTCTTTCTAAAACAACTTTTGAACTGTGCATATTGTGCTTATTTAGGACTATGTATATTTTAAATTATTGATTCAGTTCATTATGAATGATATTTTATAATATTGGCTTTTACTAGCTGTACATATATATTTTCTCTTAAAAACAGTTTTTTTTTTTTTTTTTTCTCCAATCTATTTTTATCTCAGTTTGTTTTTCAGTAGGTTGCATCAGTTATGATCTGGGTCCGGCAGCAGATGGACTGTAACGGCGATTCTCCAGGATTCAACAACATCAGAAGGAGTCTGATTATTTTCCTCTCCTAACTGCCCAGGTCTCTGGAGCCTGAAGCTTTTCCCCTCGATTCCTGCCTCCCCTAGCATAGATCTAAGGCACCGCTTGAGCTTAAACACCACAGGAGTGCCTCACGCCCGTGACCTTACCGCACCGTGAGCCGAGTTCACTGGCCCATGTGAGATAAAGACACACTACGGTGATGGCAGAGAGACACAAACCAAAGTAACACACAGGCCCTGAATGCCTAGCTGATCACATGATGCTCTGACATCATGGTCATGTGATCTCTTGTACATTTGTATCCTTGTCCAGCAGCTTTTTGCCTATGACACTTTTTTTACACGCTAATGCCGAGTTCACACTGCATGATTTTAGCCCTGATTTTCACTCGCCAACAGGTTTTGCGAAATCACTGACAAATGCCCGAAATCTGAGGCAAATCGGTGCTTGTTCATGCGAGTGACAATCACGCAGTGTGAATTATCAAAGACGCGATCTGAGAGAATATTTGGCATGCTAAATCTGGAGCTGTCAGCGTTTCAAAATGAGTTTTCACTGAAATACATCGGCAATGACCTACACCCAATGAGATTTTTATTATTATTATTAATATTATTATTAAGCAATTAAAACAATGTGGCAATATAAATACATTTTTGCATTAGAAATAAGAATATACAGAACAGGTGCATGAAGAAATATATATATAGGCTATATCTACATCTATCTATATAGATGTAAATATAGATACATACAATAAAAATAAAAGGGGGCTGGGGTTTTTTTCCCTGTAAATCATATTCTTCTATAAAGGACAAAAGATTTATTGCATTTTTCTTTTTCATCACTTTGAGGACTTTTGTAAACAAGCTCATTATAAAATGAACAAAACGTTGGTTTCACTTTCAACTTAGATTTGTGTATATTAAATTTTCCCAGCAGAAGTAGGCTATGTTACAAAGTCATCTTTGTTATTGTTTGTTCGGGGAGGACTTATTATAGATATCAGTGTGATCTTGCGTTATTTCCTTATCACTTCTCGTGTGCGTTTGGTTATAAAACGTAAGTTTGCGGACCAGACAGAGTTGTCGGCAATTCTTCCTATTGTAAAGTCATGCAGTGTGTAACCTCCTGTCGCCGATCTATCGAGCAATGTGAATACAGCAGCAACTGAACGCTACTCCAGATAGTCGTGCAGTGTGAAAACAATGATTTTGATCCGATGATTTTGAAAATTACGCAGTGTGAACTTGGCATAACTTGAAAGTGTTCATGTTTCACAGTTTTGTCAGCTGAATGTGATGATGATGTACAATCACTGATGGATGTTACAGAATGTGGACTCTTGAATATTAAGGGAAATGAGAAAATTAAAAAAATTAAACCTTATGAATACTGATACTAGCACTATTATGATGGAATAATCACTGGAATGGTAGAGTAGTTAACAGTACGTTACAAAGTCAAATTAAACCCCTACAGACCAAACATGAATGTTCAAGGTTAAAAACAAGTTAAGATCTATAAACAACATCATGCTGCCACTAACTTAGTATAGAGAATAATTTCAACTATATATGTATGTATATACACACACACACACACATATATATATATATATATATATATATATATATATATACACACACACATACATACAGTATACACACACACACACACATATATATATATATATATATATATATATATATATATATATATATATACACACACACACATACATACAGTATATGTGTGAGTGTGTATATACACACATATATGTGTGAGTGTATATTATATGTATAGTATGTATACACACACATCTTGATAAACATTTTAAAATAAATGCTGTTCTATAAAATTTACATAAAAATATGAACTAATCTAATACAATTTTACATTAATATTTAATTAATAAAAATTTTATTTAGAATATGTAACTTTATAATATTTTTAAATTATTATAATTATAATCTCTAATTTAAAGCTAAACATAAATATTTTAAAATATTCATTTTAAACATGTTTACTTATTTAAAAATTTATATTTATTATTTTTCATATTTCTATTTAGCTTTAAATGTACATTTATTTATTTATTTATTTATTTTTTACTTTAATTAGAATTTGGTTTATTAGTTAAAAAGTTAGTTCCCAAGGAAACATTTCTCCTTTTTTTCTTTCTTTTTTTTAATCTAATATGTGACCTTGGACCACAAAACCAGTCTTAAGTGTCAATTTTTCGAAATTGAGATTTATACATAATCTGAAAGCGGAATAAATAAGCTTTCTATTGATGTATGGTTTGTTAGGATCGGACAATATTTGGCTGAGATACAACTATTTGAAAATCTGGAATCTGAGGATGCAAAAAAATCAAAATATTGAGAAAATCGCCTTTAAAGTTGTCCAAATGAAGTTCTTAGCAATGCATATTACTGATCACAAATTAGGTTTTGATATATTTACAGTAGTAAATATACAAAATATCTTCATGGAATATGATCTTTACTTAATATACTAATGATTTTTGGCATAAAAGAAAAATATATAATTTTGACCCATACAATGTATTTTTGGATATTGCTACAAATATACCCCAGCGACTTAAGACTGGTTTTGTGGTCCAGGGTCACATATTAACATTTTATTTTATTTCACCTTATATGTAGAATATTATATCACCTTATTTCATATTTCACCTGTAATTGCATTACTATAAATGCAATTTTTGGTTGTTTTTAACTAGTATTAACTAGCGTTTAAACTAGAACATTCAGGCTAAACTTACCAAAGCCTTTAAAATCCCCTGAAACTGAGGGAACAACATTACTGAAGACTGGACTTTGGAAGATGCAGTAAACTTACGTATACTATTTTAAGGCTTACTCTTCGAAAACATATTCATTCAATGCCATAAACTACCTCTCTGTACATTTGTTCAGATTATCACAGTCCATCCGATGGGAATGTTGCATGTGTGATTTTGTTCATGAGATATCATCACTGTTTAATCGTCTCTGTCTATTTGCACTGCTGTTGAAGTGTGTATAACCATGGTCTTCTGCAACCCAGCAGCCATTTGAGCTGCAAGCACAAACACACACATACACAAAACCAGAGCATTCCAGCACTGTCAGTTTTCAGTATGACTGTTAACCAAGACTGATCACTAAAATGTCTTAACCTGCTGTTTCACTCACACTGGATCTGCTGACCGATTGTCCAAAGGTCTGGATAATCCCATCATGCACATTCGGACACACAAACTTCCAACTTTATCACCTATGAAACCATCTGAAGTATTAACCATGTGGTGTATTGTTTTTAATTTAATTTAAAATCATTTATGTGCATTTTTGACCATTTATGTATGGCTCAGTAGTCTCAATCTCATGTATTTAACTAATCAAATAATAATAATAATAATAATATAAAAGACAAAATACAAAAAAAAAAAAAAAAAGAAATTTATGATGAATAAGTAGCTTATTAGTGTCTTCCTAGCAAACAGCAATACAGCTTTACTGCATTTATCTATTACTAGATGATATTATATGGTGTGACATTTTCCTGTTTAATGAATATACAAATAAATTGATTTAATAAAACTCTAGAAAAGTCTCTAGAAGGTGCTGTATTACAAATCATGTTCATGTAGCCTAAATAAATAGCAAAAAAGGCCAAATATATGTTGTAAGATATCCTCTTGATTTTAGGGAGGAATCATTGTGAACTCATTCATTAATCTGATGCTTAAATGAAAAGCTATTCACAGGGACATAACCTCAGGTGAGTATTGATGGGAAGTCTGATTCATTTCTGCGAATCGGCTCTTTCAAATGGTTCGTTTCAGCGAACCGATTTATGAGTATCATCGTACTGTAATTCTGAAATTGCGTCTAAAATTGTATACACTGTAAATAAATAAATTAATTAATTAACTGAGAAAACTTTAAGGCAACCAGCTTCAGTTTCAGCAGATCTTCAGAAATTTATTTTTGTAGGAGATTTTTGAGTTTTCTCAACTTTTTGTTGTAAACTTAAAACAAGTTGAGAAAAATAAAACATCTGCTGAAGCTGGTTGCCTTTTTTTTTTTTTTTTTTTTTTACAGTGTAGGCCTGCTCTCTGATTTGGTACCTCTTTTTAATAAGTAATTAGCGACTGTTTAAAAAGTATGTTTAATATAGTATGTGTTTTGAATGTACTACATTCTTCATGTTGCCAGTCATGTGACCTGCCTGCGTCAGTTATGTTGCTTCAATGCCATTTGCTGCATCCGACAGAGCATACTCTAAGAGTATGTACTTCTAGAGTATGTTTTATATAGGCTAGCATGAAGCTAATCCAAACATACTTTACTACATTCATCATGTTATCATTGTAAGGTAGGTGACCTACCTGCATCAGCTGTGTCGCTTCACTGCCATTCATAAATCCTCCTCTGTGGCCTCAATGGGGAAGCATCAAATTCTCCTCAGCTGTTTACTAAAATTACGATTAAATTTCATATTTGAAATCACTAAAGACATCTGAGACAACCTTCTCATAAATATTGCTTCTTATGCTCAAACAGCGTTAAAAACGTTTATTTTTCAGTATAGACCAGCCTAAGAGCAACTTGAATTTGTAACGGTCGCTGCAGTGACGCGTGACTTTACCCTTTAGTGATTGGCTGTTTATTTGAGAAGGCGGGACTGTTTTGTTGTTTTGTTTTGTTTTTAGTTTTAGTTTTTTAATATATATATATATTTTTTTTTTTACTTATATATATATATATATATAATCATTTTATATAATTTGTTTTTTTTTAATTTTTTTATTGCAAATTGGAAAGTATTATAACTAAAAGAAATTAAATGTGAAGTTCGTGTCCAGGTACGTTATTTTCTATATTTTTAGTTGTTTGTTGTGTTCAGTAGGCTAATTATGGTATATTAAATAGTAATTAAATTAATCTATTTTGTCATTTTACTCATACTTTAGTGCGCGTACTAGCAGTCTTGAGCCGCTACCTTCATTCATACTACAGATTTTGGAGGGTGGAGTTGTGTAGTGATTGTTGAACTCTGTCTGGTGAAGGTTGGTTGAAGTGTGCTGCAAACACGAGACGAGAACTTTACAGCTTTACTGA
The DNA here is from genome assembly GCA_036784905.1 of Acrossocheilus fasciatus. NCBI lineage: Eukaryota > Metazoa > Chordata > Actinopteri > Cypriniformes > Cyprinidae > Acrossocheilus > Acrossocheilus fasciatus. The sequence goes on from CM071941.1 coordinate 3,314,793, forward strand.
GAATTAAAAGTGAGACTGTTTAAAGTTACGCGTCTGAAGCCTGAGGATCTGAGATGTTTGAGAAGGTGCGGAGGAGCGCGTATGATCTGAAGGCGTTCAGGAGAAGATCTGCACCGAATGGAGAGAGGAAGGCCAGACGGGGATCAGTTCCCGGTGAGACATCTTTACCGTCTTTCACAGCATCACATGCTTCAGCTTATTGCGGATTCACACGGTCTGTGGTTTGGCATTTCCTTGAGTATGGAAACAGCATGAGTGTTTGCATTGTCCATGAAGACGACTTAGAAATCATTGTGATTAAATGTCAGTTTCCTGTTTTTTATTTTTTTATTTTGCATTAGCAAATCTGTTTATCTGCAATTTTTATTAACGCATTCAGCTATTTTTAAATTTCTATTGTGTTAAATAAATGAGGAAAATATGTTATTATTTTTATATGTGTTATTGTATACATAAATGATTTATATTTTATGTATGTAATGCAGGGATATTATTGTTAACAAAAAATTCAAACTATAAACAAAACACGTTTTTGTTACCTGAAGTACATATTAAATATAACAATATAATAAAAATAAACGTATTTTATTTTAGTTAGTTGTGAAGGAAACATTTATAATTTTCATTTAACTAAAATAACTAAAACTGAAGAAAAAAAAAACTGTATAGAAACATAAAAAATAATAAAAATGACAAAAACACAACAAAATTTCTAAAACAAACTGGAAAATATAAGAATAAAAACTAATTCAAACTATAAATAATAACTTTAATAGCATCTCAATGATAGTATAAAATATAGCACTGATGTAATGTACACATATTTTATCTATCTGACTGTCTTTTTATTTATTTTCTTGCTTACCATTTTTAGATGTCGAGATCCATCAATAAAGGACTGTAAAGCTCATGGAAGTTCATTGGTCGAAACTTGAAGGAATATTTTCTTTGAGCTTTCAGTGCAAAGTCTGCAAATTCAACCCGTGAGGGATTTAATCTCGAGTTTAATCTTTGTTTCTGTCTGGCTTTCTTAGTTACTGAGAATTGTACTATTAATATTACAGTTTGTTAAAATTTTGTAGTACACTTGTGTCATAAAAAATCCAGGCTAAAGGCAAGATGGGCCTATTTCTAGTTCATTTGGTTTCTGCAATCACTTTTGACTTTTGACACAATGTCAGTACAAGGTTCTGCCAGCAGAGGACAGTATAAATAGTGTACACACAGTATACATGCATATATTCAATCAAAACAACAGCTCATGTAGTGCTGAGACTTGCTTCATTATTTGACACATTATCTCTTAAAACAACAGGTGATTTCAAAAGGGTAATTCATATACGGTAGAATCTCAAATAACATATCAATATGAGGAACTAACTCATTCGCTCTAATCTTCACTAATGACATTTGATCTAATGAGTAAAAACAGGTGTGTGGGGAATTACGCTGTTTATTTTCCATTTGAAACAAGTTAGTGAACTCACTGGATGAGGCTTGACGGACTCTAAATGTCAGCAGTTTCTTGCACAATAGATGTCACACACATGCATTCATGCAGAAAAAAGGGAAATGCAGTGGACAGATAGAGGAGGGCATGCAGTGATCAGAGGCGTCATGTGCTCTGTCAACATACATGATTTAGGAGAGCAGTGTGTGACCAGAGATCAGGTCAGTGTGTGTGCTTTTTGTTTATTTATTTTTATCATGTTTACACTTTGCAGTTAATGAATTTCATCTGAAAAACATGGATATATATATTCTTTACAGATTAAATTCATAAACTGAAATATATATAATAATTATATAATAATTCTTATTTTATTTGATATGTTTGTTTGTTTATTTATTAAAAATAGAATTAATATAACATTTTTAAATATAGAGATAGGGTTTATTTTTATATTTTTCATTTTATAATATATTCTTATTAGTCAAATTGCAAAAGGATATATATATATATATATATATATAAAATTTTCTTATTAATTTAATTATTTAAAATACAATTAATATTTAATGTATTATAATATTTAATAATTATTTGTATTATGTATTATATATGGTTATATTTTATATTTACATAATTTTTATATTTTATTTAATATTTATATATCATATTTATTTATATAATTAATATTTAATTTTTTTTATGTATGGAGTGTATGTATACAGGGTTAGGGTTATATATTTTTATTTAGATAATTTTTTATATCTTAATATAATTTTATATTAATATTTTGTTTGTTTATTTATACTTTTAAAATATGACATTTGGTGTGTGATTTACAAATCTGAAGTGAATTAAAAAAATGAAATTGATATTAATTTCCTGGTTTTGCTCATCTGTAAAATATTTGATTGCTGAAAAAGTGAAATCTCTGTGAAGTGATTTTTTGTGCAAGCCGTGAGTGTTTTTTGGTTTCTCATGACACTGAGAGCTTGTGGATGCAGCACTTCTCCTTATGAGGGTCTGTCGTTGAAAGCGTTACAGTGAGTGAGTCTTTGTCATGGACTCCGAGTGTGAGGAACTGAGAACGCAGACTGAGGAAGCACAGGCCTCCACAAACTCACATTTCTTGAGAGATTGTCAACCGCAGTCAAATGTGCTGCCTTTATTTCAGCATAATTAGTCTTTTATTTATTAAGGGGAAAAAGGAATACAATGGCAATGGTAAAACAGCAAATAAACATATTTATATTTAAACATAAAGTTAGGAGAAACTAGAAGTTGTCAAAGTTTAGGGTGTTAAAAAGTCTTAACTTTTCTATGATTATTTTCCACACAAAAAAAACAATGCAGCTGATTTAATACACACTGATCTTATAGTGGGGCATGTTGTCACACAGTATATGGATTCATTGCTGCTATTGTTGACTAAACTATTATAATAGTTGAATAAAAGGAATTGAAATAAAAAATAAAACATAAATATTAGATGGAAAAACATCAACTTAATCTGACATAAAAATTATTTAAAGCTATAATATAATATAATATAATATAATATAATATAAACCTATTAAAAATGTCAAAAAAGCAAAGGAAAATATAAAAATGAAAGTTAATTAATTAAAACTATTAAAAAATATATTTCTAGTAAAAAAATAAAAACAGAAATAAAAATAAAATAAATACAGATATTTTTGTATATTTTGTAACACAATAAATCAATGATTTCGCTAATAAAAATGTACAAAATTACAAATCACAGAAGATAATTAAATTAAAACTAAAGTGAAAACTGAAAATATAAAAATAAAAGCTGCAGTGTAATGCAAAATATGATCTTATAGCAGGGCATGTTGTCACACTGTATATGGATTCTGCTGTTTATTGCGGTGTTGTTACTGGTAACTAAAAATATAACTTGTGTTTATTTGTTTGCTGGTTTTTATTGTATTTGTTATACTTGTATTTTTAAAATAGTTTTTGCCATGAAAATAGCCTAAGATGCTGACATGGCATTAAATAAATATATACTACTACTACTACTGGTAACTAAAACTATTAAAAATTATTTTAGATAATTAAAATAAAATATTAATATAAATATTACATGAAAAAAACTTGAACTGAATAAAAAAAATTAAGCTGAATAGGAATAATACAAAAAGAAAATGACAAAAAGCACATACCAAAATTAAATTAGGAGTCATATTTCATAAATGATATGTATTTCATTGTATTTGATGCTATACTGTATGTAAAACGAAAGTAAAACAAAACTTTTTGTGAAACAATAAATCTGATTTGGCTGATAAATATTGTAACAAATATAAAACGATTGTTAAAACCGGCCCCTACCCAAAATGCACACAATTTCTCATTTAATGAGTTTTAAGTTAGATATGCCACCGTACCACCACATGTGTTATGATAAATCTATAATCACATAATGGTGTTCAAGAGGATGTGTGTTTAAGTGCACAATAGAGGAAGCAGCGATTTTCACTAAATACATCCTTCAGATGGCGCTTTCAGTTTAAATTTTCATTCAAATGAGTAAATGGTGATATTTACATTTTTAAAACAAGTTCAAAATTTAAAAACATAATCCACACATTTTACTGCATAAAATGAAACCTAACAGTCTGTGCTGGCTTAAAATGTGCTTAAAAACATCCCAAATCACTTCAGGTCAAGTTAATTGGATTGCCTGGCTTTGCAGAAGTGAAGTGTGTGTTGTGTGAACTTCTCTGTGTGTGTGTGTGTGTGTGTACAGGAGATGTTGGATGCGGTGGTCAGTGTGAAGTTACGGACGAGAGTTTGCTGAATAACAGGAGCTCAGTGTTGAGAAGATCAGCGGTCTACACCGTCTCACCAATGCCTCCTCCGCCAGGTACATCAGCAGGAGGCCAGTTGCTAACCACCTACAAACCACAAATTTGAAACCACTCCCAACACCTCACGTTTTCTCATTACAATGTATAAGACTTCTTTTAATAACTGGAATTCAGAGGTTTTCTGAAATATGAAACAGTGCGGTTCAACTGTATAGCAGCTGTAGGAGCACAGGAAGTGATGTTTGAGATAATGTAGGTTGTTTAACATGAGCTCGGCACTGTGGGCTTTACCCACAAACTCAACCTCCTGTAAAAAAAACAAAACAAAAAAAACATGTAGTTATAAGTGAAATGGCAAATACTTACTGCAGAGTGACATGCTGTACATTTAGAACTGTTTTCCCACATTTATTCTTGTGTAAATATAATCTATATGGCTTTATTTGCTCATTTTTAATTGAGAGACAACATGGAAGATTTGTACTTTTATGACTTAGAAATGAAAAATGCTTTGACGATTTTAAGAAAATAAAAAAATGGTCTGAAAGTTGATTAAAATGTATGTATAAGAGGTTTTATATAGGTTTCTCACCATATATCCTTAGATCTTAAATTTGAACAAGAAAGAGAGAATTTTTTTTTTTTTTTTTGTGAGTGTTTATATAAATTATTTAATTTTTAATTATTAATTTTTTTATTTTTAAACAAATTATTCAAATGCTTGATTATAAAATTGTAAATTATTTAAATGATTAAATATTTAAAATGATTCAAATTAATTATTTTTTAACTTGTGTAAATGGTAAACAATCAGATACACAATTTCCTTTTGTAAGACAATGAAATGGGTGAAAATTCCTTTTATTTTGTATTATTTTATTTTTTTAATAAAATAAATTACATTGTTGTAAAAAGTATTATCAAAAACAACATATTGTTTAAATTATTACTTTAAAAATAATTTGAATAATTAAAATGATTAACAGTTATTTGTTTTACAATTATTGAACTTATTCATTTGAAATATTACATGTGTGGGTTTACACTGACCCATATTTGGGACTGATTATTGCAAAAATTATAATTAAAAATACATTATTTAAAAGATTACTATTAAAATGGTTGAATCGTTCATTTTAAAATGAGAAATATCACATGTGGGTTTAATTACACTGACCTCTGCTGTTTGTTTTGGAAAAAAATACTTCCTAGTCACAGATGATCACAAAATACCTGTTAGGAAGCGTCTTTCATGTCTTTATTTTCCACTATAGTTCTTCCGAAACCAAAATTCCAGTGTCCAGTGAAGGTTTCAGCTGGAAACATCATGGACGAGGAGGAGACGATGACAAACATAACCCGAGGAAGAACCACCGTGATCTCAAAATACCACAGAAACATTGACAGGAGGTGTGTAGGGTTTTATTTGTGTGTGCATAAGAAACTATATACTTGTATGTGTTAGCATTGAAAAACCACCAAATTGAAAAAAAAAAAAATATTACATTTAAATGAATGCAAACTTTTTTACATGGGACTTTTCACTCAAAAAATAAAAATGGTCAAGCAAACAACTTTACAATTTTTGAACTACTTGTAATGTAATGACCCTAAACCAACTTCACGAGGTGCATCCTGGGTTGCTTTTTTATTTTTTATTCATTTTTATTTTTATTTTCATTCATTCAAGTAAATAAAAAACAATGAATGAATGAATAAATAAGTGCATAAATAAACACATTTATTTATTTTAATAAATCATATATTTAAAAAAAAAAAAAAATATATATATATATATATATATATATATATATATATATATATATATATATATATATATATATATATATATATATATATATATATAAAACATTAAATGTTATTTTTTTATCTTTTAAGTTGTAAATAAAACAAAGATTATTGGAATGTGTTTTACAACTAAATAATATTACAATCTTTACTATTACGATGAAATTTTATGTTTTATTTATTTATTTATTTATTTTTTTAGTTTAGTTTGTTTGCACAAGAATAAATATATACAATAAAACCAAAACGGTACAATCCATATACTGTGCAGATAGAGGCAGAAAACCCAAAAGGGCTTATTTAAAGCCTCAACCTAAAAAATAAAGAAAACAAAAACAACTTATGAAATTAAGGAAAGAGCTAAATTACAATAATATGTAAAAATGTAAATGACTGCAAATTAATTACAACATATGTGACCCCTGACCACAAAACCAGTCTTAAGGCGCTGGGGTATTTTTGTAGCAATACATTGTATGGGTCAAAATTATCCATTTTTCTTTTATGCCAAAAATCATTAGGATATCAAGTAAAAATCACGTTTCATGAAGATATTTTGTCATTTTAATACCCTAAATATATCAAAAATTCATTTTTGATTAGTAATATGCATTGCTAAGAACGTCATTTGGACAACTTTAAAGGTGATTTTCTCATTATTTAGATTTTTTTTTTTCACCCTCAGATTCCAGATTTTCAAATAGTTGCATCTCTGCTAAATATTGTCTTGTCCTAACAAACCATACATCAATGAAGATTGACCCTTATGACTGGTTTTGTGGTCCAGGGTCACATATGTCAAAAACCCAGAAATAATGTACTCCAAATATAAACCTTACATGGTACACTGAATGCATAAAGAACAAAAAAACAAAACAAAAAACTGTTTCTGTCGATCCTCCACTGAATGTATTGGTGTTTAAGATGATGAGAAACATTGTTGACTAGTATCACACGTTCACACTTCATAAATAGGACAGTGAAGGGAAACTCACCCCCTCGTTTCTCTCTGTAACCCTCTGCTCCGCCCTTTGAGACTTTCACTTCCTGTTGAAATGCTGTTCTAGACATGCTATTTGTCACCTAATACTGTCTCTTCCAGCGTCACCAAAGTTTCATCAGACGGTTCTACACCGAAGCGCCTCGTCGAAGCCCCCGTCTGCACTCAGTCTTCCTCGCAGGTCTCCGGCTGGCACGTCTGGTCCGGCTGGTGGTCAGAAGAGGTCAAAGGTCACACTGAGTTTGGAGAGCAAGAGACGGATGCTGAACATCTCCCGGCTCCCTCAGAAGGCAGCAGCAGCAGGAGTGAAGCAGCTCTACAGGACCACGAGGACGAGACTCAGGAGAACGTCCTAAATGAAGAGACGCAGAACATGGAGAAAGATGAAGACAAACAAGTGAGACGTCACCAGCATCACTATTACTAGTGCTTATACTTTATATTAGCGATTTGAATAAAGGCCGAAGCCTAATTATTAAGCATTGGCACGACTTGTGGTACAAAGATAAATGGTAAGCGATTAGATTTGCATTGCATACAGTGAAAATGTATGAATATTATTATCATTATGATAATATAAATAGCATTTGTCTTAATTATTGCAAAATGTGTTATTTAGTTAATACGTCGTTTAAATAATCACTTTTAAAATGATTATAGTTATTCGATTATATATTTTTTAACTTATTAGAATTATTTAAATGATTTTTTTAAATTATTCAAATTTACATGACTTGTTTTAACATGATTCAATTGTTTGTTTTAAAATGACTGAAAATGCATAAATTATTTGAATTATTAAACATTTACCTGTGAGATGTAAATTCATAAATTATTTTATTAAACGTGTTATCGGAGATGATAAAATGGGTGAAAATGTATATATATTATTATTATTATTGTTTTTAAATAATATCAATTGTATTTTTTCCTAATTTTTGTAAAAGATATAGATATATTTTTATTACTTCCTTATTTAAATTATTACTATCAGGCAATAAAATTGGTTATTATTATGATCATTATTAATTACTTAACATAATTAGCATTGTATTAATGTAACAAATGTATACATTAGTTAATTTATTACTTTTAAAATGATTGAAATAAAAATTAATAAATTATTATAATCATTAAAAATGTAAAATTTTTCGAAATAATTCTTCGTAAAGGCTTTAGATAAAAGTGTCTGCTAAATTAATGGACGTAAATGTAATGTGAACTGTGCAGTCCCTTGAAAAGGGGATGCAAGCCGTGTCTAGAGACCAAAATATCACAGAGATTTGGGATGTGGACTCAATTGACTAAAAACAGGATCTTGGGAACAAACAAAACAGCATCCTGACAGCCAGTTACATTACCCTAGCATCATGGCATCAAGTCATTTTCTTTTGAGAAATGTGAAAATCTTATCAAGTACTAGCAAAAATGTTTATTATTTTGCACATCATAATGTCAGACTAAAGCAGTCTTTGTGTGACTTTGTGTGGTATCAGATATTTTTGATCAGAAGTGGCCCGTCTACCTGATCACATGACCCTGTTTTTTCCACTCAGACAGAGTAGTTTTATTCTGAATGTTAGTGGCTTTCCAGCAACAGACATCACCTAAGTTACATTACCACAGAGACGAGTCATGCTTTCAGATTTAATAACTGAGAGGAAATAACATGCTGTTTTCAACAGGAGCAGATCAAAGAGCTCAAGCTCTATAAGATAGCCAATGAGCTCCTGCAGACGGAGAGAGCCTACGTGACCCGGCTGCATTTGCTCGACCAGGTCAGTCCATGCTCTTCACCTCACTTTCAGCTCTTTAAAATCTTCAAGTCTACTCTGCTTAAACTCTTAAAAATTAATTAATTAATTATTATTTTTTTTTTAAATTGGCATCGATGGAATCTTTGTGAAATTATTTAAAATGATTACATTATTTAAATCATTAATTTTAAAATGATTAAATTACTCGCATCATTAATTTTACAGTTATTAAAACAAATATTTAATTGGTTAAATTATTAATTTAAAAATTACCATCTATGGTTCCATGAAGAACTTTAAACTTTAACATCCATGGAACGTTTTTAAAGTTATTAAAATTATTTAATTACTGAATTAGTCATTTTAACAAATGACTTACATTTGTTAATTTTACAAATTAATTATTACTTAAATTATAATTAAAAAAAATATTATCTATGGTTCCATGAAGAATCTTTAACATCCATTGAACCTTTTTAAAGGTATTAAAACTATTACATTTATTATATTTAAAAATATTATTATTATATTATTTAAATTAAGTGACCTAAATTATTCAATTTAAAATTAGTATTTAAATATTTTTTTTAATCATTAATTAATGTTTAATTGTTAAGTTATTAATTTTAAATTCATGATTATGATTTAAAAATTTAAATAAAAAAAATACATTAATTGAATGATTAATTGTAAATTGTTAAATTACTCGCATGATTAATTTAAAAATGATCATGTATGGCTCCATTAACAACATTTAACATCGCTGAAACCTTTTTTTTTTAATTATTAAAATTAAAATTATTTGAATGGTCAATTTGATCATAAATGGCTCCATGAAGAACCTTTAATATCCATGAAAGCCTTTTAAAATGATTAAAATGCTAAATTGTTCATTTAAAAAAATATTTGCTTACTAAAATGATTAATTTTAAAATGATTAAATTAATTAAAATATTACATTTAAATTTAATAAATTTTTTAAAAATAAATTATTAATTATTTAAATGAAATGAAAAATGGAACCTTTGTATTGCATACAAGTTCTTTATAATGGAAAGTTTTTTAGATTAATAAAATGTTCTTCACACTAATAAAAATGGTTCTTTTTTAAGAAATGATCACTGAAAGGCTCTTTGGACATCCAAAAATGGTTCTTCTATAGCATTGCTACAAAAATCCATTTAGAAAAGCTTTATTTTTAAGAGTGTGCATGTGAAGTGTGTACTGCGTTTCTGCAGGTGTTCTGCGCTAAACTCACAGAGGAGGCCGGGAAGGGGACATTTCCTGTCGAGGTGGTGAAGGGCATCTTCTCCAATGTGGGATCCATCTACACCTTCCACAGCCAGTTCCTCCTGCCGGATCTGGAGACGCGGATGAGCCAGTGGTGAGCGCCGATTCATCTTCACGCTTCTTCTCAGATCTCGCACTCACCCGCTCACGTCTGCGTCCTCCTGCAGGGACTCCACGCCCCGCATCGGGGACATCTTAGCACAGCTCGCACCCTTTCTCAGGATGTACGCTGAGTACGTGAAGAACTTCGACAGCGCCATGGACGTGCTCAAACAGTGGATGGAGCGATCGACGCAGTTTAACACCATCATTCAGGACATACAGGTGTGTGTTTTACCTGAAAATAACCAATTAAATAAACTTTTAACGGCAAAGTACTCATCACTGCCTGAACTCTTACTTTACCTCTTTTAAAAGCATTTTGGTCTGATTTTCTAGTTAAATAGCTAATATATCAAATAATTAGTTTTCTGATTTTTCCAGTTCTATATATATATATATATATATATATTAACAAAATAATATAAAATAATTTGGTGATTTTCCAGTTAAATAGCTAAAAATATATATACGAATATCAAAATAATTTGGTGTGATTTTTATTTAAATAGCTGCAAATACATACAAATATTATAATTATTATATATTACAAATATTATATTATAATTAGGTCTGACTGGCTAGTTAAATGGCTAAAAATATATATAGAATTAATTTAAAGGACTGATTTTTCATAATTTGGCATGGTTTTTCATTAAATATCTAGATATTTTTAAAATATCATTTTAAATAATTTGGTTTGGTTTTCCAGTTAAATAGCTGAAAATATATAAAATAAAATTATATAAAAGTACTCATCACTACCCAAACTTTTGTTATACCTTTTTTTTTTTTTAATCTGATTTTTCCAATTAAATAACTAAAAATATAGAGAAATTATCTAAAATAATGATCCAGCTGAAATAAAATTATCTAAAATAAAGCTGAAAATATATCAAATAATATAATATAAAAGTGGTCATCACTACCTAAACTCATATATATATATATATATATATATATATATATATATATATATATATATATATACATATATATATATATATATTATCATAATGATCACATTATCATAATGTTTCAAATGAATTTAAGCTTATAAAAAGCTTAAAGCTTTTTTTTCCCCCAATAATTTTCTGTATAAAAATCCAAGATGGCATGCCATATTTTTCAAAATGGCATGACCTTCAAAAACTAGATTGAATGTTACAGTATCAAAAGACGTTTCATTTTCTCATAGTTTGAGATGATGCTAACGATGAGCTGTTTATTATATTTGTGTAGAGTCAGGAGGCGTGTGGGAATCTGACTCTGCAGCATCACATGCTGGAGCCGGTGCAGCGGGTTCCTCGCTACGAGATGCTGCTCAAAGACTATCTGAAGAAACTCCCGGAGGACGACCCCGACCGCAGCCAGGCCGAGAGTGAGAGATACACGCGTTTGGTTTTGCTTTTCCCACAATTCAAGCAACTATTATGTTTACAAGGACGGTTTTTTATGTTTTAAGCACAGTAAACTTATTTTGCACGGTTCTGTGAGCAACTGAACGTGATCATTTGAGAGAAAATAGAAGTGTTGTTTAGTTCCCAACTGCTTTCAGTTCCATAACTGGATGAGTCAGCTAAGATATCACTTCTCCTTCTCGTTTCCAGAGTCTCTGAACATCATCTCAATGGCTGCCACACACTCCAACATGGCCATCCGCAAGATGGTGAGAGACACTTTCACTTAACCTCCTAGATTAGTCAGACAAAGATGGCCTGTTTCCTTACTCCGTTTATGATTTTCATATGTGATTGTGGTCATAAATGTGATTTGATTGCCATTTTGTCTATTCAAACTATTTTTACATACATTTTTAAGAGTCAGTCCTGAATCCATTTTAAAGTTTTTATCCTTATGTAGGTTTTGAAATTGCTTTTATATAGTATTTCAACTTGTTATTCACCCTGAAAATGCATTGCATTGCATTGAAATACCAACCAACCGACAATCTGGCCCTGCAAGCCATTAGTGTTATGCTCTCTATAAAGTCTTCATTGGTTTTATATGCAGAAGTTCTCTACATGTATTTCAGGAGAACCTAAAGAAGCTCATGGAGATCTATGAGATGCTGGGAGGTGAGGAGGACATCGTTAACCCGTCCAACGAGCTCATTAAAGAGGGACAAATCCTAAAGCTGGCCGCCAGAAACACCTCGTCCATGGAGAGATACCTTTTCCTGGTTAGATGCTTCTTACTCTGTATTTTTGGCTGGTTTTCCATCTAAATATTCTTAAATCAAAATACATTTACTTGCAGCAAAACAAAGCATAAAGTCACTTAATTTAGAAGTGGGTTTTTTTTTCTTCTGCAGAAAACAAGATTTGTCAATTTGCTTCTCAAGTAAATGCATCTTGATTCAAGAATGTTTTTTGGCAGTGCGCGCCGTCATTTGGGAGTAAACCACGCCATCCTTTTCTTTTCACAGTTTAACAACATGTTGCTGTACTGCGTGCCCAAGTTCAGTCTGGTGGGCCAGCGGTTCACTGTGCGCACGCGGGTCGGCGTTGAGGGCATGAAGGTGCTTGGGACCTCCAATGAAGACTATCCTCACACTTTCCAGGTGTCGGGTAAGGAGCGAACGCTGGAGCTGCAGGCCAGGTGAGGGCAGATCCATGCGGATATAGAGAACAGCTTGTCTGTTTTAGCTCATAATGACTGTAGCTTTCTGTTGTTCACAGCTCACAGCAAGACAAAGAGGACTGGATCAAGGTATCAGTGTCATTCAGTTGCTCAAAGCTGCTTTAAATCTGAATTATATGAATGTAAGAATCAGGAAAGTATGGAAGTTTCTGCCACTGAATAAAAAATAAATAGGTTATTTCTCAGAATTGCATGATATAAACTCCCAATTGAGAGTTAAAAAGTCATAATTCTGAGATATAAAGTCAGAATTCTGACTTTTTTTCTCAGAATTACGAGCTTATATCACGCAATTCTGAGCAAAAAAAGTCAGAACTGTGAGTTTATATATATCGCAATTCTGACTTTATAACTCGCAGTTGCGAGTTTATATCTCACAATTCTGTGGAAAAAAAAAAAGTATAAAAAGTCGCAATAATCTTTTTCTTATTTTTTGTTCAGTTGTGGAAACAGGCTTCCATAGGAAAGACTGGTTTCCGCCACAGAATAAAAAATAAAAAAGGTAACTGGGGCTTTTTATATCACAATTCAGTCTCCTTTTCTTGCAATTCTGAGGGTAAAAAGGTGAATTGTGAGATTTAAAATTACCTTTATTTTATTATTATGTGGCAGAAATTTGTGACTTTCTGTCTCACAATTCTGACACTTTTTTTTCCCCCTCAGAATTGCAAATTGATATCTCATATTTCTGTTTTTATCTTGTATTTTGAGCTTTTATCAGAACAGTCCAGAGCTGTGAGGAAATGTCCAAATTGTGAGATAAAAGGTTGAAATTACCTTTTTATTTATTTTTTTATTAAATGGCAGAAATAAACTTGTGACTTTTTATTTCACAACTCTTAATTGCGATATATAAACTCACAATTGTGAGAAAAATGTTTATATATTTAATTCTGAGCATATATGTCTGTTTAAGATTTTATTCTTAGAATTGCAAGGAAAATAAATATAAAACTGAATAAATATATAACTAAATAAGGATATAGCTAAACTAAAGAAAGATATATTTAAACTAAATAAAAACAAACTATATAAAGAAACCGTTAGTTGCTAGTTTATATCATTCTGAATTGTGAGACATAAACTCAAAATTAAATATCTAAAAGTCTTTCTCACAATTGCGAGTTCATATCCTGCAATCAAGAGTTGCAAGGAAAAAAGTCAGAATTGTGATATTTAAAAAGTTGCAATTACTATTTGATTTTCTTTTTTTTATTCCACGGCAGAAATAAAGCTTCCATAGGAAAGTTTCAATGTAGGCTGTTTGCTTTCTAGGCGTTCCAGAAGACCATTGAAATCTTTCAACAAAAGAACGAAACATTCAAATCAGCCTCTAAAGAAGTGGCGGATGAGGTTTCTGTAAGTAGAAAGAGCATACTGGTCATGCATAAAGACGACTGTGGTGGGGGTCGAGGGGGAAATCTTCCCTTATCTGTGCTCATGTGTTTTTCAGAAAGAGGAGTTGGGGAAGAGAGCCCCGCGCTGGATTCGGGACAATGAAGTGACCATGTGCATGAAATGCAAAGAGCCCTTCAACCCTCTGACTCGCAGGAGACACCACTGCAGGGCATGTGGATACGTGAGTTTGCATGTACACGTTTATCTGGAAATCTAAACGAGCACTTCCTGTTCAAAACTCAGACCGTTTTAATGTGCTCCAAAGATTAGGTAACGTTTTGAAATGTGCCTTAGGTTGTGTGTTATAAATGTTCGGACTACAAGGCATCGCTGAGGTACGACGGCAACAAATTAAACAAGGTGTGTAAAGACTGTTACTTCATTCTGACCGGAAGAGCAGATGCTGAGGAACCAGTCAGCGGGAAGAAAAGAGGAATTCTTGAGGTACGTCTTATTGATGTGTTTTTTTGTTTGTTTGCATGAACCATTTTTGAAATAACCTTGATTTCAGAGGTGTAATGAGTTCCTGAAAACCATATTTGAGTAAAAGTACAGATACCTTACAGTGAAAATGACTCCATTAGAAGTTACAAGCCACCAATTCCAAAACAACTTGAGTAAAATATGTATAGTTCAGTCATGAAACTCTAGATGGCGCAGGCTGACGGGTATTAGCGTAACTGATGATATTCACAGCTTTAAACGACTTGGCACAAGCTGATTGGTTCATGTTTGCATACGCAGTCGATGAGCTTGCTACTTTACATTTAAATGACTGGTTAGCATTCACTTGAGCATTTGCAGCACGCTTTCAGAGTTCCTCTGAAACCCACACCTTCCCCAGCTCCACCTGTATAGATCTGCTACAGGTTATTTTATATGCTATTTGTGCAGCAGCAGTATGTCTTAAATATATGTTTCATAAAGCAAGTTTACCAAACAAGCCAGGCTTATTTCAGTTAAGGTCATTGCACACTGAGTCTTAAATTTTCGCACGTTGAAAAATAAATGCAACCTCACGTTATGTCAATCACGTTTACACACTGCCTCTGAAACTTTCGTCCGTCATAAAAAACATTCTGATCGTGTTCGATTTTCTGTGTTTTCCGCCTCTGTAGCAAGCATTTTGAGAGGTGTTTTGACAATTCAGAGCCACTGTACAAGCGAATGCCAAAATGCAGAATGGCGATTGTCAAGTTCACCCACTTGTAAAGATCCTTGCACACCGAGTTGACAGAAATTGGTGGTCGTCTTTATCACTTGCAAAGCATCAAACTGAGCCACTAACATCCTGAAGTAAACTTTGAATCATCTGTGATAATTCTGCTGCTCCTTAATAAGGAGGGGGAATCTCAGGATTGGATGGACCCAATATTTCCTTTCTTTTTCTCTTTTTAAAAAGCGAGAGGACAATAAAATCATCCTCACTGCTTTGAAGACTCCATTTAGTACTATTTTGCGAATTTTTTCACAATGGATTAATTAATACGTATCGGACTCAGTGTGCAAGGTTTCTGTCCGTGATGAATTTTTAGGATAACAAATACGAAAATTTCAGACTCGGTGTGCATTGACCTTTAGTCTGACTTATTTTGAAGCAAATAAACTGACAATAATTGGCTTATTTTGAACCAATAAACAATAGGTTATGTACGAACTGAAATGAACCTGGCTTATTTGGTAAACTTGTTTTATGAAACAGGCCCCTGGGGAAACTAATCGAGGGGAACCAATGACCAAACTCGCTACAAACACCATGGGAGACAGGAAGTGACAAAAATCTAAGAGAAGGCACAGAGAACATGTAACACAAACAAGAAAGAGTTGATTTATGAAGAGAGCAATCACATTTATTTTCTAAAACCAAAAAAAAACTATATCCCTCAAAAAGGTCTCTTAATAAAATAATGTTAAGTACAATTAAAAAGTCAAAGCCTTCTTGCACTGGATGTGCTGGTTTGGGCCTCATTGCCAGTCCTCATCTCATTTATAAAACACCTGTAAATCACAACTACTAGCTAAGGAACTCACTTTCACATAAAGTAGCCGTGTTGACAAGTTTGGGTGAGTAAGGGCAAAACGCACAAGATATAGTACTTTCAGTGCGCTGCAGTTGGTCATATCACTTCTTTTGTAGCAGAAAAAAAAAAACAGCTGCAGAAAAAGATATGGTGCCATGCAAAATGTAATGTGTAACTGCAACACTCATTGCTAATGGAGTAAAGAGTACAGTGCTTATTCAAAAATGTAGTTATGTAGAGAGTAAAACTTGCTAATGTCTTTGATACTCAGTAAAACTACATTGTCCAAGAAGATACTCAAGTACAGTAATTACATTTACTCAAATACTTTACACCTCTGCTTGATTTTTTTGTTTTCTCCTCTTGACCTTTACCAGATTGAAGCAGCTCAGGTCTCAGGAAACAGTTTCCTTTGTGGCTTCCTGCAGTACAGTACAGACCGAACTAAACCGTGTCAGAGGGTGTGGTGTGTTATTCCGCAGCACGACGCGCTTGTTCTTTACCTGTATGGCGCTCCACAGGTGAGAGATGCAGTGTAGTCGAGCTCGCATGCATCAGCCGTTCAATGATGCGATATACACCAAATGGAAATGACTACAAAGTAATAAATACTTTAAAAAAAAAACACAATTTGTGTAGCTTGCTTCACATTATGTTAGCTTGACAAAGCAATGCCCTAGCAAACACTCAATCACCTTAGTAACCACTTAGCAACACCCTAGCAACCACTCAGAACAACTTAGAAATCACTTAACAACATCCTAGTGACCATCTGAAACATTAGCAATCATTTAGAGCACCTTAGCAACACCCTAGCTTTAATAACTTATCTTGTCTACTTTTGAAATATTACAAAGTAGTTCACCCAAAAATTAAAATTACCCCATGATTTACTATCCCTCAAGGCATCCTGGGTGTATATGACTTTCTTCTTTCAGACGAATACAATCAGAGTTACATTAAAAAAAAAAAAAAGTTCTGGATTTATAATGGCAGTGAATGGGTGTTGAGATTTTGAAGCCCAAAAAAGTACGTCCATCCATCATATAAATGACTCCACATGGCTCTGTGGGGTTAATAAAGGCCTTCTGAAGTGAATCGATGTGTTTGTGTAAGAAAAATATCCATATTTAAGACTTTAGAAACCATAATCTATAGCTTCTGCTAACTGTCATACACGTTTACGAGTGAGTGGCATTCCGGCGGATCCTGTAGGATGTAGCTGTAGTGTAAGCTCGGGTGAGAAGTGACAAATGCAGAAGTGAAAAGGAGATGACACTGGTCATTATAAGTACAGAATGAGGATTTGTAGAGATAAATGTCAGAGGATTAGCTGTAAACAAAACTTGGTTCTCGTGAGACTAGCATGTTCGCACCGGAGCTTACACTCGCTTATTCTCTTGTGAACACACATACGACAGTTAACAGTTAGATATTCTTTTCTTACACCAATGCAGAAGGCCTTTATTAACCCACGGAGCCATGTGGAGCACTTTTTGAGATGGGTGGATGCACTTTTTTGAGCTTCTAAATCTCGACCCCCTCACCCCCTCACTGCCATTATAAAGCTTGGAAGAGCCAGGACATTTTTAATATAACTCTTATTGTATTCGTCTGAAAGAAGAAAGTCATACAGCTAGTATGGCTTGAGGGTGAGAAAATCATGGGATAATTTTCGGCCTTAAATGAGTCTGGTTTCTCTGGGATTTTGTTCTCAGGATGTCAAAGCCCAGTGTACTATCCCGCTCCTGGGTTACCAGGTTGAGGACGTCCAACGGTCTGTGGATCATCCTCCCACCAGCTTCCGTCTGTGCCAGTCCAAATCTGTCCACTGCTTCACTGCTGACACAGAGGAAGTGAAACTGCGCTGGCTGAAAGTGATACGCAAGGCCGTGATCGGGGAGATGCCAGAATGCCAGACGCCAGTCGATGACGACCTTGCCAACGGTTGCCATGAAGGCGTGCCTGATGGTACCTGAAAAAGACAAGGCAGTCTTCCAGCTTTTGAACTGTTACGCGTGTAACTCAGTGGAATAGAATGTGAAACCTTACAGAACAGATTGGATTTGTTTGGGAGTGTATAAATAGATTTTTCATACCATTCTATATGCAGATTAACATCAGATATTTTAATGTATTATAATGTCGACCTCAATCAGACTGGTAAAAACATTCAGTGTGTGATTGTTTAAATCATTATATTGTCTTAGTTTACAAAGTTTGTTTGCAGACCAATCTCAGCAAAGTCCGAATTATGCTTTGTGATTTATTAGCCTTTCTCTTTGTGACATCATGTTTTATGTATATTTTAAATTTGTAATGTTAATATGCTGTTTGTCACTGTCCCTAAGATTTATGCACTTTATTGCTTTTTGTAAACCTGGACATTGACATTAAAATTAATTAATAAAGGTTAAGCTCCATCGCCTTAATCCTTAGACCTCTCTGTAGCTACCATCTGAATCCCCTAGAGACCAATTTCAACACCTAAGCAACAGCCTAGCAACCAGTCAAAATGTTGTAGCAACAACCTAGGTAACATCTGAAACCCTAGAAACCACTTGAAAATCTAAGCAACACTTTAGCAACCACTCAGAACTTCCATAGCAACATTCTAACTACCATTTGAAACTGTAGAAACCACTTAGAACACCTAAGCAACACCCTAGCAACCACTTAGAACACCAAAGCAACATCCTAGCTATCATCTGAAATTATATAAACCAATTTTCAATACCAAAGCAAACACCCTAGCAAGCACTCGGAAAGCCGTAGCAACATCCTAGCTATCATCTGAAACTGTAGAAACCATTGTGACCAACTGACATCCTAGCAAACACTCTGAACACCTTAGCAACCACTTCAAAAATCAATCACTTAGCAACATCAGTCTTCAGTTTCCACGAACAGACAGAAACACAAGAAATTACACCATCAGAAACCTAAGAAAAGCCATAATAACAACATAAATGGTCCTTTTCAACTGAAAACATTTTATTCTTAATGCCAGGATGACATTGTAAAAATATAAATATAAAATACAGCACACAGAGAAAATGTGGAAGAGAATGTGAATCATTCTGTGTGAATACTGTGTTTTTGTCAAACTTGAAGTCTAATCGGTTTTCAAGCGCTTCACATTTCTCACGACGAAAACGGAGGCAACGGGAGGAATACGGTTGCTTTCCAAAAGCAGATGAAACTCTGTGGTAGGTAAATACATTGAAGCGGAAAGGAAATTCCCATTAGCAATGAATGGCTTAAAGCTAATGTCCTCATAAAGGAGAAAAACTTAAATTACTACACTGAACAAAGACTTGCCTCAACTCTGTTATTCTCTGTTATTGTGTTATTCTCACTTCCAAGTAACCAAGTACCCTGCTAAAAAAAACAATAGAAGCCCAATAGAAACCATCACAGAAATTCCAATGGTTTCCATTAAAATACCATTATAATCCATTAGCTTTTCCCAGTAAAACCATTATAAAATCCTTTTTGTAGTGTAAAATTCCTTTTTTTCTATCCCACCAATAGAATCCATCATATACCAGTAGACACCATTATAGCTTCCATTAAAACCAATACAATTCCCATTAAAACCATTACATTTTCTATTGTGTTTTGGCCAGGGTTCTATTGTTTTTTTGTTTTTTCAGATGGGTAGCCTAATCTAATAGGCAAAATTTCTGAAACGTGACGAAGTAAGGTATAGTTCATCCCAAAAATTACCATTATGCCATTTTTACTCATCCTCATTTCTTTGCAAACCTGTATGACTTTATTTCTTTGGAACACAAAATAATAGTTTTTGATAATGACAGTCAATAGGATAGAAAAAGCTTTGGACCACATTGACTTTCATCGTAATGGACAAAAATAAATAATAAAATAAAATAAAAATCATATCCTCTTTTGTGTTCCACAGCAGAAATAATACATTAAATGCATGCAGAAAGTTGAAATTGACATTAAAAGAATTGCAAATTGAGAAGAATAACTGATACAGACACATGGACAGTTTATTTACAAAGCATTTTAATAAAAAGTAATTAAATACATATTTTTAAAAAATAATTTCATGTTGACGTGGGACATTGGTAATTATATATAAAATATTTGCTCTACCTGATTAAATATAAAGCTAATGATTACAGTTAATAATTATTGTAATCAATATTGTTTCCATTTTTTATTTTTAATAATATTTAAAAAAAAAAATACAAATAAAATCTAGAAAAGGGGGTTTCATTGTACAACCTGGTGGTCCCCATGTTTACATCGCGTGACCAGATACATACTATGCCATTTATCTTAGAAACTCACCTTATTATCATTATTAGACACTTGAAATTACAGAATAAATTAATAAAGGGTGACAAATAAATGTGAATAGGGCATTTCAACCATGACATCTGTAAATAAATACTTTTGCATGATGCAGCATCCAAGCTAATAGGTCCATCTCAAAACGTATGCAGATAATCTATGCAAAACTAACCGAATACCAGCTCTTCTACTGACTTTTGCTATTTGTAGCTTTATTATGGGAATTTAAAATGACCCAATTTTTAAAACATGTAAAAATGTATTGTATTACAGTGCAAGATAATATCAAGACTGCAAGCATTAAAAAAAAAACACAATGCATGATGTACGTGCATTAAATAATATAATTTAGGTCTATAAAAAGGTTTTTGGTAAAACTCTCAATTCTAAAAATACAGCAACTTTTTTAAAATGAAAACACTAATGTACTTCAATGAGGAAATGTAATGTTTGTCTTCAAGCTGAACGTTTCTCCACACCCTGTTTAATGCCTAGCACCAAGTGTAGGAACCAGTTAAACTGCACCGTCCAACCCTTGTCCCGGCAGATCTCGATTTGGTCCAAGAAGTGTTGTTTGGCCTCGTCCTCCGAGCGTCCGACCGTCAGCGCTTCCCTTATGTACTCAATGTCCTCCTTGCTGGTCAGCTGAGGCATGCCAGTCATCAGCATCATGGAGAACAGAATGATCAGCAGGTTGGTGTGGTTTCTCAGAGCCAGGTAGGCCTTCAGGCAGACGTTCTGCAATTATGAGGCAGATTACGTTTAGTCACAGCAGAGGAGTCTGTTGCTAACAGGTGAAATAGTAAGAATGTACCTGAAACTGGAGGAAATGAGAGCTGCTTTTTTTGCTCGTCGTGCTCATCACATAGAGAAAATCAGGAGTCAGCACAAAAGGAACTCGCTCCTTGCTGATCCCCATGAAACTCTTGTAGTTTCCAAGTATGTGACCGAAATCAATGTGGAATAGGTTACCTAGTTGAAAACACATGCATTTTGTTATTGTTCCTTGAACTGGTTAACTAATGAAACATTCAAGTTTCAATACAAGCTGAGCTCAAACATCAGCATCTGCGGCACAGTTTTAATGAGCATAAAAAAAATTATAACATTTTATAAAGCGGATATCAAGGGTGCACAATGCAAGCAAATAGGGCCAATTTTTGCAGGTTTATAAATGATATAAAATCACTTAGACAATTCGTCCGTTAAAACTTGTGTATTATTTGAGCTGTAAAGCTTTTTCAATCAGCATTTTTACAGCCGTTTGGGGATTTTAGGGTTTATAGCATTGAAAGGCATAAAACTGGTTGTAAGAAAAAGTTAGTTTATTTATAAAATTTGAAGATAGTAAATTATGTTCCACACCAAAGCCATATTAACACATCTTGTGGCTATATATGAAAGATTTAAGCTTAAAATACTGAACCCTAAATAAAAGAAAACAACATTAATAATTATTATTATTTAGGGTTCAGTATTTTAAACTCAAGTCTTTCATATAATATAAATATTGTTTTATTATTGTTATATTATTATTTAATTTCAGCTTTATTTTAATTACAGATAATAGTTTTAGTTAACAATAACCAGTTAACAATAACAATAACAAAACGGATTCACTTCAATGGTAAGTACCACACTGTGTGTATAAATAAATAAATATTTTTTTATTTATTTAATTTTATATTATTATTTTTTTTTGGTAATTAACATTATGCCCCAAATGCTGTCGACTGAGCTTAACTTGAACATAACCTGGAATCTGGAATATTCCTTTAACAGCCATTTTCTAGCAGAGAGGTTCCTGTAATAACAATAATTACCTGTCTCTGTAATCATTATGTTGTCATTGTGACGATCACCGATGCCCAGGACATAAGTTGCCACGCAATACCCTCCACAGGAGAACACAAAGCGTTCAACAGCCTGCTGGTGCTGAAGAGGTGGTGTGGGATGGAAAAATGCACAAACACATCACAAATGCATGACCTTTTTTACATTTGCGTCAAGCAAACACAGACATGCAAACAAGCAAACATCTGACGTATGACCTAACCCCCTTATCAGAAGCTGAACTTGACCAAACCCACCGACGATGGTACACGAGTGTTCAAAAATAGCACACTGGATGTGTCTAGGTGCTGTGTTTGGTCTCCACAAAGGCAAACTCTCTCAAACAAAGACTCTAATGCACCAGGAAGTGAGAGGTTTCCTTCCTCTTTAGCACATACAACAGTATAAATGGAAATAACATACCTTGTCCTCATTCACACACTTTTCACGAAGCCACTGGCTGAGGATCTCATCTTTAAAAGCTCCGGTGTTCCCGACAGTACTTTGCTGAATGTTTGCAATAGTAGTGGCATCCTTCACTATTTCAATCATTCCTAGCAGAGGAACATGAGGAATTCACCATGTTGTTTGACTCAAAGCAGTGTGTTATGCATTTACGTTTTTAATTGCTTTTGCTTAATAACTTAAAAAAAACAACAAATAAACACATCAACCACAATTACCGATTTTATTTCCAGTGGAAATACATCCATATGGTAACAAGGAAAGATCCAAAGACTCCAGTTCCCAGATAGACTCCATTATCAGTAAAATCTGAGAGAAACAATGGTCTACTTGAGAGACAGCACTGATAATGTTGGTCACGACTGCCAGCTTGCATTTAAATGATGTCTACCTGTAATATCAACATGTCCTGACGAAGGTCATCCCCATCTTTAAAGATGATCCCAATTGTGTCACTCGACAAGGTGGTGGGGTCGGCTCGTTTGAACTGCAGCCACAAGGGTTTCTTCTTGGATGCCATCACTTTGCATTGTTCAATCTACAATTAATAATATGGTGCAATAAATAATGGGTGCATTGTCCAGGACTATTCATTTAAAAAAATGTCTTGTTAAGGATGCTTTTAGAGGATATTCAAGGAATATTCATGGTTATGCTCAACTGACAACACTAGTGTTGATTACCACAATTATTGATTTCCACTCATCCCAGTAAGAGACAATGGAAGTCAATGGGGCCAATTAGTACACATAGAACTTAGTGAAATTAGAAGCACTGTAGCTCAGTAACAACTGAAATGGAAGAGATCCGTATGGTTTTACGTACCACAAGCGCCCCTGCCCGTAGGCCTGGGTCGTAAGGCACTCTAAAGCTGTCTGGTAACCCTAACGTCTGCAGACCTTCCAGTTTCTGACGCAGCTGAAAAACAACTACATTGTTCCCACAACATTAGATATGCATTGCATTTGCCTATTGCAATATGATAAGGACAAACACTGGCTGCGGTTATCACCTTGTGCGGACACGTCATACTTTTCAGCAGACATTTGCTTAATCTCACGAGTGACTTTTTGCAAGGCCTCTGTCATCTCCACCTGCTTCCTGAAGTCCTGCAGCATGGCTTCACCACAGCCACGGAGGTAAGCTTCAAGTATTACGGCATACCTCTGCTGATAGTGCATGGATTGAGCGATTTCGCTACGCAGGAACCAGAACAAAAAATGGCCGATCCGCTTGCTCTGTGAAGGAGTCACAGGAGTTAAACCCGAGAACTCTTTAAAAACATAAAAACTGACTGTAGACAGATGAGGTTCTGACTTACTCTAAGCGCACGTTTGAGAAGAAACCTGGCGAGTGCGCTGTCATGGTACGGTTCAAATTTTACAGCCTACAAAACAAATAAGCAGCAACAAAGATTAAGATTCTTTGGCTGATGATACACGGGGCAACATTTTGAACAATTTTGCTGGCCAGCTTTTTTTAGCAATATTTCTTGGGCACTTTTCCATTGAGAATGGGTAACATATTTCTATCTGGATATTTTAGATCAGTCGTGGGCCTTGTGTCTCACCTGGTTGCTTGTTGACGGCAGCATTGCCAAAAAAGCTGCCCCGTGTATCATCATTTGAGTTGCACAGGAATGTCACACTACATGGTTCATTTTATGTAAATGTTTACTTTGCATGGTGATTTTAATAGCCAGCTGAAGTCTCTTTGTTAATGTTGAGTTGTTTTGTCTGAGAAGTTATGCAAAAGCAACCACAGTGTGTTGTAAATACCCGAGCCTCACCTGAACAAGCTGCAGGAGGTACCGCAGGACATCATCATCTTCCAGAGTCTCCAACTTCCGGACGGCCATAGTGCGCACATTTTCATCAGAGAAGTGGCAGTCCAGTAACTGTAGAGCCAAACCCACATCTAATGAGCTTCGGTCCCATATGGTGCTCCTTTCAAGAAGACAGTGCGTTATCGTTACAGCCTCTTGTTTGCCCCACTTAACCGAGGAAAGAAACTTCGGATAGGCTTTGGGATCCTTCATGCACTCTTGCCGGAAATGCCAAAGCAATTCTTTATCTTCGGAGCTGAGCGGATGCAAAGGGTCGGTAGCAATTATCTGCTCGAACTGTTTGCGCAGATGGTTGGGCATCTCTCTTTGCCCTCGCTCCCCTTCCATTTCCGAGTCTGGAGAATCCTTGCTTTTGGGAAGGGCCACAGGGTAGCAGTACTTGTCCAGGAGAATGGCAACAGCCATGGAGCTGTTCTTGTCCGGGTTGGTTGCAGACGTGAGCTTGTCTGCGTTCACGCTGCTGTTATCCTCACTCTTCTCAGGCATCTTCCACATGTGCAAGATGAACTCTCCTTGTCTTAGCAGGGAGCGGTGGTCCACCAGTAGCAGGTTGACATAGTACAGCAGGCGGCTCTTGTTTTTGCATTCGCTTTCCTTGGACGTTTGAGTCTGCGCTTTTCCACACGACACCTGCAGGCTAAGTCGGGCACCTTTGGGTAAGTCCTTGATCTTTATGTTGAACTCCAACCAGGTGTTCCAGAGCACCTCCTCTGTGAAGGGTTTGGAGATTGTCCTTTCTTGGGCCAGCAGCTGTTGTCCGTGGAATATACTGGCTTCTACAAACACAATCAACTCGGAATTGCGTGGCAGCACTGGTATGTCAATCCCCAAGATCTTCACCCTGAATTTACGATTGCAGTCCCAAAGGGAGATGGTAAACACCTTCTCATGGTCTTTCTCAGTGATGGTCAGCTGTTCATGAGTACCAGCGACACCGGTGCAGTCATCAACCTGAGACCAGTCCTCTTTTTGGACCACGTCTTGTTCTGGGTCTGGAGGATGCTCTAAAACCAGATGGATCTCTTCACCGTTTTTAAGACACTGTCTGATCCAATGGAAATCTTTGATGGCGTAGTTGCCATATAGGTATTCCTCTCTTCCACAAACCCTCAAAACAAAATCGGATTCACTGACGTCTTCCGATATGCCTAGAATTGCTCGCTTTTTTGTTATCTTGGCAAAGAAGCTCTGAAGAACCTGGACAGGTGTGTCATCTATAGACACCTTAATAGTCTGGCTTGTTGTGTCCTTGTGTATCACTACCAGGATGTGATTGTTGCTTATTTTGCTCATCAGGTATTCAGGGAGAGGCTTTGTGGTCATCCATGGATCCATTGAGTAGAGTTTGGGATCTCGATCAGACAGCTCAATTCTCCGGGGGGTCAGTAGCTTTCTTCGCGTGAACTCCAGTTCGTCGTCATGGACGTTGCTGACATCTGTAACATCATATCCGATTAGGTGGTTCAGAAACCGTTGATATTGAAGTGAATCCTCAATAGGCTGCGTTCTAACAACCAGGTGAATCTTCCCGACCTCTTTTCTCAATGCTTTCCAATATCTGATACAGTCAAGGGTTTGGAACACCTGCTGCTTGTCGTAGATCTCATACCAGTTGCCTTTCTTCTGGTAGAGCAGCATGCAGTGGTCCGGAGAGTATTTTTGGTAAAATTCAGGGCACAACTTAGTGGTTACCGCTCTGTGCCAAATCTGAACCTTCACCTGCTCTACCGTCCAATTGCCAGTCACGTCTATATGCAATGTGTCTGGGTTCCTGCTATTTTTGTTGGTGGTGGGAAGTACAAACTCTACAGCTATATTATCTGTCGATACAGCTGAGGTAGATGTAAATGCTTTCATCTTTCTTCTTCTCCTCTTGTTTTCCTCTCTACGAACTACTGGTGGTTCATCATCACTGGCTTGGTGTTCCATAACCAATGCTAAATTTGTAAAAGAAAGGGTTTTTTTTTTTTTACACAAAGGATTAGGACTGGTTATGTTCATGCACATATATGAAAAACCACCACAGATCACCATCACAATATTTTGACAATGAATTATTTATATTCTAATTATTAACCCCGCCCCCATCTTGAATATTTGGCAATGAATGAGTTAATAAATAATTTTTTAAAAATCTATAAATATTACAATTTAATAATTAGACCTGAAGTATCTTCCTAAATAAATAAATAAATAAAAATAAAAATCCATAAATGCACGGGACTCCATCAACACTTAAAATAGCTGTATAGGAGGTGAACGTGAAAAAATGCTTCTGAAGAAATAGAAGCACACCAAATATCACTTGTTAGTTTTACTGAGACATTTCTAGATATATTCTAGTTATTACGGGGTTACATTATCTAACACACTATCTAATACGAGTTAACGTTCACTTCATGCAAAGGAAGTCACCAAAGCAGGAAGCAAAAATGTGCTAAGCCCTTCAAACAACAATAACAATCTTTAAAAAAAGCAGAAAAGTTCGCAAATAACGCAAACCGAATGTCACTGCAATGAATTTGTTTCCTACACTGACCAGTTTGCAAGCGGAAACTTTGAAAGGAACATTTCCATGTTGTAGAAACACACAGCAAATGCGGAAGTTTCTTAAAATAATAACACTCTGAAAAGTGTTATATTTACAGTAAAAACACAAGTGTTTTATCTATGGTGCAACGTTACTGTTGCACAAATTAATAAGACAAACTGATTATAACACTGACAGATCAGAAGTAACGGTTTTGCCGGAAGATTGCCGTAAAAAAAGCAGAAAAAATAATAAAACTCACCGTTCAACAAACGCAGAGCCAATGACCCTGAAGGCGGTCGGGTAAATGCTTATACATGGATGCAGTAAAACTCAGTACAGACCACATGAAAGTAAAACGCTCTTATTCCAGCAGTTATTACTCCAAAATAAAGGCGATCAGTCACAGAAGCGCGTTTCTCCTCCTCTCACCATCTGATCACGCATGACGGATTCCGCTGCTGCTCCCATTGGCCCGACACGTTCAGCCACTCTCTACAGAATACCTTGTAGGATGTTTTTAAAAAAAAAAATGCAAATATGTTTTGCATAGACAATACGGGTTTTATATTTTATAACGATACGGATTTAAAATGCAAAGTTTATTATGAATATTAAATCAGGTATTTTCCAGTTCATGCACTCAAGAATCGAGGCACTGTTCTTTGCCCTGACCTTGCGTTATTAATTTTTCATAATGCATTGACGCATTATTTGGACTGGATTTTCAATAACAACCCCTCAGCTTTATTTTTATATTTTTAATTTTATAATATATTCTTATTAGTCAAATTGCAAAAGGATATATATATATATATATATATATATATATATATATATATATATATATATATATATATATATATATATATATATATATATATATATATATATATATATATATATAGTAATTTTATAAGGGATATTATTTTTACTTGTAAACAACACAAAAACTGGTGCAAGCAAACTTTTATGATCTAATTAAAGTTTTAAAGTCCATGTTTTTCGTCCAGTATGTCAAACTTTCACTATGTTACTTGTGCAATGGTGTCCTCTAGTGGTGTGTTAGAGGCACGCATTAATAATCTAATAATTTAGATTTATTCACTTAAATTTTAACAACATCTCATCTACATTTTTAAATCCTCCATTGGTTTATATATATATATATATATATATATATATATATATATATATATATATATATATATATATATATATGTATATGTATATGTATATGTATGTGTGTGTGTGTGTGTGTGTGTGTGTGTGTGTGTGTGTGTGTGTGTGTGTGTGTGTGTGTGTGTGTGTGTGTGTGTGTGTGTAATAAATAAATAAATAATAAATATACATAATTTATAACTTAATTTAATATTATTTATTTATTTAATGTACATAAAGGTTATTATGTGTGTGTGTGTGTGTGTGTGTGTGTGTGTAATAAATAAATAAATTATAAATATACATAATTTCTAACTTAATTTAATATTATTTATTTATTTAATGACAATAAAGGTTATTTGAAGGTTATTTAAAATAAAGGTGCTTTAAAGCCTCTGACCGTCCAATTGGCTGTAAATGTCAGCTCAGCAACTATTTAGCCATATAAGCATGACATTGTAACATTTCAAAATCATTGCATAACACTCCATATGCATTTCCTTGCTGTTACACCGAATGACAGAAGACTAAACGTATTACTTCATGTAACCAGCAAAAACAGCAGACTGCTAATTTGTTACTTAGATCAATGTGTTTTTATCCTAGATTAGAAAGCTTAATATTTAATGGCCCTTCTGGCTCCTGCTCTGTCCATTATAAGTAACTGCACTCACTGATCTGTAGAACAGACGTCACTTACAGTGCCTTTCGCACAGCCAATCAGAGAGCGGCTACAACAGCCCTGTGATTGGCTGAGTTTGAGGCGGTGGGCCTTGTCCTGACGTCGTTGTCAGTTCAGCCAGAGATTGGTCAGACCTTCCCATTAAAGGCATACACAGTCATGTATATATGATAAACCTTGATAAATCATATATTTACTAAATTTGAAGTTGTGAAAGAACACTCACGCACCCATTGAGCTTTGCAGTTAAGTTTATAGCTTTATAAGTTATATGTGACTCTGGACCACAAAACATAAGTCATAAGTAGCATGAGTATAACTGTAACAACACATTGTAGCCTATAGGTCACAATTATTGATTTTTCTTTTACGCCAAAAATCATTAGGATATTAAGTAAAGATTTTGTTCCATGAAGATATTTTGTAAATTTCCTACAGTAAATATATAAAAACTTAATTTTTGATTAATAACATTGCTAAGAACTTAATTTGGACAACTTTAAAGGTGATTTTCTCAGTATTTAGATTTTTTGCACCCTCAGATTCCAGATTTTCAAACAGTTGCATCTCGGCCAAATATTGTCCAATCCTAACAAATCGTACATCAATGGAAAGCTTATTTATTCAGATATCTTAAAAACTGACCCTTATGACTGTTTTTGTGGTCCATGGTCACATATAGTTATAAAAGTTAAAATACAATCAAAAACATCATAATCAATATCATCATAAACTGCATTACAGGATAAATACAATTAAGAATATATATGGCACCCCTTGTAAATAAAATGCAAACTAAATAATAATAAAAATAATTAATGATAATAATATACAAAACAGTAAAGCAAAACATCAAATTAAGAACTTTCTAATAAAAACAAATGATCAGTATAATTTGATACATTTCTTTTATAATACTTTCTGTTTCATCCATTCACTTTCCCGTAAGCGCCACACCTCGCCCCCTGCAATGACGTCCGGGTCACCTTATCCCCTGATTGGCCAGTCCACCCAGTTCGGTCCCGCCCATTCTGATTCCGTCACGCACCCTCCTCAGCGACGGGGGTTGGTTGAGAGTCCGCGCGGCGGAGAGGGAACAACAGAGCTGACAGCAGCGCGCGACTCCAGTCACGTCAAGGGGAAGATGGAGCAGCACACAGGCGCCGCGGAGTTCAACATCTTGTTAGCTACTGACTCCTACAAGGTGAGCAGAGAGCCACAGCCCGGCCCAAACCGAGCTGGGCCCGGTGTGCTGTTGTATACCGGCGAACCTGTGAGTGAGAGGAAAATAAGGGAAAGAGAACGAGAAATGAAGGTGGTTTCATCCTTCAGGCCGTTAACGGTTGAGTCAGTGTCAGTCAGGTCGGTAGGCCGAGTGTGTGTGAGGAGAAACGACAGGTATATCTTCATCTGTATTCCTCTTTAGTAGATTATGTGTGTTTATGTCGGAAATAACGGATTACGAGCAGATAAGAGTGTGAATTACACCTAAAGGGCAAGAGGCGCGGGTCCTGAGGGGGATTTCTCTTCAGAAACAAAACTGAAAGCACTTGCTTGCTCAGGAAATGAACGTACGTTACTGCACAACGGAATCAGTTAAAGTTAATCAGCATTCAGTGTTTCGCTTATTTAAGCGATGTAATATAACGGTGAGATATGATTTTAACTGATAGCTGTGCAAATAACCTACTAACGTTACTATACCTAGCCTATTAGTAATAGTCACCAGTATGACTCAGTTTTTTAGAAATTGCTGACATGTTCTGTTTTCTAAATATATTCTGAAATACATTAGATTATTGCATTAAAAAAATCAAGTTTCAAAATGCAACACATTTCGTGTTATTGTACTGTAAAACAATGAAATGTGAGATATGTTTTTTTTTTATATGCATATACTATAAAGTGGACCGCACTGTACATTCTAATGTAAAGAATATGACACTACTATTCTGTGTACTACATACATAGGTCCTTATGTGTAGTCTAACACTGTTATTATAAGCCAAAATTAATCATTAGAAAAACTGAAATAAAGCGACGATGTTAGTTTTGGAGACAAAAATCTGTTTTCTGTATATAAAAGAAAATATATAAAATACAGAAGTGACCATAAAATGGTTTATGATGCACTGTATTGTAAAAGGATTTTATATCTCACATTCAGTAAGCTGCCTGGCGACGAGTAATGTTGTAAAACATTTAAATAACATTAGTTTACACATTAAATTGGGAAGCCCTAAAATGCTGAAACTGAAATCGAAACATTAAACTGAAAGATAAATGAAAGTCATTTAGTGAAACTAAAATACTGAATTGAAATTTAAAAACGAATAATTTTATAGTGCAGCTGTCTAAACTAATTTTACAAAAGTAAAACAGAAATTAAACGTTAAATTCAGGTTAACAAAATGACTCGCACTTAGCATTTTGCACTGCTGACGTTCATACATACAACATATCTGTCGAGACTTGTCAACATGTGAGGCAACCAAAATGTTTCCATTTAAGGAATGATCAAAAGCAGTGTCATAACCTTTGTATCTGTATTAATCTTAAAATATCAATTGTATGCAGGTTTTACTTTGCCGTCCTGAAGTTGTTGCTCACTTTTCACCTCAACTCTGTGCTCTCTGTCCTTGGGTCCAGAGTGGCGACATTGACTGCTGTTGTGTCTGTTATGTTGTGGATATGGTCTCATCTATGTTTAATCAGTGTTTTCTTTCGTGAGTACTGCTAGAGGACGGGAGTGGATGCCTTTGTCTTTTATCCTCCCACCATGGATGTAATAGGATTCTCGTGTTTCGCGTTGAGGCTGATGATACGTTCATTTAACCTTTTAAAGGGACGCTTCATTACTTAAGGATCCTGCAGAGATCATTGGAGGGTCAGAGATCACGTGTGGAAAATAGCTGGTTGTTCCTTATTTATTCAGTCCGCACTACAGTCTGCTTTCTGTGTCTTCTTGATAGTTTGTTGATTTTCCTAATCTTTTGTTTCATGAGTTTTGACCTTGTGATGCTTCTCTTGATGTTTAACGTTCAATGTTTACTCTGCATTCAAGGTTTTGGCTCTGATGGAAACAGGGTGAAATTGTAGAAGCAAGTGACATTTAGAATAAGAGATGATGAGAAGGAAGTAAAGATGACACCAGGAATGAGAAAGGGGTGTGGTTAAGATTTTATGGTCGAATATATATATATGGAGTAATGGACAGTACTGAGCAATAGAGAACATGAGATTATTCGTGATCAGATATAGTTCTCTAGAAATCTGAAGAATGTGTTCAGATTTCAAC
This sequence comes from Acrossocheilus fasciatus, assembly GCA_036784905.1. Taxonomy (NCBI): domain Eukaryota; kingdom Metazoa; phylum Chordata; class Actinopteri; order Cypriniformes; family Cyprinidae; genus Acrossocheilus; species Acrossocheilus fasciatus. Next base: position 3,347,238 of record CM071941.1, read on the forward strand.
ATCAGCCATCCACTCTCGTGAAGCATTGCAAATGACAGAATGAATGGGTGACACTTTCAAACTACGTTGGGTAGCGCTTTATTTTACGGTGTCCTTGTTACTTGGGCTGCACAATTCTTGCTAAAATGTGAATCACGATTTTTCTCCATGAGAACTGAGATCACAATTCTCTTACATGAATCTCATTTTTTCAACCAAAATTGGTTGCACTCAAGTACAAAAAAACAAAACAGGACATTCAGTATAATAAAGTGCTGGAGTAACAAAAAAATAGTCTCTTTTCTTTATTTTAGACCCCTTAAAGTGAATAATTTTAAAGCTTTAAGTTGTTGAACATAAGAGAACATTAACAATAATACATAAAAATATTCACATTCACACGGGGCGTTGGCGTCAACGCCTCTCATTTACTTTGAAGGGAGTGATGTCAAGCGTTGCCGAACTAAATTGTGAGTCCGTCGCGTCTTTTCACTGGTGGCAGAAGTTGAAAACTTTTCAAGTGCCAAAACAGGCGTCAGCCAATCAGATCGCCTTATACAAATACCCTAGCGCAGACGTTAGCCAATCCCGTTCATGCAACGGGAGTATGTGATTGGCTGTTATCACTATGATGGCGCGTTAGGACCAAACTTCAGACACGCCCTCCGTTAAGCATTGACACTGACGCCCCGTGTGAATGGGGTGTTTACCGTTACAAATCCACCTTGTAAACTGACTCCGTTTAGGTCTGCCGCCCTGTTACACGTCACGTGAGCAGTGTTGGGCACGTTACTTTAAAAAAGTAATTAGTTATAGTTACTAGTTACTTCTCACAAATAGTAACTGAGCTAGTAACTGAGTTACATCATTATAAAAGTAACTAATTACCAGGGAAAGTAACTATTGAGTTACTTAAAAAAAAAAAAAAAAATGTTCAAATGTCAAATAACTTTGGATGCCCCCAATATTAAATATGTTAAATTAATGAAATGGACACTAAAAAGAATAAATTATTATTATAAAACATTGTATTTTAATCTACACTATTTATCTACTGACACTTAGTATCAGTCAGTCAAGCATTATAATATAATATTATGATAATTTAATATTATATGATGATAGAACTTTAGTAATTAGTATAACCAAAGATGAATGCATATTTGTCATCAATATAAAACGCACTAAGGATTAATGAGCTGCTGGGTTCATGAATATTAATCACGTTGTCTGCGTTCGCTCGAATTGATTTGCTGAAATCAAAACAGGGACGATAATAGGTGAGCGCCAGCCAATGAGATTGTCGTTTGCACATTAGTTCCGCCCACTACCAGAGAAACCAGCAGTTCTTAAAAGCTGAAGAATTCCAAAGGAACTCCGTTATTTTGACAGGACAATACAACAAAGAATATCGTTTACATGTAGCGCGTCAATTCTGCATGTTATAAAAGACTCTCTTGCTCTGTATCTTTCTTTGCGTGCGTGTATGTGAGAGAAAGTGACGGCGAGTCGTGCGCCTTCACATTAGAGTTTACGGTACTCCAAATACAGCTACACTGCGCATCCATTCAGATTAAATTCTAATAATATAATGTAGTAACGCCACATTTTATTGTCAGTAACGGTAACGGTGTTGTAACGGGGGAAACAGTAATTCGTTTGATTACTCCTTACTGAAAAAAATAATGCCGTTAGTAACGCCGTTTATTTATAACGACGTTATTCCCATCACTGCACGTGAGTGACAGTGGAACGTGGCCAATGAGGGAGAGGAGAGAAGTGATCAAGATTTATGATTGATTGGTGAATTAATAGTGTTTTGTTATTGTGTGAGTGTGACCAATAACGCGCGAATGCAGCATGATCTGAATGCATGGAAATACACGGAAGTGAATCGCCGTCATTTAGAAATGAGTTCGCATTTTATGTATGAATCGAGATCGTGATTCCCCCCCCCCCCCGATTAATCATGCAGCCCTACTTGTTACTCAAGTTACATGTACTTGCTATTATAATAAAGGCAAATTATGCATAATTACATGCAAGTAACCCTAAACCAAACCCTAATCCTAAACCTAACCATATAATAAGTACGTCATGTACTTAATTAATATTACTCAGTACTTAAATATATAATTACACTGTAACAAGGACACCTTAAAATAAAGTGTAACCCTACATTGTAAATAAAATAGACATGATTAAAGAAAAAATACTATTTCAATTTCTCTACTTAAAAATTTCAGGTTTAATTCAGTGCGTTGCTTTACGTTTATTTGTAATTGTTTGTGAAATTTACCTGCAGTTTCACTAGCAGGGTAAAAATTCAGCTCAAACTGAAACAAAGTTAAAATAGAACCCAAAACTTACCTGTTTTCTATAAATATATAAAACATAAAGATGAGTGTTTCTCAGTAGTTTTTCAGTATTCAGATTTTGTACTGTACCCTGCATTAATTAAAGCATAAAAACGTCACCAGACATCAGTAAAACATACTTAAATAATATCAGTTTGCACAGGTGCTTTACAGCTATTTTTTTCTATTTACACAGTTACATTTCAGTTATTTTACTGAAAGTAGAAAAAATATAATGGCCCGTTAATAAAAACAAAAACTAAATTGAAATTTCACACTGTGCACTACTTAGTTATACTTTTCTATACAGTCATAGTTTTTGATTCGACTGCATCATTTGTAATTCTTGTAAAACTTGTACTCTTCTCAAATAGTTTTGTTGCACATCACAGTTTGTAATGTTTCGGTCGTTTGAAATCCTTGTGGAGAAAATGAATCTGTAAAGTCCTTGACTGCATGTGCATGCTCTGTTGTATGTGTAATGTTGATTGACCAATTGATGAGCACATTAACTTTAGCATTGTAAAGGGCATTCGCTGGGTTTGTGTTAGGGATGCACGATATTGGATTTTTGCCTATATTTTTCAACTCATTTTGGCCAATATCGATACCGATACCGATATATTTCCTTTTGTTTGGAAACAACAGCAAGTCTCTCTTGTGCAGAAATTATAAGCAGAATCGTTGTTAATTTTGGTTAGTTTTTAACAAGAACTTATTTGTTAAAATTAAATAAACAATAATGAAGGTTTTTTGACAGTACATTGAAGCTTTGAAAATAACTATAAATAAACTATATATCAATTGCTGTATTTTTCTATTTTTTTCTTTTTTTTTTTTTTGTTCATTTAAGCTATAGTTTCTGACATTTAAATCAAAACATACTCATTATTTTATGACATCAATTACTGCTTTATTTAATCAGAAACACAGTCTAAATATTACTTGTGTAGGCTATTTTACTTTTAATTTAATTAGAAGTAGGCCAGCAGCACCCCCTACAGATTAAAACTCCTTACCGCACGGGCGTTAGGACTGCCGCTGCTGCTGCACGTGCTATTAGCCTGTTTACTCTGTCATACACCGAACACCATTCTGTGTGCTTTCACAGATTAAATGCAGTGATCCAAAACAGTAAATATAATTGTCATTCAAACAAAACTTTGCTTCAAGAATGAGCCACACTGCTGATGTGATCTAATCCCTAGCACACCCTGAGCACATGCGAGTTAACGTATTCCTCTTATCAGCAAAGCCTTAACGGCATATTTTTTCATATTGGGCCAATGCTGATATTTTCATTTAAAGCTGTTAACGGCCGATTCCGATATCAGTCCGATAATATTGTGCATCCCTAGTTTGTGTTAACAGTTCCATCTGGTGCATCTTTCCCCTTTTATCCTCAATTGTCAACATCACATTCACATGTTTGTGTTGTCCAGGAGATTTCAGGCCTTTATTGACTAATTGCTCAGCTTGGGAACATAAGATCAGGTCAAACCACCTGCACTATCTGGATTGTCCAGTTTTACAACTTGTTTATGATGTTTCATTTTCATTTCAGTTTGCCACACCTTAAAATAGCTTCTTATACAACCTCCGTGGCTGTTTGCCTTGATCTGAACTGAAGCCTATTCTGTGGCATTGCCGTGTCCTCCATGCACACAGCCAGTTGTTGCGCATGCCTGGACCACATGCAGCTGTTCACATGAATGGACTATTCCAGAAGGGAGAGGGCCTCCAGACCCTAGCGGGACCTCCTCGGCTGCTGCTCCACAAGGACTTCTGCCCTTTGGGAACTCTGGAGGGAAAAAAGCTGCATGAAATTTGCTCTTAAAGTGCAGGGAGCAACCACAGTAGCTGTCAGGCATAACCATGAGGCTGTAACCTTTCCCAGGCTGGCCCGTACACAAGGGAGCAGCCTAAAAGTGCCAGGGAAAGGTCAGCATGCACAAAATATCAGAAGGGAGCTTAGTAGGTTGTCTGTTTGATATCTAGTGTAACTGTAGTTACATTCTCAGCATAGAATGTATTTATATCACAGGTCTTTGAAGAGCAAGAGGGCAAACAGGATTTTTTTTTTTTTTTTAAGAAAATGTTGCTTGAGCAAGAACAAGTAAATAATCTAAATAACTACAACCTTTTGTGGTACAAAACTAGTTCTTGTGTTAGAAAGAGTGTTTACACACATCCCAGACACAGAATGATGTGCTTCAGTTGTGTAATCTGAGTGCACTCCCAATCACAAGTTCATTAGTGTTTGATTAGAAATAGTGCAGGGTCTTTTTTCTTTTGCAACTTTTAAAGGTGAGGTATGTAGTTTCTGTGCTTCTGATGAGAACTAGTGGAAAAATAAAGCAAACAACCATGCAAATTGCTCCTCACACTTTTACGATTGTTCTTATCCTTGCAATATCTTACCATTTTATCTGGGGCTTGACAGTAAAGAGCTAACATGCATGGCAAAAAAACTGAATTTACCTTACCTGTCGAGGAGAAATCTCGATTGAAACCCAAACCCAAATTCCATCAGTTCTCCATCTTGTAAAAGCGTTGTCTGTCTCTGCATATTTTGGTATGTCTTTGAATTTTGGTTTGTACTTCTGTAACCAAATCTGAATTTCCTTTCCCGTGTAATGCGTGAGCCGATTAAACACCCTCTAGCTCAATACACAATATTTCTGACTAAAATATATATTTTGCTGAAATATTTGAAGTTGGACAATAACTGTGACATATGTAGAATTTTAAACCTACAAGTAAGTATATTTTTATGATAAAACTAACTGTAAAGTGACTGTAATGGGGTAATCAAAATAGCCTAATACAAGTCTGTGCTTTTGTCATTATTTATTTTCATTTTTAGTTTAGTGAATTAAACTTCTGCTTTAAAAGCATTATTTATGTTTTTAGATTGTAATATTAGAATGAAATGTGGTTTTGACCCTTTTTCGCACATAATATATAGGCTTACATTGTTTTATTAGTTTCCTAGCCTTTAATGTGTATTGTTTCGTTGGACAACATTGGGCAATATGTAAGATATATATTAAATACAGACTTTAAAAAAAAAAATCCAGGTATAAAAATGAAAATACCTAGATATATATACCGTATATCACAAATCAGCCAAAAAATACCGAGATAAGAATTTTTGCCCATATTGCCCAGCCCTAGTCTGGAATGCTCAGTGTTTACACTTTTGGCAGAGATAAACTAACGATTGGCAATACTAATAATAGTCAATGCACAATAAACTGGGTTAAGAGGTTTTATTTTGACAAAAAATGTACAAACTTCAACTTTAAAACATGGTGCATTAAAAAATAATTAATTGAGTGATAAAACTTCCTGGAGAGACACTAACCAGCTAAAACGCTCTTTGAGCTGCACCTCCGCCAAGCACACGATCATTTTAAAGGCACTAAAAAAAACTTTATATAAGGCATTTTCACTCAGACGTTGCTAGTAAATTTCACAAATAAATGGCTAATAGCTTTTTTGAGGTGCATGATTTGATGTATCATTCTTTTCCATATTAGTAATGGTGCAGGATGAGTGTCAATGTGTAATACTTATTTTGTGTAATATGTTGCTGGTGGTCTTGAATTGCTGGCAGACTAGCTAGAATCAAACCCAACAGCTGTCTAAATTACAGGAAACTGTGTGGATACAGACGCACCCAGGCTTGTTGACATCCTTTACTATATTTACAATGTTAACACAGGCGTGCCAGAGGATTTTTTTTTTTTGTATGGTTCTTTTAGTTTATGAATTGTATGTAACATGTTGTAATTTCTTTCTTGCAGGTCACACATTACAAACAGTATCCACCCAACACCAGTAAGGTGTACTCTTACTTTGAGTGCCGCGAGAAGAAGACAGACCCTACCAAGCTCAGAAAAGTCAAATATGACAAAACGGTCTTCTATGGGCTTCAGTACATTCTCCACAGATATTTAAAAGGTACGTTGGAAGCGGCTGTCAGAAATACTTTAAGTTGCAAATGGAAAACGCAGCCTTGCTGGTAATTTGGGGTTGTGTTCATGCTCAAGAATGCAGCCTGCCCTTCAAACTTAGTCATACAGTCAGCCCGAAAAATAATAACATTGTTTGTTCCAACAGGAAAAAAATGACTTTCTCGTGATGGAGCCAGTGTTAAATGAACAAACTTGATGATAGAGTTATAGGCTAAGAATATAGAAGTTTGAGTTTAAGATGCGTGACTAGCAGTCTGGTTTGAGGTTGTTGTATTCGCATGCCGTTCAAATGTGCCACATTTATAAAGGAATTTTGTCTATTTTTACATTGAAAAGGATTTCATGGTTCGCTGGGGTAAAGGCTTTAGAAATTGTGTGATAGGATGAAACAAGACAATTGAACATCTTTTCTTTCACCCACAAAAGACAGCTGCCCCATGCAGCCCTGCTCACAGATTCAGTTTGGATTCTGCATAAATACTCAAGTTGCATTACTTCTGTTTTTGTTGTTGTCTTTCTTTGATCTGTTGTTTATGCTTGAATTTAAATTTTTTTCCTAAATCTCGAACTTCAGAATTTGTTTTGCAGATCATTGCAATCTTCTGTAAACTTGATACTGTAAGAACTTTTTAGATTCAATCAGCGATTGTCATCATAGTATTTCCATATTTAAATTACAGACATTTTGAGTCATTTTTAAACCAGTTATTTTAGTATTATTGAGATGCTTTTATAGTTATTATTAATATTTTGTATCAGTCAGTTTTTATATTTTATGTTTTAATTTTAATTTTGGTTAAAGTTTTGGTAATTTTGTTGTGTGGTTTTGTCATTTTTAGTAGGTTTTGTTTATTTTATGCATTTTGTACTTTTTGTTTATTTTAGTACATCAAGTTACCAAATCAAAACGAAATTTCTCATTGATAAAATGGCAAAATATTGCTTTGGCAACTTGCTGAAATATTTTTTTTTTGGGATTTTATTTTATTTTATTTCAATAATAAGTAACGGAAATGTATTTTTAATGGTTTTAGTGTCACTTTTAGTTAACTTTTAATAACCCTATTTACACAAAAAATGTTCTAAACTCACAGTATCTGCTTTAATAATACATTAAAATATATTAAAACACAAGTAGAGCTGCAGTTTTATTTTTTAGGATACTGTGCCTTTAAGACAGTACTGGTGGGACAAAGCTACACTGTGAGCAAGGAAGAGTCCCTTAATGTAATAAAGCAAGGATGTAGGAGAATGTGCAATTAAACACTCTCTCACACACACACACACACACACACACACACACACACACACACACACACACAGGGACACACACAAACCTCTCTCTTGAGCAGTGTCTTTTTATTCCTGTATTGTTCAGCCACTTCCTTAAGGTGTGTGATACTCTCATTTCACAGTTGTCCCGTATCTTTTTGCGCTCACAGGACAGGTCGTCACACGAGAGAAGATTCAGGAAGCGAAAGAGGTGTACCGGGAACACTTTCAGGATGATGTATTCAATGAAAAAGGATGGAATTACATTTTGGAGGTACGGAGAAGCTCACCTCTGTGACATTTCTGTCTGTGCTGAATGTTTTGTCCCATCAGGGATGTTCAGTCATGTCTTTTATGTTGCATCACTGCAGAAATACAACGGTCACCTGCCCATCGAGATCAAGGCTGTGCCGGAGGGAAGCGTTATCCCGCGTGGGAATGTGCTGTTCACCGTAGAAAGCACAGATCCGGAGTGCTACTGGCTCACTAACTGGGTAGAGGTGAGACACAACCCTGAACTGATCCCTACAGTATATTTACATTCATTTAATACTAATCTAAAGCGACTTACTTTGCATTCTAGGTTTACATTTTGTCTGTATGTGAGTTTGATTTTCATAGGAATACATATCTATGGCTTTACTTTCCATTCTCTAGCAGTTATGGATCGGGCCAGTATAAAGGAGTTTAGGTCCATTCGACTGATCTTATTACATGTTGAACAGTGCTGTTGAATTCTACTGATTTAAACGACATCAATGTAGCATTATCTATCCATAGATGGATAACGTGGATATAAATGTATTTTAAATTGGCTCGTGAGTGTCTGGGAAAGATTAAAAATGTATCATGTATCATGTTTGTGCCAGTGAATATGTTGGAAAAAACTATGAAACTATTGAGTCAACGAGAATATTTATAAAAAATTTTATTTTTATTTTTTTTAAATCTATGAAGATTATTATTCCTGAATCCTTGAAATTGCATGACCATTTTAACTATTTTATGTTTTTATATAGAATACACACTTATGAACTAATCATCTTTGGCTAATTTACTGATCTGTTTTGCATTAACCCAAAATATAAATCCAAAATATAATTCATGCAGATCAAAATAAGATTAATTCAGTCATGATAGTCTAAATTCATTAGGCACTGTATATTAGCCACAGAACACACAGATTTCATGAATCACTAGTGGAGTAAACAGTAGGGTGGCCGTTTTGGCAGCACGATCCTCTGATGGTTCATAATTCAGAGGAATTATATATAATTAGGCTTGCAGTTTACATTTCTCACTGTAATGACCAGCGTGTTTTCCAAACTTTCCATATGACAGATTGGACGATTTGTCAAACGTGCTGTAACAGACTGTGCAAAAAGAGAGATGTCATGCCACACAACTTTGTCATTAGGATTTGGTGTCAAACCTGCTGAGTCATGCTGACAGTGACATCCAGCCACACCTGTACAGTCGTCACAAAATACTACACCTGTCACCAAGGGAACAATCGCTTGTTTCTTTTACTCTTGGCATTTTGAGTAATTTGTATAGTCAAATCAGCTTTTTTTTAGTTTTTTTACAGATGACTCAGAAGGCTTTGAATGTATGGCAGATATGTTGGTAAATTTAGTGTGTGTGTGTGTATGCCCTTGGCTCTTAGTACACACTGCCACCACCTATCTATTCTCCAGTGATTGCAAACACGCGTCTACTTCCTTTATGATGACCATGAGAAGGCACTGATGCTTACGAATTACTGAATTGTTTGGAGACTTTTCAGACTCACAAGGTGACATTTAACTGATAATTAAAATATTTAGTATAAGCTTCTCTTGAACCTTCATCCTTTGTGTTGTGAGGGTGGAGAGAGTCACATGCTGGCCCATTATAGTTTGGCTTTAGTCATGTGACCCGGCGCTCACACTAGTGACCCTGGCAGTTTGAAGCTAATCTCTGATGGCAGGATGCACATCTGAGCACAAAGACAGATTGATGACATTAAGTATGAAGTTTACTCGCTGAAGACAAAGAAAGCCCACAGATCAATGCGAAAAAGCTGTTTGGATCACTTTGCAGTCATCAGTCAGATCAATCATTCATCGTGCTAGCTTGCTGATTTTAAGTCAGTGTTTAAGTCAATTTAGCTTCTTATCACATGCCAAATTTCGAGTGCTAAAATCGAGTAAAATGGTTAAAAACAATTATAAAATCACAAAGGTTGTTTTAATTATATGAATATGTAGTCTGACGAGCTGCTGTGATTTTGGGTCACTTGTAAACGCGACATGTACCACTTTTCCAAATTTGTAATGAGAATCCTTTATAAATCTGTTGCCAACCAAAGAAAAACTTTAAGGGCTCCCTGTGGTTTTCTGCCAAAATAAAAGCTTCTTTCGTTTAATTTTTTATATGTAAATAATATGTACTTTTACTATATTTTCTAAAATGATTTACATATAATATTTCTTATTAGTAATATAATAGTTATTACTCTTAATTATAATTAATAATAGTTATTGTTTTATTACTAATTTATTAATTACTCATTATGTAATATGTAAAAAACATATATACATACATATATGTTATTAATGTAGTAATTATTACTATGCATTAATACATTTATAATAGTTATTATTGTTATTACTAATTTGTGAAATACTGATTATTTAATAATACTAATACTACTAATAATAATAATAAGGGATGGTTCAGGTTTTCCTTCTTTGTTGTCCTTTGCTGTTTACATGCCTGATGTTCCTGATCTTATTATTATTAAAAAAAAAAAAAAAAAAATCTTATTATGTTTCATTAGTGCATTTATTTTTCTTTCTCTGAAATGACTTTAATTTTTGATTGACATAATTTTATTAGGTTAGTGAGCTATTGATTAATGTTAACCGGTAGCCAAACAGCTATTTAGGCATTGTTTTAAGAAATTAGAGACTCAATGCCCACTTTTCATGATCCATTCAGTTCCTTATGGACAAAATCAAATCCCATCTAACATTTTTCTCACTGAATATCCTGTTTCACTTAGAAATACATAAAGTTATTGAAGTAAAATGGGTTGCGACTTTGATTTTTCAGAGACTACAATGAGAAATGAATTAAATCCATTATGAAATGAGGATTGTGTGGGTTTTGCAACCATGGTTTGGGGCAAAAAAATCATCCAAAAGTGACCAAACTACTACAGCGATTGCATTAAAATCACTGTCCTAGAATCTCAGATCTTTAGATGAGTTGAATCGGGTTCATGTGATTGGGACACCAGGATGTTCTTGTGCCCAAAGGCTTGTGCCCAGGGCTTATCAGAGTATGTGCGCAGCATGATAATATTGACTTGACCGGCTGGTCTTTAACAAAGCATTTCTGCCTTGCATCCGCTGTGTTGACTCTGTGACGCATTCCCAAGCACTCGGGTCGCATCAAGCTTTAGGTTGTTTTTGGATTCAGGTTCAAGCTGACTTCACTTTTGCTTTTGAGTTCCAAGAAATTCGCAACTTTGAGATGTGATACATGAGCTATAAGGTGCATTAATTGTTGGGGGAAACTCACATGACGTGTTCATTCATTGTGCACAAATGCTAACAAAACAACACGTTTCTGATAGTTTAATGTAATGAACTGTTGCAATGATGCAAAATTGTCTCCTCAACAGACTATGCTGGTTCAGAGCTGGTATCCCATCACTGTCGCGACGAACTCACGAGAACAGAAGAAGATTCTGGCCAAATATCTCATGGAAACATCAGGAAGCCTGGAAGGACTGGAATATAAACTGCATGACTTTGGCTACAGAGGGGTTTCATCTCAAGAGGTGATGTTTATGTGTTGCTACACTTCATTTGAAGTGCTAAAAGCTTGGAGAGACTGTTTACTGTTAGCCAAACCCCACAAATCTGATTTAAGTACATGCATGGAATGTCTAAGATGAGACTCTATCCAAGTCAGAAGTGTCTTCTTACTCGTATTCATAACATTCAACTGTAAATGCCAAGCATTTTATTCATACATATAAAACATCCTCCACCCTGTAATTTTCTCTTGATGGTTTATACTTATGTTTTGGTTTCAGACGGCTGGTATCGGCGCATCTGCACACTTGGTAAACTTCAAAGGAACAGACACCGTGGCTGGGATCGGTGTTATCAAGAAGTACTACGGCACCAAAGACCCGGTTCCTGGCTTCTCAGTTCCAGCTGCAGAACACAGGTGGAACAACTTAAAGCTAAGAGCTTGATGATAGTAAATTGCATTGCAAAACAATGTGAACTTGCCTGAAGAGATTCCTTTTACTGTGTCGTAAGTGAGGTATAAGATAATGTGGCCCAATGCATTCTGGTTAGTTATTGCTGCATCATTACACTTCTCATTTTCTGCCCTGTACCAGGATCTGACAGCGCCCTGTTACATAATTACCAAAGACCAGTGTTTCTTCACACTCAAGCGATTTGTAGTGCAGTTTTTAGTTTAGTAAATGGAAATGGAATCTTACACTAGTTTCAGTAGTGCTTTTGAAATTGAGTCTCGTGTTGATATACAGCATGTTTTGTAGAATGCTGTCATCTAGTGGTAGATATCATAACTTGAGTACAATCAGCACAGTGGTTTTAGGGGTGTTTTTGAAACTTGACTATATTTTTTATAGTTTGTATCAAATATAATTTTAATTAAAATGGTTTTATTTTTTTATCCATAATGCTAACAGATACGCAAACAGCTTTTCTGTCTTGATGTTGCCTGGTCTCACTGACTCTGTCTTTGTATTGCAGCACAATCACTGCCTGGGGAAAGGACCATGAGAAGGATGCTTTTGAACACATCATCAAGCAGTTCCCTTCTGTCCCCGTGTCAATCGTCAGCGACAGCTACGACATCTACAACGCCTGCGAGAAGATCTGGGGGGAGGACCTGAGGAGTCTGATCGAGATGAGGAGCGCAGACGCCCCGCTGGTGGTCCGACCGGATTCAGGAAACCCTCTAGACACAGTGCTAAAGGTAGACATTATCACATCAAAAAATCGTTTAACTATGGTTGACAACTGATTAATTATCCTATCATTTATATACTTCATTTTTTTTTTTTTTAGTGCATAGCATGTCCATTAAATCTTATAAATCTTATTTTCCAGGTCCTAGAAATTTTAGGAAGGAAATTTCCTCTGGTTGAGAACTCTAAAGGCTATAAGGTGCTTCCGCCCTACATCCGAGTCATTCAGGGTGACGGTGTGGACATCAATACTTTACAGGAGGTGTGTATGCTGTCCAGCTCACGTCAGAACCATGACTGTATGCTGTATGAATTTAAACTCATTCTGTGCCTGTTTTGATATGTTACACAGATTGTGGAGGGCATGAAAGAGCACAGATGGAGCATCGAGAACATCTCGTTTGGCTCAGGAGGAGCACTGCTGCAGAAACTGACACGAGATCTGCTCAACTGCTCTTTTAAGTGCAGTTATGTGGTGACGAACGGACTGGGCGTAAGTGTCGAGCGATGGCAGATTTAGCAGTTACATTCGCTGACTTCAGTGTACAATATGTATTTTCAAATCAGTAATATTGAGAAAATAAATTATTCATTAATAAGATGTTGTTAATTACAGGTCAACGTCTTCAAAGACCCTGTTGCAGACCCTAACAAAAGGTCAAAGAAAGGTCGGCTTTCTCTTCACAGGACACCAAGTGGAGATTTTGTTACTCTGGAAGAGGGGAAGGGTGATTTGGAGGAGTATGGAGAGGTATGTGACTCAAAATGAATCAATAAAATCAGTTTATTAAATGCATTTGACTTAATACTAATGAGTGGGAAAATGTTTATTCACGCCAAAGTCCTTAAACAGTATTAAATCAAGTTTGAGGCTACAATAATTTTAAGAGGTCTTAAATTTGGAGAAAGAAAAACGAATTGGAATATGGCCTAATGTGATTAATAAACTTCAAAAGGCTATGATTTAATTAAATGCTAAAACTTTCTGCAGTTTCAGAGCAGTTCGCAATCAGTGAATTATATGCAATTATGCCAAACAATTGCTTATGATTTACTGTTGAGAATTTATTGAAGTGTTTGCTTTATGGTGTTTGTATTGTAATATGTTACAGGTGGTTGTAAGATTGCGTTTTTTATCACACTAATTTGAACAAGCAGCTGGAAGTAGTAAACCATTGACATTTCAAAATTAAAGTCCCAGAGTATTTTGGGCTTGTTCATAATTAAAAGTCCTGTATTAATATTTAGATGCTATTTATTGCTAGTCATTAATATAATTTGTACGTATGGATATATTAGTGCCTAAACCAGTTTAAATACACATGCATGTATTGAATAAGTATTTTAAACTTGCATTTACCCTGTTTTGCAATTCAATGCATACCTGATTAATGAATTAAATCATATATTTTGAGATTGTGAGACATACGGTATTAATTTTGTTGGAGTCAAATATTAAATTTGATTTTAAAAACTCCCTAAAACCCTGATAATTTCATATGGTCATCTTGTCAGTTCATTTTGACCGTTTCCTCACCTCCTCGCAGGATTTGCTGCACACTGTGTTCAGGAACGGGAAGATTGTAAAGACGTACACCTTTGATGACGTCAGAGACAATGCCAAGCTGAAGGAGAGCGAATTGGAGGATCTGCTGCTCTGAGAGCATCTCCCATCAGCCCTCACTCCACCCACACCCACCCGAGAGAACCTGCGTCCCGACAGACGTGAGGATACACAGTTACCCCACGTTCAGTGTACAGAGCTGTTCTATGTTTCTGTCTACTGACTCTGCTACGCTTCAGTGTCTCTTTCTAACGGCGGATGAGAGCAGTTCATGCTATTCATGCTATTTAAATCATTTAACTGTGTATTTGACCAAGCGTGCTATTGATCACACGTCTTTGCAGGAATGGAGACGTTTATGTGTGCATATACCGCGAGAAGATTTCGCTTTGCTTGACTGTAGGACTGAAAGGTAATCGTTCCGTGTTTGTTGAATGTGAATGTTGTGTGTAGGGTTTATCACTTTATCCAAGGACTGATCTATTCCTTTATGCAAAGGAGACGGCTGAACTAGAGGGATACTTTCATTCTCTTTTGTTGGCCTTGTGTTTATTTGATGTCATTTCTGGTTTTATTTGAAAGATGAAACCTAAAAGAGCATGTTTAGGTCGCATTTCACCCTAAAATCAAGAAGAAAAAAATTAGAAACTTCATTTTGCATAAAAAAATGAGCATTTTTGCATTATTTCCATGACATTTAAGCATATTTTACCACCAGTTCCATTACTGTACTGTGTCCAGATGTTTTACTTTTATTTTTACAGTAATTCTTGACATTCTCAATGTTGATTCTCAGTAATCATTCTTTGAAAATGTTAAATGTTGTTACTGTAATGCAGTATTTTTCTTAAAATTTCAATTAAACGATTTTTTTTTTATTTAAAATTAGCATAAATTAAAGCACACATACTGTATAAATTCTGTATGTTTATATATACATATATATATTCTTTCTTTATGCAAAATATAATATCTTATTTCTTTCTTTTGATTTTTGGGGTGAAATATGATCTGGACTTCTTGACAGAATTCATCCAAATATAATACACCCTTTCCTTTTTGCAGCGTACATTATCCTGATTTTGCCAACATGTTAAATGCTACATCAAGATATACAATGTAAACCTGACATATTTAAGTCAACAAAAAAAAAAAGTCTTTTTTTAAATATTACTCACTACAGCTCTTTATTTGAAAGCACCAGTTTTATTATACAGGGGGAATCATTTTAGAAATGCTCAGTTTTACTATTTTCTATACTTACTGTTTCAAACTCCTGTCCAGAATCATTATTTTTTATGACAGACGTAAATACCGCCATAGTAAATATCCATAGTCCAAATAATGTGGCCAAACTGCCTCCTCTCTTGTATATATTGGCGTGTGTATTTGTTTTGAGAGAGCTGGCTTCTTATTAGTGCAAACAGAGATCTGTTCTTATTTTTGTCTAATGCCCATTTTGTACCAACAGAAAATTCACGTATCTGTTACGTTCTGTAGAAAGACTGACGTCGCTCAGTCAGTCTCTGGCACATGTGTTGATATGCATATGTGTGTGCGTGGTGCGAGTGTGTGTGTACATACTTGTTTAATTGACAATACTTGCTAATTATAATTTCATTGATGTTTTTATGTATATGTTGGGTCTCCCTTTTTATTTCAACCTCTTGGGATATTTTAAAACTAACATGACCGATGCTGTTTTGACAGCATATTAAAACAACAATGACAACAGTCCATCCATTTTGCTGAAATGTTGTTATTATTATTATTATTATTATTTCTTTTCCTTTTTTATGGAATAGTGAAAAAGATGAAACCATTCCCTTTTATAGCTGCTGTAAGGACAGTAAACTGTTTCTCAATGCACTAGCCTTCAATCTAGTTATGAAATCACTTCATTTTGATGACGAGTTTAAAACTGTGTTAAGGAAAATTAGTGTGAAAGTTTAAATAAAAAGCAATATCATACCAATTTCTGTTTGAGTTGTATATCGCATGGTCATTTGATTAAAAAAAAAACAAAAAAAAATGTTTTACTGCTCTATTTGGTAGCAGCTATTCATTGCACAATGTACATACAGTATACTTTGCTATTTTCAACTACAAGCATTACAAACTGATCAGCATTAGACTGATTCATTTGTCATTTTGTTTGGTTGCGGTGTCTGCAGATACCCAAATTATACTTTTCTGCCCCAGAACAGTTAGCTAAAAGTTTTTAAAAACGTCTTAAACAAAACACCAACATCCTTTTATTATTTACATGTAATTAATCTATAATATAATGCATATGAAATGTATAATAACTGCAAATACACCTTACAAATATAAGTGGTTAATAATATTTATACAGTACTTGTTTCGTCATGTAGTATAACAATACTAAAATTGGTCCAGCAGAAAGCTGTTGCTATAGTAATTTCACAATGTTGTCTAATTTTTGTGGTCATTTTGTGGAACTAACCGAGATATACTTACGAACTGTTGCTATAGTAACAACGTTCTTTAGCGAACTTTTAGCACTTTGTAATATAACTTTTGTGGGTAATGCAGTGATTGGAAATGCTGCTTACATACATGCATACATACATACACGCACACACACACACACACACACACACACACACACACTTAAATGAAAAGAATACTTTATTTTTAGACCACAATATTTTGTTTTATATATATATATATGTATATGTATATAATATGTACACTTTAAATAATAATAAAAAATAATACTTATTTTTTTTTAGACTGAACTGATACTGAACTGAACTTGAGAACTGTTACTATAGTAACAACGTTCCTTAGCGAACTTTTAGCACTTTGTAATATAACTTTTGTGGGTAATGCAGTGATTGGAAATGCTGTTTGAAAGTGTATATACCCTTTAATTAAAAAAAAAAAAAGAATACTTATATTTTAGATATTTCGCAATACTGAACTGAAATCGCTCCAGCAGAACTGTTGTTACTGTAATTTCCTTTAAAGGTCCCATGACATGCTGCTTTTGGGATGCTTTTATATAAGCCTAAGTACTCCCTAGTACTGTATATTAAGTCTCTTTCCCGAAATTCAGCCTTAGAGCAGAATTTCAGCCACTACGAGCCAGTCCCACAATGAGCTTTCCTTAGGACGTGCCATTCCTGTGTCTGTAGCTTTAAATGCTAATGAGGAGGAGAGAGGCGGGGCAAGGTGGAGGGTGGGTGTGTGGCCTTAAACAGCTTTTCAAAATCGAAACAGTGCGGGTATTTTTATATCACTGTATCTCTGAAGGAAACCGACTGTTTTCAGAAAATTTGGGATGTCATCTTCATTTAATTTTGCATGCAATGTCTGATAAAGCAGCATTTGTGAGCTGAGCTCTGCTTTGTGTACAGCGTTACCGCAGAAACCATCTCCGCGCTCTAAAAGCGCCTCCCGCTGGCAGAATGAATTTGCATATAAGCTGCCACAAATAGAGTCCAAGTCTGTGGGAAACACTGTACACATACTTCCTGTTCATTTGCACATCCAAACACTGAGCAACTGCCATGCTTCTCTTGTTTGCAAGCCATGATGTCTCTCTCTCGAGAAAAAAAAAAAAATATTGCGCTCTCCTCACACGGTAGTAGCTCATTTTCTCATGGGCGGGCAAAGCAGAGAAAGGGGAGGTAACCTTTCCCCGTATGACGACATAAAGGGAAGATTCCAGATCGGGGCATCTGAGCTTTCATTTTCTCAAAGGCCAAGCAGGAGACCCAGGGCTCGGTTTACACCTATCGCCATTTCTAGCCACTGGAGGACCATAGTCAGGCTAGGGGAACTCATATTAATGTTAAAAAACCTCATAAAGTGAAATTTTCATGCCATGGGACCTTTAAAGGACTTAACACACTTTGTAATAAAACGTGTGGTTAAAATGCTGCTTAAATGTGTACGTATACAGTGAATTATAAAAAGAATACTTATTTTTAGACCACCGTGATTCGAAAGTCATTGAAATGACAAGTTTCATTTTTGGGTGAACTGTTCCTTTAAGAGACTTGAGTTTATAACGGAGCACAGGAATGTAGAGAATCCATCTCTAGCGTCTCCCAGAATCATATGACTGAAATATTGTTCTCTGGACTCCTGAACGCGCTTCATTCACTTATTAGACAAGAAACTTTCGAAACTATCGCCTTGTGATGATGACATATGCTGGAAACACGCGCCAGATGCACATAAATCAAATCTATTACGAAATACCCTTTGTTGTCGGATAGGATCAAATCAAATCTACCGTGCAAACCAGAAACTCTTGTTTCTGTCCTCATCTGGTTTTACTCTGGTTTCCTCGCGGGGGAGGAGCAGCATCATTTACCACAGAACCACGTCACTCTGTCAAACTTGAGCCAGCGAGACTCAAGCCCCTTCCTTTTTCTTCCTGGAGGATATCTGGGTCGGTGGGGAGAGATGCAGACGGGATTTAGATTAAATTTGACCCCCGTTAAAGAGCCTCTGGGTTTTGTGAAAGTCGTGGAGTGGGTAAGTAAGAAAATCCAAATATGTTGAGCACGTTTTCAAGTTTTACTTCATAAGGAGGGCAAAGGCCTGGTTGAAAACGCATTTACAACAATGCTTTATTCCATGGAAAATCCATCTAGAGTAAACATTTTTAGTCCCAACTACTAGTAGGCTACTTGTAGGTTTAATACTTAATGCAAAACACAGAGTATCTTTATTGAGTAATGCAGGTTGCATACTTATATTTTTCATTAATTTATTAGAATTTATTTTCCTTTTTCTTTTTAAACATTGGTATTCCTCATGCATGCTCGAGTGGATACTAAGAAATACTGAAATGTGTGTTCATTTTACAATGCTGCTAATATATTATAAAATATATACAATGATAAAGTCTTAAATGCAATAATGACAAAGTATACAAGCATTCACTTGTCCTCTCTCAGACTTTTGGACCCCCTTGCATGTTTTTTTTTTTTTTTGCATAAAATGCACATTCCCTTCACTAGCAACTCAGCATGTCTTGAGTTTTCTTTAGCCACCTACTTGCATGAAGTTCCTCCCCTTCTTTATTTCCTCAAAGGAATTTGTTATTGGCAGGGAAAATGGAGTTACTGACTCAGCTGTTGTTGTCTATAAAGCATAAATCCGAAAGTGGGACAGATGAGAAGTTTTTCTGTTTTGTTTAAATTGCTTCTTGAGAATGAGTTGGCAAACAGGATGCATCATGCAGCGAAACTAAACATCTGGTTTTGGAAAATGAGCTTGATGTTGGCCGTGAACAGCAGGTCTTCATTTAGCTTCCAAGGATTAAACACAAACCGTGAGGGAATCAAGGTTAAAACTGAGCACAAGATCAGATTAGTATGTCAGATGATTCATGAACGCGGGCGGTGAAGAAAGCTTATTTCATGGTGAACTCTGCGGTGCATCTTCAGGTTTGTGCATGTAGGAAACTGAAGACGTGTCTGCATGCTTCTGTTGTTTGCACGGAGCGTTTCATACATAATGCTCTGGTTTTCTCCAGCTCATGGCTGTGCTTGCATTTGGGACCTGTGGAGGATATACTGGCAGAAATGTGGTTTCCATCTTCTGCGGCGGAAGCAGCAATGAATCCCTCAGTGCCACTTTCACCTACCCATTCAGGTTTGGCCCAGTCGCACTCTGAAATTGACAAGTAAAACACTGAATGTAATGTGAAATTGTGGGGTAGAATGACTGTAGGTAACATACTCCAGTAACTTTTTACAGCGTAATATAAACTCTTTTCAGGGTTATTTTTATTTACTAAAACGTAAAAAAAAAAGGATAATTGAAATAAAGCTGAAATAAAATAAATCTAAGGTGAAAAGTTTAAACTAAATGAAAAACATAACATTTACTAAAAACTGAACCTATAAAAATAAGACCTAATTCAAAATATTAAAGGAGTAGTGCACGCAGGAATGAAAATGTACTCATTCTCAGGCCATCTAAGATGTAGATGAGTTTCTTCATCAGAGCAGATTTGGAGAAATGTATCATTCCATCACTTGCTCATCAGTGGACCCTCTGCGGTGAATGGGTGCCGTCAGAATGAGAGTCCAAACAGCTGATAAATACATCACAATAATCCACACCACTCCAGTCCATCAGCTAATGTCTTGTGAAGTGAAAAGCTGTGTGTAAGAAACAAACCCATCATTAAGACTATTTTAACTTCAATCCATTGCTTCCAGCTAAAATAGGAGTCCTCTATTCATATAATTGCTTTTTTCCAGGGAAAAAAATGTTTACAAGCTAAACACAGTCCAAAACTGTTCTAAACAAATATGTTTGATGTTGGAGGAAAATAGGAGATGGTGTTTTTCACTGGAAGAGCATTATGACGAATTATGGACTTTGGCCGGAAGTGAAGGTTTGAAGGTTTTAACGCCTTAATGATGGATTTGTTTCTTACAAACATGCAGCCTTTTTGCTTCTCAAGATGTTCCATTCACTGCAGAGGATCCATTGGTGAGCAAGCGATGGAATGCTACATTTCTCCAAATCTCATTGTGTTTTTCATTTGCAGGTTAAACCAGGAGCTGCTGGTGGAGAACAACACCACTCTTTGCAATCGCACAGTTCCTGCAACCCATCTCGTAGGAGACTCCTCGTCCTCGGTGGAGTTTTTCGTGGCTGTGGCCGTCTTGGCTTTCCTCTATTCAATGGTGGCTCTGCTGGTCTATCTGGGCTACATGCATGTGTACAGAGACTCAGACTTCGGCCCTATGTTTGTGAGTACGCAACTGGCAGATGAGCTTGAAGTTTGCATGCAATATGCATTTGAATATCATGACGCAGATGCTTTTAAGGGGAAATTCTGTTTCTAATATTTGTATCTTTATCTGCTAGGATTTTGTGCTGACAGCAGTCTTTGCGTTCCTGTGGCTGGTGTGCTCGTCTGCATGGGCTCGAGGGCTGCAGACGGTGAAGGACGCCACCAGTACGGCTGGCATTGAATCCACTCTGGCGCTCTGTACGGACAGAGATGTCAAATGTGAAGTCACTGATTACGCCAGCATGCGCTCGCTCAATATATCTGTGGTAAGAAATTACACTAACAAATCAACTGTATTTTTTTCACTATTTATTATCATGCTAATTATCAATTTCTTAACATCCCCAAAAAAGGTACATACCCCTAACATATTGATGCAATCTTAAAGACAATGTTAAGCTGAATTTGCAATGCATTTAACTTCCTTAATTTCTAATTAAAATGAAAAGAAACTTTATCCCCTGGCATTTGGTGCTTTTTAAGTATGTACAGTACACTGGACCAACAGTTTGGAATAATAGAGATTTTTAAATGTTTTTGAAAGAAGTCTCTCCTGCTCAACAAGGCTGCATTTATTTGATCAAAAATACAGTAAAATTATGAAACATTATTATTACAATTTGCATTTTTTTCCTGTGATATAAAGCTGAATTTTCAGCATCATTACTCCAGTCTTCAGTGCCACATGATCCTTCAGAAATCATTCTAATATGCCGATTTGCTGCTCAAAAAACATTATTATCAATGTTGAAAACAGTTGTGCTGCTCCTAATTTTTGTGGACACTGAGATACACCACCGTTCAAAAGTTTGGAATAAGTACAATTAAAAAAATAACTTTTATTCTCCAAGGATGCATTAAATAGTTCAAAAGTGAGAGGGAAGACATTTATAATGTTGCAAAAGATTTCTATTTCAAACAAATGTGAACTTTCTATTCTATTAATCAAAGAACCCTTAAAAAATGTATATATATCTTGAGCAGCATATCAGCATATTAGAATGATTTCTGAAGGATCATGTGACACTGAAGACTGGAGTAATGATGCTGGAAATTCAGCTTTGCATCACAGGAATAAATTACATTTTAAAACATATTCAAATTGAAAACAGGCATTTTTAGATTGTAATATTATTTCACAATTTTACTGTATTTTTCATCATATAAATGCAGCCTTGGTGAGCAAAAGAGATTTTCCAATTATTCCAAACTTTTGACCCTGAGTGTATATTATAAATAACTGACTCCAGACTTCATTTTCAGATATTTGGTTTCTTGAATCTCATCATATGGGTTGGGAACGCCTGGTTTGTGTATAAGGAGACACGCTGGCACTCTCAGAAGGTCAACGCTCAACAAGCGGCGGGACGGGGTCCAAATCCAGCGCCCATCTAAACAATTACCGCACCGTAGCCTTTATGAAAAACACACAGTAACAGTTTATGCTTTATGCAGTTTGTCCGTCGTGTTGATTTGTGACATTTCTCTCTTCTCCTTTTCTGTTTTAATATCTTTTGATTTCTTGTGTACTTGAAGAAAATATCTTTTTTTTTTTACCTTGGTTATATTTTATTAGCATGCTTTTTTGAATTTTTAATGGAAATGCAACATGTTTTGAATGTACTATTACAATACATTTTACTTTTATGATCTATTTTTTTTGTCAAATCAAGTATAAAAATCTTGAAAACATTGTTTAGTCAACCTCTGTATGTTGAAGTGTTACACAGCATCATTTCTGAGTATTGTTGCATTTAAAAATAGCAGTTTCTACTTTCTTACCAAATTCCTTGTTGCAATTATATTGTTATCTGTGCCGTTTTTATGCAGTATTAAGCTTCAGCCGCATTTTTAATGGTGCTGGAGTTTTGTTTAGGAAGGTTTTCTCTCTTTTCTTGTTTGTTTCTTTAGGGAAGCATTGTTCTCCTGCCACTGAAATGTCATTTTTTTGATGAATAAATCTGACTGTGAAGTGCACTTTGTATACATGCAGGACTTTGTGCTTCTGTGCGATTTCTTACCCAAATAAATCCTGGCTTCCTTCTGGTATAATGGCGCTTTTGTTTGCCGGCTCATCCTGTGACTTCACTGATCAGCATTTGTCAAAAGAACAAACAAAACATTATCTGGAGCGAAAGCCTTGGGCTGAATGCATTCAAGCGTCAGAAGAGTTTTTAATGTCCTACAGGTGAACAGACACTCATTACTATCTCTGTCCGAGTCTGGCCTGTTTATTTCACATATTCATCATATATCAAATGATTTTTTGTGTCGTGGTTGTGCATTTAGTGCAGGAAGGGTGGGTTGAGTTCAGTCTTGCAGCCTGTAGTACATTACTTTAAATAATAAAACTAAGTAGTGTGCATGTATTTACTGCCTTACAGCGGCACCTGCTGGCGATGATGAGACGATGACTTTCTCATAACGAGACATGACAAATTCAATTATTGCCATTAGTCCCAAGTTATTTACCTACAGGATCACAAACAATCTGCGCCTGAATGATAACAAAACTAAAGCCCGCACCATGTGAGGATGACAATTAAAACAACATCGATAACTGTTTAAAAAAAAAGGCATTTTAGTCTACTATTACTGTCATAATCAACAATAATAACTAGTAGTAATAGTTTTTAGGAATGTGTTAATTATATTTTATGTAAACAATAACATGTTTAAATATCAATTTAGCAATTATAGAATCAATAATAATAGTAGTAATAATAATAATTATTTTAATTACATTTATATGACATCTATTATTATTATTAGTAGTAGTAGTAGTAAGTAAAACCATTATTACTAGTTGTTGAAGATAATAATAATAATAATAATAATAATTATTATTATTATTAGTTGTTGTTGTAGTAGTAGTATGATCGTGATTATTATTACTGTTATTATTACTTGTATTAACCGTTGATTATAAAATTAATGACATTTTATTACTTAATAAATTACTTAATATAACAAATATTAAATAATATATTAATTAAATAAATACAAATAAAAAAGGTACAATTAATGTAAATAATAATTATTATTATTATCATAATTGTTGGTAATAATTGTTGCTATTAATTACATTCATAATTATTTTTAATTATTCATTTAATGAATGTATTAATATATTCATTAATATTTATTTATATGCAAACAATAAAATTAGATTAACTTATAATCAACAATTATTACAACTATCAATAATGACGATGATTTACACTGATATTCCTTTTATTTTTTATTCATTTAAAGTATTCATAAATATTTATTACACATTATGTAAAGAATAAAACGGAATATTTTTTATTTATTTAACAGTTTATACAAGTATTACCAACAACAACAACAATAATAATTATAATATTATTATCATTATTATTATCATCAACTTGTAATAATAGTAATAAACAGTAATACTACTAATAATGTTATTACATTATTTTATTAATTATTGCTAGTAATTACATTCATATTAATTAATTATTCATTTCATGACTGTATTAATTAATATTTATGTTATATAAACAAAAATATGTCATTATTAATGCATACGTAATTAATATGTAATTAAAATGTAGAAATGAAAGTAAACTATCACTACTACTACTACTACTTCTAATAATAATAATTATAAAATGGCGTACGGACGATTAGAATATAAGAATAACTGTGTACTATAAGAATGCACGATGCACACGTTCAACCTTTCACCTTTCCGTCTCTGAAGCCGAGCGCAGCCGAGCGCTGGCCGAACTGTGGCGAAGGTGGCGTCATATGTTTCTCTCGCTCGCTCGTCTCGCTGTCTGTGAAGGAAGAAGGAAGAGCAATGGCGACGCTGTACCGCCGCGCGCTCACACTGCACACAGGAGCCACAACACACACTGTAAGTCACATTAGCGCCCTCAGACACCTGCGCGACTGCAGTACGACACTCGATGCTGTCAGGGTTTATAACGGGAGATCGCGCGTGCATCTGCGCTGCTGCATAAACAACGCGCAGTAAACGCGCGTGCATTCATTTCGTCATCTGTCATGAGTGATTGACAGGTGTCGTGCACTTCTGTACTTTACGCGTCAATGTTAGTGGCTCAGGAGACGGAGTGTGTATAAGTTTAGCCACTGTGTGTGTGTGTGTGTGTGTGTGTTTGTGTGCGTATTTGTGTGTGTGTGTGTGTGTGTGTGTGTATATATTGCTTTGCTTTGCTGGATCAAGACAGCCATCTAGCTACCAGTATCTGTAACTGTGCATGCTCGTTAACTGTTTGGTTACAGTGTCAGTCTAATGCATGCGGCGATATTGAATATTTTCAGATCTTTACTCTGATACTGCTGGGAAGAAGCTCTTGAAGGGTTCAGAGGTGATCAAACTCAGTAAAGCAGGTGAGTGTGTGTGTGTGAGTGTGTGTGTCATGATGGTGGGCGTTTCTTCTCGTGTCATCATGTTGTTATTGCTGTCAGAGCTCATATAGGCTTAGGGTAATACTGTACTTTCACAGCATGCATTATCACTGTTTGCACCTTCAGTAGTTTTCAATTTTTGTCACCATACCAGAATTTCATAAGTTCATACAACATGCTAATAAAAAAAAATCAATAATAATTATTATTATTCCATGCTACCAGTGAAACATTTTTTTTTTGTGCCTGCTTGAACAATTCCTTTGAGTAATTACAGCAATAAAAAGAGCATTTTAATGTTTTGTATTTATCAGTTTTATATTAATAAATAATATTAATGTTATTGCATATTTTATATTTTACATTATTTAAAATACTAATAATATGTATTTACTGTATTTTATTGAAATAAAAATATTTTAATAAATATTCATATTTTATTGTAACTTTAAATGAACATGTAAATGATTTTAATATTGCATATTTTTTTATTTTAAATATTTTATTTTATTTTATTACAATACACATTTAAATTATATTTTAATATTTTATAATTTTATCATAATAAATATTTTATTGTAATTGTATTAAAATTTATATTTTAACATTTTAGATGATCAAATTTTAGTTTTTATTTACATGTAAAATAACCAGTACTTCCGTACCACGTTGTGCTAAAATAAAAAGTAATAACAACAACAACAACACAATATTTTTTTATTTTAGTACCAACTTGGTACAAAAAATAGTTATTTTGCATTTAAAATAATAATTAAAAATCTATTATATCTGTTATGTTGAGTAAAAATCATTAACAAACATTGCATTATACAAGCTATATTAGCTGAACAGATCTACATTCAGAGAGTTAGGAAGGGATCTGTTTCACATATTAATTTAAAAATAAAACAGTCAGTGGGATTTAGTACTTACTTCACGGTATTCATAACAATACAGTTATATTACATTCTGAACGTAACCATAATGTACCATTTAAGTGTCTGACTACGACACACACAAGCAGCTGGTGTTAATGCAGTTCGGCTCTGTTTTTCTCATGGTTAAGATCAGCCCTAGCTCTCAGTGTGAGCGTGTGTGTGTTCTCGGTGTGTACTAGCGGAAGTGCGCAGTGATTCTGCATGGACGGTGAAAGAAAGCTCAGCGGATCTGACAAGCTCCTCTGAACGCTTACGTCACAGTTCTCCACTGATCATCAGCTTTAGCCATGAGTGACTAAATACTTCACTAAACGTGAAGTATAATGGGTCACTAGTCCGTCCTGCTTTAAAACACGAGCTGAGTGACCTAAAACTGTGGTTTAAATTCGTTAAAATTAAATACATACTGAATTTTAAATAATTAAGAATCTCAAAATGTCACTTGTGGTGGGTTATACATGGTATCATGTCAGCCCTCATTGGCAACCATGGTTAATAATTTAGTGGGTCAGATGTGGAAAAAAACTCACATGCACCCAGAATAATTTTCATGTCACTCCTCGCCGTAAAATGATTATTACATTAATTTAATGGAATAGTTCACCCAAAAATGGAGATTTGCTGACAGTTTACTCACTCTCAGGCCATCCAAGATGTAGATGAGTTTGTTTCTTCATCAGATTTGGAGAAATGTAGCATTACATCACTTGTTCAGCAATGGATCCTCTGCAGTGAATGGGTGCCGACAGAATGAGAGTCCAAACAGCTGATAAAAACATCACAATAATCCAGAAGTAATCCACACCACTCCAGTCCATCGGTTAACATCTTGTGAAGTGAAAAGCTGTGTGTCATTAAGGCATTTTTAACTTCAAACAATTGCTTCTGGCTAAAATACAACTCCTCTATCCATAATATTGCTTTCATCAGTGAAAAAGTCATCTGGTCTGAATCAGGAGAGTAATATGCACAGATCAAGCACCGTTTACAAGTGAAAGCGGTTCAAAACAGCTCTAAACAAATATGTGGTTGGATTTTGATGTGAGAGACAACAGGAGATGGACTTTTTGACCGGAGGAAGCGTTATGGATTACGGACTCATATTTCAGCTGGAAGCGAATGTTTGAAGTTAAAAATGCCTTAATCATGAATTTGTTTCTTACAAACTTGCAGCTTTTTCACTTCACAAGATGGACTGGAGTGGTGTGGATTACTTGTGGATTATTGTGATGTTTTTATCAGCTGTTTGGACTCTCATTCTGACGGCACCCATTCACTGCAGAGGATCCATTGGTGAGCAAGTGACGTGATGCTAAATTTTTCCAAATTTGATGAAGAAGCAAACACATCTACATCTTGGATGACCTGAGAGTGAGCATGTTTTCAGCAAGTTTTGATTTTTGGGTGAACT
This sequence comes from Acrossocheilus fasciatus, assembly GCA_036784905.1. Classification (NCBI taxonomy): domain Eukaryota; kingdom Metazoa; phylum Chordata; class Actinopteri; order Cypriniformes; family Cyprinidae; genus Acrossocheilus; species Acrossocheilus fasciatus. Next base: position 3,374,935 of record CM071941.1, read on the forward strand.
GTTCCTTTAAGAGAGTGTTTTCAGAAAGCTGTGATGAGCAACACTTTTCTCAAGTTTGCATTGGAAGAAAAAGAGGACAATGTTTGTTACACCACAGGGCCATTTTGAAAAAAATCATCTTTTCTTCCAGTCAAGCTTTTAATCATGTTGTCAAAAACCTAGACTGCACTATTGCCAGATGATATTCATGCTAATATGAGAAGTGGTTAAAAGTTGTCATATTTACTGACTGTCTCTCTGTCTCTCTCTCTCTCTCGGCTGTAGATATGCTTTTGTATGGTCACGTCCCAACCCATGAGGATTTCAGACCCGTCGTTTGCGATGCCTGCAACAAAGTCATTAAGCCTCAGGACGTCCTGACTCATTACGGTAAGTGAGTGTTGGCCAGAACGTGACTCGCTGACAGTCATCGCTTGTAATGACACCGATTTATGAGCAGGATTTTATTTGAACTTAATGGTCTCGTTGAGTTCTCATTTTCTTGACATTAGTGCACTGAAGTGTGTGTTAAAGGCTGATATTTCCGATCTTCAGTTCAGAAACTCATTGTGTGCTTTGATTGATATTTTGGGACTGTTTTGGGTTTATTGTGCAGTTTTCAATACATTTATCTCAAATCATTTTCATTTTGAGAGAAATAAATGGGATGAATGAGTTTTAGATCTGATATTAATGATCTGGAAAATTGTGAGTCTGATTGCTTCATTCAGATCACTAACCTGGAGTATGAGCAGTAATAATAGTTATGGTTGCATTAGTAGACACTTCTAATTAAATCAAAACCTTAATTATATGGCTTGAGCTTAATATGTAGATATGCAGAAGTAACCTGTGTAAGGTTATAATAGAGGTTTTTACTGCTGTAGAGCAAGAATCATAGAGTCGTTTGCTGTTTACATTTATTATACATGTTGCATACCACAGTCTTACAGCTGAGGTGTGTTAAAACTGTTTAATTTAACACACGTCATCAACATAACCTTCAGTTAGATCTGGGCACTGAGTGAGAGAAACTGACAGGTTTTAACAGTATTCAGATTGTTTGGCTAAGTTGTTGTTAAGTTGACAGCATTTATTTGACCTTAAAATACAGTAAAAAAAAGTAAAATAGTGAAACACTATTACAATTTAAAATAACTGTTTTCTATTTGAATATATTGTCAAATGTAATTTATTCCTGTAATGCAATGCTGAATTTTACTCCAGCCAATACTCCAGTCTTCAGTGTCACTGCAGAAGGCGTAATCAAATAAAAAACAATTGTTCAACATAAAATTATTCACTTTATAGTTAATTATAAAATGTTCAGAGATACACCACCATTCCAAAGTTTAAGGTCAGCAGGATTGTTTTTAAAGAATTGAATAGTTTTATTTCACAAGGATGCATGAAATTGATTGAAAGTGACATTAAAGACATTCATGAAAAGACAAAAGATTCATATACAAATGCTTTCTATTTATAAGAAAATGCATTATGGTTTTCACAAAAATATGAAGCACAGCTGTTTCAATAATGATAATAATAATATTAATAAATGTTTCTTGAGCAGCATATTAAATGATTTCCGAAGGATCTTGTGACTCTGAAGACTGCAGTAATGATGCTGAAAATTCAGCTTTGCATCACAGGAATAAGTTACATTACAGTTATTTAAAAATTTTAATATCATTTTACAGTATTACTGTTTTTGCTGTTTGCTTTTTTTTTTTTTTTTATCTTAGTGTTTGTGGCTGTTCACCCAAAAATAAAAAATGATCATGTGCTCACCCTCAAGTTGAGTTTCTTTCTTCTGCTGAACTCAAAAGAAGATATTTAGTAGAATTTTGGTTACCAACATTCTTTTGTCAACAGAAGAAAGAAACTCGAATAACTTGAGGGTGGGTAAAATTTTTGGGTGAACTATCCCTTTAAAAATGAGTTTGTATTGCATTGTTGTGCAGAACACCATCGTGGGGAATGTTAAAAACCAAAAGAAGTCTCTTTCAAAAAGCATCCTGTCCCGGGGCAGAATGGCTCCACCAGTCCATCATCACCGGTTTTCCAGCTCGTCTTGTTTACTTTCGTTTTAGCCTCGCCGCGCTCGTCTCGTCTCGTCTGCTCGGCTCACATCTGTCTTTGGTCTTGTGCCCAGAACACGTGCGACCGTGGAACAGAGAGGTGTCTCGCGCGGCGGGAGGTGACGGTAATGCACGGAAGGCCCATTGGCAGCTCGCCCTCGCCCCCTTCCGACGGCGATTTCACATAGCTGCCTTTCTCTCTCGTCCCCTGCCGCCCCCCTTTGAGAGCGGAGAGCTGCGCGGCAGCTGCGGGGCTGTGAGGGTTCAGCGCAGGGGTCAACGACTCGCAGCTATTCAACTCAAAACACCACGGCCCAGAAAGAGAAGGCGGGATGCCTTCAGCCACACAGGAGGCATGCTATTCTCTCGTCTTTTTCTCTTTCGCTTTCTGTTTTTTTCTTCCATCCTCTCAACCGCCGCGGAGCAGACAGGCTGGGTAAGTGTGTCTCCTCGACCAACGTGTGCGTGTTATTCACAGCGGACGCTTTTGAACGCTCACGTGTTTGCTTAGCTTTCAGTTTACGCGGTTTTTGGCTCCGTTTGTGAGCAGGACTGAGCCTCGCTATTGGTCATCTTTCTGCGTCGCGGGCCGGATGTAAACAAACGTAGCTCAGCTGGTGCCTGTGTCTTCCTGTGGCCTGTCAGATAGAGAGACGCTAATAGCAGACCACACACACACTGAGTCCTGTGTGAAGGGGTTTACAATGAGTAATGTCTCTACTACGCAACTCATACCTTATTTATTAGTTTTGAAATGTTGGGACGATGTTACGAAACTGTGAAGTTTTATCCTGGGTGTTTTTGGTAAGGTAATTATCACTGTTGCTTAGATTTGTTACAACTTGTTGGGGAGAGGTGCGCTAACGCTTTTCTGAGCATTCTGACTTGAGTTTTATAAAACTGATGAAGAAATCCCACAGACTCGTATTGGAGGAGGGACCTGAGTCATATCTAGAGACCAGAATATCACAGAGACTTGAAGCTGCAGGACTCTTTTCACTTGGGCCAGTAAAAAAAAAAACACCTAGCAACTGCATAGCAACACATTGAAAACCCTCAGAACACTTTAGAAACTGCACAGCAACAACGCTACAGCAAATGGATAGAAACTAGGGGTGTAACAGTACACAAACATGACGGCTTGGTACGTACCTCGATTTTGACGTCATAGTTCGGTATGTTGTCGGTACAGCAGTGAAAAAAACTAAACATACATTTTTTATTAACGAATGGCCCTTTCTTTAAATAAATTCAATTATAATTTAAATTTTCTTAGGATAAAAATCTTCCTCAGCCTCAACTAACGAGCTGTGGACACTGATGATGACTTGATGACTTGAGGTAAATGAAATGCTACATGACATTTTGTTTACAAGCTGTTTTAATGACGTCTTTCCATGGTTGAAACACTGATTGAGCGATTACATGAGGTATGAGATGTTCATTCATGTTTATTTCGCATTATAACTAGTAGTAAAAAGGAAGGGATAATTGCGCTCATTCACGCTCAACGCTGCTGTTTGAACTGAGGCACCAAAACGGCATTTATTGCTTGAATTTCTTTAAAGGGGTCATATAATGGTACATGCACTTTTACAAGTTGATTGTACTGAAATGTGTGTTAGCAGTGCCTGTACACAACCATCATAAAATGATAAAAATCCATCCAGTGTTTTTTTTTTAATCTCCTTATTTGTTTTACCCTGTCTCAAATCAAGCCGTTCGACCGTGTGACGCCACACGGTCGGACGCCCCTCCCACGATGGTTGATTGACAGCAGTGTTTCAACACAGACCCGCCCTTGCTCGTGAGCGAGCTGTCAATCATAGTCCGTGCGTCATTGTTGATATACGCTGGAGCTGTCTATGAGCAGAATGGCGTCTAAGCGATTGTGGTGTTCTGTTCTCGGGTGCAATAATGAACACAGCAGTCATTTTGATGTTCCTAAGTCCGAACCGCTGAAGACACAGTGGCTGGGTTTTGCTTTTGAAGGGAATATTCCCCACGAGCAACGTCAATGTTTTCATGTTTGCGCGAATCATTTTTCACCAGACTGCTTTATAAATGAAGGTCAGTATAAAGCTGGTTTTGTTAAGAAGCTGCTCCTGAAAAAAGGATCGGTACCAACTACTCGTGTTCCTGCTGAACCTCCAGAAGAAGTGAGTGTAACGTTTAATTAACCTTTATATTAATCTTTATATTAATCTTTGCAAATCGCTAGCAGCTTCACGATGTATGTGGCTAATGTTTACATTCAGGGTACATGCATGTTTTCTATTTACGACGTTCTCAATATAATTAATAATCCCACGTTTATAATGAACAAAACGATATGGTTATTGTGTTATTACAAACTGTGTACGCAGGTATTAAAGTTAACATGATAACACTACACTAAGCTTACTTTTGTAGATGGTTTATAACGGTGTCTGTTAAGAAGTAATGTAAAAAAATTAAATAAAAAACAGTTATAACTGCATGAAAATTAATGGTAACACAATACCTGCAAAATACTGTTTACATCCTGCAAATGCATATGATCCAAGACTATAAATACTCTAATTGATGTTTTTCAATATTATGCCAGAATAAGTTATGTTATCTGATCACATATTTACTGCCATTCTTCAAAATATACCCTCAACTGTTGTCAAGGCAACACTCCACGTGTGTTGTGTCAAAAACGCCCCACAGAACAGAGGGGCGGGGCGAGCAAAGCTCACTAGCATTTAAAAACACACGCACTAAAACGGTGTGCTGAAAACAGAGCTGTTTTTGAGCAGGTAAAATGAGTGTTTTCTTACAATACTAATGAGAATTTTTAATTAAAGTATATTACAAACTTTCAATTTAGACCCTAAAGAATCATATTAGCTTGTACAAAAATGGCATTATATGACCCCTTTAAAAAATGTGCATAATTTGAAAGATGAGACTTTATTTCTTCTCAAAAGTAAGATGCGTACCAAACCGAAAGACCCGTATCAAACATTTTACATGTACTGTTACACCCCTAATAGAAATGCATTTAAAACATTTAGAATTCTCTATCGACCACATAGCAACAAACTAAAACACTCAGAACACCATAGCAACTGCGTAGCAACACACTTAAAACATTTAGGACTCTCTATCGACCACATAGCAACAAACTAAAACACTCAGAACACCATAGCAACTGCGTAGCAACACACTTAAAACATTTAGAACACTCTATCGACCACATAGCAACAAACTAAAACACTCAGAACACCATAGCAACTGCGTAGCAACACACTTAAAACATTTAGAACACTTTCGACCACATAGCAACAAACTAAAACACTCAGAACACCATAGCAACTGCATAGCAATGCAATTAAACCATTTAGAACTCTCTATCGACCACATAGCAACAAACTAAAACACTCAGAACACCATAGCAACTGCATAGCAACACACTTAAAACATTTAGAACACTCTATCGACCACATAGCAACAAACTAAAACACTCAGAACACCATAGCAACTGCATAGCAACCATTTAGAACTCTCTATAAATCTCATAGCAATGCACTAAAAACAGCTGCATAGCAAAACACACACATAAAACTCTCTGAAATGCCTAGCGACCACGTAGCAATGCACTTATTTAAGGTAACTATAACGTTTTATCTCATAATTCTGACTTTTTTTTCTCGCAATTGCAAATTTAAAATTTTGCTATTCTGACTTTTATCCTCAGAACTGCGTAACATAAACTCGGAACTGAGAGTTATGAAGTCAGAATTACTCGCAATTCTGAGAAATAAAGTTAGTCTTTCTTCCCTCAGAATTAGGCTTTATAACTCGCAGTTACATGTTTATATCTCACAATTCTGAGAAAAGATGTGAATTGCGAGAAAAAGAGTCAGAATTACAGAATCACAACAGTTGAGCTGAAGGAGAAAGAAGACGACGGTTTACGCTAATGTCTGCTGTAGTGCCCCTTGTGGCAGCACTGAGAACAACACATTTCTGAACACATCAAATCAAACTAAAAGTGTTAGTGTTTACTTCCTTTTTGTATTTTGTGCATCTCAACGTCCTTTTAAAGACACATCAACTGTAATTGATTAGTTTTCAGATGATTTTAGCAACATACCTGTGAACATGATGGACTTTGGCCTTTTTTTTTTTTTTTTGTCTCGGTCCAGCTGCACAGGATATACACCTACAGGCGTATTTACACACCTGCCTCGTATTCAGACCAACCCGATGCTGAATTTCCCCCTGTGGTCAGAGCGGCCGGGCCATTGTTTCTCTCTTTTGGTCGGCGGTCAGACTTTGTTGTGAGCGAGGGGTTCTCCCCGTCCAAACAGAGCCTCTGAAATCAGCTCTTTTGAGTCCTCGTGAACGGTGTTGTGGCTCTTGGCTGAGATTCGCTGGCAGACGAGACACGATGTGAAGGCCAAGGCCGGTTAGTGAGCTGCCAGATCGAGCCAGGAGCTTTATTATTATTCACTTTGAAAATAAACAAGGACTTTTTTTTGGTTTTTTAGTACAGTAATCTGGCTCAGTGAAGTGTTTTGAAACCCCATACATCAATTATATGTTGTAGGCCCCTAATTCGTGTTGTGTTGTGTGTGATAATGAGTGTTTGTAATTGCAGGTAGTTGGGGAATAGTTGAACAGTGAGTAGAGAGGACAGCGTCCACCTCGAGCCCTCCAGAGCCATGCATAGCAAGAACCGTAAGTGTATTAAAAGATTGTTTAATAGTATTTTTTGTTTAAACTGCAGCAAAAATAGTGTTAGTGTTTGATTCATTTCTGTGAATCAGTTGAAACTGAATTCAAAACTCTTTATGCAGGTAAATAATAATAATTATTTACATAATAATAATAATAATAATAACAATTTAATGAAAAAATAACTAAATAGCAATATTTTTATTATTTTATTTATGACTTATGTATTGGCGAATAGAAATGAAATAAAATTATTTGAAAACCAGTATTAAATTAAACTAGTGTGTGCAAATTTTTTTTTTTTACTGTATTACACTTTTTTTCTATTTAAGTAATAAGAGTATTAGGTAACACTTTATTTTGATGGTCCCTTTTGAACATTCTGTTGACACTAAGTAATGTTGCAACTACATGTCAACAAACTCTCATAAGAGTATTAGTGGACTGTCTGCTTCATATCTACTAACTCCTTATTGTGTTGGTCTCCCAACAGATATTCTACTGACTATAAGTAACTTTGCAAGAACGTGTCAACTTAATCTAACCCTAACCCTACCAGTCAACTAATACACTACTAACACTCTAATGAGAGTCAGGAGAAATGTAGGTGCAACATTACTTATAGTCAATAGAATGTGTTAAAGGGACCATCAAAATAAAGTGAAACCGAGTATTATAATAACAATAATAATTTATTTTACTACACATGTAAGCATGACTTTGTAGCTCATAAATAATGATTGTTTAAACGAAACAACAAATGTTATTAAATGATTATTATATTATTTATGATTTATGTACTGTTAAACTGGTGCAAATAAATAAAGATTTATATGCGCCAATATATATCAATGAAAATATTATATTACAATAGTGAAAAACAGTGTGGAAAACATACATACAAGAAGAAAAATAATAATGTTTTATTATTATTATTATTATATATTTTACATATTATTTTATTTGTGCTACACCCCTTTAACACATACTGTTTTCATTTACTTGTAAGCATGATTTAATTTTCATTGTTGATTAACTTTTAGTTTCATAATTGTAAAACTGCAGTTTTGTTTTCAGCCCCAGATTCCTCAACATACGTTTTACTAAAACTGAAAATGTCAATCGAAAACCTCACAAACTTCTCTTGAATATTGTAAGTGGATTGTGTGGAATATTTGCAGCTCAACATAAGTGTGCACATATTATTTTTAATGTATTATGATTTGGGACGCACTTATGTTAATCTTTCATGTTGTATAGGATAGATAGCATTAGGGCTGCTCGATTATGACAAAAATCATAATCACAATTATTTTGGGCAATATTGTAATCACGATTATTTAATACGATTATTAGTGGGCCATATGACCAAAACTTTATATGAAAGATTTATTTCACACAATTCTCAATACCACAGTGGAATACTAGAGTAACTAATGTTAGTAAAAAAATAAAACAAAAAAGGTCCTCAAAATTATAGAAAATAATTAAACTGCCAGTAATAAAAAAGCAAAGGAATACAATAGAAAAAAAAAACATACAAATGAAACAAACTGTGCTTTAAGTTTAAAATATTCAGTTAACAGCCTACTAGAGAAATTGAATTACCTAATGTAAAATAAAACAGCATAGTCTTCACTGTAAGAATTAAACTTCCTTTGTTTCTTATTAAAGCTACAAAAGTCCTTCAGTCAAGAGCAGTGAGTGATTTTGAATTTGTCTTTTGTTGTTTGATTAATATAAAGCACACAGCCGCAGCAGGAATATTAGCCCGCTGTCACTTTAAGAGCAGCACGAATCCAATTTACTGTTACACAAGTATTTTCAACTCTTTACATTCATTTATTACATATCCAACGAGGGTCTACGTGAATAATCACTAAGTGCGCATTTTGACACATTTTTGCGTGTATTTCACCGTTTAGGCGATAAAAGATGACTTTACATGTCCGTGTTCTGTTCCGTCTCTGAGCGCATCCACAGAAATCCTCTCGAGGAACAGCGCAAGTTCTCTTTCACGCTTTTAAAAACATGAATAAATCTAATCAATTTTAATAAATCAAGCACATCTCATTTTGCAAGTGTCTCCTTACATGATTTTACTGATTTGCACGTGAAATTGGGCTTTTATGGAGGAGTGAAAGCACACTGCTGGAAAGGGGGCGGAATGGGGTGCAATAATCGTTTTATCTCGATTCTGTAATTTCATAATCGTTGGAGGCCGAAACTGAATTTTTAGTAACTGAATTGGAACTGAATTTCAATTAGTATATTATTTGGGACTCAATCCAGTAGTTTATCTGTCTCAGCACTTCCTGTACAGAGTCTCATGATCTTCTGACGGCTGTATTCGTTTGTCAGAGAGGAGACACTGCTCGCCCAGCAGCTCCAGGACCCCTCTGGTTCCTGTCAAGGCCAAGATGTCGGTGGGCCAGAGCGAGGTGGAGCCCCTTCCCTTCCGGGTTCCTCGTGATTACCCACACTCACGCTTCAGCAAGGCGCCGCTGGCCGTCTATCCGCCCAAAGGAGCCCGAGCCAAGGCCTGGTGTGTAACCCCCCCCCCCCCCCCCCAATCGAATCATAAATGCTTCCTCTGGCAGACACTGCATTATGGGTTAAAGTAACTGTAAGAAAGCAAAGTGTTTTTAAACATCATCTAATGCTTCAATGTGCAATATTCACACCAAATATTTGAATCAATGTTAGTTTCCTGACATATTTAAAATTAAACACAATTTGTGTCAATTTATATTTTTAATAATTAATTTTCCCGCACAAGTTACCCATAAAGATGTCATCATGTAACTTACAACATTATTTCCATAAATGCTAGATGATATTAATAATTAGTGTTAGAAATGCCACCTATATACCTATAATTATTATTGTTGACCATGAAAGAAGAACACTTAACTTCCCAGAAATCTCTTGATTTACCCCAAATTTTGATGTGATGTAAATATTTTTTGTAATAAAGTTATATGTAAGCATTGGTGAACATTTTATGACAACATTAATATTTGTTTGACTGTGTTCATTATGTTCAGGTATTGAATTTTAGAGAAATATGTGCAATATGAAAACATTTAATGTGCAATCTGAAAAATGTATTGTTAGTCATCATAATTATATAATTAGGCGTGACCGATCAAAATTAATGATGTAATATTTATATAAATTAATGGTGATAATATTTACACTACTGTTCAAAAGTTTGGGGTCAATAAGGTTTTAGTGTTTTTGAAAGCAGTCACTTCTGCTCACCAATGTTGCATTTATTTGATAAAAAAAAATACAATAAAAGCAAAGTAAAAATGTGAAAAATTATTACAATTGAAAATAGCTGTTTTCTATGTGAATATATTGCAAAATGTAATTTATTCCTGTGATCAAAGCTGAATTTTCAGCATCATTACTCCAGGCTTCAGTGTCACATGATTTTTCAGAAATCATTCTAATATGCTGATTTGCTGCTCAAGAAACATTTTTGATTATTATTTCATTATTTGTGGAAACCATGATGCATTTTTCTCATGATTCTTTCATGAATAGAACATTTAAAAAGATAACTTTTATGTCAATTTAAATTAGAATTCGACTTCCTGTGGTTGTGACCAATTTATTTTTTATTCAAATAGAGGTGAATTTATGTTTGGAAATTGTACTCTATGCAAGTTCAAATCTTAAAATACACAATCTCTTTTCTCTAGCGTGTCTTTACCTGTGGTGAGTTTGGAGAAGATGCCGTGTTTCAGCCGATCGGAGGGAGCGCACATCAAAGTCAACTCCACATCTCCCACGCCGGGGTCTTCTCTTTCTTTCTCCTCCACGTCTTCCTCTCCATCTTCCGCTCCTCTCAAGTCCTCCTTGACGTCACCAGCATCTCACAAGAACCAGGAGAAGTTCCTGAACGGTCGCGGCCCTGTGACGCCTCGCTCCACCACGCCCCCCTCGCTGATTGACAGGCGGCCCAGCCCATCACGATCACCCTTGGAGAAACGGCCCGCCCCCTCGCCCTCCCCACAGGACAGGAGACCCGCGGCCTCCACGTCTCCATCCCTATTGGACCGGAGACTGATAGTCCCTCCTTCTCCACCAGACAAGAAACATCAGAACGGAGCCAAAGGCGGGCGGCACCGAAGAGTGTCGGGTGAGTAGCAAAAGCTTGTTTAAAATACAGTCAAACCAAAAATGTATCAATCAGACATTTATCAGATTTTTTTACCAGTGGGTGCAGGACACTATAGTTCATTTATGTAAGTGAGGATAGCAAAATAAAGTGAACTGTGACATATTATACCCAAAAATTCTTCATACAGTGGACTACCAGTAAAAGTGATAAAAATTTGGGACCAAAAATTATTCAGACACTTAGATCTGACCATGTTTTGCTTTGTTTTTTTTTCCTTAATTGCTAATGCGACCAACAAAACGAAGCATTGCTTGGTAATTGGTTGACCTATATTGGTAATATCTAAACGTGTACTTAAGTTTAGCAGCTGACAGCTATTCAGCCTAATTAAGTACATACCTTTCTATCAAAGTTATCTGACATTATCAAGATGAATTTGTTCTGACACAGTTTAACTCTGAGTTCTTGTCATATTTTATTACCATTTTCTAATCCATAGTGAATGAACTGTGATAATGAGACATTTTGAAGGTGTCTGAATAAATTTTGGTTTGACTGTAACTTTTGCTCTGAGGTTTGTTTTGAAACCAGAAGAAATGCATTTGCAGCATATTTAACTTCTGTTTTTTAGCAAAGCTGGAAATAATGTAGGAAACCACTTGAATTTGAAAAGAAAAGGCATTTAATTTAGTGGAATTTGCTTAATAAAATATAATAGTAATGAAAAATTATATCCTAGATGCTACCATTGCTAATTAAAACTATTAAAAAATATTTTTTATTTGCTGTAAAGAGAGTTGAAATTAAAATAAAGTATAAATACTATAAGTAAAACTTTAAGCAAATTCATTCATAATTTATTTTTCTTTTAAAGTATAATTTTAATGAAATTGTGTTCTTCATTTTGTTTTTAGTACTGTTTTATGTGATTTATAAGTGTTTTATTATTTTGTTGTTTAAACTATTAAAATAATTTTGTTAAATAAAACATATTAAAACATAAGGAAAAATTAAGCAAATTAATTTAGAATATTTTCTTTTTTTTGTTCAATAAAACAGAATTTTAACGAAAATTGTTTACCTTGATATTTTTAGTACTGTATGTTTTATAGGGTTATTAGCAGTGTTGTTTTTGTTAATTAAAACTAAAAATACTAAAAATATTTTTTGTTAATTAAAATAAAACTGAATATTATATAAAAATATTAGAAGGAAAACTTAAAAATGAAAATGTGAAATAATGCTTTGACAACTAACTGAAATACAATACGCTAAAGTACTAAAATTATTAAAACTAACACTGAAATAAAAAAAATTAAATAAATCTAAACAGAAAAAATTAAAACTGAATATAAAATAGAAAAGTAAAAGCTAAATATAAAAATAAATAGCTAATTCAAAACTAGAATAAAACACTATAATAGTATATAAATAATATTAAAGTAACACTAATCTTAGGATTCTTGCACATTATTTCTTAAGTTTTGTTGTTGTTAAATTATTTTTATATACTTTTAAAAAATATGAAGGGAGAAATAAAACAAACCAAAACGATGAACAAAAAAAAAATAAATAAAAAAATAAAAAAATAAATCCCATCGCTTGTTTTCGGTGGTTTATAGTTTGTAGGCTTGTAGTTCGTCTGGCAGCATGAATGTTTTGTCGTAACTAGCCTCTGCTAAGGGGACTCTCGCCCCACAATGGGAAGTCGTGGCTTAATGGTTAGAGAGTCGGACTCATAACCCAAAGGTTCGAGTCTCAGGTAGGTGGGGGGAGTGAATAACCAGCGCTCTTTTCACCCTCAATACCATGACTGAGGTGCGCTTGAGCAAGGCACTGAAGCCCCAACTTCCGCCCCAGGCGCCCTCTGCTCTGGGTGTGTGTTCATGGTGTGTGTGTGTTCACTGCTGTGTGTGTGCGCAGAGCACTAATTCCGAGTATGAGTAACCATACTTGGCCACATGTCACGTCACTTTCACTTTCACTTTTTCACTTTCACCTGAGGTTTGATTTATGCTGTGTAATTGGCTGCTCTTGGTCGCCAGATCATCTGCTGTGTCCAGCAGCCGCCACAGTCTCTCACGCTCTATTACAGAGAGTTTGAGCTAGTTTAAGTGAGCTGGACTGCATTGTTTTAATCACAATTCTGCATTTAAAACAGCCTTCACCACAATTTCTCAGAGATAAATGCTCAGGTCTGAAATATGTTCCCAGTAAACTGCCTCAGCTGTCTATATAGACAGCATCTAAAATGAGATTATACCTTGGAAATGACTGGAAACGATTAGAGACTCGTGCACAAAAGAACTGCACAAGATATTTGGTCAAAACTCAATGCATTCCTACATTAGCATAATTAATTAGTGCATTTTAATTGACTAAAAGCATATAATAAATGTTTTTATATATGTAGTATTTTAATCAGATCTATTAAATCTATTTTCTCACACACACACACACATACAAATACGTATTAATAATATTAGTAATATATAGATACATTATAATACATAATAAATAAATAAGTAAATAATATTGTTATTTTGTTATTTGCTGTACAGGGAGAGTGTTTGATCCTAATAAACACTGTGGGGTTTTGGACCCAGAGACAAAGCGGCCTTGCACTCGATCTTTAACCTGCAAGGTTGGTATCGTCACTCATTAGTGTGTAATTTAATCAGCTCTGTCCACTAAGGATTGTGGTGGAGATTTAAGTGTTTGTTTGTGTATGTTGTAGACTCACTCTCTAACCCATCGGCGAGCTGTCCCGGGACGGAGGAAAGACTTCGACATCCTTCTAGCTGAGCATAAGGGACGGGCGAAGGAGAAGGAGACGGGGCAAAAAAAGGAAGTTCAAGCAGGCAGCCAATCAGTGCAAGTCACACAGTCACATGACTCAGCAACCTGCCTATCCACAAGCTGTACCAATGCCAAGACCACGCCCACTCTCAAACTGCAGCTTGCCAATTCACACTTACACAGGTACATACTGCTGACTACAAGACTGTGCAATTATTTTAATGTCCAGGTATCTATCTATCTATCTGTTTTTTAAAGTAAAACAGAAAAAAGGTTGTCATATTTTCCTACATAATTTTACTACAACATTTTATATTAAATATTAGATATTTAACATAAATATTTCTCATATTAAATCATATTAATATTCATAATAATATTCATATTTTTAAAATATGACGTTTTTAAGTGATGGTGCACTTTGAATTGTTGAATCAGTTCTGAATTCATTTATTGAACTGAACTATAAACTCATTCACAGATTTTATTTAGTTAAAATAATGCTGAAATAATATAAAATATAAATATTATCATTATCATATAATATATATTGTCATATTATCTCAATTGTAGTATGATGGTGAATAATTATTAGATGGACAACTTTAAATAAAAAATGTTAAGAAATGTTGCCTTGGCAACTAATTGAAATAAAATTTCTGAAGTTTAAAACTGGATAAGAAAAGATTGTGTAACTAGTGTATAATGACACGTTTTATAGGAAACTTAATGGGCAAATAAAAAGCCCATTTAAAATCATTGCAATATTCACATCTTACCCGATTTTAAAATGTTGAAGTACTAAAAATACATGAACGCTAAACAGAAGAAAAAAAAGACAAAAGCACATAACAAAATTATCAAAACAAATGAATGTTTAAATAAATTAATTAAAATAAATAAATAAATAGCATAATAGTAGGGTATATAATAATACTAAAATATAACTTAATTGATTTAAAAAAAAATAAAAATCAGAAAAATGTTTCATCAGTCTTTTATTTGCAGAGCGTCTAGCGGCAGCGGTGCAGTTGTGTTCAGCTCTGCACCCGTTCCTCCTCCTGAACCTGTGCTCGGCTGGCAGCAGAGCAGCGGAGACGCGCGTCTGTCCAGCGATGAAGGAGAAACGGACCTCCCCGAGGAGTCTGAGAAGCCACTGTGCCACTATTCTCCACAGCACCCGCGACCCATGAGCGTGAGCTGCACCAAACCACTACACCCTGTATATTATAATATGTATATAGAAATGGAGTAATATAACGTGAAAACTCATTCTCTGCTGTCTTAGTGCTGTGCGTTCAGCAGTCGGTTGATGGGACGGGGGCACTACGTGTTCGACCGGCGGTGGGACCGAGTGCGGCTGGCGCTCCACTGCATGGTGGAAAAACACGTCAACTCTCTCATGTGGAGGTGTGCGTCCTGCATGACCCACAGTTACACGCTTGTCCATCCGCTCGCACTATTATTGCTTATGAATTATGTATTTATGGGTGCATACATTCAGTTCACTTTTCCCATAATAGGGGTTGTATTTCACCCCAAAATCACAAGGAAAAGATATTTAGCAATAAGACAATAAGGACTTGTCACAGTCATTTTTTTTTTTATTTGGACATTTTTTTTCCAATAATAATACAGATATAAATAATAAATAATTAAATAAATAAATATATATATATATATATAAATAACCTCATTACAATAAAACTGCAATTAAAACTTTATTTTCTTTATGCAAAATATTATTTTTCTTTTTCTTTTTTTTTTTTTAACAAGGGGTGAAATATGACCCAGATGGGGGTCATTTTAGGTGAGGTTTGTCTCACCTAATAAGCCTTTAATGAATTAAATGAATGTTAACGGCTCCAGTTCAGCTGTGTAGTCGTAGTACTCGAATGACTTTACAAAGGCTCAAAACGTTTTCTTTCACTCAGTGAACACACGATATTTAGGTTAACGTGCCACATGGTTTCCTACCGCACACTGGTGATGTCATATCCTGTTTGTCACAGAAAAGTCCCCCTAGCGGTGGAGAGCATGACGAGCCCGACTGAAGTTTCTCCCCTCGGCTCTCCGTTTGTCCCCAACCATACGCTGGCGGCTCCTCTGGACGGCGTCTCCATGGTCTCGTACTCCACCTCTTTCTCTCATAACGGCGCTGGGGTTTTCTGCATCCGGGACCCTGGACCCGGACCCAGACCGCAGCGGAATAAACCAGCCAAGCTGCCCAAAGCCTCAGGGGACGGAACGGGACCTAAAAAGCGGAAAGCGCCTCCGGCCTCTGAGTCACGAAAGAGCGGGAACAGCTACCATCTGCCACTGGGTGCGGCGCACATCAGTAACGGAACGGCGGCCCTCAGCGCGCGGGCCAAGCCGCGGCCGGGGGCCCCGGGGCCGAGGGAGCAGGACAGGTACGGAAGCGTGGAGCTGTCCCTCCCGCAGGCACTCACCGGGGATCATGGGGGCGTCTCGTCCCACAGCCCGCTTCCCTACGGATCCTCCAATGGGAGGAAGAGGAAGAGCTCTGGATCGAGCACCAGCAGCGACAAACCCAGCAAAAGCACCAAATCCACAGCACTGGACGGGATATTCAGGAAGAGCAGCAGCGGTTTGCTGTCGTCTGTCGCCGAATCTCCCCACAGCGCCCTCCCCAGACAGGTAAAACATGTTATAAATCTTTATAGACCCCTTAAACTGATTTTTTTTGTGTGTGTGGATTTCAATTTATTGTATTTATCCATTGAAAAACAGTCACTATGGCATAAGATATATTAAAGAATAAAATATTATAAAAATTATAATAAAAAAAAAGAAACATATTAAGGAATTTCAATATTGTGATTTGCAGGCCTGGAAAAGATTTATAATATTTGAATAGTATTTAATTTTTTATATTATATATTTTGAAAATAAAATGAATATAAAAATGTTTCAAATAAAGTAGAAAATGTTTGTTTATATATATATATATATATTTGTTTGTTTTAAATAATATGATTTTTATTTTATAATATTATGTGATTTTTTTATAATGACTATTTTTCTAGCATACACATATTGTCTAGATATTTTTCTATTTATAGATTATTTTTCTAGACTGGAAAAGAATTACAGTATTATATAATTATTATATTTATATTTGTTATTTTTATATTAATAATATAGAAATAATAAGTTATTTAAAATCATGCAATTTTTCTTTTATTACTTTTATTATATATTTTTCTAGCCCATAAAAGATAGTATTTTTTTAAAAAAAGATTGAAATATTTAAAAAATATTTTTAATGATATTTTTTTAAGTTTTGAAGAATTATGATTTTTTTTTGTAGTATGAATATATATTTTTTATTATTATTATTATTATTTTTTAATTATTTAAATTCAAGGACTGTATATATGTATTTATTTACTTTTTACTAGTGTTTTAATTGTAATTTTTATAATTATTAAAAATCATGGAATATATATATATATATATATATATATATATATATATATATATATATATATATATATATATATATATATATATATACTGTGTTTGTTTTTTCAGAAGCCTAAATTACTAGAAAACATATAAAAGTTCATAGTTCCACAGGAACCTTGGATACTCTGGTGTATTCCTACATTATTTTCATACCATTTTTGCATGTTACTTCCATCTCATGAATGACACCGAGGTTTTTGACGGCAATTCTTTGTTTTTTGTTGTTGTTATTTTTTTTAAACTGTACATTCAGAATTCTTGCATATGCAAACATACTAACCACCAACATATTTTGTAGCCCAAGGTCCCTCACTGATGCAGTGTGAGTTTGAGAAGAGCTCGGGACGTCCTGTGAGGGCTGTAGACGCGGGATGCCAGCACTGTGTCTGTCCTGCCTTGATCCCACCGCTGCCTCTTATCCCGCTACGGTTGAGTCGCATCCTTCGCGTCCTCCTTTCCTACAGGGCTTCTTCCGTTCTGTTCCCATTAGAAATAAATGCTTCATCTGCCAGTTTATCGAAGAATGATTTCTCACGTCTCCTTCAGTCTCATGCAGATTCAGATTTTTATTTAAGCAGTACACAACACATTTCAGACATTCAGCGATATGGAATTTTATTTTTATTTTCACGTAGATGGGGACAACATGAAGGAAAACCCTTCAGACTCAACCGTGTCGATCTAAAGTGCACTTAATTTCGAGTCTACGTAAAAAGGAGGGGAAAAATGTTTCAAACAAGGGAATATTTTACAGACGCTTTTTCGGCAAGTTGTATTTTTCTAAATTGGATGAATTCAGGTTTTTGAGTATTTGTTTTTGACACAAGTATTTGTCGATTTAAAAACAAAACAAAAAGAAGCCAGGACTCACACCCCTGTGGTAAAGCAACTTTAACCGGTGATGAATTTTGTATGATAATTTATCCTTTATTAATTTTCTAACTGACCTGATTAGTGATTCACACGTTGAGCAGAAGTATATTTGTATGCCATTTTAAAGGTTTAAAGTATTATAGAGACCCTATTGTTGGAAATGTGTGTACATATCTTTTATTATAATTGTTTTGTTTTGTATTTATTGTTAGCATCTCTCAGAGGTTCAAGGACTTAGTGGTTTCTCTCTTCCTCAGTCATATGTATCTTCATAGACCTAAAAATGGTTGGTTATGAAAGGGCCTTGCATCGCTCGCATTTTCCATTTATACTCTCTGATTATGTTTTTAAGGAATACTAACTGAAATGATGATGTACCCACAGGATCCCAGTCTTTCAAGACTTTTCTAGAGGAAAGGTACATTGCTGTGAGCCAGTATTGGCAGTCAGCCGAGGTCTGTTGCCAATTTTGTTTTTTAAAGATGTTGTTAGGTCATGCGTGCACCTTTTAGTGTTTGACCATCAGAAATGAAGACCTTCTCAAGGAGTAAACGGAGAAATGTTTGCTGTTTACTCTGTATTTGCAATACCGTTTTATTTTTATTCAGCAAGGACTCTTTAAATTGATCAAAAGTGGCATTTATAATGTGACAAAAATAATATTCCTCAAAGAGTCCACAAAAAATATGAAGCAGCAAAACTCTTTTCAACATTGATAATAATCAGAAATTTTCAGCGTAATGATTTCCAAAGGATCATGTGACACTGAAGAAAATTCAGCTTTACATCACAGGAATAAATTAGATTTTAAAATATATTCAAATAGAAAACAGTTTTTCAAAGTTGTAATAATATTTCACAATTGTACTGTTTTAACTGTATTTTTTTAAATCAAATAAATGCAGCCTTGGTGAACAGAAGAGGCTTTTAAAAACATTAAAAATCTTACATATCCCAATTTTTTGGAACGGCTGTGTAAGTGTTCCTGGCCTAATTTTGCATAATTTCTAAGCATTATAATAAATTATACGGCAATAATGTGTCACCATGATAACTTTTAAAAAAGAAAGTCCCACTGAATCTCACTGAATATTCAATTTTACACTGAAAATGCAACAGTAAAATGGATTGTAAATGGAATTTCATGTTGACATCAAAGGTGAAGTGCAAAGAATTGCACAGAATGGCAAAATAATGATTATTTCCAAACAGGTTTCCATATCATTGTGGTTTTGCATTGAGACATTTTTCATAATTTACAATTCAGCTCCATTTCCTTGTTTAATCTCTGAGAAGCTCTTCATTACTAGCATAAGAATCTTAATATTTAAAGGAACAGTTCACCCAAAAAAGAAAATTTTCTGAAAATGTACTCACCCTCAGGCCATCCAAGATGTAGATGAGTTTGTTTCTTCATCAGATTTGGAGAAATGTAGCATTACATCACCTGCTCTCCAATGGATCCTCTACAGTGAACGGGTGCCGTCAGAATGAGAGTTAAAACAGCTGTATTTGGACTTGTATTTTAGTCGAAGCAATGGTTTCAAGTTATTTCTTAATGATGGATTTGTTTCTTACAAACACGCAGCTTTTCACTTCACAAGATGTTAACTGATGGTCTGGAGTGGTGTAGATTACTTGTGGATTATTGTGATGTTTTTATCAGCTGTTTGGACTCTCATTCTGACGGCACCCATTCATTGCAGAGCAGTGATGGAATGCTAGATTTCTCCAAATCAGATGAAGAAACAAACTCATCTACATCTCGGATGGCCTGAGGGTTTTCAGCCAAGTTTTGTTTGAACTATTCCTTTAAGGAGCCACAACTCCTGTAAAGGTCCCTTTTTGCACTTTTTGTTGTTTTTGTTGGGTTTGAGTACTATTTTATTTATAAAAAGTATTGATATATGAATTTATAAGGAGAAATAATCATGTATAGTTGTTCTGACTGTGCAAAGACAATACGCTCTGTGAACCCAGCTTGTGTTTGCTGTGACGGCTCTTTACCCCTGATTATTACCGTGTTGCCTTGCTGCCAATGCGAAACTGTCCATAGGTCAGCTACCAGAGCTAGAAACCAACCCCGGATCCCTTCCACACCATCTTTTATGCGTGAAGTGCTTCCATATGGATTTGGCGCTGTAATGTTTTGACGTCAAGTGGCGGTGAAGTTCCCCAATCCACACCGCGTCTTTATCATCACGAAAGAAGAAAACTGCCTGGATGAGGATGTTCGGTTACATGTTATGCCTTTTCCCATTGCACTTCAATCATTAGAAATTATTCTGTGGAATTATTGACATAATAATATATATATATATTTTTTCAGAATAGCGTGAAGGACCACTTAAGTAAACCGAATGAATCAGAATGAAATTGTAATGCGGTCAAGATCTGATCATGGTACCCCTTTTAACCTTATATCTCTTTCTTTTGGTCCAATAGTGCCACAAATCTCTATGTACTACAGTTCATCGACAGTTGAACTGTAACTAAGCTATGAAGTATTATTATTATAATACAGTAGGTCCTTGTAAACACATCCCTCTTGTAGAAATTAATGAATGTCACCATGGCATAGCAGTGCAATTTCTATTTATATATTTTTATTTCTTTTTATTTTCTCTTTTAATTTTTTTTATATATTTTTTTTAATTTCTTTATTATTATTATTTTTAAATTATTATGGAAGCCCATTTCAGTCATGGAATTAATTTTTGTTTTTTTTTGTTTTTGCAATTCTGACTTTATCGTAATTCTGAGTATATATCTCACAATTCGGATTTTGTTTCTTGCATATCAGAGAATAAAAAGTCAAATTGCGAGATATAAACTAAAAAAAAAAATCTGAATTTTTGTTTCAATTCTCAGTTCTCTTTTTTTTTCTTGCAATTGTGAGTGTATATCTTGCAATTCTGAGGAAAAATTCAGAATTGTGAAAAAAAAAAATGTTGCAGTTATGGGTTTCCGTAATATATATATATATTTATTTATTTTGATGTTTTTAATTTTTGTTTTGGAGTTTTTAGTTTTGCTTTTTTATTTCTATATTTTTATATTTACTTTTATTTGTTTTAGAGTTTAAAATTTTGCTTTTCTTTATTGTTTTTTGTAATTTTTTTTATTTTATTTTTTACTTTTTTTTCAGTAGCTTAATGGCTGATTTCACAAAGAATGGGGTGAGATTCCAATCCTCATTGGTTTAATTTGAATATTTATATATTGTAAGCCACATTTTCGGTTACACATTGAACTCAAAACCACACGCAGAGTTTTCTGTGAAAGACACATGCGGCTTGCTTCCACGTCAAGGAAAATGCCTGAAGCAATATGAATTAATTCTGAAATGTTCTCCATTCTGTTCAGTTCGTCTACTGATATGTATTGTTGCATGTGTGCATACTACTACTTTGCCATTATTAGTGAATGTCATTGCTAACTAGATGGTTTGTCATAACACTGCACAAAGCAGCCCTGTTAATGAGCTTATTCCCAACCACATCACCTGTCCACTTTTCCTCTCACAGATGCTTATGTTGTAGATGTATTATAGCCACACCTTCAGTGCTTCGACGTGACCCAGCCATAACAATTGTAAAGAATTCGAAGGCCTTATTTTTATACCTGGACTCTTTGTACAGAATCTCTAAATCTGACATAAGAGGTGTTAATAGGCATTTCTCTCATTCCTAAGTCGAGCTCCTGTGTCCTTTATACAGTTTGTGTCCTGTTGGCCCATGTGTTCTCAATGATATAGACGTGTATTTTCAGGTTTGATGATATTTTGCATTTCAGCTGTTACAGAAATACATTTTTCTTACCTGCTTGCTTGTGTTCTTGATTTGCATTCAAGTGTCTGTGCCAAAGGTTTATTCTTAGATAAATAAGAGTTCTATTCTTCTGTATCTATCTATCTATCTATCTATCTATCTATCTATCTATCTATCTATCTATCTATCTATCTATCTATCTATCTATCTATCTATCTATCTATCTATCTATCTATCTATCTATCTATCTATCTATCTATCTATCTATCTATCTATCTATCTATCTATCTATCTATCTATCTCAGTTTTGCAGCCTGCGTTTGACGCGCACGAGCTCATATAAATGAATTTTCGCGCGCGAATCTCGGGTGGCGGTATCCTAGCAACGCAACTACCCGGCACCTCAGGTCAGGTCAGGTCAGGAAAAGCTTACTTAGCTTATTATTATTTTATATTTTTACATTATATTATTTTACGATTTCTGATCCTTACATCTAAATATTGGTCACTGATATCAGTTTTATCTGCAAGAAGTTCGTTTAAATAGCCTAACATTAATATTATAAATATTACTACAGTACCTAGCCTATATAACGAATTAGCTAATATGTTATACCAGTCATATAATCTTACTGAAATAATTTATAGCTACAAATTTTGGAAGATATACATTTCAGAAAAATCTTAATGTAAACAACATAAATTTACAATCATATGCTTTAAAACTATTACAACCATTAAAACTATAAACGATATTAAAAATATAATTAATACAATGACCTCTGCGTTTGAAAACAATAATAATAATCACTGTTGTCAGAAATGTACTTTTTTCCCCCTTTCAAACAAATATAGCCTAAAGTAAGTTTATTTGCACTGGCATTTGCCTGATAGTGATGTATTGTAGGTAGCCTATATATTGATTAGGCTATATAGTAGGTAATAATAGATTGTTATTATATCTACACCGATTAATCATATCATCTTATTGAAATAGTTTCTACATATTAATGGAAGAAATACATTTATTTAAATGTATTTACATACATGAACACTATAGTATGTACTTTAATTAGCCTAAATTATATTTTATTTAACTTTAAAATGTATAGGAATTAACTATTATAATCATTAGACTTACGCATTTAATTAAAAAAAAAAAAAAAAAACATGGAAAGAACGTACTTTTTAAATTTTAAAACTTTTTTTTAGTTCATAAAACAGCATGCGCGCATAAATATTTAACTACTGTCAAAAATGTCCTTTTTTAGAAACTTTTACGTTTTAAGTAAGTTTATTTGCATTGGTATTTGCATGATGATAGTCAAAGCTATTTACTGTAAACGCAGATTTTAGTTCCCTGGAGGTTAAATGTCTTCTTTGGCTACAGTTCGCGACTCGAACCGGCTCGGATCTCGAAGCACTAGGTCACGGCACCCTGAGAGATCTCCAGTGTTTGCTCAGTAGGACACGTGCATGTGGTGGAGGCGTCACGCACCTTCCAAGAGCTCTTAAAGTCAAAGTCGAAGTAGCCTATCTTCCGGGAATCCGCGGATTATATCGGTAAGAACAACCAGAAGCTTCGATTAAGCCGCACAACCTTTGATGAAGCGAATTGCGCGCGTTTTAAACACGTTAAAGCGTCGCGTTTCCTCCCAGAACGCGGTTGTTTTGCAGAAAATGGCGTCACGGTTTTGTTGTTCAGTCGGTGGATGGTGAAGAGCCGGCTCGGTTTCGATTCCGCGCATCACTAGGCAGGCTTTAGATGGCTTATTAGAAGCAGATGACTGTTGTTAAGTAAATTGTTTGTGTTTTGTGGTCATTTTCATCATGCGTGAGGCAGGAGAGAGCGCGCAATGGCGCAAGGCTCTCCAGCGCCGCGCGCAACGACAAGCGAAGCGCAGCAGTTCGTAACTCACGCAGGTTCGGTTTGGTTGGGCTTGTATGGGGGTCGATGGGTTGTAAAGTTTATTTTGCGTGTTTCACGACGTCTTTTATGCTTTTCCTTATGCGTCATCGTCGCCCTTTGTGGTTTTAAATCGCATTGCCGAGTGGTTCTTCCTTATCTGGTTCGTTCGCGTTGACTTTGGTAGTTTCAAACGCGTTTGTGGACGAGGAGGGAAAGATACTGAGAAACCAGACTCTAGTGAAGGGTCGGACACCGTGACAACATCGTAATCAATCAAAGGTCAGAGTATCGAGCGAGAACATACTTGAGTGGAAGTAATAAAAAGTTTCCACGTGAAATGATATAGGTTTAGAAGCAAGTTAACCGCTTTGTAAAGCAGCTTGTTTAGTCACAATTTTGTGTAGAGTTGTAGGAAAAACCGGATGCCAAACTGAAATTGGTAAATGAAAACAACGTGAAACCATCAGCAGCTGATATTGTAGGTGTTTGGCATTTGAATACAGTTGTTTACAGACTGATTGTCAGCTGTGTTCACTTAAGTGTTGTCATTTAAATGCACAGAGTAAATATTCTTCAAAATAACTGAATACTTAAGTACGGTAATGAAGAACAACTTTTATTAATTTACACTTATGAATTGTGGGACTGAGAGTATGTAGGTTTTCAGGAGATTTTGTTTGAGTTTGTGTTTACATCACTTTACTTCTGCATATTTACTAACTTGTAATGACTCATCCTGTGCTTTGTGTGGTGTCATAATCATGTAACTCATATTATATTAAAAAGTCAACATATGTTTTGCAAATCTATCGGACTTAATAAGTTAGCTGCCAATGAATTTTTTAACAACAGAGTTTTGATAGTTTTTATAATAAAGCTATTTTTTTTTAATAAACAACACATATCATAATAGATGGAAACAAAAAAATAGAAATAAATGAGAAAAACAGCAAATGTTAAAATTAGCGTCTGCTTAAAAAACATTAAAGGAAAGACAGTAGAAGAAATAAGTAAGTTGATTGATCGAATGAATAAATAAATAAATAAAATGTAAGGTTCAATTACAAGAACCAATGATTTTTTTTTTAATGTTATAAAAGTAACTTTTTAAAAGTAAAAATCAGTTGTTCAATAAAATACTTACTTGGTATGATCTTTGTTATAGAAAATTACAAATTTAGTTGAAATCAAAATGAAAACATTGATGTTTTATTCTTTTATTTTTAGGAAGAAGTCTGAAGTACAATGTTGTAAATCATTTATACAGTGGTAGTTCATATGTGGCCCGAAATAGAGAACATCTGTCAAGTTTCAAACTCTTATAAATGAGGAAAAGTCATTTAAGAGACAGTTTAAAGTTATTATAATCTAAAAAAAAAAAAAAAAAAAAAAAGTTTTAAATCACCCAAGGGGACAGAAAAGTTTCCATAACTGAATCATCCATGTTATGAGCGGAATACTTGGACAATGTTTACACAAAAAGTATTTTTGTAGGTTGATTGTTGTTGTTGGGATGTTCAGAGCTCTTGATTATGAGGATAATTTCAGTTCAGACTCTTAAGGCTCATGAAGTGGAGGCTATTTGAGTTGTCAGCACTTCCGATTGTTAATACGACCATAAACACGCCAAAGTATTCAGATTACTGTTTTATATTTTTTTTTTTTCAGTGACAGATGATTAACATTTTATCATTGATTCTTCCCAATATTTAATGCCTTATTACATTCTTGCCTCTAGAATGTAAGCAATGACAGCACACGAGAATCACTGTTTGGAAAAAACAATAGTGCAAATGCGAGGCGAACCATCACCTGTTCTCTATAATAAAACACAATGCATGCATTTCATTTATAGGCTGTTGACAACAAGAAGCAAACACATGTTCCTCTTTCTTATTTTATGTCATGAAATGCATATTTAGGGTTGGGTTGTAAGTAAAAACAAAAACAAAAAACCTGGCATGCATTTTGGAATATGTAGAGAGAGCGAGAGATAGATAGATATAGACAGACTGATCTTCTATTAACTTTTCAATGGGCTTGTCATGTAGAAACCTTCAGTGATTGTCAAGACTGAGATTATATGTTGTTGTTTTTCAGCCAAACTCCAGCAGAGGGCGACTCTTAGAGATATTGCTTAAAGAGATAGTTCACCCAAAAATGAATTTTGTGTCATCATTTACTCACCCTCGTGTCATTTCAAACCTGTGACATTTGTTCTTGTGTAGATCATGAAAGCAGATGTTTAGCAGAATGTTAATGCTGCTCTTTTCCATTCAGTAAAGGTTGATGGTGACCAGAGCTTAGACATGATTTGTCCTTTTGTTAAATAAATAAATTGCATTTAGTTAGCTGCTAGCCATGAAAAAACACTCATCTTATTGCATTACGGTGTCACTTGCTGCTGTATTTGAATAGCATTGTGTCAGCGAGTGGTGTTTGTTGAGTGTGTAGGGTCTTTTACAGGCACAACATTTACTGGGTGAAAGACATCTGAAGTTGGATCTTAAACAACCAGTATGTTTTTATCCAAGGGCAAAGGAAGTGTTGTAAAATGGACAAGGATGGAGAGAAAGAGACAAACAGACACATAAAGCAGATGCATTAAGAGCAAAGTTATAATGGACAAACAAACTGACAGATACAATCAAAATTTCAAAAAGTACAAAATTACATCCATCATATTTTCTGGAAAATAAGCCTCACTGGGTCAAAATTGCATTAAAAGAAAAAAACAAATTTGCATCAGTCACATTTCATTATTACATTCAGAAAAGAGTAAAATGCCAGCAAAAAAAAAAAAGAAAATTAAATATTTTATTAACACTATAAACGTATCGTATTTTTTATGTCACTCCACAACAAGTTCTTTAAAATGAATGGTATTCAGAATCGAAAAAAAAAATGTATATAACAAACATTAATGATACAATTTTATGCAAATTGATTTTATGCACCAAACAAATAAACTTGCTTTGCACATTTGTTTTGTGTTCTGATGTTAATTGCATTATAAAAGTAACTATGGGGTGAAAGCGGCAGCATGTTTTAGATATAAAAAACCCCCCAAGATATTCTGGAAAATTTGGGGGAATAAAGCCTAATTTAAAAGACATAATGTCTGACACTGCATCTAGACTGATAAACAATAATTGCATTTAGTAATCAGACATATTACACATCTATAAATTCAGTTTAGTAATTACAGTACCATATAATGAGCTAGATTTAAAGGTTTTTGCCCATTTATCATGCTATAAAAGCTCTCCACAGTACCGTTTAGGGTTTGACGTCGCTGTTTATTGCCCTGCTGTTCTCTCTTTCTCCACAGAGATACATTTGAGGTGGTTTAGAGATGGAGGAAAACCCAGCCAACGAGAAGTCTTGTCAGACGGATGAGATCACAGGTGAGGCTGCTGTGCCCGGGCCTGACCATGCGAGCAAGACGCTAGGTAAACTTCCGCTTTCTGCCTGTTTATTGAATCTTAAATGAGTACATGTAATACATACTACACGCTTCTTGACCATTGGGATCCATTCTGATCGGTCCACATGAATGGACATAATCCGAACAAGAGTAAATGCATTTTAAAAGCGGCCCATCGCCTCTGATCCTTCCCTGTTAGAGGATTACAGCAAATTCCTCCGTGGCCTGCTATTGTCCCTCACTCAGTAGGGGTCACTAGAGTCTTTGACCCTTACAGAGGAGAGGTCATGCCCCTCCCCCCTCAGCCTATTCCTATAATGGAAGATAAATTTACACACACTTACATAAACTAGTGTGAAAGGGTGGTAACTTACACTTCAGATTACCGAATCAAGCAAAGTGCAATTGTCAAAGGCTTTTTATCAAGTAATGATCGGCTCCTTATAAATTAGTTTGTCCTTTTATAAAGATTTCTATCATGTTTATAATTGTAGCATGATGCTGAAAAGAAAGTGTTTGTGTGGGGATTGTGAGTTAAGTTATACTGGGAGGTCAATAGGCCACGCCCCCTGTGATGAGGGGTGGGTTCAGGGGAGGGGCTTGAGGTTTGTGTGAAAGTGATAGGATGTAGCAGTTTCACTTCCTGTTCACATATACTTTTTCATGCTTTGTTTTTACTAATGGTAGAAATGAATTTAAATGTCTTATATGCTTTGAAGAAAGTGTCTTCCTTTCAATTCCAACATTAATTTTGAGCATACAAAACTACAATAAATTAATAAACCTCTTTTTTATTTATATATATATATATATATATATATATATATATATATATATATATATATATATATATATTATAATTTTTTTTTTTTTTTAGCTTTTGTTTTTATAATTTCAGTTTTCATTTTAATAATTTGTTTGTAATTTATAGTAGGTTTTTAAAATTTACTTTTAGTATTTTAAACTAGCTTTTATTTTTATATTTTCATTTTTCAGTTTAATTTTAGCTTTGGTAGTCTTTCTTATATGCTTTTGTCATTTTTATTGGTTTTATTCATACGTATATCTATATAGCTTTAATTTATTTTTATTCCAGCTTTGGTTTTAGTAATTTTAGTACTTAAACATATTTATTTCAATTAGTTGCCAAGGTAACATTTTTTTTAAGTCCAAGTTTATCAGCTTTTAAATATATATTATTTCTGATAAACTTACCATGAACTTACCAAATAATTTAAATATTTTTTAACGCTTTTATGTAATGTTGTCTGCAAACTAGTGAGTAAATCAGGTTTTCTTTACCAGAAAAGAAAATCTCTCATCTGGCACTTGGCTCTTGTGTACAGACAGAACTGTTTAGTGGAAACTGACGCATAGATCATCACACCAAGCAAACATCAGTCAGAAATGTTCAACCGCAGAGCCCTAGATTGATTCTGAGTGTGTGTAGGTGTGTGTTGACTGCCACCTCCTCACCTAGCCATCCTGACATTGGCAAATTTCCGGCCGTTCCTCTAGGAAATTCCCTCACACAGTCATAAAACACCTCCAATATAAGGCCAGTCTCTGAGGGCCGCTGTAAACACACCGCTGGGCTCTGCTGGCTGGTCCGGCCATAAATTCACCAACATCCCCATCATCAATCTACGACTGATTTGGTCGCTTTATCCACAGCTGTGTTCATGCCCCGTATCTTTACACACGATTGATTTTTCACCTCCTCACGTAGTGAAGAGTTATTGTCTCCCACTGCGTATCTGTTCCTACATAGCTCTGGCGATGGAAAATGCTCTTTTAGAGTCGTTTAAGATCATCTGTTCTTTAACTTCTCTAGATTTTGAAGAAAATATAACAGGTTTTGCTTGTGCAAACTCACCGTCATGATGCTGTAGTGTTTGTTCAGATCTATAACCTTGAGTATGAGCAATAATAATGCTAGTGATATTTGTATAAAAGTCCTTTCTGTAATAGTCTCCACAAACTAGAGCTTCATTAATCACCACCTTGAAATATTGGCATGCGTAACCCAAACAGAAGAGATATTATCCGATTTATCCAGTGGAAAAATGGAGATGTGTATTGAATCAAAGCTTTTGTTTCAGAGCCAGACGTTTTCACAAATACTCATCTAGACAGTCGCAGGCAGCGGCCATCAATAATGCAAACTTTAATAAAGTCTCATTTAGAAAGCACAAGCTGAACCTCTGAATGGATATGACTCATATTGGCGAGATCTGCCATCCGAAACATACTGGCATGAGCACAGCAAACTAGACTTCAGATCATCATTTCTGTATAATGAGTTTGTCTGGAGAGGATTATTCAAAGAGATTCAGCCTGACGGACTGTCATAGGTGTTAATAAGAGAGATGAGCAGCATCATAACTGAGGTGCATGATTAATTGGATGAGGTTTCTGTGATGCAAAGGAAAAACCTTCACTATGAGCATTTAGAATATACTGTTTTATGCTTTTCTCTGTTTACAGCAGCAAATCTGTTCTGAACATTTCAAACGTCTAGTGTGCATATTGTAAATCATTACACTGTTTTTCTATTGCAGTCTATTCCACGGAACCTGGAGATCCTCCTCTGCTACAAACACCGCTGCTAACCTCCAAATCTGGCATCCAGCAGATCATTGAATGTTTCCGCACAGGTGCTGTTTCTGTTCACAATGTGTTACCTAACCTCTGTTTCCTCTCTTTATGATCATAGTAGACTGAACAGTTAGAATGAAATGGAAACTATGTGGAGAATTTAAGCTCAGTTGTCACAAGCATTAACTGAGCCAACACAGAATCCCATTAAGTCTAATCACTGCCCTCTTGCGCTTACTTTTAGGTACTGCACAGCTGAAACACATTCTCCTCAAAGAGGTGGACACGATCTTTGAATGTAAACTCTGCCGCAGTCTCTTCCGTGGCCTTCCCAATTTGATCAAACACAAGGAAATTTATTGTTTCACTCGAATGCCTGAACCTGATGGTTAGTATAGCACTGCATTTCTACTTTTCATTCTCTCTTAAAAGACCGGTTTTGAGTTTACCCTAAGTTTTTTTTTTTCCATTGACATATGGCAATAAAGCACTATCATTGGTGATTGCAATTCTGCCTGTTCATAGAGTTGTTCATTCCACAAGCTGTCGTTTTAGCAGATTGGTTTCAATATAAGCTGTTTTTAGACTGGCGAGAAAGTTTTGAGTTCTGAAACAGAATGTCACAGAATGTTTTATAGCACAATGACCTCTTATATATCAAAAGATCAAGGGGATTCACGACCCCTTTAATAAATGGATAGCATTATGCTACTGTACCTTTAAGACTTCTGTATGTAAATTTGTTTGGTTAAACTTTGCATGCTAACATATTTCACGCTGCCATTAATCAGGGTTGAGTACTGTATGCCGATGATCATGTTAATGACTGATTTATCAATGGTCCATTGTTTCATCGAATGGTCTAGGTGAACTAGGTGTAATAAATAGTATAGTATATCTACATAGTACTCTTTAATATCCAAAAAAAGGAATGCCATTTTTCTATAATATGGCCCCTGTAACTAAGGTCTACTTCCGGTTCCAGGCCTTTCTGGAGATGGCAAGAAGAACATAAAAGAACTTCTTGAAGCTATCTATCCCCGATCTGATGAAGAGGAATATATACTGAAACTGGAGCCCATTGCTGGCAACCAGAACGCCGTGTACCAGTACCTGTCCAAAGAAGATGACCTGCCACCTTCATCTCGGAGCGCAAATCACACGACCACAGACAGCTGGAGACACTACCACTCCAACAGCCAGGAACCGTACACGGAGGAGGTCCAGTTGGAAGAAGAGGAGAACAATTTTATTGATGAGGAAGATGAGAGTGAGAACATAGAGAAGGGAGAGGAAGATGCTGAAAAGGGGCATCAGGATAGTGAAGAACCTGATGAGCCAACAGAAGAAGCTTGTGACAAAGACCTGGCCCCCTGCAAATGCCTCATTTGCAACAGGACATACAGGGTTCGAGGCCACCTTAGAAGACACCTATGGACTGTACACAAGATTGTATCTTCTGGCTCCACAACCAACTCCAGTGATTCCATGTCCAGCTCCAAGAAAATGCCCAACAGTAAAGTTCCAGACAATCCCAACACTAGTCCCAACTCTTCCTCTGACTCCCAGAGCCAGAAGAGCCCCAAGGAGGACAAGGTCTCATCCAAGGCTCAATTCTCCATAGGCTTTGACTTTAAGGCACACTTCTGCAAGCTCTGCAGGCGGACCTTCAGCTCTGTGCAGAACCTGGAGAAACACATTGAGTTGCACACGGATAATGGCACGGACTTCTTTGTCAAGTTTTACTGCTGTCCGCTCTGCCGCTACAAGACACGCCGCAAGAGGGACGTGTTACGCCATCTCTCAGAGTTCCACAAGAAGAAGTCCTCCTACCTGAGCAGGATCTCCCAGTCGCTGGAGAGCTACGCCGTCAAGAAGCCAGCGGAGGTCGTGTTGAACAAAGAAGAGGAGAAAGTTCAAGGTCGACAAGAAGAAGTGAATGTCCACCACAACCACACTTCACCATATCTGACACGCAGGAACTTGCCTCCAAAAGCTCCTGGCAAAGTGGGCAAAAAGACTTTGAAGACCAACAAAAGGAAGTGCCACAA
This sequence comes from Acrossocheilus fasciatus, assembly GCA_036784905.1. Classification (NCBI taxonomy): domain Eukaryota; kingdom Metazoa; phylum Chordata; class Actinopteri; order Cypriniformes; family Cyprinidae; genus Acrossocheilus; species Acrossocheilus fasciatus. The sequence continues at coordinate 3,406,750 of CM071941.1, forward strand.
CGAGGAAGTGACCCATAACAAAAAATTAAAGCCTAGTAGCCCAAAAGGGGGGGCTACCAAGAAATCTCTGCACGTGTGCAACATCTGTGGGCAGAGCTTTAAAAAGACAAGATATCTAGGGTTGCACAAGAGAAGCCACCTGAAATCCGCAACCAGGAGCGCGGGTATCAGAACAAGATCCAAGGTCATGCTTTGGTGAGTGCCTCTCCAAACCCTTGTGAGCTACCTTGCTGTCTACTTCCTCCATAGGTACTGTAGTTCCTTATAGGGCAGGATACTAATTGGAACGAAGCCTCATAAGTAAATCATATGGAATGCTCTACTATAGGGACCCGGCTAACAGGGAGCGTTCTCAGAACTTTTTGGCAAGGTTCTACTAGGGTGACCATACAGGCCATTTTTACGGGACGCATCCTTACCAGGATTTCTATATTGCCTAAAATATCCAGGTTTTGGCTGTTTGCACTGTACAGGTAGATCGTTGTGTGACATTCGTGAGAGCTATAGAGAGTGGAGCAGACGGCTCCTTATGCTTCCGAATCGCTCTCGCACCTACTTTGGTGTCTTTTTTGATCGGTGCGTAGCGAAGCTTCCGGTCAAATGAACGAAAAAAACGTGCGCATATTTGCATCGCTTTGATCGTTCTCTGTAGATCTCACCTTCTCACGCGCAGTGCCACGATTGGTCGATTATGTTCAATACCTGCATGTTATTGGTCAAACTACTTTGGATGTTTTAGGCAATATTAAAATCCTGGCCAGGACGTGTACCATATAAACGGCACATATGGCCACCCTAGGTTCTCCCCAAGTTATGAAAAAACGTTCTTGCATTATCGTTAATGGAACATTCAAAGTTATCTGGTCTTTAATAATGTTCTCAAAATGTGTTCTCATCATAGAACGTTTTTTTTTTCCTGAAACATTTTAGTTAACCGTCTTTAAATGTTACTGCTTTCAGAGTTCAGAACATTCAGAGAACATTCAAAAGTAACATTCCCGTACTGTTTCCTTTACATTCCCAAAACCAAGAAAAAATGTTTATAAAACATTAAAAAAAACTGGATGTTTTGAACGTTCAGAGAACATTCAGAAGTAATGTATTTATAACTCAGTAGGAACATTGCCTCCTTGACTTAAAGTTGATCCCAGTAGAGTTGGACAACTACGTTTTGGAGCAATACATAGCATACACAAAGTATTATTCTCAACACTTTAAGCTATTGAATAAAATACTAGTATTTATTGTTGACATTTCTCCTGCATTGTTCACCAACTTTCACTTTTCAGCTAGCTCATTGCAATGCATTCTGCAGTTCCCTTCTTGGCTAAAGATACATAGTTCTGCCTTCAAATTTGATCAAAACATCTTAGAAGCCAGATTACATAATCACAGAACATTCTGCAATTGCCTTCTTTTCAAAAACTGCATGCAATTCTGCCTTTGATCTGGCCAAAACATTTTAGAAGTCAGCAGTGCAATGCTACCTAACTTTAGTTTAAATCCTGATGCTTAATTGGGAGTGAGCTTTTGATGCCTTAAAAGACTGTCTAGGTAGGCAGCTCACTAGGTTGTGTGCAGCTGTTTCCTGTTATCTGAACTTCGATGGTACAGCAGATGGTGTGTTGTAGCAGGAGAAAGGAATTGTGCTTTGGCTGGCGGATTGCTACCACAGCTTTGCTGTTAATGAATGAGAGAAATCCCAGGGTGGACTTCCTGCACGGAAGAATGAAGCATGGATGCCACAGCAAGGCCCCGGAAATTAGGCTGCCCTGGTCTCACCTCAAGGTTTAAAGAGCCCTTGGGGTGCCGGTTGAGTGCTGAGGGGGGCTTCTTTAAGAAGCAATTAAGATAACTCACCCGTGTCCTTGGAAACAGCGCTCGGCTCAGTCGTGCCGTATTAATCACACCGCTCTGTCACAGGACCGGAGAGACAAGAGAAGCTCTCTGATCTTCAAATAAGGGTGACAGAGTTGCCTTGTGTATACATGTCCATTTTTTGACTTGCTTTTTCCCCCATTAATGCCCCATTTTCTCCCTGTGGTAGAAGTCCATATGTCAGTCTGACAGTTAGCATTTCACTTGTTCCTCTGGGTCTGTCCTTGTGTTTGTCTCTGGGTTGCAGTAAGTTATATGTAACATGAAAACACATGAAGGCTGGATTACCGCCAACTCCCAGTCGACATGTGGCAGAGAGTTGCTTAAGTGATAATGTACTGCAGTCCATTCAGTGGAAACCATTCAGCTGCTCACAGTCTCTTGCACTTTATGGTATCGGTTCCACATCGCACGGTTATTGACCGATATTATTTAATTATATATTTTTAAATGTTGCATTTTTTACATTTAAATTAGCTTAAGATAAGGGGAAAGAAAATATTTTAAAACAGTTTAATAACACTCTTAAATATAATCTTTAGCAAATCTCAAAATGAATGTCAGTTTTTCATAATAATTTTGTAGTGCCTAAATTTACTTGTAGAATTTAAAATGTTTCATTTTACTTTATAATGTTGGATTTTTTGTTATTCTTTCAGACAAAATAGCATAACATGAAAGTAGTTACTGGCTTACTGGTATCAGCCAGAATTGTAACTGTGGTGCATCCCTACTATAAAATGGCTCAGTTTAACTGACCATGAACTTACTCCAAGACACTTGAAAGAATATCATGTTTTTTTATGATTTATGATAGTATTTTGTGTCTCCTGTCTCTCTTTATTAGATATCTTCTGACAGAAAACTGGACTTGCAGCAACTGTGGAAAGACATACTGGACAATGAGAGTCACAAAGAAAATCAGAACCACTAAAAAAGTAAAAGAAACAGTGCTGTACTATAAAAAGTTGACAAAAACCTTTAAACCATAAGTGGGATATAAGAAACCTTCAGAAAGAGCTTTTCCATCATCCATACAGGAGAATGTATGTCAATGTAATGGTACAGTGTTTTCAGCTGCACTCTATTAACCATTTATGGCTTCTGACCACTCTCCGATATGAGAGGAAATACATATGCTTTCCATTCCCCCGCTGCCATCAATAAGATTTGACATTTCCATCCAAAACCAAGTAGACGATTGTTCCAGGATCCCGTTGTAGCAGGTTTAGCCTCAGGTGGAGCTTCAAGGCACACAGGCTCTTGGTGAGAGGGCATTGAACTCCTGCAGACAGCAGCTGAACGTCCGCTATTGACACCCATCAGGCTCATTAGTATTCAGTGCAGTCGTATGGAGTAAGATCTGGATGTCTTTCTTTTCTTTTACTGAGGAAACGGCGGACACCGAAGACCACTGGAGCGTCATGAACTCAGATTCTACTTCAGTTATTTTAAGGGAAAGAGATCTTTTATGTTTATGTCACATGCTCTGGGGAAGACAACCAGTTGTCCTTATATAAATTGCAGGCCAATGTTAAATGCTTTCTATGAGATCTTTTTAGTCGCCTTTCCACTGCAGTTCTTTGATTTAATTTGTCTCCTGTCAGTTTTAGATGCTTATTTCATAATATTTCTCTCCTCATTTGTCCGTGAACATTTTACAGAATGGTTAACAGGTCTTCACAAACATTCACTGTGCAAATCTGTAGATCCAAGTTTCTTTTTTTTAGCCTTCTGGAGGCTTGACGGATAAAAGTTGGTAGAAGTTTTATTTCTCATTGTTAAAATGAATGTATTGACCAACAATAAACAGAGAAATCTACAAATATAGCATTGATTTTTTTTTCTTTCTTTTAAGTGACATATAAAGGCATCTTGCGTTATCATATAACAGGATTTCCAAAGCAGGAGTTTGTGACAGAACTAAAAGGTTTGTGAGTTTTCTTTTTCTTCAAATATGGTATTACACATCAAATTATTCTGATTCTATATATAAAATGAGACTTTAAATGTATTATTGATTTTATATATGTATATATATAGAGAGAGAGAAAGGCTAAAGATGATTAAATCACAAAGAGTGATGTAGTAAATAATTTAGGTTGGGAACCTGTCATAATTTGGTGAGTGATCAAGTATTTTTTATACCACTAGAGGGCAATAGTGTACTATTTATAAACCAGCTGTCCAAGCGTATTCCAGCCAAATCTGACATTCTCCAAAATCTGTTTTACTGTTCGGAATTACAAGTTCAATTTGCGCAGATGTGACTTTAGTTAGTAGCAGATGGTGGATCTAAAATGGCTTAAATAATGATTGAATATATAAATAGTATTCGCCATTACGCGCTGAAAATTGTTAGGAACTATTAGTAATTGTTTGCATTCAGACTCATTGAGTTAATAAATAGAATTGGATTTTGTCCATTGAGGTTTAGGATCATTTAGAGTTCATTCAAAAATGTTGAATGAATAAGACATCATAATTCGGTAATATTTAATTGAATTAGCATTCAAAACCGAAGTGTTAATGCAGTTCCTAGAGGTAGATAGTCTGTTTATTTTAATGTTAGAATCTTCACATTCCTGCGTTTACCCTCTCATTTATTCCTGCACTTCTGCGTCTATTTTTGTGCGCAAGAAGGGGGTGTTCCCTTAATCATTCTGAGCAAACGTTCCTGAGAATTTTCCTTCTGAAATGAGAGCATGTTTCATTTAAGATTGCATGTGATGCGCGGAAGGGAGAGAGAGAGGGAGACAGAGTGTGTGAGAGAGAGAGCAATCACATTCACAGGGAGGATTTTGGTGATGCGCTGTTCATTTCAGCACCACAAACCTGCTTCTGAGAGCAGAAAGAAGGTAAGATCTCACATCTACTGCACTTTCATGTTAGTGTGCTTTAAAATGGTATTCTTATGCTGCAAGTATTATACTATCAAAGAAAATACGGTTTGAAATGCTGCTCATGAATCTCTTTTGAGTACGAAAACTCAGTGACCTAAAAGATAATTGTTTTTTTTTTTTGTGAAACGCAAAGGAATGTCACGGTTGTTTCTTTAGAGCTTGTTTGTGTTTTATAAGATGACAATAGTCACTTAAAAGCACTTTATTGCTTCAGAAACAATAGTTGCGCTTTTATTGAGAATTCTTGCGCGTTCGTGATGAATATAAAGAATTGAAGGAGAATGCAGAGGCTGTGTTGATTAGACTGTGTGAATCATTGCAATGCATTGCATCAAAGGAATGTGCGTAAATGCACACGCATGCATGCATGCATGCTGATTCATACACATAGACTACTGGGTTTGTACAGTTTATTTCTCTCATAAATTGAGAATTATCAACCAGAAATGTGCATGATTAATGTATAGGCTGTGAATTTTTAAACGTCTCATGTTTTTTTCTCACGAGTTGGATTTACAGACTATAAACTCCAAATTGCACGCGACTATGTGTTTTTGGAGAAGCATACGCTTGTTTTGTTTTTTTTTTCTTGTTTTTTTTCCAACTACAGTTGTAAGAGAGAAAGCAAGAGCTCTGGATTCCTATGAGACAGGTTCTCCTGGTGGAAATATAATGGGATCTCCACTAGAAGATGGTTCTGCTTGACACATACTGATTTGTGTAAATTAAAAAGAGAAATGGGACACACTGCGTCTGCCAGGGTAATAACTCCATCTGTCTCTGATATAACGACAGAGGAGAGGGAAGACCCTAGCTCTCATATAGAGATTAATTCGTGCAAACGAGTTGAATATTAGGCTGAAACAAATCCAATTATGCATCTGCACATATACTATCATATATGCAAATGCTTTCGATTCAAACAGGCAGTCTCTGCACTCGAGAAACCAATGCACACTGGTCTTCCCCGAAGATGTATGGAGTAGAAAAACGGAATAGTCATTAGAATAGAGCCGTATAGAATATAACTGAACAGAACGGAGTCATTTAGAATACAATAGAGCAATAAAGAATCATTAGGACGGAACAGAGCCGTTAGAATAGAAGGGAGTTATTGTTATAGAGCAGACTAAAATAAATATAGAGTGGGAAATGTTGTTTTTAAGGTAGTTTAAAGTTCACAGTAAGATCCAGGGGAAATGATGGCATTTTTCCTGCGTAATCTATAGTGTCTAGGTTAGTGTGGGAATTTCAGTGCCATTTGTGGCTCACCAGGAGTGCAGAATCACACTCGGAAGTGTGCAATGGACTTCCTTTACGTTGTAGAGTGATGCTCTTGGCGCACGGAGGCGGCAGATTGCGCAGCATGTGTCTCTCGGAAGCGCAAGGCTGTGCGTAACTGCGCTCGTTGCGCGTAACGTATCGATGGCTCTCCAGTGGAGAGTGGGGATGTGGGGGTGTTTCACGAGAGGTTCTCTCTCTGTCTCGACTCTCTGAAATGTTTCAGGTGTTCGATGTGTGCCAAGAACAGTGAAAATTAGCAGCCTTCATTTTGGAGCTTATTGTGGTTTGGCTAAAATGAAAGAAATGTGGATTGATGTAGTATAGCCCACAGTGAAAGACAGAGTACTATATTTATATCAAGAGCATATACTTCTCCAGATACATGTTCATTTGAAAATCAGTTCATTTCAATGATTTTGAATGGGAAAAAAATGTTTAGTGTATAATATCAGCAAATATTAATATAATTACTCTCTATTGGCCCAAATTTCCATACCTGTTCATCCTGACAAAAAAATAAAAAATAAATAATAAAAAAAAAAACCCTGCTGAAAATCAATATGCCATAACTCCCCTTGATTACCCTCTGTCCCACTCCATTCCACAAAGCTGAACTGTAAAAATCAACCCGACATCTCTATTGTCCACAAATAGGCACATTTCCTCTCACTGCGAAATGTCTTTGGTTGTCTATGCAAATGTGAGAGAAGATGGCCTTGATTTTGATTTTTTTCAGTGAAGCAGAAATGAAAGACCACACTGAGCTCCAAATGACTGTGATGTAATTTCCTCCCTGTCAAGATGTCCGTGTGTTTGATGAGTTTGCTTTGTTGCTTGCATATATTGTGCCTGATTCATGTTTGATTCTCTCTTTGTGCAGCTACTCATACAATGTTTTCTTTTCTTTAGATGCTTCTGAAGATGTGAGAGTTTTGGAGATTGATTTGGAAAGGCACTTGTTTGATGTTTTTGCATCTCCTTATATCATCTGTTACCAGTCACATGACATGTACGCCAGACGTTTTTGCCCCATGAGAAATTCCTGTGGCCACACTCTAAATGGTCAGAAGACACAACTTTGAAATGGGCATGGATGTTACCGTCCGTCTGCTGCCCCATTAGTCCTCAATCCCACCGCCTGGTATTTTTGGACCTACATTTCCTCACATTGTCCCCAACGTCCCTGTGGATATGGATCTTGTACACGTAAGTCGGACTCAATACCAGCTCCTCCTCTTTCTCTGCTACTGGTTGCCAGTCTCCCTCCAGCGGGTGGAGACACCACCTGTTGAGTACGCCCACTCTATCCGTCTGGATGGTGACATCATCCTGGGTGGCCTGTTTCCGGTTCACTCCCGGGGTGAGCGTGGGGTTCCCTGCGGGGAGTTAAAGAAGGAGAAGGGTATTCACAGACTGGAGGCAATGCTGTTTGCCATCGACCTCATCAACAAAGACCCAGAGCTGCTGCCCAACGTGACGCTGGGGGCCCGTATCCTGGACACCTGCTCGCGGGACACCTACGCCCTGGAGCAGTCGCTTACCTTTGTACAAGCTCTCATTGAGCGTGACGGTTCGGATGTACGCTGTGCCAATGGAGACCAGCCCATATTTGCCAAGCCAGATAAAATCGTTGGAGTCATTGGTGCAGCTGCAAGCTCTGTCTCCATCATGGTTGCCAACATCTTGAGGCTTTTTAAGGTAAGAAGGGTCAACTTGTCTTTCTTGGGATTGGGAGTGGGGTTCATAATCTGGTTCTTGTCAACAATGGATGTTGCGTAGTGTGGTGGACAATAATCAGGGTTGTGTGTAGAAGGGTGGGGGCTGATTCCTAAAATCAAGACCAGCCCATAACTACCAAGTTCGACAAAATTACTGGAATCTTTTTGGCAAATGTGTCTCCATCATGTTTGCCAACATTATGAGACTGTTTGTGGTAAACAAAGTTACATAAGAGGTCTAACAATGCCCTTCTGGGGACTGGAAATGGGGTAAAGTCGGCAGCCGTTGTGAATGGGGTTACAGTGTAGTGTAGTGCTAAACAATCTGGACTGGGCTTTGAAAAGATGTAGATTGAAAACTACAGTCAAGTCCAGCCCATATTTGCCAAGTTTGACAAAATTGCTGGGGTCTTCATAGCAAATATATCTCTTTCATGTTTGACAACATTATGAGGCTGTTTGAGGTAAGCAGGGTTACATAAGAGGTCTAACATTGCCCTTCTGGGGACTGGAAATGGGGTAAAGTCTGCAGCTGTTGTGAATGGGGTTAAAGTGTAGTTTAGTGCTTAACAATCTGGGCTGGGCTTTGAAAAGATGTAGATTGAAAACTACAATCAAGACCAGCCCATATTTACCAAGTTCGACAAAATTGTTGGGTCCTCATGGCAAATGTGTCTTGATCATGTTGACCAACATTATGAGGCTGTTTGAGGTAAGCACAGAGTAGTACAGAGTATTTGTTAACAGTCTGGGCTGGGCATTGAAAAGGGTGTAGATTGAAACCTACAAACAAGACCAGCCCATATTTGCCAAGTTTGACGAAATTTTTGGGGTCATTGGGGCATATGTCTCCATCATGTTTGCTAACTCACTTTGAGGTAAGAAGGGTCCCATAAGAAATCTAAACTTGCCCATCTGGGGTCTGGAAATGGGGCAGAGTCTGCAGTTGTTGTGAATGGTGGTTTCAGTATAGTGTAACATTACTCATAGTTTCATAGTTCCTAGAACTATTGGCAGAAGTACCCGCTTTTTGGCAGGAACCAGGAACGTATTTAGTTCTAGGAACTCTGTTTGGGGGAACTAGCTCTTACTTCAGGGCAGGGTCTAAAACAGTTCTGTAGGAACTACCAGTGACGTAAGTGTACGGCCAAACGTATACGAAACACCTGCTTTAAAAAGGCATGTAAAAATATGTACTCCACGAACATGGAAAACAGTAATAATGGCATCTAGCTACCTTTTTTCTGCAGCGTTGTGTTCTTTTCTCAGCTTTGATATGTAACACTACAAGTTATAACAAAGCAAGCTGCCACAAGAGATTTCTCGTAGCCCAACGTTTTGCTCTTTCAGTCGCGTAAATTGTGTTTACATTCCATCTCGATTATCACGAAACCTGCAAAACACACAACAAAAACTGATTTGATCACCGCGCTTTCCATTCATGGTTGTCGACGTTCATAAAGATGTCACTGTTGTCTGCTTCTGAGTTCCCGCTGCTGGTGCAAATGCAACCAGGAAAATGGCCCGAGGGGGAAATTGGTTCTCTAGGAACCACCATGCTGACTGAGTTTCTGGAACAATGCGGTGCGAAAGCCCCTATTATGATGCTGTTTAAGTTAAGGAATGTCCCATAACGGTACATTCACACAGGGAGTTGGCGTTGATGGTTGATGGAGGGCGTGTCTGAAGCTTGGTGCTAACGCAACCGTCATAGTGACAACAGCCAATCACATTAGTTCTCTGGTGTTGCATGAATGCGACTGGCTACCGTCTGCGCTAGGGTATTTGCATAAGGCGATCTGATTGGCTGACACCTGCGTTGGTGCTTGAAAAGTTGAAAAGCAACAGACCCACAATTCATTTCGGCAATGTTTGACGTCACTCCATTCAAAGTAAACAAGAGGCGTTGATGCCGACGTCCTACTTGAATGTACCATAAGTGGTCTAAACTAGCACTTCTGGGGCCTGTGAATTGGGGTGTAGTCTGTAACTGTTGTGAATGGTGTACAGTGAACAAAGTACACAAAACAAAGTAGTTAACCCTAGGTTGCCTGGGGATATTGTCCTCTTGTGCAAAGCAAGTCTCTTTAGCCCAATTCGGACGGGACTAGTTTTCCAGGGGGTCGTTAGAGAAATTTGTGTTTCACAGACATACTTGGTGATTTTAAATCTGTCCAAATCTGCCACGTCTGTGTTTTTCTCACACAACCTCTGTAATAATTCCAGAGCAAATTACCTACGGTTTTTCAGCAAACTCAGTGATCCTGTGAGAAAACTAATCCCGTCCGAATGCGATGTCTGTGATTCCCGGTGATTTTTTTTTTCCCCATAACGCATTTCCTTGTGTGTTTTGGCCAACGTGAATTACGGTAGACGCTCTTACCGCGCGCATATTTGATATATTTGCCTCCCGGCAAAGAAATATATATATAAAAAAATAACAATAATAAAATCAAGAGCCAGATAATGTAAACTGTTAAGACTGGCTATAGTAATATCAGCGTCAGGTAAAATTATTCACATTCATTTCTGCACTCAATTACCTTTATGACAATTAAACACGGGTTTACTGCAAATAAATAACTAAAGTAAGAGTAAAGTAACCACACATTAACATGGTTTTGCTATACTAGCCATTTAGCTTCACCATGGTATTTGTGTGATTATACTAATTTTAATCAATCCGAATGACTACAGGTGATGCACACATACAGAGCGCGTGATCTCTGAAACGCCCAGATGTCCAAAACAGACCCTGTAATAAACACAGAGATGTTAGTCCTGTCCGAATTGGTACATAAAAATCGCAGACATCAGGTGATAAGAATCGAAACTCAAACGTAGTTTAGAAAACTAGTCCCGCCCGCTTTTGGATAAGTTTCTGCTAGCTTACTTTCCAAGTCTTTTCCAGTTGCTCTTTGAAGTAGACAACCACGGGTGACCTCACATAACTCAAACTACCGTTGTTTGAAATATGTTGTGACAGAGTGTGTGTGCATGTTGGCCTGGAAGAATCTCAGGGCAGGATGATTTCGTAGAATGATGCCACCCAAACTCTATTAGAGAACCCAGCAGGAAGATCACTGATTCTGGGCAAATACGACAGTGAAATGAACTCCGGCATTTTGCTATGCTTGTCAGTGGAAATTAAGGGAACCAGGGGGCTCTTTTTCTGCCGTAGTTTATGGATGTAAACAGCTAAAGTTCAGCAGTGGCAACCTGTTACATTCTAGCCTTTGCTAGAAGAACACCACCTCCAGGAGATTCTAGGAATCCTATAGGAATGGGTTGCATACAGTATGCCCCATAAGGAGTCATATCTATATCGGTAGACTGAAGTGGCCTCTTGAAAACAATAGATTTTTACACGTTCATGTTTAATAAGCATTCTAAATAACACTTCTGGCCGACTGCTCATTGTAGTTGTCATAGGAACAACTCACGGCCGCCCTGTGCCAATTAACCACACAATGTTAATGAAACTCTCTGCTGTTTATGCCACACTCATTAGCTGACCGCGATTTGACTGATTGATGTAGACACGTTGTGCCGAACGACCCATCCGCAGTAAATGGCGCATGTCCCATACTGCAAGCACAGATCTTTTTCTGTAACACCGTGTCAGCTGTCAGACTTCGATATCAGGAAGCAATCATGCTAAACACGATTAGAAGAGACATTGTCTTGGGTGTTGAGCAAGTAAATGTGCATGTGGCTGTGTATGTGCTTGGTCTCAACAGGAACACCACTTAAAGGCCTATGAAATGCTATGGTATTAGATACAAAAAGAGCACTAGAGTGAACGTTATTGAATGTGAAAAGGCTGGGTGCTATAGCATTCATATACATCAACTGTCCTTCATTATTATTTATGAGAATCTGTGGCTTTATCCCTTTGGCATTTTTCAAATGTTCAGAAGCACTGGCTGCAAATGTATTTGCTTGCAAGACTAGAGAGTTTCTAGAGTTATGGACTGTGGCTCATTTGAAACTAGATGCAGTCTGACACTTGGCATCGCAAACGGCATTCGTTTCCTACTGTGAGTGTGTCAAAAGATCAGACCAATTATCTAAGAATCAATGCTCTATATTTGAAACGGTTCAAATGAAAATGGAGTTTTTTTTAGCACATTAAATTACAGATAAAAATGACCTTTTGCATATTTGTGTATTGTTGCCGTGTTGTGTTTTTCTTCATTAGCAAGTCGATTTAGATAAGTTGGTTTGATAAATTGTTAACTATAAATAAAAGCCAAACCAAAGAGCCTACTTTCCATGCCTATGCTCCAGAATTATTTGGTGAAAACTGACTTGTGTTGAAATGGGGGTTTCATGAAACTTTAAAAAGCATGTTTAAAACATGTTGCTCTTGATAAGCTTGCCTGCAGTATGTTTAGCCGCTGTCATTCATTTAGCCACTGGAAACACTTGTATGTATGTGAATGGCAGTATATGAGATGTGCCTGCATCACCGTGAACAGGGGCTCATGCCAACGCATAGTGATTCTGAATGGGACAGATGGAGTTCCCCGGCAGAACTCCTGTTTAGGTAATCGCTACAGCATTAGCATGCCTAGCGAGAGGAGGGCCACAGGCTGTTAGTCCCCTGATTTCCATTCCTCTGACGGTCCCAGTGCACTGCAGGTGCAATTGAGATGCAATTCATCGGGGAGATGATTTATCAGGGTAACCCTGCAGGTGGGGTCTTACCACATGAGATTTCTGAGGGCTATGAAGGGCCTCCATTTGGTGTTTGGCAGAGTGAAAGAGGAAGGGCTCATACTCGCACACACATAATGGCGTTGTGTATTGACTGTAAAATGTTGTAAGCTCTACTGCCTACCTGCCTTCGAAGGCAGCAACCTCACACAGGCGTCTGAATTGAAATGCACTGGCACACAAATAGCACTACTTTCTAGGATGCTAAACTAATAATGTGGTAATAAGCAAAATGGCTTATTCGTTAAATGCACACCACATGAAAATTGAGTAAAATTGTCAATTTGCAATGCATTTCGGGATTGCTTTATCAGCAAGTACTTGTAAAGCTGCTTTTTAAATTTGCAAAAAGAAGGTACATGAGAAGACTTACAATGCCTATAAAATCAGTAGGCTCACTATGTTTTGGAACCGATCCCAACACTTCCATCAGTGCTGGTGGGACGGTGAGTTTGGCTGCTAATTAAGATGCTTGTTATGGCTTCGATGAACCTCGGGTGTGAGATGGTGTTTCGCTGCTGCCTGTTCTTATTTATTTAACAATTTTTTGCAATATTACATTCATTGCCAAACAATTGGCATGCATATTCATGAAGTCGGGCCCCAACACTCTGCATTCATTGTGCATTCAGATTGAACTCTTTCAAGATAGACTAAAATAATAATGATTTCGTTCTGACTGTAGCAATCATTTATTTGTAATACAAAAAAGCTGCCGAGAGTAGGATTTGTGTTGTAACTGGAGTTTCCGTGTAAGTTCATGTAAACATTGAGGGAATTTAAATTTCATGAACTTATTTAATGTGCAACACGGCTGTTTTGCGTGTGGATTTTGAGACAAAGAGGAAAAATTTATTGTTGGTTTACTGATCTACTTGTCAATCCTTAAAAGTTTTTCCACATCCTAACATTATTGTCCAGATTTTTGCAAATAGCACACTACTAGGACTCGATTATGACAGATGGATGACTTTTATGGCGGCTTTTAGCGAGACTCATTTCAGCGTTTTATCTTAGGTGTGAGTAAAAGGGGTCTGGATGGTTTTTCACGGTGATGTGCAAAATACGGCTGGATCAATAGAGCGTCAGTCATAATTGTGTTGAAACACACCAACCTTTGTGCTTCTGAAAGCTTGATTCAATTACAAGCCACAGGCATAGAGATTACTTGTTTATCCAGTAGCAACATGTTGCCCTGTCCATTCAGCCACAGCGGCTTTTACTTGAGGTTTTGCCCAGATGTAAGAGAACAAAGGTAAAATCTCGTCAGAGTCATGCTGAGAGCTAAATTGGCGAGTGTAAATGTTTTTTATAAATTCGCTCTACATCTCAGTTTGAAGTTAAAGGGAAAGCCTAATGCGTCGCATTTCAACAAGAACAGCCTGTGAATTATGAATCGATTTTGTGCTTCATTACTCTAGAAAGACAACAATTAGATTAAAATGTAATTAACCAACAGATGCACATTATGTTGGGTTGAGTCAGCGAGACCCTTATCGTTAGTCTCTGCGTGTTTATGCAAAGGTCAGAATCAACTGCGCTCTTCCGTGGCTTATTTAGACCACGAAATGCGCCACGGCATAAATCACTCGCCTGGCACTGCGCTATAATGGATTGTGTAATGAAGTTGGCATTTTCATAAAGTTTTTTTTCTTCTCTTATTGAACCAGTGCTCTTAAGTTAATTTCAGCAGATGGGTTTTCTTGCAAGCTGAAAATCATTGGCATCGACGCATGAGGCCAATAAACCTTTACACATTCCTAAATCTATGAAATTGCATCTTCTTGGCTCGAACCATCTGTGCACGGCTGAATGCATGTTTTACGCTATATATAGTGCTGCAAATTAAATGTGAAAATGTATTCATAAGCATGTGGTAATAAGTTAATTTTTGAATAATCCAGTGAACTTCAAAAATGAAAGTTACTTTGTGGCATTATTTTCTCTCTGTTCAAAACTATACACTCTTAAATATAAAGGCTTCTTATTGGCATCTATGATTCTGTGAACAACCTTTAACATCCATGGAACCTCTTCATTCCATAAAAGGTTCTTTGTAGTGAAAACAAAAAAACACTAAAAAAAAAGTTATTATAAGAACTGTCTACTAAAGGAAAAAAGTTTTTTGTGAAACCTAAAATTATTCCTTACTCTTAAAAATAGAGGTTCTATATTTTTATTAATGGTTCCATGAAGAACCTTTAACATCCATGGAACCTTTCTGGTAAACAAAAGGTTCTTTATAGTGGAAAAGAGTTATTTAGATTATTAAACTAAGAAAAATGGTTCTCTTAAGAACTGCTCACTGAAAGGTTCTTTGAGGAACCAAAAATGGTTCTTTACTTTAAAAAAAAATAAAGGTTCTTAATTAGCATTGAGGGTTCCATGAAGAACATTTAACATTTTTTGCAGTGATGCTATAGAAGAACCATTTTTGAATCCTCAAAGAACCTTTCCGGGAACAGTTCCTAAAAGAACCATGTTTTTCTTAGTGTGAAGAGTATTGTAATTTTTTTATTATAAGAACCTTTTGTGGAATGGAAAGTTTCCATGGTTACAGATAAAGAACCTTTATTTTTAAGAGTGAAGGAATGTTTCTATTCCACAAAAAAAAAAAAGTTCCTTATACTGGAAAATGGTACTTTAGGTTATTAAAAATTCTTTGCACTAAGAAAAAAAAAAGGTTATTTTAGGAACTGTTCACTGAAATGTTCTTTAGGGAACCCATAATGGCATTCTATGGCATTACCCTTATTGAAACTTCATTTTTAAGAGGGTAAAGGCCCGTTCACACCAAGCATGATAACTATAAAGATAAAGATATAGTTCTAAAAATCGTTCTCAATATTAAAGAATAGCAGAGTCCACACCGAAGCTATAACGATAAAGGCACAGAGAAACGATATCGTTGGAATCACTTTCAGAACAATTTTTTTCCAGCTGATGAACGATAAAAACATTGACACCCAATCAGAATCCATCCTGCTATAACGAGCTCGAGAATTTAAAGCGGCAGACGCATGTGCTCTTAGAATAAACAGACATTATCATTCGCTGGTGTGGACGCTAATATCGTTATCTTTATAGTTATCGTTCCTGGTGTGAACGGGGCTTTAGAGCTGATATTTCTATCGATGTGCAGCATTTAATGCCATACTGCCTCAGTCTTATGGATAAACGTACTTGTGGGCCCTCAGGGACTTTATTCTCAGACGCAGCCTGCAGCACACGGGTTCAGGTTGAAGAGCGTCGGTCCTCAGATGCTGTGTTGGGGTGGAAACCTCGTGAGGATGAGAGCGAGGATGAGTGGGCGAGAGGCCACGGGTGCCACTTAGCGATTCCGCCTGTTGATTTCCTCCATGAGGAGAATTAAGAGTGTGATAATGGACTCGAGCACAAAACTGACATCGAGCTGGAGAGATCTCATTAGACACAACCACACACACAAATACAGGGTATAAGACAGGTTTATTCAGGTAAAGTTCAGGCCTAGTCTCTAAATTCCCTTCCTAGTAAAGGTCACAACAATAAAAGGTCCAGAAACAACAGTTTCAAGAGTATGTTGTTTTTGGCTATGGAATTAAATAAAAAAGGTGCATTTCAGGACAGCTCATTATATATATATATATTTTCAATCTGGCATCTATAATACTTTGTAAAAGAAAGACATAATGAATAACGAAGAGTTCAAATAGTTTCTTCAAGACTGCAGAAAAAAGTCATTTGTACTGAAAAAATACATTTTTTTAATGTATTATTATTTAAAAAAAAAATAAAAATTAATGTAAAATACTGTCAATTTAGGGTTTTGCAATTAAAAACTATGGATTACCATATGATTTATGGTGAAAAACAGAAATAGAACATTCCCAGAAATTATTATATTTTATATTTTTAGTATACAGTCTTTAAAAACTTTAAAAAGTTTTTTGCTCATTTTTGAGAGATGAGATGATATATTTTTAAATTTCTTCTTATGTATTTTTTACGTGTTTGAATGATTTATTGTACTTCTAAAATAGGTTTTAAACATGAATTTTGAAAATATTTATTTATTTTTTACACATTTGAATGTTTTATTTTACTTAGTAGGAGTTAAACATAAATGTACATGGCAAAAAAAAAAAACTTTATCTTTTTTTATTTGCATTTTTTATTTAATCTTGTATATAAAATGGAGTCAAGCAATTACATTAAAAAGTAGGCTTTTGGTCTGTTTGGTGGCCTCTTTCTGTGTGTGTCACGCCCCTGGACTTTTATTTGTGTTTTCATTCCCCATGTGTGACCTAGTTTCTGCCATTTTCCCATTATGAGTTAATCACCTTCATTGTGTTCACCTGTCTGCCTCTCGTTATCCCCACTATATCAGTTGCTGTCCTTTTGAGTCCAAACTGTCGGTTATTGTTGATGTTACCCTGTGTGTGTACCGTGTCATTCTAAGTTCCATTAAATCTCTCATTCCCGTTTAAACCTTCGTCTTCGTTCATCTTATGTGTCCACCGCTCACAACCGTGACAGTGTGTGTCGTGATTGGTCGATATCTTATAATACGATTTGTTCTAACTCTGTGATTGGTTGATTGCAAGTTTGGATCTACTTAAATTCATTTTCTCATGATATTTTTACAGTGAGAATCACAAAATACTGTTTCAATTCAATACATATTTTGTAATCATTTTTACATCACAAATGTTGCCGAAGCAGTTTTTCCATTTCATAGCTTTTACAATCCTCCATTTCTTTCTCAGAGTGGACAACATATTACTATTCCTTTAAAAAAAACACACACACAATCCCCCCCCCCCAGATATTACAATATTGAGCAATAGATAAAAGAATAAAATGGATGCACACAAACACACACATGCATTACTCAGTTGAAGAAAGTGCTCCTATATTAGTCGGCATTGTTTGCACTTGGACGTCCATTTGGAGCAGTGAATCTGGAGCACTCTGGAGTTTGTTGTGACTGCTAGCGTAGCGTCTTAGCTGCCCACAGTAAAGCCCATTGGGACGAAGCAGATGAGTGTGAAATCTGCTGCCTGGCTGAAAATGACTCAGTGATGGAGAGTGCAGGAAGCTTCTTCTTCATGTCCTCAAGAGACTGCTGGTAAACAACACCTCTCCCATTGACAGAGTGGCGATTTGTAGACGGAGCAGGCTAGATCGCGCTCTCATTTCTGCTTTAAGGGTCAGGATCGACTTCACGGTGTGTGAGATTGAAATCCGTGCACATCCTTTAGCAGGCTTAGAACTTTTTCCCTGTAAATTTTTAATTGCTTTTCTTGCTGTTGTGGGATTTCGGGCGATTTACAGCAGCGCTCATATCGAGTCGTGTGGCCGAACGGTTAAAGATTTGGGCTGGGGTGTGATCCTCATCTCAACTCGCTTTTTTTTCCTTATAAATTTTTGCTTGGATGACATATTTTTTTTCTGGCCAAAACCCTGAAAGGAGCATTTTAGTGCTTCTGGTTCCTTCATCTAGAGGTAATGGGCTTTTTGAATGGAATAAGGTCTGTGCTGAACACAAGCTCAATACATTTTCACATTTTGTCCAACGACCTAAAATACATCAGTAATGCCTCCTTGTGTTTTTTAAGCTTTTACTTGTCTTGAAAAGGGTCGTCATGGACATTAAACGTCATCATGATGAACAGGTAAACTTTCGTGTTAATAATTGCACTCTTGGTAACTATCTGAACTCAAGCTTTCAGTGAAAATGCTTTTAAAAAAAGACTGTAGGAGTTGTTTAATCTTAATGATGGTGACGCTGAAGTCATGCCGTGTGTGATTCATTTGTAGCCTACGATTAGATTTTTACTTCTGTTGATTTAGCCCTTAAACAGCCAAAAATACTTCATACTCAGTTTTTTTAAAAACTTATTTTACAGTTCAAGTAGCCTATCTAAATGTTCTTAAATCATACATTTACTTGACAATCAAAATGATTGAAGATATTCAATCTCGTTTTCTAAAAACACAAACAAACCCATCAAAATTAAGTTATTAAATGAGCAAATGTGCCAGATTATGCAAGGAACAAGGAAAAATATGTCACTGTGGTAAGAAAAATAAATTTAGTTCCAAGGAAATTTACTTTTATTTATTTATTTATTTTTTTACTTCAATGGCGGATATTTGTTATTGTTTTAAGCATAAAGTCACTTAATTGTCATGATTTTTGAAACTTTTTATTTTAAGTAAATGTATCTTGATTTAAGAATTCTAAGTTTTTACTAAAAAACAAGACAAACTTTTTTTTTAAAATAATTTTTGCAGTTTGTGGTGCTATTTGAGTATCATTGATACTGTTATAGTTTTGCATTAATATTTTGAATAAGTTTTGATTTAATTTTTATTTTAATAAGTGTTAGGCCTGCTTTAGTAATAGCCTATTTATACACTGTTGTCATAATTGTGAATATTTTGAATTAGCTTTCATATTTAAATTTTCAGTTTTCATTTTAATTGTTTTTTTTTGTTCTGTTTTTTTTATTTGTTTTAAAAATCAGCTTTATTTTTATTTAAATTTTAGTAATTTTAGAACAAACTTATATTGTTTCAGTTTGTGCCAAGACAAAATTAGTTATTTTTTTAAGCTTTTACTTTTCAGTTTTCATTTTAATTTTGTTTGGTTCATTTCACATTTATTTGTATAGCACTTTTCACAATGCATATTGTTTTATGCATCACAATTTTGACACGTGCGTTTGCCATTTTTATTATTATTACTATTTTTAACATGTTTTAACACAAACATTTTTTTTTCTAGTTTTTAGTTAAATTAAATCAACACTGGTTGAACTTAGTCACACCTTTTCATGGTAAATGATAGAATTACTTACTACAATTAATTAATTGTTAAATAAAAAAAATAAATAAATCATTTTTGCAGTTTGTGGTGCTATTTGAGTATCATTGATATACTGTTATAGTTTTGCATTAATATTTTGAATCAGTTTTCATTTGATTTTTATCAGACTTCATTTGTGAAGATTATCATTATAATAATAAAACGTGTTAGCATCATAAACCTTTGTCAGTCTCAGAGCTTATTTTCGGCAAAATCTAAAACCCAACAGAAAATCCTATATCTGGATTTCATCAAGGGAACCTGGTGATGCAAACTTCCAAAAATACGTCATCACTGCAGCACTATTTTTTAGTTTTAACCTCCTCTCAGCCTCACCTGAATGCTAATGTGTGTTTCCCGCTCATTCTCTTTCCTCCTCCGTCTCTCTGTCTGCGTCATTCGGGCCGGTAGGTGACAGCGACAGGCGTTTATGTGACCTGACAGTCGTGCCATCTCTCTCTCTGATCAGAACGGGAGGAGGTGTCAGTCTCCGATGGCATGAACTCACATGGCCCTCCTTCCCGCCTCACGGGAAAGCCTCGCGCGCTTTATTAGGCCGCTGACATTATTGATGAAAGACACTGAAAAAAACACATTAGCACGGAGGAGCGAGTCGACCACCTCCTTGGAGATGTGTGAATAGTTAATTTGCTGTTGTAGATTTAGTGCTGGAGTCCCTCAGGAGGCTTTCGGTGTCTAATTAAAGCATGAAATGTACACCGGAAGTGTCAATGCGCATTACAGATCTATAGACGTCAATCACAACCCACTGGCTTCAGTTCTACAGCTTTGTCTCTGTCACATGAGTGAGCTGAGCTCGTCAGAGGAGAAGCCGGTTCAAGTGCAGGTCTGTTTCATGAATGTGAGGTGTACATCTTTGTTTTATGGTGCCATCTGTTAGGCCTGCTTTAGTAATAACCTATTTATACACTGTTCTCATAATTGTGAATATTTGGAATTAACTTTCATATTTAAGTTTTCAGTTTTCGTTTGAATTTTTTAAAAATGATTTTATTTGTTTTAAAAATCAGCTTTATTTTTATTTAAATTTTAGTG
Source organism: Acrossocheilus fasciatus (assembly GCA_036784905.1). Taxonomy (NCBI): domain Eukaryota; kingdom Metazoa; phylum Chordata; class Actinopteri; order Cypriniformes; family Cyprinidae; genus Acrossocheilus; species Acrossocheilus fasciatus. Next base: position 3,427,161 of record CM071941.1, read on the forward strand.
ATTTTAGAACAAACTTATATTGTTTCAGTTTGTACCAAGACAAAATTAGTCATTTTTTTAAGCTTTTACTTTGTTTTCAGTTTTCAATTTAATTTTGTTTGGTTCATTTCACATTTATTTGTGTAGCACTTTTCACAATGCATATTGTTTTATGCATCAGAATTTTGACACGTGCGTTTGCCATTTTTATTATTATTACTATTTTTAAATATTTCTATTTAGCTTTAATTTTTTATTTTAGGTTTAGTTTGAGCAAATTTAGTACTTTAACTTACTTTGTTTCGAGACATCATTTATATTTATTTATTTCTTCATTGAAGTTTTTAGAGTTTGTTTTTCATCTAATATTACATTTTTTTTCAGCTTCATTTTAATTAACACAATTTTTTTTTCTAGTTTTTAGTTAAATTAAATCAACACTGGTTGAACTTAGTCACACCTTTTCATGGTAAATGATGGAATTACCTTTAAAAGTGTTAAATTAAAATGGGAGTATTGTGTCTTTTACCCCATGTGTGTCCACTGCCCAGACTTTTAACCAATCAAATGATCTCTAGAATGAAAACGTCCCACTCCCATGAACACCACCTGCCTCTGATTAGCAAACCATGCTTCTGCGACTAAAGACTATTGATCCTTCCACAAGTGTCCGGACACAGCTTGCTTTCCTTGTATGGAGCCTTGAGGATATTTGACCTGCTTTTTCATCACTCAGAAATATGTTAATGAGAACATTTTCCAATATGCGGAGAGATGATATTTACTGCAGCTGGATATCATGTCGTTTGCTAATGTGTAGAAGGGGTGAAGAAAACTCAAACAGACTGCTTTAATCGTGCAACTCAGAGCTACAGTACAGCGGGAAGAAAGGAAAGGTAGGAATATTTTATCTGCTTCTCCATGTAATTTTAATAGCTCTTCCTTTTGGAGTATCAGAGTGAATTATTCATGCGCAGGGACGAGATGAGAGTTTGTCACAGGAGGAGGAAGAAGTGTGTGGGTGTGTTTTATTTGCAGTTTGATGGAGGCACATAATCTCCATTCACTTGACCAGTTGCGTCACCTCTTGACTTTAATTTCCACATTTCCCAAGGCCGCCCGGTGCCCTCCGCAGCAGTGAAACCTTTCAGCTCCTCTCGAACACAATCCTGAAGTAAAAAAAAACTAAAAAAAAAAAAAAATCAGAAAGAGAGACTGAAAGTGTTGCAGGGCTGGAATGTAATTTTTTTTGTGTGCTGTTACCATATAAGGCATATAAAGTCACTTAATTTTGATGAATTTTTCAGAAAACAAGACTTTTGTCTTTTTCTGTCATTTTGCGTCTCAAGTAAATGTATTTTGATTTTATAGATGACTAGACTAGATGGAAAAATCCTTTTTTTTTTTTTTTTTGGTTGAGAGATGCAAATGGTCGAGTTATGCAAATTTCATCCCCACTGTATCGCTGTATAATTTGGAAATAAAAAGAAATTGCATTTTTAGGGCAGTAGCGGGATAGAGAGTGGTGTGGCTGTTTAATCAATACTACTTTCCCATCAGACGGTTGAAGCCTCATATTTGGTCCTGTAATTAGAGCTCAGACGGCTGTGAAAGTCTCTCGTCTACTAGTTTTAATTAGAGTTTGCCTTCACACGGGTCAGGAGGTTGTTTGAGGTGCTGCTTGCAGCTAATGAGAGATGGAGGGAAGTTGTGGTGAATGGGTGAAGCACACTGCCTTTGCGTATGTAATTAGCGGCATGTGAAAAAGCATTGTCCTAATATCATCTAGATTTGATGTTTATTACGCAAAAAGAGCTAGTGGATGCGTGTGGGAATAGCTTTTGGGAGAAGCTAACTAAAATTAGACATGCTGCTTTGTTTAGTAGTGTAGCTGTTTTCCAAGTACTGTAGCTTTCCAATAATAGGTCTCTTTTTTTCCTTAACAAGTAAAGGTGTGGGCATTGCTTTTTTGGTTTGTATTTTGTATTACATTTTTCAAATTGTATTGTTCAGTTAGTTTTATAACTAAACATGCTGAGGCTATAATCACATGCTAGCTTTGGAAAATCATTTTAGCAAATGAAAAAAGCAGAAGTAATATATGGCTAGCTGTTTATTAAATACACAAACTAGAGATAGTGTTTGCTAAGGCAACCAATGCTATTTGATTTGCTCATACAGTAGAAAAAATAATTGCTGTTAAATTTACTTATGAAACTATTTTCACTCACTTACAAATAACCATAAAGTATAATGGCAAGTAAAACACTGAATTAAATGTGACCCTGGACCACAAAACCAGTCTTAAGTGTCAATTTGTCAAAACTGAGATGTATACATCATCTGAAAGCTGAATAAATAATATTTCCATTGATGTATGGTTTGTTAGGATCAGGCAATATTTGGCTGAGATACAACTATTTGAAAATCTGGAATCTGAGGGTGCAAAAAAATCAAAATATTGAGAAAATCACCTTTGAAGTTGTCCAAATGAAGTTCTTACCAATGCATATTACTGATCAAAAATGAAGTTTTGATATATTTACGGTAATAAATTTACAAAATACCTTCAAGGAACATGATCTTTACTTAATATCCTAATGATTTTTGGCATAAAAGAAAAATTGATAATTTTGACCCATACAGTGTATTTTTGGCTATTGCTACAAATATACCCCAGCGACTTAAGACTGCTTTTGTGGTCCAGGGTCACAAATGTGAAATTCTTAAGTAATTTAGTGCCGTCAAACGATTAATCAAAAAAAAAAAAAGAAAGAAAAAAAAATCAAATAAAACAAACCAATAAAACATTTAAATCATGGGGATGAACACAGAAACTAGCCTCATTACGAAGCCTCTTTTTAAATTGATGTCAACTTATCTATAGTCTCTTAAGGCTGGAATACACTACATGACTTTTGCCCTGATTTTCCACAGATTTACAGTCTGGAAAAGTTGATGCTAGTTCCCAAAGATCAGAGCCAGTCTGCAGATTTGAGTCGTCAGAATCCATAGAAAATCGACTAATTTATCTTAAAGTGACAACCATCAGTTAATATTTAAAGTGTGTTTATGAAGTATTTACATAGATGTTCAATGTGGAAGAGCTTAAAGAGAGCACACTGAGCTTAACTGGAGCAGCAACAACTTTTAATAAATGTCATGTAATATTTATTAAAATGACAGGATTTTGCTAAATAAACAGTCATGTATTAAGTTCATACATATTTTAATATGAACAACTATTATTAACAATATCTATGAAATTCTGCTTTTTCTTATTGATGTCATACTGAAGCTGTGTGATTTTCATAGTAGTGCACCCTTTAAGCTCACCTTAAAATAATATGAAATCTTTAAAAATTACAGCACTGTAAAATGACAGACCAGCAATAAACTGTCAATTTATAATGTTATGGATGTAAGAGTACAAGCCAGTAATGCCTGTGAAGTAATATGTTAGCGTAGCTCTTATCTTATACAGCTAGTCAGCTAACTGTGTGTTCTGTAGCATCTGCGCTGTGTTGCTAACACTATTTTCTTAAACTTATTTTTTTTCTTTTTATAATATGATCTCAAAAAACGGAAGTGTGCATAATGGGTACGTGAGCTTATTAGGTACGTTTACCCTATAAATATATTTAATATACAAACATAACATATTTTTCTTAAATATAAAGAGGTCTGATTGCTTCTATTGTTCTCATTTGTACGTCGCTTTGGATAAAAGCGTCTGCTAAATGATTAAATGTAAATGTAAATATACACATGCATGTGTGTGTATTTATGTATACATAATAAATATACACAGTACACAAACACATTAGGTAAACAAAATCTTTTATTTTGGATGCAATTAATCGTGATTAATCATTTGACAGCACTAAAGAAGATATATATATATATATATATATATATATATATATATATATATATATATATATATATATATATATATATATATATATATATATATATATATTAGGGATGCACGATATTATCGGACTGATATCGGAATCGGCCGATAATGGCTTTAAATGTAAATATCGGCATCGGCCCGATATGAAAAATTATGACGATATGTCTTGCCGATAAGAGGAATACGTTAACTCACATGTGCTCAGGGAGTGCTAGTGATTAGATCACGTCAGCAGTGTGGCTCATTCTTGAAGCAAAGTTTTGTCTGATTAATGATTGGATTCACTGTTTTGGATCCATGCATTTAAAATGAGAATGCACGTATAGAATGATGCATTAGGTTTGTGATAGACTAGAGTAAACAGTAATAGCACATGCAGTGACAGCAGCGGCAGCCTCCCCGGGTCCTAATGCCTGTTTGGTAAGGAGTTTTAATCTTTAGGGGGTGCTGTTGGCCTACTTCTAATTAAATTAAAAGTAAAATAGCCTACACAAGTAACATTTAGACTGTGTTTCTGATTAAATAAAGCAGTAATTGATGTCAAAGATTGATGTCAAACTCTTTAGACCATCTACAAATGTTAAATCATCCAAGTGGATGCTGCACACTGGTGGTGGTTGAGGAGAGACCCCCCCCACATGATTGTAAAGCGCTTTGGGTGTACAGCAATACACAATAAAGCGCTATATAAATGCATCATTCATTCATTCATTCATTCATAAATCTTAAAACAAAATGTTAGGGTTAACACTGCATCTTTCTGGGAAAAAAAATGCAGCGATTGATATATAGTTTATTAATATTTATTGCCAAAACTTCAATGTCAAAAAAACATTATTATTTATTTAATTCTAACAAATAAGTTCTTGTTAAAAACTAACCAAAATTAAAAATATTGTGCTTATCATTTCTGCACAGAAGAGACTTGGTGTTGTTTCCAAACAAAAGGAAATATATCGGTATCGGCCAAAATGAGTTGAAAAATATCGGCATATCGGATATCGGCAAAAATCAGATATCGTGCATCCCTTATATATATATATATATATATTATAAATGTAATCCAGTAATCTTAAATTTAATTAAAAATCTTTATAAAGTTTAAAGTTTCATTTTTGGAGTATTAGTTTAAACCACTGGGAAAAAAAATATGTAGAAAAAAATGTTGCTGGTAAATATTTCAAAGAAAAGAAAATTTTACAAACAATTACAAATAAACCGCGAGTAACACATTGAATTAAACATGAAATGTTGAAGTAGAAAAACTGAAATGGTATTTTCTTGTAAAACATCTATTGCAGTCGCAGTAGAAACTGCTAGTAAATTTCACAAATAAGTACAAAAATGGCAAGTAACACTTGAATTAAATGTGAAATTTTGAAGTAGAACTTAACAAAGGTTTTTCAAAGTTATAAAAAAAAAAAATGCTTCTGCTTCAAAATTTCACGTTTAATTCAATGTTACTTGCCATTTAAAAATTGCAAGTTAAATTGTGTTTTTTTTTGGGTATTGTCTTGTAAAATCTACTCCAGTAATCATTATTTTGTTTACAACTTAGATTTAATTTACAACACAATTATTCTGACCATTAAATGACTTTATCTTCATCTGTATTTCACGTCTGCATTATGAAATTCATGATTACACACCACATATGAAACGATATTGTTTTATCGCTGCTGCAGCAAATATCGTAAAAAATAACGTATGCATGGTAATCTGCTTTTCATTCCCAAAGAATCTCAATTTTCTCATCTCGAGTTCCCTTCAATAAGAGACCTCTCCCTGTCATACATAATTAACTGCAGGCCATTTTTCACCAGTCGCTGCTCTATTAGCAATTCGCTTAACCGAGAAATCAAGTGTCCATAAATCAAACCCGTGCCACGCTGAGAAGTAAACAGACACCTGTGATTGTTCTCGGCCTCTGCTGTTATCTCTAGATGACTTTGTGTGTTTGTTAATTGACCTTATTAATTCGGTATGATGACCAGCATCTCCTTACCAGGCATAATATACAATCCCATCAAAGTCGCTAATACGGTCAGTATAGAAGTTAACATGACAGGATTTCACAAATGTACTTTCTGAACATTATTCATTTGAATTCTGAACATGCTTGGAGCAGAATACGTGGGAATGTCTTGTGTGAAAAATGGCCCAAGCACAGATTTCCTTTTGTCTTCAAAGATGGCGTCTTTGAAGAGTGCTGGAAAAAAGGCTTTGGTAATCTCTCTTTAAGGATGTTGCAACTTCCTGTCAGCAGGGACGTGAGCTCAGACCAGAAATGCGCACGATAATTCGCTGTGGGTTGGATCTTCTTCAAGAGAATTTAGAGGAGCTTCCAAGAAAGGGAAGGTTAGAAATCCCTGGCCATCTTTTACAGTGGGAATTGTGAAGAAAGCTGCAAGAGAATGAATGTTTTATATGCAAAAATGGTCATGAAGCACAGCTTCTGTAGTGTGTCATATTTCTGAGTAAAATGTGGTATTATGTACCAAGAAAGAATGTAGGGCAAGATTTGAGTTTATCAATAGGGAATTTACATTTTGTATCAAGAAAAGCATTTAAGCAATATCATCTGCTGAAAATGTGTTTCAGAGGTGGAGTGAGTTTTTTTTTTTAATCATTTTTATGAAACATTAAAAACATAAGTAAACAACAGTTAAAAATTGGATCTTTTTCACGTTAAGATTTTTTTTTTGAAAGAAGACTTATGTTCACTAAAGTTACATTTATGTGAAGAAAAATACAGTAACAACAGCAATATAGTGAAATATTTTTAAAATGTAAAATAACTATATACTGTGTGAATATATTGTAAAATGTAATTTATTCCTGTGATGCAAAGCTGAATTTTCAGCATCATTACTTCAGTGTCAGATGATCCTTCAGAAATCATTCTAATATGCTGATTTGCTGCTCAAGAAACATTTCTGATTATTATCAGTGTTGATTATCAACAGTTGTTGCAGGATTCTTTGATCAATAGAAAGTTCTAGAGAATAGCATTTATTTTAATTAATCAAAAGATCATTAATTTAATGCATCCTTAATTTAAAAATAATCTTGTAGTATTACTGTGTAATCGTAAGATTTTTAAAAAGAAATTAAGGATGCATTAATGCACTCTAATGTATAAAATCAAGCTGTAACTCCTTCTGCAGAAAGCTGTATGAGTTGAACACACATGTCTTGGAGTATCAAGATGATGATATCGTAAATCGAATCATAAAAAATCGCTCTCTGTTGCATGTTGGCCCGCTGGGGGTCGCATAGACACGGACAGTTACGTCCATTCATCAGTCTTTTTGACGAGGCAGGTCGGTAATAAAATGTAAAATCTACACAGGGACACAGACGGAAATAAAAAGTTTTACCAGCAAAGGGACCTGAGTGTTCATGATGTCCTCTGTCCTGTATATAGGCTCTGAAGGTCAGGCCTGAGTCTGACTGGCGGGGGTCATTGTGAGCAGAACAGCCCTTGAGACAGCGGACAGGAGCACTGGTGGAGAAAGTCCATTAACACTGATGCAGAAACCATTGATGAGTGCATATAAATAGTCAGAGGCTGTTAGAAAATGCCATATAGCTTGTGAAAGAGATGACCTGACCTATTGACATTTCACAGGCCTCTAGGGGACACGTGTTTGAATGTTGCTCACTGCTGTCAGTGGTGCATGAAAACACTGTTTCTCTTTAAGGAAGAAGTCTAATTAAAACAATAAATCGAAATTGATCATGTGCTTGTGTGTCATTCACAGCTGCATTGAGAATGCCCATAAAATTTCAGATGAGTTCCTGAATTTGAACTGATTTTGAATTTAGGTGGCAAACTATGAAAGCTTGTTTCCGGCACGGGATTGAAAAAAAAAACTATAAAAAGCAATTCTAAGTTTACATCTTGGAAATCACACTTTTATAAACTCTGAATTGTTCTATGTAAGAATTGTGAGAAAAAGTCAGAATTACAAGATTCAGACTTCTGAGTTTATCTTGCAATTCTGAATTTATATCTCATAATTCTGAGATACATATAAAAAATGTATATATAAAAAGTCTGAATTGAGATACAAATTCAGAATTGTGAGATATCAACTCTGATTTATGAGATATAAACTTGGAATTATGAGATATAAACTTTTAATTATGAGATATAAACTCAGAATTGCAAAATGTAATCTCTGAATTATGAGATATAAACTCAGAATTGCGAGATGTAAACTCAGAATTATGAGATATAAACTTTTAATTATGAGATATAAACTCAGAATTATGAGATATAAACTTTTAATTATGAGATATAAACTCAGAATTGCAAAATGTAATCTCTGAATTATGAGATATAAACTCAGAATTGCGAGATGTAAACAGAATTATGAGATATAAACTCTGAATTATGATATATAAACTCAGAATTATGAGATAAACTCAGAATTATGAGATATAAACTCAGAATTGCGAGATGTAAACAGAATTATGAGATATAAACTCTGAATTATGATATATAAACTCAGAATTATGAGATAAACTCAGAATTATGAGATATAAACTCAGAATTGCGAGATGTAAACTCAGAATTATGAGATATAAACTCAGAAATGCATAATGTAATCTCTGAATATTTGAGATATAAATGAAAATATAAACGAAATACATGCATTTGAGATATAAAATTGCGAAATGTAAACTCAAGAGTTCTGAGTTTATATCTTGCAATTCTGAATTTATATTTCATAATGCTGAGTTTATATCTCATAATTCTGAGATCTGTATAAAAAAATATATATAAAAAGACTGAATTTTGAGAACTAGTGAGATATATATACTCAGAATTGTGAGATATCAACTCTGAATTATGAGATATATGCACAGAATTATGCAATATAAACTTTTAATTATAAGATATTATGTCCAGTTCGTGAGATATTAACTCAGTATGGCAAGATATAAAGTCACATTTGCTTGAAAAAAGTCTGAATTCTGAGTTGTCTTTCTGAAATTGAGTTTTTTTTTCTCTCAGAATTGTGAGAAACAAAGTCAGAATTGTAAGATTGCAATTACCTTTTTATTTTTTATTATTTTTTCATTGCGTGGCAGAAACAGGATCCATAGCAAATGGAATACCAGTTTGAATTTGAAATTTGAGTTCCGATTTGAATTCATAACTGTAATTTTTAACTATGGAGACTGTCAAGGCAAAATTAATTCCGATGGATGGATGGAAAGATCGACAGTAGTTACCTCTGACAGAGAGTTTCTGATGACCTTTCCTCATGGGTTACACACTACTGAACGATTTGTCAGTTCCAGACAGAGTGAGAACTGCAGCGTGACAGTATTAAACCGTTTAGTGTTTTGTCTGCATGCACACAGACTAAGCAGCCTCTACTACTCTATCTCCATCTCTCGCTTCAGTCAATCTCTTGTTAGTGGTGTTGTAAACAGCGTGCATTGGCTGGTGGTTGGCTGCCTGCCACGATGGCTGCTCTTATATCAGTTATCAGCGTAAATGCTTTGCCTTCAGTGTGATAAACTTGAAATCCCACTCGATTCCATTCACAGCATAAGCTTCACATACTGAAAATAACTAGACTGAGGTTGTTTCAGTATAAAACATCAAATGTAAGCGTTGGTGTCTTTTACACATAATCATTCTCTTACTACGAATTGGTACTATATATATATATATATATATATATATATATATATATATATAGTGGATTTTTTACATGTATTTTGGATTTTTCACATTTCTTTTGGATTTCTTTCAGATGTTTTTCTTTTGAATTTCTTCAATTATGTTTTTATATTTTTATTTGATCCTATTTATATTTGTCTGATTCTTTAAATATATTTTTTCATTTAATACCTTCATGTTTTTTGCACTAATAGCTGCAAATTCAACTATAGCTCTGTGGAAGATATGAATTTCTTGCACAGTTTTGTTGCCTTAAAATGGATACAAAAAGCAAAAAAACTTTGCATAAAATGCTTTCTTCCAATGCAGCACATGATAATGAACCATTAGGCCATCAGATGACCCAATAAAAGTTGCTACTGTACCTGAAAGACTATATTTATCAATAAGTAATGGCAGCATGTGTTTTTCCATTACTTCAGTTAATCAAAATTCACCTATTTTAATACTAGATTCAACTAGACAAGCTTTAAAAACATGAGTTAAAATGTCTTGCACAGCCAGTTGGATTATCCTTAATTTAATGCAGCAATTTTCAGGGTTTTTTTTGTAATACTTTATATGTGAATGACCTTTTTTTCTGACCTATATCTCTTGTTGTTTGTCTGGATGAGTCTTGATCTTGTCATGCCGTTGACTGCGGCGCTCTCGACTGCAACCCTGTTGAATAGGTGCATCAGAAATGGAGATTGTTTTCCCAGCATGCTCCTCTGTTGACTACGGCGAGGGTAATGGACAGGGGCATTATTCTGAGTGCATAGTAATAGTTTTAAGCACGTAGTAATTGGGTGTGTATTGAGGTCCTGGTGGGAGGCATGCTGTGAGTAATGCCCCCAGGAACTACGGCCGTTCGGCAGAAGTCACGGCGCGCCGCTGCAGCTCTATAAATCCCATTTCCATTTTTGTAATGACACGTCGTGACGGCGCACTGCCGCCTGCACCCCATTCTCCTGTACTCACACCGTAAATTTCCTCACCTCACCGCCCTCGCGCTGTACACAAGTGAGAGAGCGGAGAGCATTTTTCTTTCAATGTTTTTTAATGTTTCCCCCATTTAACCCACTGACATGCTTTCCTGTGCTGTGCCATGTCGTTTGTTGATTTTGTAGTTCACTAAATGACCCGCATTGTGCTCGTGTACCACAGGAGGCTTCTCTTTCTGCTTCACTTGTGGGCGCCATGCTCGCTCATTTACAGCATCCTCTAGCATATTAGTTTGTAAAAATGTAAATTCAGTCATCATTTACTCACCCTCATGTTGCTCCAAACCTGCCTGACGTTTCTACCCATGCAACACAAAATATTGAGAAAAAATGTAGCAAAGCAGCTCATTTCCATGCATTAGAAAAGTAAATGAGAGGGCTGTCAAGCTCAATAATTTAATTCACAAGAATTCAGTAAGAATTGAAAGATGCATAAAAACCAATGATGTTTGGCATCAAACCTGGTGTGATGCATCTTGAGACATCTTTATTTCAGTCAAATATTTATTTTACATATTTTTGGTATTTTTAATTTGTAATTTTTATGGTTTAATCTTCTCCGCTCGCACTTCGCATTCACTTCAAAACATACAAACGTGTTGGAAGATGCACAAAAACAAATGATAATTGAGGGTTTCTTCAGCTAATAATGACTAATTAATCTGTTCCTCTCACAAAGCGATCATGATTTCAAAAGACGTAAAATAAACCGCATAAGTCATGCAGACATCGTTTACAGAGCTTTTTAGGTGCTGCTATGTTGTTTTTTAGTGCTCAACAGCAACCATTCCCCATTCGCTTTAATTTTATGGAAAAGTGCAGCATGAACATTTTGCAAAACATCTCGTTTTGTGTTTCACAGATGAAAGTAAAGCACATTTGGAAGGTGAGTAAATGATTGCAGAATTTTCATAATGGACTTACTCTTTACACTACAGTTGTGTGAAAATGCCTTTTAGTGAAAATTAAACTACTGTTCTTGGACTGCAACTTCTAATAGTGTGAAATTCACCATCAGTATGAGTTTAAAAACTTGAAATATAATGCAAAGTCAAGCAGACATCTTTTATGTTGCTTAGCTCCTATAACAGCATCTGTTCCTCATTTGTTTGAACTGTATGGTAAAGTGTGGATTGAGCATTTTGCAAAACATCTCCTTTTGTGATCTATAGAAGAAAGAGTCAGGTTTGAAGGGTGACAACACAATTTTCATTTACAAACTACAGCTGTGTGAAAATGCAATGTAGTGAAAATAAAACTACTGTTCTTGGACTGCAACTTCTTTTTAATAGTGTGAAATTAATAATCATTAGTATTGCTTATAAAAAAATCATTTGAATTCCCTCCGTTTAACATTCAGACTATGGCAGGCGTTCAATATTAGTTTAAACTAAAGACATGACATATAGTGCATCAAGTCAAGCAAACATTTACTTTTGTGATCCACAAATGAAAGAGTCGGGTTTGAAGGGTGATAACACAATTTTCATTTATAAAAGAACTTCAGCTGCATGTGTGAAAATGCATTATAGCTAGTGAAAATTAAACTACTGTTCTTGGACTGCAACTTCTAGAAGTGTGAAATACATTTGATATCTTTTGTGCCGCTTATAAAAAAATGATCAAGTCCCTCTATTTAGCATGCAGACTATGGCAGGCCTTCGGTATGAGTTTAAAGACTCGAGTTTGCCGGCCATCTGCCTCTGTTCCCCTGTTGCCCGACTCTCTCTCGTAACATGCCATCCGACGGCCCTCACATCAAGCAGGGTTCCCGTGGCAGGGTGCTCTCAGCGTGCAGGACTAATTGTGCCCCCCAGGATCCCTCTCCAGCCTGCACTTCACACGGAGTTACTAATGATTTGCTCTTGTTTGTGACCAGATAAGTGCACTATTAGAAGAAAGTATTAATCTTGCGACTGGGGAGCGGATAAGATCTCCTCCGCCTCCCAGGGGAGACGTCTCAGCGCGAGCATGTGCGATTTTTCTCAAGCATGTGTGGGAAGGAGCAAGTGGGTGGCGGATGAGCCCCCAACCGGCTTCCGTGTAGCGGAGGTGACAGCTTTTTTTTCCCATGTATAAAACCTGAAATTACCCATCTGCTGTTTGCCCAAGTGCACCCAAGACTCACGCACTCCTCTGTCAGAGCACCTGCTAATCAAAATCTGCAGTCGCAGCGGAAAGATAAATACCTGCTTGGCGCCCACTCCCGTAACTGTCTCTCTTTCCATTGTCCGTGAGCTTACAGCTGCGTGCCTTTATGCAATAATGAAATATTGTGATGGAGATTTTGGCGATGCATGCATTTTTGCAGTGTAGGTGTTGTGCATTAAATCTCATCTCTTTAGATGCCTGACATATGTGGCCATGGAGTTGTTTGGCGCCCTAGAGCGAGGCAATTAACCTTGCATCTCTTCTAATGTTATCTCTGCAGGAGCGCGTGCGACACGCAGAAAAGAGCGTGCATTTAAAGTTCACCTGACCACATCAAAACCTGCACGTAGGCATCAAAATAAAAAGTGGTTTCATTGGCAGTAGTTGTGTGTCGAGGTGAGCAATTAAAAAAAAAAAAAAAAAAAAAAACATTTAACCAGTTTACAACACATAGAAAACATATTTGCACAGAGTTTTCCTTAAAGGAATAGTTTACCCAAAATGAAAATTGGCTTGAAATGTACTCATTCTCAGGCAATCTAGGTGCTTTAGATGAGTTTGTTTCTTCATCAGAACAGATTCGGAGAAATGTAGCATTGCATTACTTGCTCACCAATGGATCCTCTGCAGTGAATGGGTGCCGTCAGAATGAGAGTCCAAACAGCTGATAAAAACATCACAGTAATCCACATCACTCCAGTCCATCAATTAACATCTTGAAAAGCGAAAAACTACATCCAACTAAATCCATCAAGATAATTTATCTTTAAACCGTCACTTCTGGATTTTTCATAGTTTGATTCTGGATTCACATTTTGCCCAGAAGCGATGGTTTAAAGTTAAAAACATCTTGATGATGGGTTTGTTTCTTACACAAGACATTAATTGATGGACTGGAGTGGTGTTGATAACTTGTGGATTATTGAGATGTTTTTATCAGCTGTTTTAACTCTCATTCTGACGGCACCCATTCACTGCAGAGGATCCATTGGTAAGCAAGTGATGGAATGCTACATTTCTCCAAACTCTTCTTTTTTTTTTTAACTACCTGACACTTTTCACCATCCAATCAGTTCCCAGTGGATAAAATCAAGTCCTGTCCTACATTTTTTTTTTTATTTCTTGTTGAATATTCCATCATTCTTAAATGCATTTCCCACTGCCGGCGTTTTCCTCTGCAGGTGTTTCTGAGTAGCTATGACATGGCTTTGAGAGGCTGATATACATCTTTAAAAAAGCTGTCTACAGGATGGTTATAGTTGGATGCAGTTTTTTGTGTGTGTGTGTTTAATCAGAAACAGTTTAAGGACTTTAAGTAGGAAAATGAATTGGAGAAATCCTGATGCTCAAAATGGCAGTTGTTGAAAAAGAATGATGCCTTCAAGTCATGTGAAAATGATCATATTTGTAGAGATTTTCTTTCTAAGTTAGTTAAATTAGTCAGTTTAAGAATTATGATGTAAGCTAACTGGTGTTGGTCATAACTCTGTAATTGTGAATGACTCTACAGTTAGTCTGAATGCATTTCATCTACTGTTGATGGAAAATTGCCATCTATAAATGTTTTCCTGAAAGAAGAACTTCAGAAAGTACTAATTTAGCTGATTTATGATTTACAGTCTGTGACAGGCTTGCACTACCAAACTGCATTTCCCATCTTTCTCTATGGCAGAGCACAGGAATCTAATGTACTTTGCGCTTCATTTTGTTCCATTAGCATTAAAAAGCTTGTCAATAAGTGAATAGGAGAAATATCACAAAATTGTCACGTCCACTTCCAATGCAAATCACTAAAATTCACATCACACCATGCAAACTCATAAACAAGAACTTCCCAGGAAGACTTGCAAGGCGCCAGATGTCCCACCAATTACCTTATTGACCAAGCATCACCACTAATTTTCCAGCCTGATTTTGAGCTAAAGGTGAAAATTTGTTGTCAGATTTTATTATCGGTTTGAAATATGTTATAGCTTGACTAATAGTTTTGAAGATTTTGGAGACTTTTCTTTTTTAAGAAGTGAAAATATATTAGGATTGCAGTAGAATGAACTGGCTTCCTCCAATAAGAATTATTCCTCTTTTCACACTTCTATTTGATTTTTTTATTTTAGATTTAATCTGTACTTGCATGGCTAGAAATGAAACTCTCCATGGCTAAGATGGTCACCAAGTGAACTAACTTGCTCCTGAAGGACTTCAATATTGTCTATCAAAGAAGTTTAAAAACACAACAGACTTGCACTATACCAGTTAACTGCTTTTGTAGTTTTTAATGAGAATTTATTGTGACGATATAAAGACCTAGTCTGTCTCAGGTGAACATGGACTCTGTGCAATGGCACCCTGGTGACTCGGGTGATTTCAGGTTGAGGTAGAAAAGCAAAATATCATGTTAAAGCAGTGTCAAACTTTTAATATACTTGGTACAGAGACAGGAAGGAAGCACATGCTCATTTCATCCCAACAGACTGAAGTGCCACTGAACTGTTTTATAGGTTACTTCCAATTAACACTCATCTGAGTGAACCGCAGAAGACATTTTCATGTTGCGACACACCCCTTGGTACCTCAGACTAATGTCACAATCCATTGCCGCAATCCCAGGATGCAAGGGAGCTATTAAATGTAACAAAAAGGCGATTTGCTTCCTCTCTATTCAGCGGGGGGCCAGAGTGTTACAAAAGATTCATTTTTGCATAACGGATGACTTCTCTCTCATAGATTCCATCGCCCTGGTTCTTAAGACTTGTTAATTGGCAAAGTGTTTAGCTCAGCTGGCGCACGTTTATGATAAATATGGAAGTGATAAACTAGGATGTGATCATGTGACTTTACTCCTGCTGCTGAAACCTTTGAACTCATTCATTTAAAAGTGCATGGAATATTTTTGCCTGTTTCTGCAGCAGCTGCTTTGATTTACAGGAAACGCATAAAGTGGTAAAATGTATATTTTGGATGTGTTGTAAATCACTGTGGATAAAGGCATATGGCAAACACAGAAATATAAATATTAGGAATGAATCGGCTGGAATCAAATGAGCAGTAAATGTTTCAGATGTTAAATTGAGTGAAATATTCCTGACAGACCCTGTGCTTGTATGTCAGTGCAGATGTGACATCTGTTTTGTTTTAACACATCACGCTTGTGACTGTACACTGATGAAGAATTTTTTGATAAGAGGAAGAAGGAGTGTGAGAGTGAATGAAATGAAGCACTCAAGGAAGTCTTTCAACGGATGTCTGTATGAAAGTGTGAAAGTGTGTGTGTGAATGAAATGTGCTGTAACCACACTGTATCCGCAGGGAAATGTCACTTATGCTCTTTCAGAGCTCAGGAGACTTGGTTTGCTTTAATTTAAGGATCTGTTTTGCCAATTTCTCCTCCGTTAAACTCATTCTGAGGAATTTAAATAGACACATATGAGTCCATTGTTGACTGTAACATAGTTTAGACTTGTTCTTGGAGTAATTTGAGATGTCTTACTTTTGCGTACTTTCAGCATCTTGGCAAGCTGAGCACAGATTGAGATATTGTTGTGATTGTTTTTTTTTTTTTTAATCTTCAATGAGACATATTTAAAGAGGAGAAACAAAGGATAATTATATTTTCTTGTTCTCTACAAGTAATTTGATTAAACACAGAGATTGCAGAGTCTGGTATCTATAGATACTATCTCATTAAAAGTCAAAATTAGGAGATCCTAGTTTATGATTATGAGAGAAAAATTTAAATGATCAAAATGATGAGATACTAGGTTTTAATTATAAGGTTAAAAAGTCACAATTATGACGTACAAAGTTGAAATAGTAAGTTTTAAAAGTTGAGATAGTAAGTTATAAATGTAAGACAAAAGTCAAAATTGAGATACTAAGTCAAAATCATAAAAATTTGAAAAATTTAAACGACGACTCAAAACGATGGCATAATTATGACATTTTTCCTTGTAATCTCATAATTGTAACATTGACATTTAGATTTTTTATTTCATAATTATGATTTACCAAAACATATTTTTGATTTTTCTTTGGAGGTTTGTTTTGACCTCTACATACAGAACTAACAGTCATTTGGCATTTTGAGAGCGGATGAAACTGCAACACGATTGCAAGTCGCAAATGAGATCATGCTTTATTGTTCTGAGATCATCATCATAAATGTAATCATAATCACAAGTGCCATAACCTTAATTTAATGATCTCATCCAGCACAACATCTGCTCGGCTTTGATGATAGCCTCCATGATTACAGTTGAACTAAAGATGTGAGTGGGCGTGTGATTCCTTCTACCTTCGGTGGCTGGTGAAGTGATGGAAATCAAACCAAATGGAGTATGAAAGAAGTGTGTGGGTCGGTTGTCATAACCACTGGTCTGTCAAAGTAGCCCGTCCTCCTCAGACGAGGCCACCTTCATCCGCAAAGCAGACCAGAGGGGGAGAGATCATATGCTTAGCCAATTTAGCTTTGATTTATCCATTTATTTCAGCTGGTATTCCTTACTGCGCAGGTGCTGGTGTCAGAGTCAAGCGGGTTAACTAAGATCTCTACCGCTGAGGTTGTTCACTAGCTGGTCGAGCGCAGATGCGTGTGTTTGTGTATCCCAGAATCACAACGGCGTCTCAGTCCGTCTGGACCTCTGCACCCCGGCAGACGCGACTCATTTGAAGTGTTTTTGTGAGGTCGGCAAGGCGAGAGCCGCAGAACTGGAGGCACTAATGCTTGAAATTCATTTTCTGAGAGCAAGAAAAGTGGCTCTTACCCACCCCGCAACTCCTCAAATGATGCCTTTGCTCCTGCAAGCATGAAATTTTCTGACAATAGCAATTTTGGGCAAACTTCTTGTGCCGCTCGCCTAATAAAACAATGGCTGCGTGTTCTGCACAGAAGAATGGGTGTCTCTTGTGCATCTCCAGGAATTCATTCTCATTATTTGATGATTGTATTCTTTGTGTATTTTCTTCTGTGTTGCATTTACAGACTGAATATGTCTGCAGTTTGTTTTTATATTCTGCCCTTGGGGTTTGGTTGACCTGTTGATGTGCAGTATCTGCTCACAGTGGCTGTTCGAAGATGTTGTAGTTGTGTTGACTTGTGGTATTTTTTGTGTATAATATAGTACACTGTCATTCAAAAATTTGGGATAATTTTATTTAATAAGAAATGAATAATTTTATTCAGCGTGGATGTTTTAAATTGATCAAAAGTCACAGTAAAGACGATTTCATAATTTCAATTTTAAATGAATGCTGTTCTTTTGAACATTAAGAAAAGCCTGAAAAAGGTTTTATGGTTCATGACTCAGCTTTGCATCAAAGGAAAAAAAAAAAATATGCAAAGAGAAAGAGCTATTTTAAATTATAATAATATTTCACAATATTTCTGTTTTGAGAGACTTCTTTTAAAAACAAAAAAATTGTTAGACAAAAACCTGCCATTACTATATGCAAAATACATTTTGTAATTTGCAAATGTTTATTTACTTGTAATTATTATAGTTGAATAATAATAAAATGCATTATTATTATTAAATTATATTTATTATTGAAAATATTTTGTAATTATTGTACAACAACAACACCAAAAATAATAATATTTATTTCCCTTTATTTTTTACTGTATTTTATATAGATAGAATTAAAGATTGATAAGTACATAGATCGATAAAATCACTTTGTGTGACCGTACTGGTTTTTAGTTCCAAAATTTTCCTACTAAAAGGATCCATTGTAGACTTGTTGAGGTAAACGTGACGTGTCATACCTGCTCACAGTACGTCGAGTTTTAGTTTTTCAACAGATGGCTCACTGCGCAGACAGTTACAACAAAGACACTGTCCTTTTTTGACAGTGAAGTCAGTGTAGATATTAATAAGACTCTCACTCTGATTTTTATCATGCGTGTGTGTGTGTGTGTGTGTGTGTGTGTTTGAGCGCAGTGACGCATGCTAACAGCGTGAGGAAGCGTAGCATGTGTTTGTGTGGGAAGATGGCAGAAGAGCCGTGTTTCTGCACTCTTTGTTGTGTGCATATGAAAGCGTGTGCTGGACCTGTGTGTTAGCGTGCACATGTAAAGGTGAATGACACTGCTAGATAACTGTGAAAATGTTTGGCTAATTTCTCTCTGCAGCAGTCTCTTAATTACAGATAATTACAGGGCGCCTGCCACAAGAAAAGTGGAGAGTGTGCTTTCGTTCATTAGGAATACCAAGGTCAAAGAGTAGTGCTTATTATTAATCTAGTTTTCTGATTGCAACTCGATATTAACAGAATTACGGTCACATTGACTGCTTTTTCTGGATAAGAGCCGCCCACTTGACATGTAAAGCGACCAATCGCAGGTCATTGTGTTTTTGCATGAGCTTTAGGGTCTCAAAAGTCCTAACTGTACGTGGCTGGGATTAACTAGCTGTTTTAAGAAATCCTTGTATGCAATATGCATCCAGCAGATGGGATGGGTCATGATGGTGGACTTCTCTTGCTAAAAATCTTGTTTTTGTGAATAAAAGTGGACTTTGATTTTAGTAAACAGCAGCTGAGAGATTCTGACCTCAGCGGGTGATGAATGCATAATTAAGTAAATAATAAATGCGATCAAGTAAATCACTTCGCGCTGCACTCCGACTGTTTCAGCAGGTATTATGTGTTGGATTGTCACAGTTGATTCATTAAATTTTATCTGCGGGAATGCTGTAGCGCATTGATCAATTTAACACTCAATATGAAATGAAGTATGTTGATATTAAATTGCCTTTAATACCAAATAAATATCAGCACTGTGTCATATATAAGGCAAATGTTCCCATCAGACTAAATTAATTGATATGTGCGTATTACCTGTATTTAGATCTGTAGTGGTCTGTCACAGACACATTTGGATGTGTGAATCCCCAGGCGTCTCACATTCCCTCTGAATTACTGATTCACAGCAGCCTTCTGTTTGTTAGTAGAAAAAAAAAACACTATTAAAATAAATATTAGATGTTAAAATACATTAAATATCTAAGTGTGTGTATACATTACATGTTTGATATAAATGTCATTTATTATATAGATTTTGTTAAATTTTTGAATTTATCTTTATTATTATATTTAATTTTTTATCATATCTTTAGTATGTTTTTTTATACAGTTTTTATCCATTTTATTTTATTTTTAGTTATTTGTTATTTTACTACATCAAAATAAACTAAATGAAACTAGACTAAAGTTTTTTTAATATTTCATGTTATTTCAGTCAAAGTTTATTTTATTTCAAGTAAAAGTTTTACCTTTTTTTTAGAGAATATGTGAAAATAAATGCATTATTATATTATATTATATTATATTATATTTCTGACTAAACTACATCCTCAGTTTATGACTGGTATTGCAATTTTGCATATTTAGCCACTATTATTTATAACCTAAACCTGTGGAAGGAAGGGAAACACTCAAAGTTGCATTTAGGCCATTGGTTTCCTCTAGCAGAGCTTTTCCTGTCTAAAAAATACAAAAGCGTATCAGTCCTCTGCGATTAGGGAGCTTCCCGTGTATCTAGCGGTTCATTCTGTGTTCACATGCTCTGACCTTCAAAGGTAACGGAGATACCGGGATCTCACAGTGCCACGGGCAAAGATCGGCCACGAAAGAGGAAGAGAGGGAGAAGAGAGTTTAAAGAGCAGTACTATCAGGGGTACTTGAGAAATGATTAACCCCGGAGGGGGCAGGAGCACAATCCTTCTCCATCGGCTGACAACATTAATTGGCTGCTCCCATTAAATACAGGGGCTGATGGGAAAAGATGCCTGTCGGCGTTTGGGAATATGTGTTAGGAATCCATACAATTTATGTGCATGGAAAAAGCCCTAGATCGTAACTTCAGGTGCATTTCTGGTAATGAATAGTGGCAATGCAGCAGAAGGAATTGTTTTTAAGTAACTTTTAAGCTTTGGTTCTGCTTGAATGATTCAGTTTAGTGTTTGTATAGTGCTTTTTACCATATATATATATATATATCACTCCAGAGCAGCTTTACAAAGCGTATTTCCTCATCCTCAGGCTGACACATATTGAAACTCATTTATGCATGCATATATAAAAGTTAATTTAATCCAGACGCACAGTATAAGTGGTAATATTGACTAATTTGTTGCATAATTGATTTTACTGATTAAAATGACTAGATAATGCAATGAAATGTTGCTATGATGAATCTTGCTTTCTTTTGGCTGCGCATGAGAAAGACATTGTATATCTGTATTTTATAAATGTGCTTAAAAATGCATATGCAAAAAGACCAATTACAATACAATATGCGAATATTATAGTCATGTCAAAACATTATTTCAACATAACGGGAGTTTTTATTTTAATTTAACCCTCATGTCCAGTCACTTAGTTCTTTACCGAAAATGGTAGTTGGACTGAAATTGAATATTAATTGTGCTCACACAGGGTATAACCACTTGCCAAATATTTTTTTGGTAATTTTTATACTTGTATTTTCCCCCTACCTTGTTACATTTGTGGTAATCCCAGTCAAAAAAAGAAAAAAAAAGAAAAAAAAGTTATATCTGTATATATTTTTGGAGCTGATTGATCATAGGCCCTTTTTGAGTACATTGACAAAATTATTCACAAATAATGCTTTTTTCACTCAAAAATGAGATGTATAAGCTGAGAGCAGTGAGTGAGGCATAGAAAGAAAACAAAGGGGTTATGCAAATAGTGTTATACGAATAGCAAGCGAACATTCCATTTTAGAATTTTGCAGACATTATGGGAATGTTACTTTGAAAGTTATCTAAAAGTTCTCAAAGAGGTAATAACATTTAAAAACCGTTAGATGAACGTCCGACTAACATGTTTCAGAAATAAAATGTTCCATTAGTGGTGTGTAAATAATGGTTTTGTGCTAACACTTGGAGAACATTAATAAATAGCAGATAACGTCCCTTCCAAAAAATATCTAAGAGAGTATCCCAGCTAACAAAATATGTCCTAAGAATGTTTTGCTAATGTTCCCATTAAGAATTTTCTCTAAACGTTCAAAATGTCATTTTTTCTTTTAAGTTTTAAAAATGCTTTTTGTTGGTTATACAAACATTAAGGGAACATATGTGGGGATGTTATTTTTTAATGTTCTGAAAAAGTTGCATAACTAAAATGTTCCATGAATGGTGTATAAATAATGTTTTTGTGCTAATTTTTTAAGAACATTAATAAACTCTGAACAAATGTTCTATGGATGTTTGTTCATAACTTTGAGAGATGCCAAAATGTTAGCCAAATTCTGGGATGAATGCAGTCTTCAGGCTGCATTAATTAAATTTGTGGATCAGGCTGAGGAATATCAGTATTGTGAAATGTATTTGAGATGTCGGATGTGCTGTATACATCAGCATAGGAGTGTGTGTTTACGTACGGCAGACTGTTGAACCCAGTGTGAAAAAAGATCAAAATATCAAGCGCTCATATCAAATGCGACAGCGCTGGCTGAAGATGATATGCATCCTTTTACACTTCAAACATGCTCTTTGAAGTATTTCCCACATATTTTCCAGAATATTTTTGTGCAAATTTGTCTGTGTATAACTAGTTTTGTGTGTTGAATGTATGGAATGTGAGGATATCCGCATAGAGTTGATGCTCCTCAGAAACTTGCTGAGATGTTTACTGGGAAAATGGTAGAAGGAATGTGAAGAGTTTCAAGAGATGTAATAAAAATGAAGTCCAAAAGGCCTGTAGGCACAGAACCAGTCTGATCTCTAATAGAATCAGATCTGATGACATTACCAGGAAGTATTGCTTATATTTTTAACGGCCTTTCCTTCATATTGGAATCCTGGTTATTTTTTTTATTTTCAGTCCCTCTGTGCTTCTAATCTGGTTACCACAGTGAACATCAGCTTTCTTGTACTGTCACCAGATCATCTCATCTCTGCCGCATAGCATCTAATATCTGCCTCTGGACAGAACTGAAATAGTCTGAGGTTTGTGTTGGGGAAGATTTTCATATACATGAAGAGTTCATTTGCAAAAACAGATAACTCCGTTTTTAACAATTCTCAAAAATCATGTTTTTTTCATTGTGCATTCCAATTAATTCAATTAATTGACTAGGTTTAAAAAACAAAAAACAAAAAAAAACAGCTAACTAATACAATAAAACACAATAAAAACATGATAGCATAATAAAAAACATAATTTTTGAAAATAAAAAAAACAGAGTTCGTTTTTGCAAATAAATGCTTCATATGTATACAGGTGCATTATTAATTACTGAAATAAATGAACTTTTCCACGACATTCTAATTTATTGAGATGCACCTGTGTGTATATGTATATGTATATCTATATCTATATCTATATCTATATCTACACTGTAAAAAGTTAAGTTGACTTAACTTAAAAAAATTGAGGAAACCTGTTGCCTTAATTTTTAAGTAAATGAAAATTAAAAAAATAAGAATTGTCAAGTTCAATTAACTTTTAAAAAACAATTATTATATACTTAATTTTAAGGCAATGGGTTTCCTCAATTTTTTTAAGTTAAGTCAATTTATCACTTTTTACAGTGTATATATATATATATAAAAATGCCTGTAAGGAAGAGAATGAAGTTTCTCCAAGGCAAAAAAAAATATATATATATTCATATATTTTTAGTATCATTAATTCAATTAAATTTCACTATACAGCCTGTTTGTACAGCAAGCAAGCAAATGCCACATCACTATTAAACATTGTGGTGGTCTCCGCTTATTCTATGAAGAATCACTCTTGAAGTCTTGGGGTTTTGATGCCAGAAGAGAGACTTTATTATCATCAGAGACAATAAGGCCGAGAAGACACTGCAGTGAATTCTATTGAATCTGTGTCCGTACAGCCTTTTTATACAGTTTTTCTCTAGGCGTGTTCAATACATTTCATACATTGCCTTTTTACCTTTTCTGGTTGTGTCTCCAGCCTGCCACCCAAAAGCAGACAGGAGACCTTAATTTTATGTTCCGTGAACGTAGGGGCCCCCTCATATATTTTGTGTAATGTCAAAACAGGACATGCAGCCTCACCATATGTCCCATGTTCCATTCATGCAGGCCTCTACACACAGGCAGATACAAGATTATATTAGTAGAATAACTTGATACATAAATGGCTTATATTTACATTGATTATACTTGATTATTTTATATTTTGATTAATAAAACTCTTCGTCATTATCAAACTCTCTGAAGAGTGAATGCATGCATGTGCTTTAACCAATTAAAAAATAGTGCAGCATTGACACAGATTGTAATGATTTTGATGTTTGCTGTTAAATTTCAAGAAG
This sequence comes from Acrossocheilus fasciatus, assembly GCA_036784905.1. Classification (NCBI taxonomy): domain Eukaryota; kingdom Metazoa; phylum Chordata; class Actinopteri; order Cypriniformes; family Cyprinidae; genus Acrossocheilus; species Acrossocheilus fasciatus. The sequence goes on from CM071941.1 coordinate 3,451,205, forward strand.
TGCATCGTGTGCAGCTACTTATATTCAGAAATAGATGCTGCAGCCTGCGCTAACGGTGGATTTGTTCAGACCAAGAACGCTGTTGAAGAGGCTGTGCGTGGGTTTTTTAGAGGACTGCTAGTCTGTTGAAGGTGAGAGTGGATGATGGGGACTCACTGTCCAGAACTCTGTGACTCACAGCGGTTCCCCGTCAGCCTGCGGCCTCCTGATTTATGAGTTTGGAGAACCACAAATAATCTCCCTGACATCCAGAAACCCTTCTGTCATATAATGTATCTCTTGCTCATCTTTCATCACTTTTCCAGCCTCTCCCTTCTGTTATTGGTGGAAAGCAGATATTTATGACTTAAAGAAATGCTGCCATCGTTAATCTGTGACGTTGTCAAAAAAAAGCAGCAGTATCCTGTCAAAATGTTTCTGAGAGTTGCTTATTTGTGCAATCACATTTTGATCATACTTATTTTTTTCTGTTTATATTTTCAAACATAAACTGGAGTGATCTCTTGAGAAAAAGTAGAACAATTTAGCATATTTTTAAAAAGATAATATAATTAAGTGTGAGCTGAATGTAATGTTTTCTGCAGTGTTGGGTAAGTTATCTAGGAAAGATTGAATTACTTGTTACTAACATCTTCAACAGTGTAATTAGATTATTGTATTAATTACTCTCTCTAAAAAGTGTTGCATTACTTATTACTAATTACTTCAAGTCACACATTAACCTTGACCTGTTTAACAATGCATGGATAGACATGAAACTGATTTTCTTTTAATTATTCAAATAAAAGGGAGATGGTTCCATTAAAATCATAGGCTACATTTCACCATTAGATGATAAATGTTTTGTTGTTAAAGCAAAATAATAAATAAATGTTATGTTTTGATGTTAAATCCACTATACTGAATTGTTCGAAAGTTTATGATGTTGTTGGGGGTTGGTATTTAATGCAATTACAACCTGAAGTAACTGTAATTAAATTACAGAAAATTTAAGAGTAATCCCTTACTTTACTTTCTTAAATTACAGTAATTTACTTATTAATGCAGACACTTGATTGCATGTTGATGACATTTATAATGCCTTAAATTGGTATTAAATGCAATTATTTAAATTAAGAGTGCTTTTTAACCCACTTAAGTACGTCTATATATGTAATTTCATAACTTTTATTGTCTTTGAAATATGGTTTAAATGTGCTGGTTTCTGGTGAACTAAAATACACATTATTGTCATTTCTATTGAAATTTGTATGTTATGTATTTAATTACAGTATATAATTTTTTACACATTTGTAATGATGAAGCTGCAATTTAGTACATTTAAAATAAATTAGCTTAACTAAATAACACTACGGTTAAAATGGTAATCAAGTACTTTACGTGTGCTTTAGTATGTTAGTCAACATATCAAAATATGTTCACAAAAGATTATTACACATAAATATTTAAAATCATTATTCCAAATTTCACTTTTTAAAAGTGTGCTTAAGTGTTACGAAACACATACGTAGTTATGAAAGTGTCTCTCTAAGTACACTTAAGTGCCATTTTATTTCATTATTAACTGCAAGTATAGTTCATTTGAAAATATTCTTTTTGATTTACACTATAATACATTTTAAAATATATTTACTGTAATTGTCATTTCAAATAACACACTAGAGTTTGATTTAAAATGTTTTACTATTAATTGGACATTATTAGAAAGTGCACTTTTTTAAAAAACATTTAAAGTGTACTTTAATACTTTTAATTTGGCACTTTTAAAAAGTGTACTTAAGTGCGTTAGGAAACATCATGAAAGTGTACTCATTTTAAGTGCGCTTAAGTGGCCTTTTATTTAATTAATATGTTATCTGCAAGTACAGTTTTTTTTTTTAAATATACTTTTAAGATTTGAAATATACTACAAGTGCACATTCAGTACAATTAAGCACACTTTTTTTTCACAAGGGATTACTGGTATAAATTTGTCAGATCTTTTATTGGGTTTTTCCTGTCCACACATGAATTTCCCATCAGGAAATGACAAAATGTGAACAAATGTGTTTCTAAATGTGGAGGTGTAATGATTTGATCTCATGGGCCTGTCCTGCAGTGGACAGGCCGCTGACACCTTAGGCGCTTCCCCTTGGCCGCGGCCCAGACAAACCCGGCTGGCTCCTCTCCGCTCGGCTGAGCGCTCCGTCCCGATGCGCTGATTCCTGGGCAGGATGTGCCTGGGCTTCCCTCCGGCAGGGCAGAAGGTTGGAGCAGGCCTGTTGAGGGCTGTGTTCCCTCACGCCTCCACCAGCAGAATGGCTGCCAACCTGAGCGCCACAGCCAGGACCAGAGCCGCCCCGTCCCCCAGAATCCTCTCTGCTCGCACCGCAACAGATGGAGGAGTCTCACTGTCAGCTCAGGCCTGATAAAAGCTTCATATCCTACTGCATCAACACACATTTACATCAAGATTTACTCTAAGAAAGAAATACATTACAAATCTATCTATCATTCTATGTTTCTATAATTTCATCTATTATTCTTTCTATTGTTCTGTCATTCTGTCTTTCTATTTGTTGATTTCTGTCATTCCATCTGCCTTTCTATCATTCTATTGTTCTGTCTATCACTCTATTGGTCTGTCTATCATTCTATCATTCTATTTTTCTATTGTTTTTTCTGTCGTTATAGCCATCATTCTGTCTTTCTGTTGTTCTATCATTCTGTTTTTCCATTATTTTTCTATCTTTCCATCATTCTTTCTATAATTCTATCTACTGATTTTCTATTGTTCTGTTCCATCTATCATTCTGTTGTTCTATCATTCTATCTAACTTTCTATCATTTTACATATCATTCTATCTAATGTTCTTTCTGTCATTCTATCTTTCTATCATTTTTTTCTATTGTTCTGTCTGTCATTCTATTATTCTTTTTAACATTCTCTAACGTTCGTTCTATCATTCTGTCTGTCTATCGATCATTTTTTCCATTGTTTTGTGCATCATTGTATCATTCTTTCTATCATTCTATCTTTGTATCCATCGCTCTTTCTGTCGGTCTGTCATTCTATTTAGCTATCCATCTATCTATCTATCGTTCTATCCACCGTTCTTTATCTTATTCTATTCTCTCATTGCGTCTCTCTGTTGTTCTGTTTTGTAGTGTTTGTGTTGGCACGTCTCGTCTCTTGGCTGTAGCTGTGAGCTTTTCCTGTCTTGAATTTTTAATAAGTGGCACAAAACAGGAAGTCTCGCTGCTGAATCAGTGTGTGACACATGAGAAAGTGATGAAAAGAGAATGATGAAGAGCAGAGATGAAAGACGGGCGGGCTGTAGTTATAATTCATCTTTTCTGAGATTTCCTCTCATTTATAGACTGAACTTGAGACCAAAGGATGTCTTTGATCCCCACGGCACTCGCATTACGTTATGCTTTAGTATCCACATGGACAGATGGAGGGAGACCAGCGGAATTGACATGCTAAAAGAAAAGGTCTGTCTCAAACCATTTCATTTCACAGGAAATGATGCACCTGTAATAGCTGTGTCAGTGTGGCCTGATGTTATTTTCGTTTGTCAGGAACCTGGCTGGGTGAACCCAACCAAAATACGCCAGCTCATATCTCACCCCGAAATCAAAAGAAAAAGCAAAAATATTTTGCCTATACATTCTGTTTTCTAAAGCATTGTGACATTATTTTCATTACAATGAACCATATTTAGATTTACATTATTATACTTTGACTAAATCCAGACATTTTACTTCACTCTATTATTATTTAAAATATAATACATTTTATTTAAAAAATATATTTTCAAATATTATTTAAAATATAATAATTAAATATTACATATTAATATAAAAATACATACTATACAAATATTATATTTTATTAAATCATGATTTTATTTTATTAAATCAACATAAATGAAGTGCAATACGACAAATACCGTGACATGGTGTATAAATGTTTTATTTTTTAGTACATATTATTACTTGTAATAATAATTATGTATTTGCATTACAGTAATACAGATTGTTGGAAAATGTACTTAATTTCCATTAAAATAACGCATTAAGAAATAATTATAATAATGACAAAATGCCATGATGAAGGACATTATGTATACTTTTTTGTTATTTGAAATAATGTATCATTTTATTTTTGCATTACAGTAATAAAAACGGTTGTAAAATATACTTACTATGAAAATAATGGAAAAAGAAATAACGACAGTCATGTCAAAAAGAAAAAACAGAAAGAATTCAGATAAATAAAAAGATACTATTATGATGGACATATGTATATGTTACTTTAATATATCATTATGTTTTTGTATTACAGTAAAAAAGTTTTGGGAAATACACTACATTTACACGAAAATAATGCATTAAAAATAACACTATGTGTGATGTATAAATATAATTTTTTTGTATATACAGTATTCAACATTTGAAGCGGATCAAAAAAGTTCATCAAAGACAAGAATGCATTTTGGTTCTGATCCACTTCAAATGTTGACTAGTGTATATTTAAGCAAAATCTAGTTCCTGCTGGTTTTGTGGTGGAAAACGAGCCAGGCATCCTGACATCCTTTTTTCCAGTGTGTTGACAGTCATGACGGTTCGAGTTCAGATGTGTTTTGGCTCGGCTGGTCAGCGTATAGATTTAAAGCTCCATCTGCATGTCTCACAGATTCCCAGTCGATGCGCTGACTTCCGTCTGCTGTAGAGGAACGACACCGACTGCCATCTTAATTGTGCTCTTGAATAGCCTTCTCTTGTGCCACTTTGACGAACTACAGGCCGGATACAATGGACTAATTAACTTAGCTTGTCCGTAGCGGAGGATGTGACTTAGTGGAGAATTCTCCTGTTTAATGTGGAGAGAATGAATCACTGCCACAATGCGAGTCAACTTTAATCCCAGCAGAGACACTCCGGCTTTTGATCATTGTGTTCAATCACTAGTGTTTGCAACAAAGTCAGCTTTACCTTTTGATTTGGAATCCTTTTAAAACAGAAATCGCTTTTGATTGGATTTTAATTACTGCTAAATGCCACAGAGAGGAGAAACAGGATGTCAAAGAGGAAGAAGTCCTTAGTTTCTTCAGTAAAATCAGCAGGTTTACAACCCATTTGACTTCTGTAATATAACAAATTTGGAGTGAAACGAGATAATTAGTCAGACAAAGCTGTGGGACAGCACTTAATTTTATTCGTCATGAATTGATTGGATGGTGAAAGGTTGTCTCTATGTTGGCAGGTGGTTGTCAGCTGAGAAGGAAAGTTGTTATAGAAGTAGAGCATGTTATTATATTTTGATGAACGATTACAGATATTCATTTGAAATAACATGCGCTGATGAATCATTCATAAGACCAAGAGCGTGTATTGGTAAAGTAAATCTGCTCAGTTTAGATTTCCTGTTGACCTATGCATGCTCTCTTGACACTGAACGCAGGGTTGAGAGCTCTGTTTACTACCGTCACACTCTGATATAATCACGGATAAAACCCGTTCTGATAAACAGCATTAATGCTGAAGCCGTCCGCCATGACCTTTCTCGTCTTGTTCTGTCGAGCCGTCTGTTATCTTTTACATCGCTCTGATAACAGCAGGGACTCTGCTTCTCCTCTAGCAGTCAGGAGACTCGTGTCAGCGGCGCCATGAGTCTCCACTTGTCTTACTCTTGCCCTTCTACAACCTCAAAAATAACTCATTTTGTTTAATTATTTAAAAAAAATATATATTATTTTTCTATATTCTTAATAATAATAATAATACATTTGATAAATGTGACCCTGGACCACAAAAAGCATAGGGGTCAGTTTTCCGAAATTGAGATTTATACATCATCTGAAAGCTGAATAAATAAGCTTTCCATTGATGTATGGTTTGTTTTGATAGGCCAATATTTGGCCGAAAATGGCCTTTAAAGTTGTCCAAATGAAGTAATGCACAATGCACAATACTAATCAAAAATTAAGTTTTGATATATTTACAGAAGGAAATTTACAAAATATCTTCATGGAACATGATCTCTACTTAATATCCTAATGTATTTTTGGCTATTTCTACAAATATACCCCAGCGACTTAAGACTGCTTTTGTGATCCAGGGTCACAAATTATATTGTAATTAGTATTATTATTATTTCCAATTATACCTAATTAAGTAAATAATAATTATAATTGTAATAATAATTCATATTACAAATTACTACTACTACTACTACTACTAATAAACATAATTAAAGTAATAAGTATATTATAATTAGTAATAATAACAATAATAATAATTCTAAACCAGTTAACCAATCCGTTTATTATTATTGTTATTGTTTTTATTATTATATTGGGATTGGTTAATTGGTTAATTATTCTTTATTATGATGATGATGATGATGATGATATTATGATTATTATGAATAATTATTTAATAAAATAACAATAATCAATCAATCAATCAATCAATCAATCAATCAATCAATCAATCAATCAATCATTGATATACATTTATAAAAGTCAAAGTGCAAAAGTGTTTAGAACCAATTTTCCTTGTGTAATGTGACATAAAACAGGATATTAAACAAGGTAAAAAGAACTTAATTTTATCCATCAGAATCGATTGGATAGTGAAAAGTGTTCTCTGTATAGCAGGAGCACAGGTTATTACATTTCAATGAAAAATTACCGTGACACATTTTCATTGTAGAATAATGTGCGCTGAAGAATCGTTAAAAACCAGTAAAAGATGTCAATTTTGATTTAAATTTGAATTGAACGTTTCTCTCTAGTCAAATTTATAAAAGTAAAACCTCATACTTTCTAGTGTACAAGTGTCTCCAGTAAGACAACAAGCATCTTGAGATTTGAATGCTGCTTTCTGAACCTTCAAGTACCCTGCTCGGTCCCACAGGAAGCAGTTATTAGCAAGCATCATTTGCGGCTCAGTGTCAGAGTCCTGCTTCAGTTTTTAGCATGTAGACGGCCTGTCCCGGGGAGCGAGCGCTCCACAGGTGAACGCTGAGTCCAGATCCGAGCAGACACCAGCTGGACGTCTTCCTGCTCCGCCTGCACGCACACAGCACGAAAGCATCCTGTGTTTCTGCCTCAATTCACTCGCCGCTTTAAACGTCTGAGAGTGACTCAGCCAGAAAGAAACATACTCACTTAAAGCGCCATTCAGATGCAGATGACTCCTCCTGACTTCATTGTGCTTTAAACCCGCTACCAGGTCCATTAAAGAAGAAACGTCATGCTAGGGTGAGCAAAACAAACCAATAAAACAAGACCTGAAATGCATAAAACACACACTGAACGCAAATCACACTGCACCGCGCTTGCCAGTGGTGAGTCACTCCCCATCAAACCTTTCATAAAAACCTTTTGATCTATACATGTTAGCCTGATGCAACTGCTTTCTTTTTTCTTTTAAAGTATTTTTGTACTTCACATATAGCATCTTATATCCTTATGAGGACAGATAATTTTATTGATTTTAGATCAATTAAAAAAAAAGTTAATAAATCTAACTTTTCAAAATGTATTAATGCAATTTATTAATTTGCAATAATATTATATAATATCACTGATTTTACCATATTTTTATCAATTAAATGGAGCTCTGAGCATAATCAATCAATCAATCAATCACAGCCCAAGCATTATGTATGCATCTGATGATTCATAACACTGATTCTGATGAAAAATATCTGTGGAATTCCATTAAATGGGTTTAAACGTGGTACAAATGTGCCGGCTGTTGAATGTATTGTATGTTTTGTGTGGCCCTTCTTATATACAAAAACCTTTACATACTGTGTGAAAGTCTTTGCAGGCATGTCAGAAATAACACCTCCTCAAATAACACTTGACTTCAGATTGCGTCTGCTCGCGATTTCATCACCTATTCATAATCCCAGACTTCACATGATGATAGATGTGTGGCGGAATGTATAGATCTGAAACATAAACCCCAGGGCTTTTACAACCACTATGAGGTCTGAGGTATCGCTTTGAAAGCAACGTCTCCATTTAGCAGCACATCTGTAATGTATCGCAAGAAATCAAGCGCACAAACAGTGGAGTGTGTTATGGATCTGCTCGGGTTGTTTTGTATTCTAAAAGGTGTTTTAGTTGCTCCCCGGAGAGCCGCGTGCGTCTGTGTTCTTGTGTTAGAGAGGCAGTGTTGTGGATTCTCCACACGAGCTGAATTAATCAACTCTGACAGCGTTGTGCTTCAGACCTAAATATGGTTTTTAGTAACTTCTGGCTACTGCCTTTCTTGAGCTCAAAGTTTTCCGTCGGCGACGCCTTCCTCCTCCATCCACACCCACTCCATTCATCTTTTTTGCACCCGTGGACTTCGTTTTGATTCCCATTATGTGTCAGATTGGCTGGGCGTACAGTAACTTTGTTCTGCCGTGACTCCAGGGCTCTTCATCCAGGGTTTTCCATTCCTCTAGCATCCGCGGCATTGTAATCCAGCCGATTAAAGCTTATCGCTTGTGACGTGCTGACTGTGAATTGGCCTGAAAAATCTGGGGTCGAATGGAAGTCAAGAGTGTCCTGGAGGTGCCCTCTTTACACTCCACTTCTCAATAACACCCCAGAGACTCATCACACACCGATCTGTTAGCCACTCATTCTTAAAGGGATAGTGTGAATAGTTTGAATACACACACTGCAGTTCAAAAGTTTGGGGTCAGTAAGATATTTATTAAGAAGATATTAATACTTTTATTCAGCAAGGATGTATTAAGTTGATCAAAAGATTAGATTTTTGATCTAGTAAAGATCAGCATTGGAGAGCGGATGGATGGATGGATGGATGGATGGATGGATAATGGATGGATGAATAGATAATAGTTGGATAGATGATGGATGGATAGATGGAGAAATCTAGATAGATAGATAGGTAGTAAATGATGGGTAGGTAGATTGATAGACAGATGGGAAGATGGATAGATAAAGACTGGATAGATGGAGAGATCTATGAATAATAAATGGATGAATGGTGGATAAATAGATGATAGATAGATGTGTATATATATGGGTGGATGAATAGATAATGGGTGACAGATAATTGATGGATAGAAAACGGATGGATGGATAAATGAATGGACAGATGGGATGATAGATAGACAGACAGATAGATAGATAGATTTATGATGGATAATAAATGGATGGATAGATGGACTGACAGATGGATAAATAGATAATGGATAGATGGATGGATAGCTCTATATGGTGGATAGACAATCAGATGGATAGATGGAGAATTTATGGATAAATAGATAATCCATATATATTTTTGGATAAATAGATAGATGGATGGACAGATAGATGGCTTTAATTTAATATGGCTTTGTTTCCTCCTTGTAAATCAAAGAGATATTTCCACTTATTTCAGCGTCCATCAAGTTAAAATTATGAGTCTGATCTCTTTGAAAAACAATTCTCTGAAGTTATACGCTGTGGTTTAATACTTCGAGTTTGTTTAAATCACTGAAGCTCAGTTTGAGCACTGGTGGTGTTTGTTCTAGAGTAAGAGTTGATTTCATTTGTAATCCTGCGGTGTGAAAGCTTTCCCAGCACATATTAGTGAGTTTTTGAGAGACAAGCGCATCTCACAAACAGACAATGAACAACACGGCACCAGCGTGGGCTCATTCTGTCCAAATGAGCAAACTCAGAGGCGCGTGTTCCTGTCGTCTGCGGGTCACTGGAGTTTCACCGCTCTGACACTCACTGCCAGGTGTCTGCGACGGCTGCTGCCTACTGCCTTTACCGCTCATTTACTGCGGTTCAGGGGTGGCAGGCTTGTGGGAAGATGTTTTGCTGTGGAATATCTCCAGCATCAGAGTCTAATGGATTAACAGGAGTCTGAGATCTCAGTGGTTTCACTGCATGTTCGGCCTACACAGTCTCACAGGGAAAGGTCACACTAACAGTGTTTACTGGTTCTCCCAATGGACATTTTAATGTCAGCGCATTCAATGCCTTTGACAGATGTATTTTTTAGAACACCATCTTTTCTGTATATAGATGTATTAAAAAACTGTAGAATGCATAAATAAACAAACAAACATAAATAAATTAATAAACAAACATAACATTACTAAATTATTAAAATTTAAGTATTATAATTCTTACAATAATGAATCTAAAATAAATAAAGGTTTTTATTTATGTATTTATATACCCATTAATTTGATTTTATTTTATATTAGTCCATGGTGTGTTGTATTGCCTTGAAGGGGTTTATTTCTCTTAATGCAGTGGTTCTCACTTCCACTGTCCTGGGGGCCCCCTGCTCTGCACATTTTGCATGTCTCCCTTACTTAACACACCTGATTGAGATCATCAGCTCGTTAGGAGAGAGATCCATGAACTGAACTAACGAGCTGATGATCTCAATCAGGTGTGTTAAGTAAGGGAGACATGCAAAATGTGCAGAGCAGGGGGTTATTATTATTATTATTATTGCTAATTATATGGTTACAAAACAATATATTACCTTGCTTGAGTCAGTGTTAAATAAATAAATAAATAAGTTAGTTAGTTGCTGTTTCTCATAATCCTATTCTGCATATCTATCATAATGTGTTTAAGTATTAGATTGATGCTAGAGTCAATTTCTGACTTTCATTGCATTTTATCATGTATACACTGTTTAAAAAAAAAAAAAAGTTTGAGCCAACTTAAAATTTTAAGGCAACCAGCTGCAGAAGATTTTTGAGTTTGCTTATTTTTGTGGGAGATTCTCAAATTCTTGTTGCATAAACTTAAAATGACAAGTTGAGAAAACTCAAAAATATGCTGAAGCTGGTTGCCTTAAAATTTTAAGTTGGCTCAACATTTTTTTTTTTTTTTTTTACAATGTATGCAGCATAATGTGTGTGTGCATACTAAATATTGAAGTGGACCCCGGGTCATGCTCCCCCTTAAGGTTTATTTATTTGTTTGTTTGCTTAAATGTTTATTTTTGTAAAATGGTGTTTTGTGCTATCCACCACACATGCAAAGTTGGTAATTCAACACGCCATGGGAAGTCAATCTAACTTAACATTTTATATTAACTATAGTTAACATTAACTAATAATAAACTGCACTTATACAGCGTTTATTAATCCTTGTTAACGTTAATTTCAACATTTACTAATACATTATTAAAATATTGTTAACATTAGTTAATGCACTGTGAACTAACATGAACTAACAATGAACATCTGTATTTTTATTAACTAACGTTAGCAAAGATTAGTAAATACAGTAACAAATGTATTGCTCATGGTTAGTTCATGTTAGTTAATACATTAGTTAAACATTAGTTAATGAACCTTATTGTAAAGTGTTACCACATTTTCTTATAGTGCTATTGTTTATTTCTTACTCCTTAACAGTTCATCAGGCTCTTAATGCTTTAATCCATGCCATCATTGGAATATCTGAAGGCCAGGTTTTTCCATCACTCATCATTAGAACCCATTGGCTCTTGATTCTGACTTGTACTTGCTCTTATGAAAAAGTATCATAGTTCTTAACTGTAGCATTTGTTATAAGGCTAGCCTATTAATCATTACCAGGCCAATAATGACTTTTTTATTAATCTATAACAACAGCCTTTAGAAACAATAGCTACAACATGCCACAGTTGTAATATAAATCTATAGGGAAAAATCTATTCCCTTATCAGAATTTACTAAATTTACCACAATAAATAAGCCTACCAGTAAAACGTGATAAATTATAGTAAAGGTGGTTATGAGTAGTTAAAAAATATTTTAACATATAGTGCTGGTGCAAGATTGTTTTTTCCTCTTTTCATCAGTCTTTTTAATTTGTGCCTTTTTTAGATAATGTACGACTTTCTCCATAGCATTTTAAAGTGGCAGTTTCTCAATAGAAGAAATTTTCAATAGAAGTTTTATTTTAACATCAGCTTCGTGATAGGAATGGCAGTCTTGCCCCCCCCTGACACACACACAAGCTAAGCCCCTGGTCTGAGTAAACAACAATCAAACGAACAAATGTATTTCATACAGTACTATCATTAAAAACAACTGCTGTTCTTCTGTATTCCCAGTCTTTCAAAAACCCTTTCTTGAATGAGGTTACAAACAACCACTGAGAGCTTTTGTACATGGCAAACAACACTGGAATGACATTTCCATTGTGAAACTGGATAGCTTTGGGAGTTTTATGCGGTCTAGTTTTTCACTGTTAAAACATTCAACACCAGCAGACTGAAACCAAACGGCTGCTTCACACTCTACATGTCTTTTACGCTGTTTCGCTCCGTTTCTTGCTAATAGTCTTAAAAGGGGTAAAAGGGGTTTATTGTGTTAACGACCCGTCATCACTTCATCAAACTCTCAAACAAAAGTGAGAGTGCTGTGACGGATCATTATCTAAAGTGTAGAACAAGCAAGACACTAGAGTTCACACGAAACATATCAATTAATCCATCACCACCATTAATTATTAAAAGCATGCATCATAATTAACAGATCCAGAAGGAGGAGAGTGGAAATATGAACACAGTCGCTTGGCTTCTGCTGTCATCCGCAGGTATTTGCATGCTTATCGCTTCTGTTTGAAGTTTAGAAATGAACCCGGTTAATTACTAAATTAGCAGGACATGCTCCTGATCCCCTCAGGCTGCACTGCTAAATGTCACCCAAATGCCACTGTGATCCACACAGAAATTTCTGTCTTATTTAGGGGAGAAACATTGAGTCGTGTTCATTTTCTCCATTTAATAGTTCTTCTCTCTTCGGCTGTGTCTCATTTCACTCTGTTCTATGCTATTTTGTAGTATAAATAGTGCTTGCTAATTTGTTCACACGGTAGCGTAGTGCACTATGTGAACTGGATGATGTTCTTGTTCGACTGTCAACGTGAAGTGTGAAATGTAGCAGTTGAGCGAAAAGGGGCTAAACGTGCTAAAACTTGCGTCAACACCTGTGTTTGAACTTTGCTCTGCAGTGACTGTGAATAGCCAACACGATCTCATGGCAATTTGTAACTATTTCACATCTTGGTAAATTGGTGGCTAGTTCGTATGAATTTGTACAGTCTCATTTGTATTTGCTTATAACAATCTTTAAACAGTAAAATAAAACGGTAAAATAGTTACTGCTACATTTGCTAAAGGAGTAGTTCACCTGAAAATGTCTTCATCAGATTTGGAGAAATGTAGCATTCCATCACTTGCTCAGAAATGGATGCTCTGCAGTGAATGGGTGCCGTCAGAATGAGAGTCCAAACAGCTGATAAAAACATCACGATAATCCACAAGTAATCCACACCACTCCAGTCCATCAATTGATGTCTTGTGAAGTGAAACTCTGTGTTTTAAGAAACAAATCCATCATAAAGAGAGTTTTAACTTCAAATCGTCGCTTCTGGCCAAAAGTAGAGTCCATAATATTGCTTTCTTCAGTGAAAAATCATCTGGAATGAATCAGGAGAGAAATCTGCACAGATCAAACACCTTTTACAAGCCAAAAAAAGAGTACAAAACAGCTCTAAACAAATATGTCTTTGACGTGAGAGACAATAGGAGATGGACCTTTTCACTGGAGGAAGTGTTATTATGGATTATAGACTAGATTTTGGCCAGAAGCGGTGGCTTCAAGTTAAACATGTGTAATGATGAATTTGTTTCTTACAAAAATGCAGTTTTTCTCTTCACAAGATGTTAATTGATGGACTGGAGTGGTGTGGATTACTTGTGGATTATTGTGATGTTTTTATCAGATATTTGGACTCTCATTCTGACGGCACCCATTCACTGCAGAAGATCCATTGGTGAGCAAAGTGAATGATATGATGTTAGTATAGCATAATACTGTTTGAAATTTTTGTTGTTGCATAATGTTTTGCATACTATTTTTGTTATATTTTTGCATACCGTTTTGTCTACCATTGTTTAAGTTTTGTCCATAATTGTTGTTTCTTCTATGCCCCTTTGAAAAACAACCTTAAGTTATTTTGATGAGAATGTTTTTTGGTTCTTCAGTTGTGACTAACAAGTAGAATAGAGTTTATTTTCATAAAATAATGCCGCTTAAACAATGTAGACAGCCATTAGCATTGCAAAAAGAGTCCAAGTAGCCAAACTCCTGAGCAGGGAAGGACATTTAATACGGATGGTGACATTTGGAGGTCTTGAACTCCAGAACACAGCGAAGCCAGACAGGCATTTGAGTCCCTGAGTAACACTTTGTACTGTTCTGAGAGAGAAAGATCTCACATATCGAATTAAATGGATGAAATTCTGCACAAAGGCTGGAGTTTAAGGCTTAGGTGAGCTAAGATGTGTGTTTTCTTTTTAATGAGAGTCTAAGGTCACAGGTTATGTTCGGAATGAAGTAGTACTTGCACACTGCCTACTTGAGTACACTTTTTTTTTTTGGTAATATAAAAGATTATTTTGCACATTAAATCAAAATTCAATTGATACATTAACATATGAAACATTTTCATATATATAATTAAAATAAACCACAATTAAAATTAAAACTGAAAATATAAAAATAAAACTTCTGTCAGTGTAATCAAATGAGTTGAATGAGCCATTGTCAAAAGACACACTTGACACAACATTGTTTTACAGTCCAGCATAGGGAAAGCATTATCCCGATGAAGATCGATCACAAGCTCTTTGAATGTAGACCACGGGGGCTCCCTGTAAACATAAATACTTAATACTTGACCAAAGCATTATTGTCTATAACATTTATTATTCATTTCAGCTTCAAAACAGCCGCAAAAGGTCACCATGTGTTTCCCTGAGCAGCTTATTGGCAGTCGTGGAGGTGTGAGGATTCAGTTTCAGAAAGACTCACACTGAGTGCTTGAGTGTTTGACATGACATGTTAAGCAGTTGCAGCAACGTTAGATGCCATATGTCATGCATTTTAATTGTGGATGCTGTTTTCATCTCATATTAATGGAGGAACATCATGCAGTTGTCAGACAGTGAGGCTACTGAAGTGAAAAGATGATTAGAATGGTGCATAAATACTTCCTATACATTTTAATCTGAAATCTTACTGCTGAAAAATGTCTGTATGTTATGTAAGCTACACTTATATTCATGATTAATGTCAGCTGCTTGTCTTAACTCAGCATTCAAGTCATGAAACATCAAGTCATACAACGTCAAGAAGATTCACGCTTCCTATAGTTAGTATGCATACAGTAAATAGTGACTATGACCTCTGACAACATTGTTGAGATCTCTTCTGAAACTCTACAGGGTCTTTTTCATAATTTTGATTACCACAAGAATGAATCCACTCATCTCTCCTTTTCAAACAAGTTACAGTTACAGAACAGTGGATGTGAACTGGACCAATCCTTAAATGTTACTTAACTTTACTCACCGTTTCAATAGGACAGCCACAAGACATCAACTTCATTTTAATATGGTAATAATTAAAAAAAGCTTTATATTCAACGCTAAAACCCTAAACAAACCTCTAAAAAGATTGTAAAAGTGATAATTTAAACAGCTTTACTCTCAAATAATGCATATCTTAAAAGAAACATGAATGTAGGTGCTTTTATAAAAGCTTCACATTTCTGCTTTTAAATGCTTCAAAAAGGGCTCTATTCACATCTATTGAATTGTTTGACTATAACATTGATTTTTTTTTGCTCTTGTTAAGAAGAATCTGAAAAGTTTTCCATTTGCACTTCTGAGTAAAATATTATAGTTAAAGTGAGAAAGTTGGAAATGTGAGAGTCATTGTGACATTGAAAGCTGTTAATGTAAATGACACAGTTACCTTATTTATTTATTTATTTACTTACTTTGAGGTGGACGAATTCATGTAAATGTGCTTTTATAAAATAAAAACTATACATTAAATTTTTTCTTTTAAATGTTCAAAAACTGGCCCCATTCACTTCCATTTTCAGTGCTGACCATAAACTAAATTTTTATTTATTTATGTATGTATGTATTTATTTATTTAAAGACAAGAGGATAAACCAACATTATGCCATAAATGCTAGAAGTTAACTTGTTCTGAACCCTGAACTCTGAAATTGCATTTAGGGAACATTTACACAAAAAAGAATGGAAAAGTTTTTTAAAAGTTTTGCGTGAGATGACAATGTTGTCAAACCAGTCGCCCTTCACACAGATCCGTGAACATAATGACAAACACTGTATTATGGATGCCAGACCACTGACAATGCTAACTACTGGCCTGGCATGCAAAATACAGCATTTTATTCGTTTTCATAGATCCGTGTGAATGGGATTGGTTTGACAACATTGACGTTTGTATGCAAAACTTTTAAGAAACATTTTCAGTTTTTAGTACACTGTTGATGAGTAAATGTATGTTCTTAAGACACCATTTTCAACTACAAACGTAAAACTTTTTTACACAATTTGGCTGTTCATTTACACAAAAATGGCGTTTTGGGGGCCTGAAAATGCAAACTTTAAAACGGATTTCAAATTGAAAGTTTTTGAAAACAGTACCATTATCGTCTCTGTATAAACTACAAAAAGACAATTTTGTTAAACCGGTGCGCATCACGTGTTCAGTCTATAGGTGTGTAGTGCTGACATGCTTAATACAGCGTTTTAGTCATGTTTGCGGATCCGTGTGAACGGGGATTTTTTTTTTTTTTTTAAAGTTTCGGTTTAAAGTATACTGTTGATGTGTAAATGCCCCCTGAGTCTTCACTCATTCCAGTCACTCGTGTATTATCAAAGCTCAGGTCTACTTGTTACTCATGAAAAATGAAGTCTTTGTTCTGGCAGGGATGGCTTTTTGATTGCCTAATTTTATTCGGCTCAGTGCCCAGTGGAGCGCTTTCACAGGCCACCGCCGCACCTCCTTCCATCAGCTCCCTGTCAGCCGTCTGATGGAGTCACCCGGAGCCGCGGCTGGTGGCTGTAACGTGTTGAGTTCCCATCGTCTGCTTTTCCAAACCAGTCGTGGTGTTCACATGTAAAGCAGCATGCCTGCGGCTACGCTTTCATATCGCAGACTTCTGCGTTCGCCTTTCAGATATGAATGCGTCTGCCGCAGCGCACCGCAACAAAAAGATCAGGTTACAATCAGAGATGATATGCGAGCAATTAGGTGGCATCTCAGCGTGCTGCCAATTGTAATTTTAATGAAAAATACATGAGCGCATCAGGCTGATGCGTCAAAACGTCTGCATGCAAGCGGAGCCGGAAATGAAGTCAACTTGATATTATCTCAGTATTTATGAGAAACTTACATAATGCTGCAGACTTGATCTTCTCGCCACGGTTTGCTTAAATTATTGCGTGTTTGGTGGTGTTAAAAACACTGCAGCACTCGAGTATTGACCCACTCCACCGCAGGTGGGATTCACAGCAGCAACCGGCCCACACTTGACAGCAGAAAGCCGATGTTGCAGAGGCACAGGAACCCTGATATCCCTCCTTGACTGAAGTACTAGAAAAACTGAAATGTTGTTTTCTTTTTGGGTGCAGACTGTTTAGTTGGAGTGCTATTATTATTGAGAGCAGACTGGCGTCCATGAACCTCTCCTCGTGTTCTTAGACTCGGCATCGAGGATTGATGTGAAGAGACTTTCAAAACCTCTTTCAAAACCATCATAATGTACTTCTGATCCGAGTCCTGTTCCTGTTTGAGACTTCCTGTCATCTTGGTAATGCATTGGCTGTCTGCAAGCTTTAGTAAAAAACTAGATTTCGGAAGAAAAATGTGAGTGGTTTTGGGTGACTGCTGGGTAGTTTCTTACTAGAATAATCTTTTTCTAGTAGTTTTCTTTAAATTGGACATGTAATCATTTTAAAAACTTAGTATTAGGAAAAATCTGAAAGTTTTCTTTAAATAGGACAAGTAACCTTTTCCAATTTTCCATTTCTGCCCCTGAGTAAAACATTAAAGACAGTTGTGAGATAAAGTTTAAAATAACAGCAAAAGTCTCATTTTGACTTTTATTTCATTTTATTTTATTTATCAAAATAGTGCAAGTCTGTATTGTTTAAATTCTGAAAAGGTTTCTTAAATATGTTCAAAAATAATTTTTTGCTTTCCATTTCTAAGAGTGTAAGTCACAAAGTGACTCTAAAAGTGGCAATTATAAGCAAGACAATTACATAATAATAATAATAATAATAATAATAATAATAATAATAATTTATTTTATATTATTAGTATTATTTTTTACTCTCTAAAAATTTAACATAAGTGCTTTTATAAATTATAAACTTCACATTTATCCTTTTAAACGCTCCGGAAATTGATCTCATTCACTTACATTGTAAGTACTTAAAAATTTCACACTTCATTCATTGTGTTACTTGCCATTTCTTAGAAATTGCTAGTAAATTTCACAAATAACTAGAGTGAACATTTTTTCAAAGCCATTTTTTTTTCAGTTTATACATCCTGTAAATATTCCATCAAGCTCAGCTTGAATGCAACAGTAACATCCTACCATTTTCATAAATGTCACATGCATTTTAATTAATTGCAATTCTTCCTTAGTGCTTTGATTTATAAAATCCATTCCACCCCCAATGTAGCATGTTAAGTGTAATTTTCCATATTCTGCTGAAAGTGGTACCAGCGCGGACACTCAATGCAAATCAAATGCCCCCTGATAACTTAAAAATTCAATCAGGCTTGCGCTCTGTGCGCGGCACCGCCGCTGAACTCCAGTATGTTACTTAATCTTTTCAATTACAGCCGCTGGAATGAATCTCTTAAGGCTTTTTTTCCTACAGGAGATAAGAGAGGTTGAATTCGGTTTCATGTTTTTACTGTGAATGAGAGACTACAATAAAGAATGTCATAGTGTCATTGAATATAATAAAATCATAACATCATTGTTCTTAGTTTTTCGGCCAATTTGTGGTGCATACGACATGTTATATTCACCTGTGGTTGCTTTATATATATGGGTAATTCTACAGAAGTGGTGCAAAATGCTGTCCCCCATATATGTTTTTTTTTTTGACACGTTGACACAAATCAAGTTCTTTACTATAAGAGGCAATGCAAAGAATTCATTTAGATATTGTGGTTTATATGTTCTCCCTTTCCTTCAGCCTCGCCTGAGGCTCTGGATTACAGGTAATAATGTTGCAAATAATGTTCAGTTTCTTGTTGTCACGTGTCGTAGGAGCCAGGGAAACGAGGAGACGAGGAATACTTCAAACAACACAGTCTTTAATGATAAACACACGTAGGAGTCACAGGAACACAGGAATGACATTGAAGACATATACTGACGTTTAGAATGACGTATAAGACTGGGCACTAAGGCAGGGGAACACAGGGCTTATAAACGCTGGGGAAACTAGATAATTAATAACATACAGCTGGGGACTAATTAACTAATGATGACATAGCAAGGACAGGAACAGGAACTCCAAATAAGGGCAAGTAGGAAACTAGAAGGGTAAACACGTAACACATCGGGGAGGGGAGGGGAGGGGGGAGGAGGGGGGGGGGGCGCCCTGGAGCCCAGTGTAGGACCGGGACAAGGGAGGCCTCCAGGGCGGGCCCAGGGACTCGGGAGGCCATGGCGGATCAGGATGCTCGGGGAGCCATGGCGGAGCAGGGAGCTTGGACGACCATGGCGGAGCAGGGAGCTCGGGTATATAGCCCCCCCAAAAAATATTTTTGGTGAAATTTAGAACTTTTACCCTCTGGAAGGGCTCTGGGGGGCGCTCTGGCAGCGCAGAGCTGGACGGAACTAGTGGAAACTCTTGGGAGTGCTCTGGCAGCGCGGACACTTTGGGGCGCTCTGGCAGCGCGGAGCTGGACGGAACCAGCGGAGACTCTTGAGGGTGCTCTGAAGGCGCAGACACTTGGGGGCGCTCTGGAAGCGCGGACTCTTGGGGGCGCTCTGGAAGCGCGGAGCTGGACGGAACCAGCGGGGACTCTTGGGGGCGCTCTGGAAGCGCGGACTCTCGGGGGCGCTCTGGGACCAGTGGAGACCCAGGAGGGCTGGACGGGACCAGCAGAGACGCAGGAGGGCACTTGTGAGGAGCAGGCACTGGCGGGCACTTGCGAGGAGCAGGACTCTCGGGGGCGCTCTGGCAGCACGGACTCTCGGGGGCGCTCTGGAAGCACAGAGCTGGATAGGACCAGCGGGGACGTAGGAGGGCTGTATTCACAGTCGGCGGGCTTGCCATATTCACAGTTAGGCTTGCCATATTCACTGTCGGCGGGCTTGCCATATTCACTGTCGGCAGGCTTGCCTGGGCCGTGGACGACAGCCGGGATTTACTCGTGAACAGCGGCGGTCTTGGGAGAGCCGCGGACGGCGGCGGGTTTGCCGGGGTCGCGAATGGTGGCCGGGATTTTTTTTTGGACAATACTATGCTGCCAAGTTTGACATGGTTGGATGAGTCCTGACATCAACACCATCTTAATGATGAATTAGAAATGAAATTGCACCAGACCCTCTCATCCAGCATCAGTGGATAAATAGGCAAAAAGTGTCCCAGAAGAGAAGAAGCTGTTAATAGCTGCAAAGAAGGACCAACTCCACATTAACATCTATGCAGGTTTGAGATCTGACCTTTCCGAGTTAGACCATCATTACAGAGAGAAATGATAGAAATTAGCAAGGTATCAACAGAGTGACATGTTCTACCAGAAAAGGTATCTTTTCGAGAAGGTCCGGATCAACATTCAAGAGGTTTTGAAAGTCAGAGAGCAGATTAAAGGACTTTATCAATATTATTTAAATTAGCAGCGGTGTACAAGTGTGCCGCCATCACTTATTTCTGAAGTTGAGTCAAGGCTGAAGGTAAATGATACTCTTCAAACCAGAGACCCTGAGCTCTCTGCCTTTAGCGCTAATCAACCCTTCAACGCCGGAGCGTCGAGCTGCATAGCAATTCAGCTAGTGCATTAGCGCTCACGCTCTCCCTCTCATTTTCAGTCAACAATGTGATGGAGGCCTGCCAGGTGCATTGATATTCAGAGAGAGCCATCAAACTCCTCAGCGGCTCTGACTCAGTCACCATATCCTCCCGCCATCAAAAGTGTGCCTGATGTTTGTCAAATTTGCCCTTATTGCGGCAACCAGGAAGAAATTAGCATGGAGGCTAATGCCGAGGGAGCGTTCTGGAAAATAATGGAAGCGCAGGGGTGATCAAAGAGGCATTAGACCGATGGTTATGATTGGAGCAGCTGTGGGAGAGTTTGCTGACATCACTTACGTTGCAGCTGGGGATTATGATGTGTTTGGACCGCGGCATACTGCTAGTAATAGTTATAAGTGATGCCGCCAAAAGGTTTACATGAAAAGAACGACAAGGGGGTCTGAATTTGCCAGATAGTGGCAGCTTTAAAGGGAAAGCTGCTAAAAATAAAATAGATATGCTTCCCATGAGGCCACTAATGATGCACATGCGTTTGACAGAGATAAATGGACGGCTGGTTAGAATGTGTTTAAAGCAAGAAAGTGGGCAAACACACTTTTATTACTGCATGAATATGCTGAGTTTTATATCGTATTAAATCTTAATGCGTCTGTATATGATTTTGTAGTACTCGTACAGAAAAGGTGTAAAAAAAAAAAGTCACATTTCTTTCTATACTGTTGCTCTAAAAGAGCACAATAATTGTTAAATAATTTTCATTATACAGAAAATGCACCTATAATTCATTAGCAGTTTATATTTATATAGTTTAAATTGCAGTTTATATATGCATTTTCTTTTTCATGTCCCCTATATAAACAGAAATTATATAAGAACAAATATTAGAAATTATTTTACTCTCATATAATTCCCCTAGATACATAAATATAAATAAAAGTATATTTATTAAATAGTATAATGCTATATTTAAATAGTTAATATTAATATTCTATTTAGGTTTTAATTTGGAATTTTGATTTAATCCATTATTATTTTGTAAAATCTCTAAAGAAAAAACGATGTATATTATGCACACGCACACACATGCAGGAACTTTTTGTAGGTTCAAACCAATCAGTTTGGAAGTCTATTTCTTGCCATTTTTGTGTGCTGTATGCATCAGACAGTCAGTGAATGGAGCATGGATGGTCCGCATGCGTTCATTCATTCAGACGACAGTGATCTTCTCCATCCAGACGCACGATGGCTGTATGAAGTGGTGTGAGTACAGGAGGTGTGATATGCAGCTCTCTTGTGTGAGTGGGACCGGAGCGAGCTGTGAGCTCATCCAATTCTCAGCTCATCCCAGGGTGAGATGCTGCAGAGACATCTTGATCCCAGAGGCTTAGCATGCTAATCGCCTCGTCTACTTAGATAAAGTGTATATTCTTACTATGTAGCACATTTTCATGTTCCCTTCATATCCTTAATATATTAAACCTACCATTCTGAAAGCTGGAAATGATTATTTTGGTACTTTTGATACAAAGCAAAATTTAAAAAAAAAAAAACTAAAATTAATATTAATATTTTAAATATTTTTTTCTTTTTTTCTAATCAAAATATTAATATATTAAAACATAAAAAATAAGTATAAAATAGAAAACGGCTTCTGGTGGAGTACTGTTCTAATTGGATTTTAATTTGTAATATTGATTTAATCCTGTTAGTCTTTTGTAAAATCCCTTTAACTAACCAATGCTGCTTCCTTAATGACATCATCTTCCAGGAAGTGACATCATTGTGGAAGGAAAACAACGGCACAAACAGGTAAAACAATCAGCAATGGATTTGAATGTGGTGATTGTTTTAGTTTATTTCTTACTCTAAACAGAATTCAGTATGATATCAATGTTTCTAAATATAATATGGTTAAATACTCAAATTAACTTGGAGTTGTTATCTTTTTGTGCAAATAATTAAGTCAACTGTTTTAAAGACTTCGTTATGCATTATTTCAGAGTGCAGTAAGTTGAGGTTTGCCTTGTGCTACTCCAAAAACTGTTTTAATATATCTTAAATGTTTTTTTCCTCACTCTACAACTTTCAGCTCTGTTGATAAAAATACAAAATTCAGTATATTATCAGGATTTCTAAATATGATATGTCTGAATATTCAAATTAACTTCAAATGATTGTCATCTTGTGCAAATAATTAAGTCATAACCATTTTAAATATTTCTTTATGCACTGTATGCATTTCAGTTTAGCTTTGCCTTTTTCTTTTATTTGTTTCACTCTAATATTAATGTTAACTTTTTTTATTTTATTGGTTTGTCCCACTCTACTGATAAAAAAATCAGAATTCCGTATGATATTATCAATATTTCTAAATATGATAGTTAAATTTACCAATAAACAAGTCGTCACTTTCATATAAACTAACTCCATCAATTGTGATCAAGTCCATCACAAATAATCAAGCCATGACTACTTAAAGGTTTATTTGTGGATTATTGAGCGTTACCGGTTGAGGTTTGCCTCAGGCTCCCCTAAAAGGTCAAATATAAATACATACAGGTGCAGCTCAATAAATTAGAATGTCGTGGAAAAGTTCATTAATTTCAGTAATTCAACTCAAATTGTGAAACTCGTGTATTAAATAAATCCAATGCACACAGACTGAAGTAGTTTAAGTCTTTGGTTCTTTTAATTGTAATGATTTTGGCACACATTTAACAAAAACCCACCAATTCACCATTTCAACAAATTAGAATACTTCATAAGACCAATAAAAAAAAAAAAAAAAAATTTAGTGAATTGTTGGCTTTCTGGAAAGTATGTTCATTTACTGTATATGTACTCAATACTTGGTAGGGGCTCCTTTTGCTTTAATTACTGCCTCAATTCAGCGTGGCATGGAGGTGATCAGTTTGTGGCACTGCTGAGGTGGTCTGGAAGCCCATGTTTCTTTAACAGTGGCCTTCAGCTCATCTGCATTTTTTGGTCTCTTGTTTCTCATTTTCCTCTTGACAATACCTCATAGATTCTCTATGGGGATCAGTTCTGGTGAGTTTGCTGGCCAGTCAAGCACACCAACTTTTCATTTAACCAACTTTTGGTGCTTTTGGCAGTGTGGGCAGGTGCCAAATCCTGCTGGAAAATGAAATCATCATCTTTAAAAAGCTGGTCAGCAGAAGGAAGCATGCTCCAAAATTTCTTGGTAAACGGGTGCAGTGACTTTGGTTTTCAAAAAACACAATGGACCAACACCAGCAGATGACATTGCACCCCAAATCATCACAGACTGTGGAAACTTAACACTGGACTTCAAGCAACTTGGGCTATGAGCTTCTCCACCCTTCCTCCAGACTCTGGGACCTTGGTTTCCAACTGAAATACAAAACCTGCTCTCATCTGAAAAGAGGACTTTGGACCACTGGGCAACAGTCCAGTTCTTCTCCTTAGCCCAGATAAGACGCCTCTGACATTGTCTGTGGTTCAGGTCAGGAGTGGATTAACAAGAGGAATACAACAACTGTAGCCAAATTCCTCGACACGTCTGTGTGTGGTGGCTCAGTCCATTCCTTGTGAAGTTCACCCAAATTCTTGGATCAGTTTTGCTTGACAATCCTCATAAGGCTGCGGTTCTCTCGGTTGGTTGAGCATCTATTTCTTCCACACTTTTTCCTTCCACTCAACTTTCTGTTAACATGCTTGGATACAGCACTCTGTGAACAGCCAGCTTCTTTGGCAATGAATGTTTATGGCTTACCTTCCTTGTGAAGGGTGTCAATGATTGTCTTCTGGACAACTATCAGATCAGCAGTCTTCCCCATGATTGTGTAGCCTAGTGAACCAAACTGAGAGACCATTTTGAAGGCTCAGGAAACCTTTGCAGGTGTTTTGAGTTGATTAGCTGATTGGCATGTCACCATATTCTAATTTGTTGATAGTGAATTGGTTTGTTTTTGTTAAATGTGAGCCAAAATCATCACAATTAAAAGAACCAAAGACTTAAACTACTTCAGTCTGTGTGCATTGAATTTATTTAATACACGAGTTTCACAATTTGAGTTGAATTACTGAAATAAATGAACTTTTCCACGACATTCTAATTTATTGAGATGCACCTGTATAAATATTAAAATACAATTTTATTTTATTTTATTTTTGTTGGCTTATCTCCCTCTACTATTTTCAGTTCTACTGATAAAATTATACAATTTAGCATGATATTATCAATATTTCTCTCACTGAGCAAAGACTTTAGGTCTTTATTTGAATCCTGTTCCTTTTCTTGTGCAAATAATCAAGCCATAATAACATTTAAGTGTCTGAATTAGAGAATTGAGTCGTTCAGGTCAGAGGTTACCTGTTCCTGTATGATAGCAGTACTGCATCAGTCTTGAGCCTAAAGCAAACATCTCTTCATACGTGAAGCGGTAATGTAAGGTGATGGAGCCGGCTGTCTTGAGCGATCTCAACAGGCAGTTAAACCCCGTCAGCTAATCTGTCTCCTCCGCTGCCTGCAGCTCTGTCAGTCCAGCCGTCCAATCCGACAGGCCGTCCAGATGACGGATGAAACCGTCCGCCGCTGTGAAGCTGGAAGCCAGTGCGCAGCCACCTGCCAATGCAGCACGTCCCGTCGAAGCCCCTGTCGAGCAGAGAGGGCACCGTGCCCTGCAATTACACCCCGCTGCTGCCATTATCACTAGTGCACAATGTAAGCGATCCGCCTCATTGCGGGTGAAATGGCCAGTTGCTGGGTGACATTCAGGGTTTGGGTTGTCTGGGTCCTTTTCGCTTTATTGTGGTCACTGCGTGGCATCGATGGCGTTTTCTGGCCTCTTTTGGCAGTCGTTTTAGCTGTGGTTCTCGGCGAGCGTCCAGTCCTTTGTGTCATCGCTTTGCTTCTGTCACTAAATGTGAGATAACATGTTTGTAATGTTGCAGTGCTGAGCAATTGATCCAAAGTAATGTTTTAGCACAACGACAAATGCTTACAGCTAAATGTGCTGTGCTCGCAGATGATGCCTTTATTTGGACTGAGAGGGACTAATCACCTGGTTCCCCACATTTTTTTTGGCCTAAAAAGCACATGAAACCAACATGTTTGTTGGTTGGAACCGCTGTGCAAATAATACTGTGTTTTTCCAGGGGGGTTAACTGCCTTAAAGGTTTCATTATAGATAATTTCAGGGTTCTTGTCAGTTGAGGTTTGTCTCATGCTGGCCATTAATTTAATTTAATTTAATTTAATTTAATTAATTTTGCATAGAGAACCTTACATTTTAAATATTATTATAAAAAATGTAATCTTATATCATAAATATGATTTAATTATTTTATTTTTATATTTTATACATTAAAAATTAAACAGCAATTTTCAGAAGGTTTAGCCTTTTTTTTCTTTTAAGGTTTCTTTATGATAATTTCAGAGCACTTTGGTTGAGGTTTGTCTTGTGCTAACCAAAAATTGTCTTATCGTTATGAAATACAAAATTATAGTTCAATTTTATTAGAAACCTATAGATTATAGTAAACTGAATGAATACAGTACATACAGAATTAATACAGTATACAGTACTTTTTGGGATTCTTTATGGATCATTTTGGCCTGTTATTGGTTGATGTTTGTCTTCTGCTACCCAAAAATCTGTCTTGACATTTAAATCTATCATAGATTGATAATGACAGTAGGCCCTGCTGTTTTGTCGATGTAGTGTTCAATATTATCTTAATCATCGGATCTGATCTTAATCAGCCTGCTGTTGCTATGGTTACATCCTCAGGTAATTGTGACTTTTACACAATGCCTATTTTGCGTGAAAGGAAAATACACGGCCCAACTAAACTAGTGTAAACTTTTCAAAACCCCAGTTTAAATCTGCTATACTCTCAAATGAACAATTCAGAGGCTCAGTCCAGTCACCTCTTTGAGTGTGAATAGTGCTGCTGATAGTAAAGCAGTGCAAGGTCTTAAGGTTGAGAATGAGTGAATAAAACGCCTCCAGACATCTGTGATGCCCATTGAGTTTGACATCCGCTTTCTCACCCTTCAATCTACCATCACCCTTAATTTGAACGCTGAACTCAGAGAATGAGTTCATACGGCATCATCCTGAAATCCCATAATGCATTTCATCTGAACGACTGCATGCATCTCTAGCCTGTATATGATAGATTCAGAAGAGGATGCAAGGGAATAAATGAAGAGTGGTTCTTGATTGTGTTGCATTGAGTGGATCTGTATGTTTCTGGTCTGCTGTGACTGATGCAGTGACATTATTAGAGCGGCAGCACACATCCTCACCAGTCAATACTTCATTGAGTTGTTTTATTGTGAACAGATCAAGGGTCAGTTGTCTTAGAATGCATTAAAATCTTACCCTTTAGGAAATCATTAGATAATAACAACACAAAACATCCTGTTCTTGATCATTGTAGATTCACAGGTTTCTAATCTTTTGGAGTTTCCAACCAGAGTGAAAGTTGTAGAAATATAAAAATGTCTATAACAATAAATTCACACACAATTTTCATATTAGGCTGTTGAGATTTGTTTTCTGAGAATTCATCATGAATATCGTATCTTACTGTATTTAGAGGTATTGTGTTTTTTTTTTTTTTTAGCAGTAACTTGATTCGTTAACAATAAGATCTTGTTTCATGAACAAAGATATTTGTGTAAAATTGAAAATTTTGGAAGTTTACTAAAATCTTATGAAAAATTATATATACTGGAAATAAAAAAAGATATTTGAATCTTTATTAAAAACTTATATTACACACCTGCATATATGTGTTAGTATATACTAAATGCATAATTCTGCAATTTGCACTCTTTAATTGGTTTCAAAATGCATTGAAATGAATAATAGTATGTAATAATATGTCCATGCATTTGAGCATACATACATTTGTAAATAATAATTCTTAATATCTTCATATTTCATTTTATTTAAGTTTAGCTTTGCATTGCAAAAATCTAACATCTTATGTGCCAGGACATGCAATAATAATAAATATTTGTAAAAAAAAAAAAAAAATCGAATTATCTTAATCTTTATTTTATTGCATTTTGTTGATTGATTGATTGATTTATTGATCAATTGACTGATTTTACTGCATTGAAAATCTTAAATTTAATGCACCAGTGCTTAGGGATTGTTCGGACTTGTAATAAAAATAATCTTTCCTGCATTTAAAATATGCATTTTAAGGTTTGAGATTTGGTAGCAGTGAGGTTTTGGTCTATTGTTTTTGTGCTACTGCATGCATACTGTATGTGGACACACATTCATAATACGTCCCCTTCACTCATACAACACAAACTCGCCTGGGAATCAGTGTGTGTGTCGTCAGATCAGTGTAATCTCAACATACTAGACGCATTAATCAATGCAGCTGTAATTACGTGAGGCTGCTCAGTGTGTTTGTGTGTGTGTGTATGAGGCCACGCTTGCATTTGCACCCTTTGTTAAGGTCCATGTCTACCTTATGTCAGACAATAAAGGTCTGAGCAAGGGTTAATTAGCAGAGCTGGAGAACCATCTATCAGCCGCTCAGCCAGGCAGCTCCATTATCCTCAAACAAACACAAACACACACACACACACACACACACACACACGCGCATGCGCTGTTCAAATGCATGCACATATATTTGTGTTTGTGGGATGTGTATGATTAGATATTATACCTATTACATCCAATATTGCATTATAACTTCATTTGATTGACCTCTCTATACGAGAGCACAGAATGTGCAAATGATTTCAAAAGTGCAGAGCATTCTGGGAGATTTGTTTGTGGAGGCATTGGTTAATAATAGGAAAACTATTATATTATTTATAAAGTTATATTTGCTGCTTTGTTGTTTCTGTTTTAAAGGAATGTTCCGGGTTCAATACAAGTAATAAACTATAGCACTGATGACAATTATGGTAAAAAAAATATTGTTGCTCTGGTAAGGCACTTAAAAGTAGACAGAGTGACGTCTAGCCACAAGATTTAAAAATATATATCCGCATGAGATTATTAGCATTATAAAATCACTTATTAACCTTGCTGTTATAGCCATGACCAGATAAAACCTGCAAACTTAAAAAGGACCATTTAATGTAAGTGCTTTAACAAAAACACAGATTTCTGCTTAATTTAAGTGCATTATTGTAGCCAGTGGGTTTTAGATGAAAATTTAAATGAATGTATAATGAAAAGTGTATATTCCTGTTATTGGCACACAGGTTTTTCTCCATTTTTGATCTTTTTTAAATTTGTAAATATTTTTCTTTCCGATTTATTTATCTAATTTTATTTTACAGATGCTCCACAAATTCCCTCAGTAACAGTGCTGTTTTAGTGTCATTGAGATGCTATTATAGTTTTTGTAAGCATTTTGAATCCATTTTGAATCAGTTTTCATTGCAATTGTAGTAAACGTTTTAGTAACTTTTGTTGTGTCTTGTATTTAACCATATCTGTTTATTAATTTTTTATTTTAATTTGAGTTATTATAGTTGAACCTGAAGCTAATATTAAAACCAAAATAAAAACAAACATGCATTACATGAAGTAAAAAAAAAAAAAAAAGTAAAAAAAAAAAAAGAAACTTGGCAAGTTGCCAAGGAATCATTTCTTTAGATTTGGTTTAACATGTGGCGCTAAATAACTAAAACTAAAAAGATCTATATAGACATATTAAAAAAAAAAAAAACCTGAAAATGACAAAAACACGCAACAAAATTACTAAAATGAAAGAAAAAAAAAAACAGATTCAAAATTGCAATAAAACCTATAAAGTATCTCAATAATACTAAAATAACACTGACTAAATGCATAAAAATGATAAAAGAATTAGAAAAATGCTGTTTAAAAAGGTTTATATGACATCTAGCATGTCAATTTCTACAATGGTTTTTGCTTTTATTTATTTTAACTGAGGGATGAGTCGACATCGTAATCTGTGGTAATTGACATTATGTCACAAATGCTGTCAGCAGCTTATGCTGCTCTTTTTATCCATTAAGGAGGTCTCGGGTTGGCAATTCTCTGAGTATTATTAGGTCTTAAATGCTCAAGGATCTCTTCATCACGTCCTGTTTTTTAATACCACAGATCTGTCACAAACGTCCCGTTTTTGCATTCTTATCTTCCAGCCTGTCGTCCATGTCCTCGGGTCCATTTGCACGTCTTCAGTGGCCTGCTCTCTTAATGCAAATGCATTTGTGTGACGGCGTGCAGCTGCGTTTTCACGAATCATTCGGAGATCTCTGTTCTTTTAAAGCGCCTGGCCAGAACATAGTTTTTATCGGCTGGTATCATTATCTACAATTGCTCAATATCTGCTCAATACTGAAGTCCTCATTCAGTAGCAAGCTTTAAAGCTGTGTTCATGTAATGTATTGGAGACTTGAGTTTACAGGTAAACTCTTTTTCTTTTATATTTTAATTGTTTGCTAAATTCTACAGCGATAGCTTGAGGAAATGTAGAAAAAGGGGATTAACGAGGATTGAATGTTTATATTGACTGTAAAAAGCAGACACTTTTATGCTTTTGTTTTTCTCAGAGGATGAATTCAAATCCTTTTCCCTCTAATATTATTATATTAAATGTGTAATTATGGGAATTTATGACACACAAAATGCCAGAGAGCAGAAGGCCTGATGGGTCTTTTTTGGGTTAAATGGATTTATGGCCTTATTTTGACGGTAGTGATCAAATTGAACCGTGTTTTATGGTGGCATCTCCTCTGACAAAATCAGACATGCAAGTGTCTCTTCCTATTTAATAATTAGTGGTCTAGCAGACTTTTAAAAAAGTATTGTATTTTATGATGAGCATTTGTCTGCATTTTATTTGTTAATCTAACTTACTGGTTAATGTTATGAGTCTTGCAAGAAAAACATTTAAAAAAAAAATAGAATTCTTTTTATTTTATTTTGTTTTTGTTTTATTTCTGAGGCACATTTGGTTGCAGTTTCTTTGGTTATATAACTTGACCAGTTTTAGTATTTGAATTCAAATTCATTCTTCTTCAAATAAAGCACTCAAAATCCATTGTGTTCTTTGTGCAATAAACCAAGATGCTTCGATATGAGATCATAACTTCATATTCACACCAGAAAGCAATATTTGTTTATTTTAAAGTGTTATGCAATAAAAGAGGAGTTATCTTTCCTCTTTTTATGTATCTTGGCCTCTTGGGTGTTGTCTTATTTGTGTAGCCCTTTTTCATGAAATATTCATAAGTCGCTACTGGTATACTTAATAAAAGTTTGCAATGCATTATGGTTAACCTTTTCCGTTGAGTGAACTTTGCAAAAGTTTGCTTGGCGTCTTATTAGCAACATAGTTTTTGCGTAAGATGCCGAGAGCATTGAAGCTGTGTTTTTTTTGCATGCTTTCAAAGTCGTCATGTTTATCAAACACTCTTGATTATCAGTCTTACAGTGTCAGATTTCAATTTTCACTCCTCACTGCTGGAGACGGAGTAAATGTGATGTATTTTTCAATGTCAGAGTTTTGTTCGGCATCATTACTCATGAATCTACTCGACGCAGCTATCCGCACGCATGCGGTGATGTTCCTCAAGTGCTTTGTGGCTAAATGTTTTCTTATTTACAGCTTCAAGCGGTGAAAGCACAGTCTAGGTGATTGTGTACCGCCGCGCCATCGGGGATGTTTGGATTTAACACCGTTTGTGTAGCTGGACGTGAGCTGCATTTCAAAACAGTTTTGTAACAGAATCCTTCAGAATAATTCAGCCGTGAGCTTCTTTAACCTCCTCCTGTCCGCTTTCTCTAGACAATGAATCTGTCAGACAGATTTCCCACAGACTCCATTACCCATGATTCTCAGCAGCAGACCCGACTATTTACATTTGATTTATTCTTTTCATTTTGACTTTCATTTTAGTTATTATTTTAGTTTATATAAACCGTGGCCATGAATTAACAATTCGTTCCCTCATTTTAGAAAACTGTGACCTCATTGTATTCATTTTTCCCCTCATTTGAATTAAATCAAAATGAGGGAATGAATAAACCCCAATTTACTATGAAAAGGACCAAATTAATAATGAATTCTTAATTTGCGTCCATGATTTAACTAAAACGATGAAACAAATTAATGAAATGAGGGAAACAGCTTCTAAATTCGTGGGAATTAATTAATAATTTGTGGCCACAATAAATATATTTTTGTCCATGACATGTGTTGGGCTTTGCAAAATATGTCTATATATTATTTATTTTTAGTTATTTTAGTACTGTAGTATTTTAATTAAATTACCTTAATTTAATTTAATAATTTAACTTAACTAGTATTTTAACTAAACAAATATAAAAAGTGTTGCATTGGCAGCTAGCTGAAATAAAATAAGTTTATTTCAAGTAATGAATTTTTTTCTGGTTTTATTTTTTGTTTTAGTTAATGATAATAACCCTGGTTGGCACGTGTTGCTAAACTAATGCAATACTTATTATGCACAAACAAAATCCCCAACTCACAAGAAAACATAACTGGTGGTGATTTTGTATGAATCTGTATGATGTGAATCTTATGAAAACATAAGATTTTTAGGAAAAAACGTAAGCATGAAGGCCCATCTATAACCCCACCCCTAAACATAACCGTCATAAGAAACATAAGATCATAAAATGTAAACTAGTTATGAATTGCCAAGATATTGTGTTGAAATAGCGTATATTGGGTGAACTGCAACTATCATCAAAACCTTTCAAGATCAAATGAAATATGTGTTTTATAATTTGTATCTGTTGACTAATCCACCATGTTGGATCTCACTGAGCTTGTTGCAATGCATACTAGGATTGGCTTTTGTAGAAAGGAGAAATGCAATGGTGCATGTAATTTGGCCAAAATTAGGTATCTTGGAAGGCAGAATACAAGCAGGTAATTGGATCTGGAAACGCTTCCCTCTTTCTTCCACTGCGATACAAGAGAACCCTTTCTCTAAACTTTCTCTATCTTTATTCTTTTCTCTGCAGATTCCTCAGATCAGCTATGCATCCACAGCTCCGGAGCTGAGCGATAACACCCGCTATGACTTTTTTTCCCGTGTTGTTCCACCGGATTCTTACCAAGCGCAGGCCATGCTGGATATTGTCACGGCAATGGGCTGGAACTACGTCTCTACACTGGCTTCTGAAGGGAACTACGGGGAAAGCGGCGTGGAGGCGTTCGTGCAGATCTCCAGAGAGATGGGTAAGATGGCTTTTCCAAGATTGGCTTGATGCATTGATGAACTTGAAACAAATGCACGCTTCAAGAAACAAGCTTCTTTCCTCTTTATGTTTTTAGTTCCAGATACTAACCAACGGATTAGTTATGTAGTGTGGGCACCGACTTGACTGAAGTGTTTTATTTTGCACAGGTCTTGTAGTGTATGCTTGACCTTAAAAGAGTAGTTCACCAAAAAATTTAAATGAGCAAAAAATGTACTCACCCTCAGGTCATCCAAGATGTAGATGAGTTTGTTTCTTCATCAGATTTGGGGAAATGTAGCATTCCATCACTTGCTCACCAGTGGATTCTCTGCAGTGAATGGGTGCCGTCAGAATGAGAGTCCAAACATCTGATAAAAACATCACAATAATCCACACCATTCCAGTCTATCAATTAATGTCTTGTGAAGCCAAAAGCTGTGTGTTTACAGTCATGGCCAAAAATATTGGCACCCATGGTAAATATGATCAAAGGCGGCTGTGAAAATTAATCCACATTGTAAATCCTTTTGATATTTATTTTAAAAAAAATCACAAAAATCTAACCTTTCACAGAATAATAACAGTTTAAAATTGGGGAAAATATCATTATGAAATAAATGTTTTTCTCTAATACACATTGGCCACAATTAACGGCACCCTTTTATTCAATACTTTTTTAAACCTCCATTTTCCAGTTTAACAGCTCTGAGTTTTCTCCTATAATGCCTGATGAGGTTAGAGACACCTGACGAGAGATCAGAGACCATTCCTTCATCCAGATTCACTCCAGACCCTTTAGATTCACAGCTCCATGTTGGTGCTTCTTCTCTTCAGTTCACTCATTTTCTACAGGGTTCAGGTCAGAGGACTGGAATGACCAGCAGAAGCTTGGTTTTGTGCTCAGTGACCCATTTTTGTGTTGTTTTTGAGGTTTGTGTTTGGATTATTGTCCGGTTGGAAGATCCAAACATGGCCCATTATAAGATTTCTAACAGTCAGTCACTTGTTTATTTATTTATTTTTATCTGTTGGTATTTGATAGAATCCATGATGCCATGTGTCTAAACAAGATGTCCAGGACCTCCAGCAGAAATATAGGCCCACAACATCAAAAAATACAGCAGTATATTTCATTGTACACATGGGGTACTTTTTATCCCTGTGTTCACCAAACCCATCTTGAGTGTTTGCTGCTAAAAAGCTCATTTTTTAGTTTCATCTGACCATAGAAGCCAGTCCCATTTGAAGTTCCAGTCGTGTCTGATAACTGAATATGCTGGAGTTTGTTTTTGGATGAGCGAGGAGAATTGTTCTTGAAACCCTCCCAAACAACATGTGGTGATGTAGGTGCTGTTTGACAAATTATTTTTTAAGGTTTTCTGACCCCGAGACTCAACTATTTTCTGCAATTCTCCAGCTGTGGTCCTTGGAGAGTTTTTAGCCACTCAAACTTTCCTTCGCACCGTGTATTAGGACGATAATAGACACACGTCCTCTTCCAGGCAGTTTCCTAATATTTTATGTTGATTGGAAATTCTTAATTATTGCCTTGATGGTGGAAATGGGAATTTTCACTGCTCTAGCTCTTTTCTTAAAGCCACTTCACTAATTTGTGAAGCTCAATTATCTTTTGTTGCACATCAGAAATATATTCTTTGGTTTTTCTCATTGTGATGGATGATTAAGGGAATTTGGGCTTTGTTTTCCCTCCTATTTATATTGCTGTGAAACAGGAAGCCATGGCTGGATAATTTCATGTTCATAATCACCCTGGAGTACTCAAAATTGTGAATATGAATGGGAATATACTTCAGAGATATTTTTCTCATAAGAATTTCTAGGGGTGCCAATAATTGTGTCCAACGTGCATTAGAGAAAAACATTTATTTCATAATGATATTTCCCCCCCATTTTAAATTCTTATTATTCAATGAAAGGTTCTAGATTTTTGTGAATTTTTCAAATAAAAGATCAAAAGGATTAACAATGCAGATTAATTTTCACAGCCGCCTTTGATCATATTTACCAAGGGTGCCGATATTTTTGGCCATGAATGTATAAGAAACAAATCCATCATTAAGATGTTTTTAACTTCAAACTTTTGAATCAGGAGAAATATCTGCACAGATCAAACATTTGTACAAGCGAAAAAATGCAGAAACAGATCAAAACAAATATGTTATTGGATTTCAATGTGAGAGAACAACAGGAGATTGACTTTTTCACTGGAGAAAGTGTTATTATAAATTATGGACTCAGATTTTTGCCTCAATTTGCAATCTATAGCAGCTGGTGACAGTTGCTGAAGGTCAGAACAAGTCTGCAGGGTTTCGGTAGTCAGAGTTTCTGCTCCTCACACTAAACTATTATATTCTGCCAGAGAGGACTGCGATTGCAACGCATTGTCATTTGGACTACTGTGGTACTGCTCTTTGACATTTCTGCAATAAATTCTTGTGATTACGTGTCTAAGTGTCTGTCTGTTACGTTTTTCTTATAGATTGTATACTTTATACACTCATTCTATTTTGGTTGATTTGTTCTTCATTAAAATAACAAACATTTTCAATGCAATACGTTTTTTATTGCACAGTTACATGACCTGTGAATTTTAAGGCTGATTTTCTATTCAGTTTAATGTACTTTATTGTCATAATTTGTGTGTACATTACCAAAACATTTCACAAAATGAATAATGGGGAGTATAGTAAATGCAATAATATCAAATATAAGATTCTGTATTGGATCTGGGCTATATAAGGCTCAGATTTGGGGATTCTGGTTTACTTGAGGCTGAGAATTGGTACCAATAATAAAACCTGTTTTGGCCCAGTTCAGGGCCAGTTAAGGGTGATTTCTGGCTGAGATTCAGGCCGGTTATGGCCCACGTGTGGCCCTTGTCTTTAATCCAGTTCTGGGCCACTTCAGGGCCGTCATTCTTCACGGTACTTGGGCTGAGGGAAAAGTGATTGTCTGGCCCGGAGCTGGGCCAGAAAACATTTGCTATGTGGGAGACTATAAATCCATCCAAACGAGGGATATCAGGCATTTAATAAGTCGATTTTAGAACATCGTTTTCATTTGTCATGCATTTCTTAGCATCACTGTCCATGTTTCTCTGAATTTGTTGTATTTGGAACAACTTGAAAGTGTGGTATTGTGTAAATGATCCTTATTCATTCAGTATATGATGCCTGTATATGGTTTTTCTCTGTAAAATGGTTTTTCTCGGGTTCAAGTCTCAGGTCCGGCAGGGATTGTAGGTGGAGGGAGTAAATTTCCAGCGCTCTCTCTCCACCTTCAGTACCACGACTGAGGTGAGACCCTTGAGCAAGGCACCAAACCCCCAACTGCTCCCCGGGCGCCGCAGCATAAATGGCTGCCTTCTGCTCCGGGTGTCTGTTCATGGTGTGTGTTTGTTCACTTCTCACTGCTGTGTGTGTGCACTTGGATGGGTTAAATGCAGAGCACAAATTCCAAGTATGGGACACCATACTTGGCCACACGTCACGTCCTTTCCTTTCCTTTCCTTTCCTTTCAAATCTGTATTCCAGTCTTGACTAAGCATATTATTATTCTTATCTTGCACATGCTTATCTGCTCAAGATGTACAGAAGTTGAATCCATTTAATTAAATCTCAGTTGTTAAACTAAGGATAAATGAGGATTATGTCTGTTACGTACTGTAGTGTTTCTGAACGTACCGGGTACCCTGGTGACTCTCCGCTCTTTCACGTATTGACTGAAATGTCATGGATGGTCTTGATTTTGTAGGAGTTTGGGAGCCGAAGTGCTCTCAGTTGAGTGTTCAGCTGTTTTCTGTCCGTTCAATGGATGTTGACATTGCTCACAAAGGGCAAAGGCGATGTAGACCGACCGGCGGGACCAAGTGTTTGTTTTCCACGCAGCAATGAGAGACTTAAGCAAGTCTTACAGAAAGTAGACAGGGTGAAGTAAAATCTTGATGTTAGCCGTTGCACTACTTTAGCATGTAGTATTTCAGCACAACATGTGCGTCTTATTCACTAACCACTTTATCATTTCACAGGTTTGCGATTTGCAGAATCTGGTGCAAAACCAGGAAAATGCTACATTATTTTTGTCTTTTTTCCCAAAAAGAGAATAGGAAAAGCATTATTAGCTAATCAAAATCCATAATCTTTGCCCAGACTAATGAATCGATGTGAAATGAAAGTTCATAGAGGTTTAATGATACTGTTAATTACATGATACTGAATATAATGTAGTAGTCAACATTTCAAGTGGACCAAAACCTTTCATCAAAGTTGTGCTAAAACCTAAGACCAAAATGCGTTCTTGTCTTAGGAATGAACTTTTTTTGATCCACTTCAAATGTTGACTACTATATTTTGGGTGAATATTCACTATAGTCCATAATGTCCATAATTTTACCAGTATGTTAGATTTAAATAAATGCATGATTTTACTGGATAAGTACTTTTTTAATTTTTTTTATTTTTTTTCATTTTTCAAGTAACCATATGCAAAAATATGTACAGGTAATTGTATACTGTAAAAAAAGTCTCTGAGTTGTCAATAAAACAAAGATTATCAGAGTACTTAAAAAAAAAAAAAAAAAAAAAAAAACTATTACTTGCAGTTTATTATTTGGGAAATAAGAAATCTTGTTGTACTTTTTTCAATGTAAATCATGATTATTTTTGAATTTTCATAGCAGAACTGTAAAGATGCTGTGGATATTGCCATAATATTTAGGAAAAGTTGCAGTTTTTGAAAAATCAGAACTCCCATAAAATCTTGGCTGAAATCTTGAAGCTAAATTATTAATACATTTCACAAAGAAATCACAAGTAACACATAGAATTAAAGATAACATTTTACAGTAGAAACAAATGAAATATTTCCTTGTAAAACATACTCCGACAATCTTACAACATTTTTGAAGCACTGCTCCAGCTGTATTTAGTGCATTGTTATTCTTGTCAGTGCAAACACATCCTGTTTCTATGCGAATGAGGCTTGTTATAGACTTACTTTATGCATTTAATGTTGCATTATTTCTGCATGTGGTAAACAGACGAGATGTTTGGGTACATTTTCTGTTGATCATGGCAGCAGTAATTTATGAAATGATGGAGAAGAGTGTTATGACTGGGCATATTTCCAGATACACCATGTGGTCCAGTGTACACTCTGCATTTTAAAGCTCTATTCAGGTGTTTAGGACCATAGTAGTGCACTAAAGTACGCCAGATAGTCGTAGTCTGCTTCTAGTTGGCATTCAGTACATTTTATTGCACGTTTAACCCAGAAAGACAAACTTGGGCCAGCAAGCTGCTTAAGCAGCCATGCAAACTGAATGGGAGGGTGTAAAACAGACTCTGTCTAGTCTGCTAACCACTTTCTCTAAAGGAATGATGGTTCTGTCCGCTATCAAGTGCCCTGGAGTATCAATAAAGACACGCGGCTGAAGAGAAGCAGGGAATATGGTTGAGAGGAGGACACGGATGGACAGGAAGTATAATGATGGGCTTTAACACACAGTTCCTCCTCCGCTAAAACTCCTCTATGCTACAATCCTCCCCCCTTCTTCACCCTACGTGATAGAATTATAGCTATTACCAGAGACCCCGCTGCTCCACAAATGCAAATATCACACAGCTGTACTAATCGCACTGTTTAATTGTGCATTAAAAATTCATGAGCGATGGCACACATTTGTGTAATAACATCCACTTTAGCATCCTCCGGACTCCAGTGTTTACCATCACATGTAGTGTTTCACAGCTACTTAGAAACTGTAGCTACTCAAGATACTCGCTGCTCCTCATTTAAAGTAGTTAACCACAGTCTAGCCAGAAGCTACACATTTGAATATGCAGCCAGCTGAAAGGTGAAGTGTGTGGGGATTTTTTTGCATCATGGATGGAGATCTTCGAATTTCTATATCCAAACGAGTGGATGATTTTTAAACAATGAAAGACTGAAAAATTAAACATGGTTTTACTACAGAAACCACATTTCTTTTGTAGTAAAACAATACAAAATTAACAATGTTTTTACTAATCGGGGTTTAACCATGTTTTTAGTGAATACAAAATTAACTGTGGTTTTACTACAGTAACTATGGTTTAATTATATTTTATTGTTGTTGTAAAACTATAGTAAATACAAAATTAGCCATGGTTTTAGTACAGTAATAGATTTACTATGATTTTGTCATAAAACCATAGTAACTACAAAAGTAACCCTGTTTTTAATAATATCTACCACGGTAAAGTTTTTTTTTTTTTTTTTTTTTTTTTATAAAAACACCATAGTAAAAGCAAAATTAATCATTACTACAGTAACTATGGTTTAACTATGTTTTTGTAGTAAAACCATAGTAAATGCTAAATTAATAATAGTCCTACAGTAACCATAGTTGTTTAACTATGGTTTTTGTTGTTAAACCATGGTAAATACAAAACTAACCATGATTATACCATGCTTTATCTGTGATTTTAGCAGCAAAACCATATCTACAAAAATAACTATGATTTTATCGCAGCATTTGCAGTAAAAACCATTGTAACTACAAAAATTAACCATAGTTTTACTACAGTAACCATGGTTTAACTATACAGATTTTGCATTAAAACCACATTAAATACAAAATCAACCATGGTTTTATAATAGTATGTGTATACTGACTCGTTTGTACTGTGGGGGAAATAATTAGGCATGATTTTATAAAGTACACATTTTGTTTTCAGAAGTAAAAGATTGGCTTTTATTGTCACTGTACGGATTTCAAACAAAATAAGGTAAAACATGGATTGAGACAGTCTAAGCACCTGAGCATTCCTATATGAGTTCTCCTGGTTTTTGTTTGCCGTTGTTTTGTTGACTTTGTGGAGGAGTCGAGTCTTTATTTTTCATTTCCCAAACTGCAGGTTCAAGTCTCCCAGCTGTAAAGCGAGAGGTGGATTAAAACGGAGAGAAAAGAATTGAACAAGCATGCAATTAGCCACTAAATGAATGTCATACAACAAGCAAATGAAAAGTCAATAGCTTTGCAACAATGATGCCCTCATTGTAGTTTCCGCTAATAGCCAAGACAATTGAGATCTTCCTCTTTTCTTGTCACTACTTCAGCAAATCACCATGTATCAGATAGCAGTTGGCCTTTTGGGGCTATAAACATTAACCCCAGTTTATTCTACGAAACTATTTTTTAGTTTAGGCCATTTTTTACTCTTGTGCATGACTGTATTCACTGTCTGAAAGTGAATAGATGTCATGACCTAGCGGTTAGCGTGCATGCTTTGATGCATTGAGCTGCAGTGCTGATAAAACAGCGGTTTGCTCATCAAAGCTGGTCAGACTCTTCAAGTTAAATGGTTTCATAGGGGTTTTGAATCTTGCCTAAACCAGCTTGATTAGCTAAAATAAAGTTTACAGGAAAATTGTATTAAATAAAAGTAAAGTGTCAGTAGCGTAGTGATGTATAAAGCACAGATTGCACAGAAATAGCTTTCTCTTGCATGCAAAGACCGTAATGAACCTCCAAACTTGATGGATTATGGCAGAGTTGTGGTTGTAACATTGTTTTATGTTAGTCATTACATGGGTGAGAAATATGCTGGATTAACCTGCATTATGTGTGGCTGTTGTGAGGTATCTATAATTGGGTATTCTATCTCATAGCATTCATTCTTGTACAGATGACTCTTGCTATACTTACTTACTAATGATCTCTGACAACATGATGTGTATGGCTTCTAGTCACACCAAGTCATCTAGTCATTTTCCCTCTGGGAAAATAAAAACTGCATCGCTCACAGTTTACTCTTTAAAAACTTTGTTTAAATGGAGTTTTCACATGTTCCAATAATGTATCAACTTGTTCCTCCTAAAATTAATTTGGAATTCCAATACATGCTATTTTGAAAAACTCCAAAAACATACTAATGTGTATAATTCACTGCAGTTTCTTACTTTAATTCCACACAAATTATTTTTATAAGGCAGATTGATTAATTAAGACTTATTTTTGCATGGTTGCATGCACAATACGTTATGTCCTCAAAACACTTTTACCATCGTGCTTGATTTGTAAACTAATGCGTTTTGATGTTTGCATCACATATGCACTGCTTTTCAGATGTGGTAAACTTGCTCAGTAGCGCACCTGGTACAAGATTGCACTTGTGATTTGGAGTGCTGTAAAACATAAGTATCGATAAAGGAGCACAAAGTCTTGTAGAAGCAAGCTAAAATGGTGTATATATATATAGGTCAGTGGCCCTTGGCTTGGTATTGTTGGCAGAATTCGGCCCCCTGCGAAAACTAATTGAGGAACCCTGGTGTAGGTGATACATTATTTTCAAATTTGAGAGCATTATTCTTTTAGCGCCACTTACTGGACATTTCTGAACTGTTGCGATACATACAACAACCAGTGTAATGGAACATTGCCACTTTAAATTCACCTGTTTCTGGAAAAAAAAATTATTGTACCTTTAGAAATTGCAAATAACGCATTTGAATTAAACAAGAAATTTAGAAAGTCTGAAACTGTGTACTGAAATACTTCAATAATTGTTTGTAACATTTCTTTTAATAGTGTACAACTGCTAGCGTGTGACTGACAGCTTACTCATAAAAGTTACCTAATTTTGTCTACATACTAATGGCTTCATATTGTGTTTCTTTGTCCAGGTAGGCAACAGTTTCAGCCTTTTAGGTTTCTTATAAGTCTTTTACCTGTGTAGATTCATATTAATAAGCATCGAGACAGCTGCCAGGACGAGGTTAGTGAGCACAGTTCTCTGAGGAGCAAGTAGCAATAGATGCTAATAGACATTAGCCTTAATTACCATGCCAATGGGCCATAGATAATTGCATTTACATCCATCATGGGCTTTCCCAATAGTTTTGGAAAAGCTATGTGAAATGGCCATTTCAGCAGCTGGGCTTTTGTTCTTCAGGTCCTCTATGCACTTCATATTCGCAGAATGAGCTCTGCTATTCTCGAATGGACTGAGTTTTCGCAAAATACTGTGACTAGACTTAAGGATGAGCTGGAGACATTGAGATTTTTTTCCACATTTTTTCCATCTTTCTGCTCTTTTCTCTTTGTCTCTTTGACATACTATGGTCCAAAGTGATCATCCATAGTATGTCCTCACTCACATCTAAACTAGCCATCCTCGGTAACCACCTCAACTGTATACATCTAGGCTAGCGCTAATGAGCCCGCTGCTGAACACATTATACGCTACCAAAACTCAGAGGTCCAGGGCAGGGCAGCGGTTTCAGAGCTGCCGTTCCCACAGGAATTCAAGAGAGAAACGCGCATCTGCTAGGTTTGAAGGGCCTAATGAAGCCATTACATTCCAAGGAAGCCAAACTCTGTCTATAGATTAAACACAGGGTTCTGTTATTTCGGGGGTTGTGACCTGCACAGACGGCTGCCAAGTGATGTCTATTGAATGCCACAGGGGAACAGATTGTGCAAACTGCAAAGCACAACCCATATAGGAAAGGAAGGAAAGGAAAG
Organism: Acrossocheilus fasciatus; assembly: GCA_036784905.1. NCBI lineage: Eukaryota > Metazoa > Chordata > Actinopteri > Cypriniformes > Cyprinidae > Acrossocheilus > Acrossocheilus fasciatus. The sequence goes on from CM071941.1 coordinate 3,493,811, forward strand.
GACATGATGTGTGGCCAAGTATGGTGACCCATACTGAACCATACTCGGAATTTAACCCATCCAAGTGCAGTTGAGGGGTTCTGTGCCTTGCTCAAAGGACTCACCTCAATCGTGGTATTGAGGGTAGAGAGACCCCACCTACAATCCCTGCTGGACCTGAGACTCGAACCCGCGACATTTGGGTTACGAGTCCAACTCGATAACCATTAGGCCACGACTCCCCACATATAGTGTTTCTAACGTCATAGATAGTGACATTTCGATGCAGTCAGATCTATAGAAAGTAGAATTAATTTCTTAAAGGGTGAAAATAAAGAAGTTATGGAGAGTGTTTTTAAGCCACTGCAGTAATATGCATATGGAAATGTATTTTCAAACGCATTGCATGTTAATATGTTTGTTGTTTGGTTTATTTGTGGAGTGGAGAAATGAAAGAATCAAAATATGAAGCTGGTAGAAATCTATTCGTTATTTTGCCAACGGGTTTCAGCACATATAGGTCTTATCAAGATTGCAAATGGAGAAAACTCATTTAAATGCAAACAAAGACAAGATTCAAACTTGCAGTCAACCAATCAGAGCATTAGTACAAATCACATGACATGCATGACACAATTTGGTTTATGCACTGCAAGAAAGTTTCTTATTTAGTGTTTTTGACTTGTTTTACAGTATAAATGTTTAAACACTTTTAAATTAAGATACATTTACTTGAGAAGCAAAAGATTTTAAGTCCTGTTTTCTGCAAAATTGATCAAAAGTAAGTGGTTTTATGCTTAAAACCATATAGGGTCTGAAAAATAAGCTTAATTTAAAGGGAAAACAAGTTTATTTTTTTTAACCAATAGACAGATTTTTTTAAAAGCAAAAAGTCATTTAATTTTGATGCGTTTTTTTTTCTTCTCCAAAAAGACTTATTTGTACTGAAAAACAATACAAAAATACTGAGGAAAAATATTTTGCAGTATATATAAGGTATTTTCCTTCTAAACAACTTGTTAGCACAGTTACGTAATGCATTGCTGGAGTATCATAACTGTCCCTTGGGTGACTTTAGCTATCAAGATCTTTGACAGTGTGTTAACTCATCATCATTATCAGCTCTCAAAAGTGAGAGACTCAACCACAGGACATCAAACGTTACATATGCTGCCAATTAACAGAAATTTCACTTGCTCATTTTATAGGCATCTCTACAGACAAAAGTTCATAGATGAGGTGACGAATAATATGGACAATTTACAAAACCTACAAAGGATTCAGGAAGTAGTTTTGTATAAGGATGTTTTAATGCACTTCCTAAACTCTCTTAGATGATTTGTGCAGTTCCTCACTACTCTCGAGTAAAAGAGTATTAAGACATTTTAATGGTGTCTCTGATTTAAAATGTGGTTCTGTTCAAACAATTTCAAAACTCAGTGATTTGTTAGTAACATCACTCCTACTGTTTATGGAAGTCTTTGTTTGAAATTTTCATTTATTATTAATTTATATTATATTTAATGTACATATTTTAATAAATAGAAAATGTACTAGAAATTTTATGGTAGGAAATGATCAGTTTTTCTACTTTAAATGATGTAAAAGAATTCTGATTCATTTAATTAACCAGTTTAAAAGTATCAATTCACATAAACCAGAATTTTTGTTAATGCTACTTAAAGCTTTTATGTATAATGCATTATAAAGGTATTTAAAATGTACGTCTTAATGCGTTATATCTTTTCATAAATAATTGTAACAAAAGTTAAAACGCATTATAATATTTGCAGAATCTTGTTCAAATCTGAAATTGGTTGTTTGTCATATTTTAATGAATTTTACGTTCTAAAAGTCTAAAAAATAATTAGAAAAGTATTATAATGAATTATTACAGTGGTTACAATTATTCATGAGATTGCATTATAATGTGCACAATTAATGCATTCAAATAATTTTAGAATCCAATGAATTTAAAGGCTTCAAATAAAGTGTTACCAGATTAGTTCTTACACTTTATGATTATGATATGCATATAAAAATGATTAAATATCACTCTTAGTTGTGCTCATTTGCTGGAAAACAATGTGGAAACGTAATTTTAACTATATTTTTACTGCATTTGACTGATTGGATTAAAGGGTTTCTGATCAAATGCATAAGTTATATTAAAAATATCATTTTTCTAGCTGTATCACTCAGCCCTACAGTATATCGTTTAAACTTATCCATTAAACTTTTCTGCCTTCAGGAACATGAAGATTTATCTCTCTCAGGCGGTTTTAATTCCACAATCCACCTTATTGACAACAGAGCGGAATATGTGTGGGTACATCTGCCTCGACTTCCTAAAAGTGCTTTTACCATCTGCAAAGTTTCCGCTTCGCTTGCTTTTATTTTTACTTTAAGCCTTGCAGAAAACATCTTTAGAGGGAGGTCAGGAGTGTCACGCTTGAAATAAATTGCAAAACCAATACTGCGTTATTATGTGCAGAAACACAAGAGCGTAGAAGTGCTTCTAAATGGAAAAGCCTCGAGAACTCGTATAAAGATGAAGACTTCAAGGGAAGCTCTAGAATGAAGAATGGTGTGATAACACTTTTTATTTGAAGACCGGTACAGCTTTGAGAGCTCAACATACTTTTGGTGTGAAAAAGAAATAGGTGGTTAGTTATGAAGTTTTAGCTGGTTTCAGGCGGTGTTTTGGACACTCATTAGCTGGGAACTGTCATTTCAGTCAGTTTAGGCTTTCTCAAAGTGACCCTGTCCTACTGAAAAGCTGTCAGTGCGCATTGGCTAGTGGATATACGATTAGGCCGAGGCAGCAGAACATCCATACTTTCTTGCCTTCATTGATGTCTGCAGATTGACTACAGCCATTGATCCCGCTGCAAGTGGACTCTGTTCTCCTTAACAAGCTCGGACAACTTTACTGTTTAGGAAAGACAAATGCCACAGAAGCTTCCCACCTGCCAGGCCGGATGAGCCGAGCCCAGATCTGCTCTGAAACGGCAGCTGGCGGCTGGTAATGAATCAAGGCCCGGCCAGCTGCGTGATAGATGTAACTGTCGGCCAGTGCTGATTATCTGAGTCTGAATGCCAGGGAAATACAGCTGTGTGTGTGTTACAGAACGGCCGCGACACGAGAGGGTTTAGACTGCTTGTCCTTTGTGTTTCCTCTCACCTTCTGCTTTTAACATTTCTTTGTTTTTGCTGATATAGAAGTTTTCTGACAAATTAAAGTCAACATGAAATGAGTTTGCAACCCATTTTACTTCCATAATCTTTATAAGTAAAAATAGAACATTCAATGAGAAAAAGGGGGTGGGGCTTAATGTAATTTAATTGGCATATGATTGGATGGTGAAAAGTGAAGAGAAGGGATGAAAATAATATGAGGGCTGTTTCAGAGGCAGAACAAGTTATTTGAATGAAATCGTGTGAAAAATTGTATGGAATTATGATACAATTAAATGTGTAATGAAGTAACACACTAAAAATGACAAAAATGCACCACAGAATTACTATAACTAAAATGAAAACAGAATATATAAAAACTATGGCTTAGTTCACACTGCAGGTCTTAATGCTCAGATCGGATTTTTTGCTGAAATACAATTTTTTTTTTTTTGCGCTGTTGTTCACATTGTCATTTAAATGCGACTGCCATCAGTCTCGTGTGTGAACCGTATACGGCCCTGAAGTGACCTGCATGCGCAGAAGAAGACGTAACGTCAGACGCAGCGCACTGTGTTTGTGGAAATAAAAATGGATGCTACTCGTGTTAGCGCGTGTTTAGCTATTTTTAAGTTAATGTGCAATCGGAGCCTAAATAACGAAGTGATAAAAAGAAGAATATTAAGAAGGAGAGCACGAGTTCCTCCAGCGCAGAATTGTGACGTCTGTCGCATTTCAACGACGTAAAAATTGCATGAAATGCGACATGGCCGTTCAGACAGAAGTCGCATTGCAAAACATCGGATATGTATCCGATTTAGGACCACATATGAAAGTGGCCTGGGCCTGATTTGAAAAAATCGGATTTGTGCTGTTCAGACTGTCATAAGAAAATCAGATATGGGTCACATTTGGGCAAAAAGTCGGATTTGGGCCACTTTATCCTGCAGTGTGAACCTAGTCTATGATATTGTCTACGGTATATAGCATATCTCAACTTGTATGTATGATTGCTTGTATGATCACATCTGGTGAATATCAAGATCACGATTTACCAAGCTGCTTTGAAAAAAAATGTGTATTGTGAAAAGTGCTATAAACAATGTCATTAATTTCTGAAAACATTTTAAGTGAAAACGCATCCATCCCTGCTGCTAAAGTGCACAGTTCTCGTCTTCAGAGCGTTTCTCGGGGTTAAGAGCCGTCACTCCGCAGGGAAAGACGCTGCCCCGTGCTTCCCGTCAGGCGTTCTGTTGACTTTGATGGAAACCTTTGACCGACCCTCTCGCTCTTTAAGACTTCAGAGACGTCCTGACATGACAGGAGCTGTCCTGACATCTGACAAAAGTTCAGCCGTTTCAAAGAAAGGGGTCGATGAATTAGTGATGTAAAAAGTAATTTTATTAATGACTTTAGATTTACATATGAATGTTTTATGATCCAGATATGATGCGCTGAAGTTGACTTAATAATGCATTAAAAACCCAGATGTTTTTTTTTTTTTGAATTGGAACAAGATATTTAATGCAATTATATGAATAAATGTAGGAATAAAGCAAATCGGGTCAATTTTGATTTCGTGTTGACTTTAAGGAAGACTGGGACTCTCATGAAGAATTTAAAGTGTGTGTGTGCAAACACTAATGTGGTTGTGCTTTTTTTGCTCCCTTTCTTTCTCAATTTTTCAAATGAAGCCATTTTGGCCCAGTCCGTGCTTGACAAGTAATTTATTCACCCACCACAAAACAGCATAAAACCATGGATTTAAAAGTTTCATCATCCCCCAGCCTCTCATTTCTCACATGGATATATTTTATTATTCAGCCTTGGGATGTGAATTTATGCGGGGTTTAGGCATGCCTTTATATTCTGCGCCTCGTCTTCTCTGTCTCTCTCTCTCTCTCTCTTTCTTTTAACGGCCGGTATCAATATCGACAGAGATGGATAGCTTATAATGCTGATTTACTGTGTATAATAACATTTATAGTAAATAAGATGAACAAATTTGTTGAATTTAAACCAGTTATTTAATACACATTTATTTTACAGTGTATTATTTACACAGTAAATAACTGAAAAAGAGTTATTCATTTATTTGGTCTATTAGTTATTTAAATGTAATATTTACATTTTATACAATGTAATCTATAATTTTGGTAAGATTCTTTATACATATATATAAAAAAAAATGTAGTCATTCATATAAAATATAAATACATTTATAATTAAATAATATTCAAATATCTTTATTAAATTAACTATTTTATACAGTGGGAATCTACAAATTTAAACAAATTATATATGGCTGCCTTTTTTCAATTATTTAATAAATATATAATATACAGTGTAACTTATACATTTAATTTAATTTAGGTATTTATATAAATACTTTTATAATCAAATAATATTAAAATTTTAATATTATGCAATATTATGCAATGGAATACATATAGTGAAATAATATATAAGTTATTAGTTTAGTAATTTATATAAATAAATGTATTATTAAATTGAATTGTATTTGAAATAAATAAATAAGTAAATAAATAAATAAAATGAGAATATATACATTTGGCTAAATGCTATAGATTGATATATAAATGACATATGGCTGTCCAATAAATTCATACCTTTTTTTTTTAATTATTTGAATAATGTAATGCAATCTATAAATTTGATAACATTCTTTATAGATGTCATTAATTTAGCCATTTATATAAAAATAGATTTATAATTAATATCAAAATATCTTTATCGAATTTTAACTGTATTATACAATGTAATCTAAAAATGTTGTGAAATTCTGTAGATTTACTGATGTAGATATATAACTTATTAGTTTAAGCAATTTATATAAATATACTTCCCGTTAAATAATATTAGAATATTATTATTAAATTTAAACTATATTTATGCATGCAACTATATATGCATATGCAACATAGTAAATTAATGCATACTACTAGTCTAGGTTAGGTTGTGTACTATACAGTATGTTTGCAATAAACAGTATGCTTGTATTCCACTCCCAACAGCCTTCATATTTTTCTGATCTCCCTTTTCCGGCCTAAAGGAAAAATTGTCGGTTTTATGATGTTTTTAATAATGTGTCTCATATAGTCTCATGCATGCCTCCAAGGCTGCAATATAAAGCAGGGTATGTATCTTTTAAAGAGCACAGGTCGTGTTTGGCTCTGAGGGGATCGCACACTATACTGTTGAGCAGTCAGAAGGGTGAATCTTGTCAGATTAACTTCAATCGTGTCCCTGGGTGGGTTTTTCTGGGAGACGCAATTAGCCTTGGATCAAGGTCTCAAATTGACATGGTGGTCCAATCACCTCTCGCAGATGCGTAATTTCATGAAGGAAATCGGTTAATTAGGCCCTCCAATTTCCACATGTTCCACGTTCCCGCAAGAGCGCGGCTGATTGAGTCGGTTTACCGTGGTTTCACCCAGACATCTGCCACGGATCGCTCTAACTGTTCCTCTGTGTGTGCAGCAAAGCAAATCCATCTTATCTCAGTGAGTGAGCAGCAACGTCTTACCATATGTGAAAATACTGCAGAATGGATTCAAAGATCGCTGTGTAAAGCTCTTATCCTACGCGCGGTATATTCTTCACAGTAGGCCACATTCACACAGCACGTACTGTACGAAACAACCTTTTTCTTTTGCGGAATATGCAAACAAATCTGTCCCAAGTGACAGCCGTTTTTTCATAGAATGTAAATAAAAAATTTCATTAGATCAAGCTGTGACAGTCCATGCATTAACTTTAGGTGGGCAGTCTACTGTGCAGTGTTTTTGGTTACTTTTCAGTGATCAGTTCTTAAAAAAAACATCTTTAAAATGTAAAGAATTTTAAAAATCTAAAGAACCTTTTTCCACTCAAAAAACAAAACAAAAAACTCTTGTGAAATTAGAGCCATGAATGCCAATAAAGAACATTTATATTTAAGAATGAATATGAAATTTAGCCATTTATAAACAGAAATTCTTTTATAGATTTATTATCAGTTTAGTCATTTATATGAATACATTTTTGAAGAAATAATATTAAAATATCACTATTAAATGTTAACAATTTTATATAATATAAATAATATAAACCATACATTTATTCAAAAATCTTTCAATTTATGGATATATAGATTATTGATATAGTAACAAATAAATATATGTATTAAATGTAAACTGTTTAAAAATGTAATCTATATATTTGGAGACTTTTAATAGGTTTATGTAAATATTATTAATTAAATGATTTCTATAAATAAATGAGAATGTACAGTTATTTATATATATATTATATCTTTGCTAGGTTGTTCTGGGTGGTTGCCAACGATTTGCTATGTGTTTACTAAAGTTGTTCCGAATTATTTTTAGCTTGTTATTTTGCAGAGCTCTGGGTTGCTAGGTGGTTTCTTAAGTAAGTCTATCCTCAATTCTCAAGGTATGGCTCAATGTAAGTCTAAGACATTTTTGCCTCATTTTATCATCAGCCAGGCAAAAAGCATATAACATCATGCCTTTCCTAAACAATTTAAGTCTAAAACACAACACATTTTGATGTTTAATGTTTAGCAAAAAGCACTAACAGCACTTTCCCCAAATGCTGTCTCGTCTTGCAGCTTCTGGATGATTGTGTGTTTGCTGTGGCTGAAATGACCTCCCTGTCGCCGGTATTTTAGCTTCATATCTCGCTTGTTGTCTCTCTTATCGAAGAGTCACCCAGAGACCCTCTAAATGACGGGGATCGGCTTATCAAATTGACACACGAATCGAGACCCTCTCAAAGCACACAGTGGAAGCGAATAAGTGGTGGTTGTAGTGTCAGACCTCTCAGCCGGTCACTATTGTTAACAACAAAAGCTCCGTGACAGTTTGTTCTCCGCCAGCCGATGGCTCATTTGTCCGTGGTTGGCAGTCGAACACCTGGTTGGATGCACGCGTGCTGTAATATTGCTCATCGTGTTGCTGTATTCTGGTGGGCTGCGGTATCTTCTACTTCTTCCGTAATACTGGCATTGCAACAGCTGAATTACAATCGACTGAAGGTTTCGCCTCAGCGCCGGCTTTCCCGAGGGGCCTCGCTCTCATTGATTCCTGTTAGTCAGACAGAGCTAGAAGCGAGTCTGGCTGCTGTAGCGACACGATCAGTCTGGAGACCTTGTGTTTGGGAGACCTGCAATCGCTCTGATTGTCAAGCCTGGTTAAAGCCCTGGTGTTGAGGACCAGTGGATGATGAGACGGCCTGTTTGCATGATCAGAACCAGCAGTGCCATGTTGCATTGATATTGATATATATTGCATTAAGAAAAGTTTGCAGATTGATTTGAAATATCAATTGGAAGGGGTCATGAATGGAGAAATCTAAATCCACTTGATCTTTTAACATGTAAGAGGTCATTGTGCTATAAAAACGTCCTGTAAGTTTCAGAACTCAAAACTTTCTCGTTAGTCCAAAAACAGCTTATATTGAAGGCAGTCTGCCCTAACGACAGCTTGTGGAATGAGCCACTCTATGATGTAATAGTGTGGATAAGCACCGCCTCCGCAGAGGGAGATCAATACCTGCTTCTACAGCGCTGCCTGTTTAGCCCCGCCCACCGATTCACGCATGTAGTGTAAATAACGAGAGAGGCGAACACGCAGGTCTACACAGAAACCAAACGATAAAGATGGCTCCGATAAAGACATGAAGGAGTTGTGGAAACACAGTCTTTGCATTGCCTTCATTCTGATCCCAATCTTAGGAAAGAATGGATGAACTTGCGTCACTCTGATTGGTGGAATTTTCTGTAAAGCATTATGGGTAACGTAGTTTTTCCACTATAAATTTCTCTACTAAACATGATTATTCTAAAAATAAGTTGAATTAACCCTCTTTTATATTTCGTCATTTATAAATGACACTAAGAAAATTGCAACCAACAAAATTGTATTTTTGTGATGTCAAATGACATCCCCTTCAACCAGTAAAATTAAAATTTATTAGCCATGTGCTTCACATTTTTGGTAACTAAGTAGTAAAGGAGACAGCACATGTTAGGTCACATGCTCTCAAGGCTCCATATTGAGCTCATTTTAGACTAGAAAATACATATAAATTCAAGTAGTAATTCAAGTAAATATAATTGTACATCCAAATGTTTTTTCTAAAGTTTTTTTTTGTCATTTTCAATGCACTTTTATAAAAACAACCACTCAGTGACCAACAAATCTGAGCGTCATGCATAACTGACAAAGTCCTATTATGGGATGCATATTTGCTGTAGCTCCAGCATTGGAGGGCAGTATAATAGTCTTTATGCATGTGTTTTAGGTTTGTTTTTGGAAGATGATGAGACAAATCTGTACTCATTTCAAAAAGTATTGCTGATAGTGATATGAGTGCATCAGAAAATCAGGTTGTAGTAATAAAAGAAGTTGTTGAGGACCAAGGAAGATAGAAGCAATGAGGGTGAGGGCAGTGAGAAGAATAGGTTGTTGATGAAGTCAGGCATTTGGGTACATTATTGTATGCCAATTTGAAAGATGTGATCCATACAACAGCCAGAGGTTAGGAAAGATGCCAATGTCTATTGACATTACTATACTGACAGGCAGCAATGCTCCAGTGATGACTGCACAAGTTGGCATCTACTTACGTGTGGGGTACACTGAAAAAGAAGAGTCTTGTTGACTTTCACTTGTGCTACGATAAGTAGCTCACAACAGGTCTGTCTTTAAAAGTTTAGCAGTTACTGCTGAAAATGATTTTTTAAAGTCTTTACAGCTTCAGAAGACTCTGAATAAGTCGTTTGGACGACTATTATAGTGCTTATTTCAGCTTGACATCTTCAGTTATTCACGTTTGAAAAAGCAGCATGAACATTCTGCCGGGGAACTACTTTTGTGCTCCACAGAAAAAATATAACAACAGTGAGTAGACTTTCATTTTTGGGGTGATGTCCCTTTTAAACTATGCATATTCTTGTCCTTTTAAATAAAGCTAAATTAAATGGCCCAATCACTGTTTCCTTTCATGTTAAATCAATATTTCAGGCCTTTTCTATTTATGGTAATGAAGTGCCATCACTTCTACGACAGGCACCAGACTGTAAAGCTCCTCTTGTTCCCACAATCCCTTTCAGCTAATTTTCACAGCACAGAGAAGACAGCATGCCTGGAGAATCTCATTTGCACTAATACAGACATGTTGGAGTCGCAGCATAAAAATGACAGAAAGGGCATCAGCTGTTTTTCAAAACCGACATCTTTATCTAGATGAGTGCCGCCCCTCCCGGCAGGCTTCCCCTTCCCATTCATTCTGTGTTTCCTGAGAGCACACTTGACTGATGGCCTGCCAGCGCTGGTTTGTAATTACCCCACATCTACAAGAGCTACTTCATTCCACAAACTGAATGGACTCAATAGGTGAGTCGATGCTAATGAAGAAGTGAGAATATTTTGTCATATGCACATCCAGGCTCGCATATTCAAACAGATGACATGTGTGACAGCAAATGCAGTCTGACGCTTTATTGTGAATTCCTCTTATAATGTTAGTCACGGTGTCTTGCGCCAAAAACATTTCGTTTGGCATGACCATTTCCATTCTCTCTTTGACCCTTGACAATTAAACATGCTCTTTTTTATTATATCTTTGAGACTAACACTCAGCGTACAGTACATCACGTCATATTTGACATTAATGACATTTAAAGTCATGGATGTGGCGGCGAAATGTAAACGAATTCAGAGCTGTTTGAGACTTCAGCAATTTTTTGCAGGCTGGTCATTTTTGCAAGGGAACGCCACAAGTGTAACACTGTGGGAAAGAAATCCCCCCAAAAAGTACGTCAATTATCAGTGTTTGGGGAAAAAAGTTGTTATATACCCTGTGTGAGCAAAGTCAGTTTGTTTCAGTCCAGTGCAATAATATTAGATTGCAATTTTGGGAAAAAGAATATCCTCTCTGGGTCAAAATGACCAGAACACAACATGATGCTAGATCACTTTTATGGTATTTTTCTTCTTTTTGAAGTGCTAGTACTTTTACTTCCATTATATGGATAATAACCAGCAAAATTACTCACTTGCGTTACATGGAAAAAAGAAATGTCTTTCTTTCTTTCCTTTTCTTTATTATTATTATTATTATTATTATTATTATTGCAACCATCATATTTTAACTTCAGGGAAACAAACATTACCAAATAAGTATTTTTCTTCTTTTTTTTGCTTTAATGAGAATTAATTAATAATTTGATTAATTGATTGATTATCTTGTGCATTGGGCTCTTGAGAATTGCTGAAAATGGATGCAAATGTGCTTAATTATCATGAAAACAATGTTTTATGGTGATAAAATAGACTTAATTTTCTTTTCTTTTTTGAGTAAATGAGTAAATAATAAAATGTTTTATTAAGCTGCAATGCAAAAGTGATTTTGAGTAGTTTTTCAGTAAAAATATTTAAACATTCTTAAATCAAGATACGTTTACTTGAGAAGCAAAATGACTTGACATATTAAGTCTTGTATTCTCAAATAAATAAATCAGCGGGGTCAGAAAAATAAACTTAATTCAAAGGGAAGATAGTTTTATTTTTCTTACCCCATTGAGATATATTTGTTATTCTTTTAAGCAAACTTTCATTTAGTTTTAATTTTTCTTTTAAGGAAACAACACTTGTTATCTTATGTAATTTTGCTTCTTGGGTATCTTGATTTAAGAATGTTTAATAAAATAAAAAAAGAATACAAAAATCCTCATTTAGAGAATCAATTTGTTTGTATCAGTGCTTCAAGTACGAGTCAGTTTTTGTTTGCAAAAACAGTAGCAACTCATGTAACCTAGTTTGGTTGAACAGAGGCAGTGGAGGGAGAATGAAAGCTTACAAACACAGCTCATGCGTGAACGCTGGCATCAGTTGGATATCAGATTGGGCTTATTAATTAAGAGTATTTTTAGATCTGATTCACAGAGTATGTTTGGATCCCCGGAGGCGCTGCCATCTCGTGTCTGCTCTGACTCAGTCATCCCGCGATATGAGTGCGAGTGGATGCAGGACACGACAGAAGCCCAGAGAAAAGCAGTCTGTTATTTATTCTGTGGCGGAGTCCCTCAGAATGAGCTTCCTGATGAAACCCGGTGATGTTAATAATGTATTCCTACAGTGTGAAACCGTCTCTGTATTCCCACCCACGCTGGCATTCATTCCGCATGGAGCGTTTCTGCGGAACACCGTGTCCAGAAGGATCCTGCCCTTCCTTATGGCCGTGGCTGGATTGTAAATTAAGAGAGAATGAGTCAAAGAAAAGTCTTGATGTTCTTTTGTAGTTCAGGAGACATTTGCTTCATTTAAGTATCAGCCTAGTCCTCATATGTTTCTCCTAAAATGCCTTCGCAGAAATGAAAACCATTATCAAGAGCTACGAAATGAATGATAGCAGCTTAGATTTATTCTTGGGAGAGTGAGACTTTATTTTATTTTTTTATTTCACTTTAGCATCTCCATTTGTTCTCCATTTAAGCTCATTGTTAAGCTGATGCATCATTTTTAGATCTTAGAGGAAATAATATTTTTTCTGCATATGTATTTTGGCAAGACCCACAAAGCAATCACTTTCACCTCAAAATCATACAAAAAAATATAATATTAACTTTTGCATGGAAAAAAAAAAAAACTCTCAACAATAAATGTAATTGACAATTAGTTTTTATTTATATTTCCCCAAAATTATAATTCATTCATTCAATCATTCATTAATTCATGCATGCATTCATGCATTTATTTAATTTTATTTATTTGAGCTTAAACTTTTGAGAATTGGGGGATGTATGTTTAAATCGATGTTATTTTAGAATCACTGAGAATATTTTATTAATATTTTGAATGAGTTTTTATTTTTCTATTTTCTATTTTTATGTTTTAGTTTTTTTTTTTTGGTCATTGTAGCTTGTGTATTTATATATCTATTAATTCCATTTTTTAAGTTTATTCATTTGTATTTCATTTTCATTTTCAGTTTTTTTTTTTTTTTGTACATCCAGTTAACTAAATTAACTAAATTTAAATGATAAATGTTGCCTTAGCGACTAGCTAATATATATGTATCTTTAATGATTATCTTCAAGAAACATTTTTTTATGGTTTTAATTTTAGTTTGTTTCAGGTTTAGTTAATTATAATAACCCTGATTTAAATGTGCTTAATTATGAAAATAATGTCAGGATGAAACATTTTCTTGTGCTTTTTTTTTTTTTTAATTTTGTTGCGAATTTTGACCTAGACCTGTTGCAGTTTTCATAAGATTCAGTAATGTTGTACAAACTTTTTTGTCTCTATTAATAAGAAATAAATTTCAGTCTTTAGTGTTGCGTCCTCATTTCAGTAACATTTGTATCTTTATCCACAAAGACCATCTACCTCCCTCCATGTCTTTTAGAGGAGAGGGTTTGGTGTTGTTGTAACCACATTACAGCATCTGTGTCCATGTTTCCGTTCCACCTCCACTCTTTCATGTTTAATAGAAACATTTAAGGAAAACCAGCTGTGACTTGCAAAGCTTAGTGTGTTTGCTTGAGCTCTCTTGCACCCAGCTGTGAGGAAGCGCTTTTCCCCTTCGTTGCGTCGCTTTTAATGTATTTCCTCCGCACCTCTGAGGGTAATGTTATTCCCACGTTGAAGTCAGCAGCTCAGTGGCGCGTCAAACAGCGCTTGGACTGTTGGAAAATTAAGAATGGTGCGAAAAGTCAGTGAATGCAGGAATAATCATGTTTTTGCCAAAACTGACTCACTTGTCAGTTCTGCTTTGTCAACAATCTTCACTGACCCTGCTGAGCATCTGTAGCACCAGACACCAGTGTCCTCAGGCCAAAAGACTTGTAGTGAAATGAAATGGGTTGCCAGATCTTCAAGTTCAGTGATACAAGCAGAATTGGAGAATCTATTGTACTTTTTTCCTTCTATGGACATTTCAAGCTCCAAAAATGTTCCATAAAAGGTCCAGTACGACTTTAGAACAGTTTAAATATAGAGCTGGATGACTTTTATAGTACTTTAATGATGTGTTGTCTTTTTTGAGGCTAAAAGTGTGTGTTCCTATTCATTATTATTGAACGGAAAAGAGCATATGGGATGTTCATATACTGTAGGATGTCTGAATGGTTGAATCTTCCCTGTTGAGCTCAAATGTAGATGCAAGTTCAATAATCAAGAGTGTGGCCCATCATGTATGGGGCGAGACCAAAAACCGTAGGACTTTGTCACTGGTAGCAAAATTAGATGGGATGACAGATCTTCATGTCCACTAATGCAGGCAGAATTAGAAAATCTTGAAGCTCTTAAAGGGATAGTTGATGTTTTTTTTGCTCATGTTGTACTTTCTACACATTTTCAAGCTCTAAAATTGACCAAACACATCATAAAAGTGTCCCATATGACTTGAAGACTTTCAGTATAGTGCTCAAGTCATGTGTACACCTTTTTTGTCTTTTTTGTAGCACAACAGTTTCAACTCATTATTAGTGTATGGAAAAAAAAAAACATCTAGGGCATTTTGGTAAATGTCTTCATATTTCTTTAAAATCTGAAAGGTTGAGTCTTCCCTAATGGGCTCAAATGATGATGCAAGCTCAATAATCATGATTGCAGCCCCTGGTGTTTGGGGAGAGACCAAAAGCCAGAGCACTTTGTCATTGAAAGTGAAATCAGATGGGTTGTCAAATCTTAATGTTCAGTGATTCGGGTAAAATTGGAAAATCTTGAAGCTCTTAAAGTGATAGTTGATGATTTTGTGCTCATGTTGTACTTTCTACACATTTTCAAGCTCTAAAATTGACCAAAAGCACCATAAAAGTGGCCCATATGACTTCAGAAGACTTAAGTATAGTGTTCAAGTAATGTGGAGTACTTTTATAATATTTTAATTGTGCATTTTGTCCTTTTTGGAGCCCAGAAGTGTTCATTCATTATTATTGTATGGAAAAGAGCATCTGGGACATTCTGATGTGTCTTCATATTTCTTTGAGTATTCCTAATAGACTCAAATGAAGATGCAAGCTCAATAATAAGGTTTGAAGACCCTCTCGTTTAGGATAAGACCAAAAAGCGTAGGACTGTGTCACTCGTTTCATGTGTTTCATCTCTATGTCATGCCTGGGGCGCAAGACATGAGCCGAGCAAAACCAGAGAAATGACGAGACCTTTATTGCCTGATTTTCTCGTCGTCTCATGTCGTGATGTGTGAGTCAGACCATTATCTCCGTCAGCTTTGCTCTTTCGCCGTTTAGAAACTTTCCTCTCTCGTTGCTGGTAGCAGCAATTTTTTTGAAAGGACTACAACGCTCCCCTCTTTACGGGTTAGAGATACACACGTATGTCCAAACGGTTGTTTACTGTTCTCTTCTCTGTTGATTTACTCATGCGTCAGCCGTCATTGAAGCAGCGACTGAGGTGATGTATCGTTCAGATTGATGGCACCTGCAGGGTAAGTGTGATGTATGAGCGTGCTGGGTAGGGAATCGGTGAATTTCTTCCAAATACATGACGGAATGTTACGATGAGCTCATTACATGATGACAACTTGGCCATTTATGGGTCAGGAAAGTGAGATGTTGCTTTTTTGGGGGGTTGTTTGACCTTTTTAGTGGGTCTTTTTGGTGTCTTAATGAGCTGTCTCTTAAAAAACCTTTACATAGTCAAACGTATCTGGTCCAAAACCTAGCAAACTGCCTATTAAGGCATCATAGGCATCACACAGGCCTATTGTCCAGAAGGCTGTTCCAAAAAAAATAGGTACCTCCTGAGATAACTAATTTTGATATTGATGGATAGATACATGTAGATTGGACAGACAGATTTGGATTAGTTGGATGGATGATGACGATGGATGGATGGATAGTTGGATGGATAGACAGAGACATAGATAGATAGATAGATAGATAGATAGATAGATAGATAGATGGATGGATGGATGGATGGATGGATAGATAGATGATCGATCGATTACACTAGGTTTTGGGACATTGACTTGTTATTGACACATTACCACTCTAAAACTGCCTGGTTTCAGATCAGCGAGTGATCCATCATGAGACTGGCTTCTGTTGGACTCGAGTGTCACTGAAGGAGTTTCAGTGGTCAAAATGGTGGAAGCTGTAGCCATCAAACATTTAGCTACATCTCACATAGTCTGTCATCAATTAAACATGTCGTTCAATAGTCCATTGGTTCATAGTCAGATTAGAGTCACTTTTAACACGTTCCCTTTGATTAACTTTCCAGTGTGTGTTCCATCTTCTAGTCATTTCAAGAAGTCCAGTAATTGTCTGGTTAAATATGTGGTCCACTGCTCTGATTGGCTCCCGTACTCTCAGCTCTTCCGCTCGGGATGTTGGAGCTTTGCAGTCATACTGGTGTCGTAATGAGCTCATCGTGGAGGGCGCAGGAAAGGACTGGTGATTAGAATTAATCATCCCGCTGAGAGGCTTTTGAGAAGAACCCTGGAGCCGTAATTGGGGTGGGGGCACCGTCTTCCATCTCGCCGCTACATACTGCACTGGCCTCATTAATAACTGGGCCGGTGGTGTTGTCAATTAAAGAAAACATCTCTGTAACCTTTGCCACCTTGCAAATCAACAAGGCCTTGTGTCTCTCCAAAGAATGCTAAAAACTCACAGTGATCTTTAAATGAATTTGTCTGTCCTCTTGGAAATATGCATGATTGGGACTACAAAAATCAGCTTTCAAGGTTAACAAGAAAACAAACCAGTTAATAACAAACCACTTGGATCCGTCCTTCTATACAGTTCATTTTGTGCCTGTCTTGCATGTGTTCTTTGGGGCTGTTAAAGGGCACCTATTATGCTAAATTCACTTTTACATGTTGTTTGAACAGAAATATGTGTTGGCAGTGTGTGTACACAACCACCCTATAATGATATCCACCAGCTCCTTTTTCCCCAGAAATCATAAGCAGTGTCTCAGAGCAAGCTGTTCGCAGAATCTGTCAAATTTGACGTCACTTTGCACAGGGCCCGCCCACGACTGTTGACAGACACTGCCATATTAGCAGAGACCCCACCCTTGTGTGTTTTTAACATAAACGTGTGTGTATTAGACAGTTTAACCGCAATAAGACATGAAAGAGAGCTTAGTTTAGTAGGCAGTCACATGCCGTGTGACAGCTGTTTTCTGTGCACGTGCTGCAGAAGTGTGCGCTCAGAAAACCATATATCAGAAGTTTACACTCTTATGGCTTTAAAAGCATGATTTCAGCGCAATAGATGTGATAATCAAGACCAAACAGATTTTTTTTTGGTATCTGAGGTACGAGATGTAAAGGCACATCCCTATTTTTGAAAAGGGGGCGGGGAGCAGCGGCTCAGTTGCATTTAAAGAGACATGCACGAAAACAGCACGATTTTGCCTCACCTCAAAATAGGAATATTCAAAATTATATAATAAATGATGTGTTGGTTATTCTGAACTGAAACATTAAAGACACATTTAGGGGACACCTGACACTTATATTAAAGCCAACAATACATTGTATGGGTCAAAATGATAAATCTTTCTTTTACGCCAAAAATTATTAGGATATTAAGTAAAGATCATGTTCCATGAAGATATTTTGTAAACTTCATACAGTAAATATATCAAAACTTAATTTTTGTTTAGTAATATGCATTGCTAAGGACTTAATCTGGACAACTTTAAAGGTGATTTTCAAAGGGTTAAAGGTGATTTTTCCAGGGTCACACACACCCCCACAAAATTTAATTTAATTTTCAGTTCCATTGTCCTTTAAGTAGAGTCTGAGCTTGACTAGCAGATTTATGAAAAGCCTTTTTTACAGGAAAAAAAATTACAGCACCAACATATTCATTCAGAGTTCAAGAGGTTCTGCATAACAGGAATGACCCATTAAACATTTGGAAGAAAATCTGGTACACAGGTCACTGGGGCAACTAACAGCATCATTCTGTATCCCATTACAGAGCAGCATGTCAGATACGGTCATATACTGCAGAAATATGAGAGAGGAGTAAATAAAAGAGCACGTATAACTCACTGACCAGAGCCACTGTTATAGTCTGCAATCAAATTGATGGAGGTGATTACAGCCACATTAAATGATATTCATTTAGCACATTAGTGTCAAACAGAGATGGAGAACTGAGAGGGCGTCTGTTTAAGGTGGGAATAGTTTGCTACTTAGTAACAGACTATAATAAGTAGCTAGAATAGGAATTGAATTAAACAGGGTTGATTATATGTGCAGACACTAAAGAAATAGAAAAATGGACACTGCTAAATGAATGCAGTCAATAGAGTGTTTTTAGTGGTTGCTATGGTGTTGTTGCAGTGTGCTGTTCCTAGGGTGTTTGGGTGGTTGCTAGGGTGTTCTGGGTGGTTGCTAGGAGGTTGCAAGTGTGTCCTTGAACGGTTGGGGGTTGTTAGTATGTTCTGGGAGGTTGCTAGAAGGTTGCTAGGCAGTTAATAGGGAGTTTTTGGTGGTTGCTAGGGTGTTCTGGGTGTTTAGAGGTTACTAGATTGTTGTGGGTGGTTGCTAGGGTGTTACTATGAGGTTGCTAGAGAGTTCTGGCAGTTGCTAGAATATTGCTAGGCAGTTAATAGGGTGTTTTTGGTGGTTGCTAAGGTGTTGCTGCAGTGTGCTGTTCCTAGGGTGTGTGGGTGGTTGCTAGGGTGTTCTGGATGGTTGCTAGGAGGTTTCTGGGGTGTTCTGGGATGGCGTTGCTATGTGGTTGCTTTGTTATTTTGGCTGGTTGCTAAAAGATTGCTTGCCAGTTCATAGGGTGTTCTTGGTGGTTGCTAGGGTGTTCTGAGTGGTTGGAGGTTGCTAGAGTGTTCTAGGTGGTTGCTAAGCAGTTAATCGGGTGTTCTTGTGGTTGCTATTGTGTTCTGGGAGGGCATTGCTATGTGGTTGCTATGTCATTTTGGCTGGTTGCTAGAAGGTTGCTTGCCAGTTCATAGGGTGTTCTCTATGATTGCTAGGGTGTTGCTATGAGGTAGAAAGTGTGTTTTGGCTGGTTGCTAGGCAGTTAATTGGGTGTTCTTATGGTTGCTGGGGTTTTCTGGGAGGGTATTGCTATGTTGTTGCTAAGTTATTTTGGCTGGTTTCTAGATGCCAGTTCATAGGGTGTTCTTGGTGGTTGTTAGTGTGTTCTGGGGTGAGTCACTGAAGGTAAGATAAATAAGGCATCTATCTCCAATTGGGGTGAGATAATTAAACTTAACTCACTATATATTCCTGTAAACAAGTCTTAACATCAGGTACAAGTACATTTAAGGATATTTTACTGGTAATATGACAAAAATAATGATTAAGTGATAAATAATGATTAATGATTTTTATTTATTTTTTTTGTGCATTAAAGCTCAAGATATCAACTTTGACTCTGCTGATATAAGTTTTCCCAGCAGACACCCTTAGCGATGTCACTCACTGGCAATCTTATCCAAGACAGAGCATCCCATCCGTCTCCCCGGTGTGTGTTTTTCAGATGGACAGTCTCAAATAAACAAGCACATGAAGTCACATTCTGACCTGCTGACATTTCAGATTTATAGATTGTGTGTGTGTATGAAATCCATTCATGATGTCATCAATTCCAAATGTCACTGATTAAAATTTAATTTCCGATCTTGCTTAAAAGCTGGCAGAGCTGGATGTGTGCGACAGACAGGGTTGAGCTCTGCATGCATCTGTAGTCTGCAGAGAGCTGGTAGTAGTGATTGTGGTTTTGGCAGGCTCAGGTTCGCTCTGCTTTTTCAGGGCCAGTCCACATTTCTGATGCCAAAGCCACTGGATCATATGTGCTCGCTCTCAGCTTGCTAAAGAGGAAGAGGTTACACTGAGTTTTGGGCGAATATCATGAAGAAATTAGGTTTTCATGCCAAAATTATGATTTTCCATACAAAAAGGAACCCTTTTATTTAATATTTGGGGAAAAAAAGAAAGTTTTTATGGACAGTACCAACCCATGTGCTTACTTTGAGTACCGTATGCATATTTGTCCTATGCACTCTTTAATTTCAATGCATCTTTTATAGTAGGCCGGAATTACCCGAACAGGGCTTTGCGAATACTAGGGGTGTGTGATATTTTTATAGAAATGATCATAACGATTTAGATTAGACATAAATGCATCATTCATATGTATTAGTTAAGAAAAATAAATACTGACACTATAAATGTAAAAATTGTCATGAAAATGGTTATTTTGCTAAACAAATCTTAATGGTTCTAACAATAGGGTTTATTTTTTTTATGTGTTGCTAGGGAGGTTGCTAGGCAGCGAATAGGGTGTTCTTGGTGGTTGCTGGGGTGTTCTGTGTGGTTGCTAGGTTGTTGCTATGCTATTTGAGGTGGTTGCTAGGATGTTGCTATTCAGCTGCTATTCTTGGTGGTTACTAGGGCGTTACTAAGCAGTAAATTGGGTGTACTTTTTGGTTACTAGTGTGTTTGCTATGTATTTGCAAGGGTGTTCTGGGTGCTTGCTAAGAGGGTAGCTAGGGTATTCTAAATAGTTGATAGGGTGTTCGTATGCATTTCTTGTGTTATTTCTTGATACTTTTTTTGAAAACAGTTAATAAATATAATGTTAGAATGTATTAAATGTACCATGTCATTTATTTATTAATTTTTAAATTAGTTTTTTTTTGTTCATTATATTTTTAATTATTTTAATAATGGTTGCTATGCTGTTGCTAAGGTGTTGCTAGGATGCTCTGAGTGGTTGCTATGCAATTCTTAGTTCTTTTTTTGTCTTATTTCTTAATTGTTTTCTTGTAATGAGTGTAGAAAACAGGGAATTGTCTAGTTTGAGTTTCTAAAGGGCTGACTGAGATTCAGAAAATGAGAAAGAGAGGCCGCGAGAGTTTGAGAGGAAGTGATTTAAGCGCACACTTGAAAGGAAGCTTGTCTTTAATTTGCACTGCAGTACACATACGTATTCTTGATCCATTGGAGCTGAAGTGCATTGCTGAAGGACTCCTGACGTGTGATCAAGAGGGCGAGCGGCACGAGAGGACGTGTCATATTCAGACAGCCTGTTTGTCCGTCAGGTTAAAAGAAAGAATTTATTCAAACGAGGTCTCATTGGTGCCGTCGTACATATTCATGAGAAGAGCAGCATTTGCATTCTGCCAATATGAGAGGATGTGAGAAATCCCTTTCCTTCAGCTTCTTGTGGAGAAAGATAAAGCAGCTTATGGGAAAGTGCAAGAACAGGATGTTGTATTTTCCTTTCGGCCAGGTTTTGTCGAATGAGAGATTAAACCCTTTATGAAAATTGGTTATTGGTTTCCAAAGGTAAGCTGTATTCCCGGTATGTTTGTTGAAGTGTTGTTGAGCTTTGCGAATCACATCCAGATAGAGTTCAATGAGGTAAAAGTCCAGAATCGGTCTGAAATAGGTGGCTGTTTTGATTTGGAAACAAGATATGATGACGGTAAAATGATGTTGGTATTCGGCTTCATCCGAAAATGAAATTCTGTGTTTATTACCCTCATTTCAAGCCATCGTGACTGTCTTTCATGAGGGGAAAACAAAGGAGATAAAAAGCAGCTTCTCTGTACAGTGAGTGGGGATAGACACTGTCAAGCTGTGAAAAACACAAAAAAGCACAATGAAAGCGTAATAAAAATAGTAAGTTGGTTGATCTTAGTTTGAATATTGGCAATAGAAAAATAGATATGTAAGCTATGGTCATCCTGTTCACTTTCATGGTATGGAAAAGACAAAAAGTCATAAATAAAATCATGTAATTTAATTTACTAAACATATGCCTTTTATACAATTTATATATTTATATTATCTAATTAACATTTATTATTATTTTTGTTTATAGTTTAGTGCATATAGTTTTTTGCTTTTTTATGTAACGTAACTCTATATATGTAATTATTATTATAAAATATATAATATAATATAATATCTCTATTAATAATATAATATAGTTTGTTAACGCTTTAGTGTATATTTATATTTTATATAGTTTGTGTTTTAGTTATGTCATTAAATATTATAATATTATTTTTTGTTTGGTTGGTTGTTTTTGGTACATTTTTTTGTGCATATTTAATGTTTTAGTTGTTTAATTTAATTTAAAATAATTATGTAATATAGTTTATTATAATTTATATATACAATTAATAAATGTATAATTTATTATAATTAAAATATGTAATTTAATAATATTATTGAATTTATTTTGTTCATGTTTTACTTTTAGTGTATATTTGTAGCTTAATTTTAGTCTAGATTTTGTTTTTATTTTAGTTAATATTATTGTTAGTTGAATGAATGGTTTTCATTAAAGATGATAATCGTTCAGTATTTTATGCTTTCATTTTTCAGAGAACTATATCTTTAAGTTTTCAAAGTGAGGCATATTTATGCCAGTCATTTGAAATGGTCATCGATTCATGACTGCTGCTTTAAAGATTGTGATGAGTGTTTGACCTCGGCGTGTTTTGCTCGGCTCTCGATGCGAGAGGTTAGTCAAGTTCTCGCTCAGAAAGTCCTCCTGAAGGACACGGCCGTCCATTTGAAGAACCTTTCTGTTCTCAGAATCAGGCATTCTGCGGTGTCTCTCTCCCAGGACCTCAGAGGTCATTTTCATCGCCGACTCTGAGAAATTTATGAAAGGATTTCTTATTATTCTGCACATTTTCATCTTGGCTTTCCCAAATGTAGCGGCACATCTGAATGAATAGCTGCTTTCCAGGAAACTGAATTAGTGTAATCATCAGGGCCGTAAGAGTCCGGGCATCCCAGCATGCCGCTGAACACTGGCACTGATGTAAATGAAGACTGTGCTTCTACAGGGGCCGTCGTGAGATAACTAACCTACTTCTTCAAAGCCTGACTTGTACATATGCGGTTTTGCGCCATCTTATCGCCAAAGTAAGACTTTTAAGTGATCGCTTTATGAAGTAAACATTATTCTTATGGCCTCAGGACATCTATTTTTCAGTGTTACATCTGTTTGCCTGAAGCAGAATGGCTACAGAGGAAACAGTTAATTCATCCCGGAGAGCTAATCAGAGGAATGACATTACTCTTGAAAAGACCAGCATATTTTGTGTTTTAGGTGCTGATTTACTGGAAAAATCACCAGAGTCAGCTGCTTTAGCAACAAGGTTTGCGGTTGAATTGCGTGATTGGTCAACTAGCTAGACCAGCACAACACTAAACTATCAAACCAGCCTGGACAAGCATGAAAATCTGGGTAAAATTGGTCTGTTCTGCAGGGGTTGTAATGGGAAGTTCAGTAGCTGACATGATTTTCTGAGAATAACACAACAAAATGAAGAGCAAAAATGCACACTATGTCTAATTAATCCTATATCTGTCATTTAACATGACATCTTAATCAGTATTTCCAGTCATTTTCCAGTAAAAATATACTGAATTTACTGAAATGCAAGCTTGCTTAAGACATTTAATAACATAAATTGTACAGTATAATGTCTATAATTAAATTCAAAATGTATTGAGAGAATGAATCTTTCTATTTTGGGAATTTTATATTTACGAGTTTAGTGGTTGTGATTTAAATTTTTGGAAATAAAATGGGGGAATTTTTTACTCTTCTGTCAAAGCAACAGTATTTTTCCAGTAAAAATGTAAATTTAGATTTTTAGATGATTTAGATTTAATTCAAAATATATTAAGAGAGTACCCCTACTCTGAGACGTGCGCATGAACCTAGTCGCACTTGAGTAGAGCTCCATACGTTTGGTCCCTTTTTGCTGATTTTTTTTGCTGATATTTTGATTAATGGTAGACTCAACTGGTTTTATTTGTCTCATGCAGTAATTTTAAATTCGATACCTATGACTGACCTTAATATTCTGAGTTGTAATATTAATGGCCTAAATGGCCCTCACAAACGTACAGGTTTTCTGGATTTTTTTGTGAAGAAGAAAGATTGATATAGTGTTAGTTCAAGAATCCCATTTGAAAGAGGAGGATATACACAGGTGTAATAATAGGTTTTATGAAGTGGTATCTCACTCATCTTCGGATACTAATCCAAGGGTGTCCTAATATTGGTGTGGCAGACTTTAAATATTACTATTTTAGATAAAGGTTGTGATACAGACGGTAGAATAACACAAATAAAAACAATAGTGGAGAATAGGAATATTGTATTTCTTTCAGTTTATGCCCCTTTGTACTCCTGACCCTACTTTTTCTCTGTTTTGTCAACCTATCTCTTGAAATTTTCGGATTTTGAAATTGTATTGGGTGCAGATATGAATTCTGTAATATCACATATCCTAGATAGATCTGGACCAAAGGAATCACACTCTCAAGCTTTTTTTTTTATTTTTATAAATTTTTTGTTCTGAATATGAATCTGTCATCTTCTCCTAAGTGTAATCTCTGTTTGCAAGGATCTTTAGGCATGTTTTCGCATTGTTTTTTTGGGAGTGCCCCTCTCTCTCACCTTTTTGGACTCAGCTCTCACAGGACCTGTTATATTTGTTGAGTACTGAGAGATGTTGCCCATTTTTTCATGAATGATTTTTGGGACTTCACCTTGACCGTCTAACAAAGATGTTTACTGTTATCTGGTCTCACAGCAGCAAAAAAAAAATTGCTAGTGAACTGTTGGAATCCTCCTCACACAACGGACAGATGAACCTGGACGGTGTATTTGTTGGACATCATCTCGATGGAACTCTCAACTTCTCGTATACATGGATCTAATGTGAAAACTGTAAATTTATGGGATTCAGCTTTTAATGTTGTGTCATCTTTTCTAAAATCCTTGTAAAAATTACTTTATTGTGGGTGGGGGTTGGTTCTAAATTTGCACAGTTGCTTTTTGTTTTTTACTACTGTTTCCAGAAGAAAATGTAATAAAAATTTGTTAACCAAAAAAAATAAAAAAAAATAAAAAAAAATAAAATAAAATATATATATATATATATATATATATATATATATATATATAAAAAATTTATATATATATATATATATATATATATATATATATATATATATATATATATATATATATATATATATATATAAGAGAGTATATTGAATTATTATTCATTTTTGTTTTGTTCTATTTATTTATTGTATTTATTTATTTTTGAAATTAGAACCTCATATTTACAGGTTTAGAAGCTGTGGCGTTATTTTGTGTGAATAAAATAAAGTTTTTTTTTTTTTTTTAATTAAGGTATTTCAATATTATTGTTTTGTTTCCCAGCAAAAAATATATATTTACTGAACAGTGAAACTACATAGAACATTAATTAATTAATTAATTTATTTATTTATACATTATTTATTTTTGATTTCCAGTATAAAAAAGGTTTCATTGAAATGCATTCATTATTAAGGCATTTATTGATGTAAATTTTACTGTATAATGTCTTTTATAAATGAAGTTATTTATTTATTTATTTATGAAGGAATGAATAAATGTGTTTACCTCTATCGCTTAGTCTGTCTCTTTCAGATAAACTCTGACCTTTCAAACGGAAACAGAAATGAAGACCTCACCATTTTTTGCAGGAATGATACAGCTCAGGACAGCGGCATCATTTGCTGTTCATTTATGGAGGTGACTTACGGGGCTCTTGATCGTCGTGTTAGGGGTCACTCTGTGTTACTTGCAGCCCAGAGACTTTACAAGCCAGAGGAGCACAGATTACTCTGAGGACTCGGCTTTACAAGGGGATTGAAATGATTTTTCAGCACTTTCACCCACTGAAAACCGGCTTTCTGTGCATGCAATTACAATGTGGCGTATAAACAGCAAGGTCCACTAATAAAAGCCGCAGCTGTCTGGCCTTCACGAAACATCACAACTGCTTTCGTTCAGCTCGGGAATGCCTAATGAAGTGGGCTATTTTATTATCATGTCCAGGGAATAATCATGCTGTTTTATAGGGAAGCATGAGAAGATGGATTGTGTGAGTGTTTATTTCTCTGCTGCTTTTTCTTTGTGAATTTGAGTGTCTTGATTTTCACGTCTTTTTCGCCCCACTGCGAGGGCTTTGCTTCACACCTGTCTGTGCAAGAGAGATAAATTGTGCATTGATTGCTTGTTGCTGGAGCGTATATGCCGCCTCTCTGTGTCAAACACAATGTTATCTTCATATCTCTTAGCTAGGGCCAAATGTGGCTCTGAACATTGTGGACACCCCCATAAAAGCTCTCTTTGCATGCGATTTTCCTAAGCTATAAAGGTGAAGTAGATGAGATAGATAAAATGTAACTATGATGCCGACATCAAACCGGTATCATGACAGGTCAGATCAACAACATCAGAATATGGTTAAATGTTCAGGTTTAGTAAAGTTTTCTGAAAAGAAGCACATCTTTATGATTGTGGACAATTCTATCAATGCATACACAGCAAAATATCATTTTCGTGATCTGTATTCTTGTCCTGGTTTTTGATAAAAATAAAAATTTACTGAAAAGCAAAATTGCATAATATATTAAGACATTTAATTACACATATTTTTGTAACGTCTTTATATAATTATACTTAGTTCAAGACAGTAAAAGAAAATGTTTTAAATAAAACATGATTTTTCTTACCATATTGGCGCTCATTTATTTATTAATGTATTTTATTTATTCATATTTATTTTATTAATTCATGTTATTAATACATATTTATATATATATGTGTGTGTATTCCTTTCTTCATTCATTTGTGGATGTATGCGTATTCACATTTATGCACTTATGTATGCATTTATTCATTTATTTATTCATGCATTTATTTACACATTTTATGCATTTATTTATGCATGAATCTGGCAAAATTAGTCAGTCTAATTAGGTTAGACTAATACGAATTGGTAACTTAGTTCTGTTCATTATTCATTAAGACTGGTCTGTTTTGTTTGCAGCCAGCAAAAACAAAACAAAGATGTTTAGTCTATTGTGTTTTTATCTTACCCCATTAAATTCAGACAGTTCGGGTAAAATATAATTTCATCAATTCAGTGATGGTGTAGCAAAACGTCCCGGCAACACCTGGCATTGTGATGACCAGTTTTGCATGAACAAATACCACTCTTATCTACTTCAGAGTCTTCTAAGTATCTTATATTATTTGCATAAACTTTAATGTGAATGAAAATACTGTAAAATATCATTTAAAATATAGTTTCTTGTGATGCGTGAGCAGTAATTGAGGTTGAGCAGTAATGCTAGCAGGGCAGGTGTTGCACAGCTATTGTTAGTAAAAAAAAAGTGTTTTTGTTTGATTCAAGGTTCTTTTCTTTCTTTTAGTGAGTATGGCAGCGCTGTTAAAGCCCATAAAGTAATTAAACTCTGCTTAGTCATGACACCCTGTGGGTGTGAATTAAAGCTGTTTGTGTTTGGTACCTTTAATACAGCGGTAATGTTTTCCTGGAAGGTAACTCTAAAACTCTGATTTAGTTAACATATTTTTGATAAGTTACAAAAGCTCTGGGACATTATTTTGCATTTTGTGTTTTTGTCTAATCGCCTTGGGGTCAGAACTGTGGTGTATTGTGCATTTGATTAAATCCCATGTTTTCATACCTTTTCTTTTCATAAAGCATTCTTTCAACTGATTTTTTTGTTTTAAATATTGGTCTAAATTAGCATAAAACAGCCCAATAACATCTTCAGCAAATTTTTTAAGATGTTTTAGTCAGAAAGGCGCTTGTGTTTCTTTCTGCACCCAACTGAGAAGACTTAATAGAGCCGGTCTGCAAAGCCTCATCGTCTGCAGCTAGTCCAGGTGTGTCATGGTGAGCGTCCCGATTTGATCCATCATCGCTTTGTTTAGAAACTCGCAGCTGCAGCGGGTGGTGGAAAAAACAGCCAGGTTCATCCACAAACTGTCAGGCTAGTCGACAACTCCATCTGACAGCCTGCCCATGCTGTCCAATCGAACTCTTCTGGAGAACTTTCCTTCTGTCTAGTAATGTTGCTTAAAGGAACAGTTCACCCAAAAATGAACATTTGCTGAAAATGTACTCACCCTCAGGCCATTTAAGATGTAGATGAGTTTGTTTCTTCATCTGATTTGGAGAAATGTATCATTCCATCACTTGCTCACCGATGGATGCTCTGCAGTGAATGGGTGCCGTCAGAATGAGAGTCCAAACAGCTGATAAAAACATCACAATGATCCACACCAATCCAGTCCATCAGTTAACATCTTCAGCTGAAGTGAAATGCTGCGTATTTGTAAGAAACATTTATAATTAAGACAGTTTTAGTTTAAAACCATTGTGTCCGGCTAAAATAATCTATAATAATGCAAGTGATAATCTCCTGTTGTCCTCTCGCATCAAAGTCCACACACTTTTTTTTTTTTTTTTTTTGTACTGTTTTCACTTGTGAAGAGTGCTTGATCTGTGCATACAGTATTTCTCCCCTGATACAGACAAGACGACTTTTTCACTGGAGAAAGCAATATTACAGGACTTTAGCCAGACACAACGGTTAGAAGTTAGAAACTCAAGTCTTAATGATGGATTTGTTTCTCACAAACAAGCAGCATTTCACTTTTCTCTTCACAAGATGTTAATTGATGAAATGGAGTGGTGTGGATTACTTGTAGATTATTGTGGTGTTTTTAGCAGCTGTTTGGGCTCTAATTCTGACGGCAC
The DNA here is from genome assembly GCA_036784905.1 of Acrossocheilus fasciatus. NCBI lineage: Eukaryota > Metazoa > Chordata > Actinopteri > Cypriniformes > Cyprinidae > Acrossocheilus > Acrossocheilus fasciatus. Next base: position 3,522,616 of record CM071941.1, read on the forward strand.
CCATTCACTGCACAGGATCCATTGGTGAGCAATAATGCTAAATTTCACCAAATCTGTTCATATGGAATTGTAAATTTCTCCAAATCTGATGAAGAAACAAAATCATCTTGGGTCGCCTGAGGGTGAGTAAATTTTCATTTTTGGGTGAACTATTCCTTTAAATATTTGACCACAACACAAACATCACTTTAGGTGTGACTTCAGCTCCATTGAAAGTCTGTTTTGCAAAGGAGACCATGTCGGATGTCATCAATTGCTGTAGCTGGCGATATTGCCCTTGTAATAATGCAATTAAAGGAAGGGTGATTCGTATAAAGGCGGACATTTCATCCTTCAAATGCCAAACTTGTAATGCAGTTTTAATGGAAAGTTACGCGTAAGAAACATCAGACGCCGCCCCGGCTTGCTCATTGTTTCTATAATTTAGAGAATCATTTGAATTATTGATTTGCGTTCAGAACATGTAGTTTGCATAATGTGGACGTGTGTCTGTATTTCACGAGCGTGTGTTGCCAGCAGCAATGCTTCACGCTCAGTATAGGCAGTTAGGCCGGCAGCTGCAGAACAGCATGTTCACTTTAGAGAACGGCAAACGCGCGCTTAGGCAGAACAAACACTTGGCATGTTGACAACATAGAAATTGCATCGTGTCACTCTGCGTACATGGTTCTTGACATTTATCCTCTATTACAACCCAGGTGCTAACCTAGGTGTGAAAAGAATGTACAAGAGCAGGTGGAAATATACAAAGTGACAAAAAAACAAAAAAAAAACAATCCAGTCTCCTTCCAAGTTCTGTCATTCAAAGGAACTGGCTGTTTGAATTCTGACTTGTTTTCCAGTAAAATATCTCAGAATTCTTAAATCAAAAGACATTTACTTGAGAAGCAAAATTAATTAAAATATGAAATATTGTTTTCTTAAAAAATGATGAAAATTAAGTGAGTTTAAGCTTAAAACAAGAAAAAAATCTGCTAGTGGAGTAAAAAATTAAACAAAAATAAAAATCAAGTTTATGTTTCTCACTCAATTGGCAGATATTTTACAGTATGCTGTTTGAAGCATAAACGCACTTAATTTTCATCATTTTAAGAAAAACGACTTTATTTCATATGTAAGTTCAGAAAATTTTTTCAAAACAACAGCATTTATTTGAAACAGAATTTTTTGTAACATGTTATTACTGTCATTTTCATCAATTTTTGCTAACACAATTGTCTTTAACTTTAATCTGTGTAGTCTTTAACTTACTGTGCTACAATAGGCAGATAAATATGAATAAATACTTTAATATGAATGGAAATCGTTACTTAAAAGCATCAAAGTTCTTCGTTTACCTTAACTTACAATAATTATAATTTTGCAAACTTTTATTTTTTGTAAGACTGAGTATAACTCACTATATGGGTGCCAGTTTTCACCAAAGAATATAAAAAAAAAAGGTATTTGCAAAATTAAATTTTTTATTAAAATTTTTATTTTTTAGCAGTTCTGGGGTTTTTTCCTGAGAATTGCAAGGTATAAACTCCAAACTGTGAGAAAAAAATCAGAATTGTGAGATAAAAAGTCAAAATTACCTTTTTAATTTTTTTTATTACATGGCAGAAAAAAGAATTGTGAATTTTAAGAACAAAACATGAGAAATGCAAATTGTAAACAGAATTGCAAAAAACTCAAAATCCCGATTAAAAAAAAGTAGAATTGTTGAGAGAAACTCAATCGAGTTTAACAGTTCTGACATTTTTCTCAGAATTGTGAGATAAAGTTGCAATTACCTTTTATTATTGTTTTATTCTGTGGAGGAAATGGCTATTGCTATAATGCTTTCTCATATTGAGTTTTCATTCTCAAAATGGCACTTTTTATCGCCAACCATGAACTTTTTCCATTTCACATCACATTGCCGAACTACATTGAATCTCACAGTCTCCAGATGCCAGGACTCTCAGGCGTTCACTATCGTACCACAGTAGTTTTGAAGTGCGGGTATACCTGATGTGACAGTATTGTGGCTGTTAAAGCTACACTACTGTCACATCACGATCACAGTTTGCCTGAAGCGTCTGACCTATAAGTGAATTAGTGCATACGGTCTCTGCTCAGAGCTCTTTTCCAGTAGCCATGAGACCATCGACACCGCTGTGCAGAGCTGTCATTTGGGCTGCCTGGGTTTTTTTTTTTTCATTCTCTCAGTAGAGCAAAAGCAATCAGAATGGTGCATCGATCTCCCTTGTTCAAGTTTGCTTGAGGGATTTTACAGAATCTACACTTGGGTGCTTCTCAGACAGCTGAAAGCTGTCATATTTCGCTCTGGATATCAGCAGGAGGAAGGGAATAATTCACACGCCAGCACTCAACGGGGACGGAAGGAAGTCAGAGCGTCTGCCGCTATCTACCGTTCACTGTTTGACCTTATTAAACAAAAGCAAATGCCAGCGCAGCTATCGTGGGTCGCTTTTTCTTGTTCTCGGTCACACTATGTTGTCTTCACAAATAACCATAGCTAAACTAAGAATGGCATTTGTTCAAATACGTCCTGGCAAACAGGGATCAGTGCTTCGGGATTCAAGTAAACACGGCGTGTGTCCTGTAGAGATTAATGTCTGCTGGTTTTCAGCGTAGCGATGTTGGGTTCAAGGTTCACACAAGTAGATTAACGGAAGCTTGAGGACTTTATAATGTTACCAAGATCTGGTGGAAGAGACGTTCACTTGGTAAAGCAAGGTTAGCATAATGCATTAAAGGGATTGTTTACACAAACATGGAGAAATTAATCATTTAAACAAAAATCATTTCCTTAGCTTTATGTTGTTCCAGATTTGTATTCAGTATTCTTCTGCTGAACACAAAAGCTGTTTATCTGAAGACTGTTTGAGCACTCCAATGAAAGTGGACTGTTATTTGTTCTGCCAAGCGATGATAAATGACAAAAAGCACTATAAAAGTAATTCAGAAAGTGTTTCGAGTGACTTCAAACTTCTTTGAAGGTTCTTTTATGATGTTTTTTTTTTGAAGGGAGATTGGCAGTTAAAGTCAAAAGTGACACACTGATTGTCAAATCTCTTTGTGTTTATATAATTTATATATTGTTAATATATTTTCCCCCTTTCCTTTGTATACACTACAATTCAAATATTATGGGTTTTAAATTTTCAGTAACTTTTCATCAAAATCATCTTAACTTGACCAGAAGTTATATTTATAATGTTAGAAAAGATTAATAAACATATAAACCTGGGGGGAAACAACAACAACAACAACAAAACAGTAGCACAACTGTTTTCAGTATTGATAAAAAAATTTTTAGTTTGAGCAGCAAATCAGCATATTGGAATGATTTCTGAAAGATCATATAACACTGAAGACTGGAGTAATGATGCTGAAAATTCAGCGTTTTATCACAGGAATAAATTACATTTTAAAATATATTCAAACAGAAAATAGTTATTTTAAGTCATAATGATACCCCCCCCCCCCCTCCCCCCCCCTCCATTGTAATGAACACAGCAGCTTGGATCCTGCATTGTTTTGTTCTCAACAGAAGAAAGAAAATCATATGGATTTGTGACAATATAAGGTTCAATAGATGAATTTTATTTTTTGAGTGAAAGCAAAAAGATCTTGTGGTGTTTGTGTTGCAGGGTTCATCTTGTGAGAAACAGAGGTTAACCTAAAGAAGTAGTGAAGCATGTCTTCTGTTCTGTCTCAGCTTCATATATGCTGCTGTGAATCACATTGATGTTTTTTACATGAGGGTCGTGGAGGTGGATGGGAAAGACGAGCTGGAATAAAATGTGTGGCGTGTATGCTACACATCATCAATGAGAGAGATGGGTAGTGAGAAGGAATACTGCAAAAATTCAAGAGCGCTTCAGTCGCAGGAGATCGTGTTTGAGTGGACAGCAATGCTAGTGGAGAAGAAAAGAAGCCGAGTGTCCATGAAAACAAAGCAGTGGGAAATCTCAGAGCTTTCTTTGTAATAGTATTTTATTACACATGCCATGGAAACAGTGCATCCGATGCATCCAAAAGGTGCATATAAAGCCTGGCTGTAACAGGAGTTTCATGACGTCTCAGATGGTAGTTTGAAGCCGAATGAAATGCAAGCTTGAAGATGTGCAGCATATGTGGTCTGGTTTCCAGGATCGTGACCTCTGAGCCCAACTCTGCTTAGCCGTAGGGATTCGATGTCACATCAATTACGAAACCCCATCTTGGGAAATGCCACATGGAAGTGTCACTTCTGGGACAATCAGCCTTATTTCCCTGCGTAGCCATTGACTGTTCATGCTGTTATCATGCTACTCACTCTTCTGCAGTATACATAGCATGCATTCTGTGAATAATATCCTCATTTTCTGTATGCATACTTGGTTGACCTGCTGAAATGAGCTTGACTTGACTTTCCCTTTCCAGTGTGATGATAAGCAATTGTCTCTTTCAAAAGCAGTTTTTCATAGTGATGCCATAGAAGAACCATTTTCCCCAAAGAACTTTTAAGTGCTCAGTTCTTAAAAGAACCATTGTTTCTTAGTGTGAAGAACATTTGAATAATCTAAAGAACCTTTTGTGGTTCTTCTAAGATTCCATGGATGTTAAAGGTTCAGTAAAACCATCAGTGCCAAAAACCTTTTTCATTTTTATTTTTATTTATATTTATTTATTTATATATTACCAGTGAAAAACCTTTAAGTGATCAGTTCTTAAAAAAAAATTGGTGTGAAGAATATTATAGGAATCTAAAATCTAAAAAAGAACCTTTTCCCACAATAAAGAAACTTCTGTGGAATGAAAATTTGTATGTAACCATTGATGCCAATACAATTTTTTTTTTTTTTTTTTTTAAATAATGTAGTGATTATTATTTTTTAGGTTGCCAAAATTGACCCTATTTACTTTCTTAATACATGCACCTGGACTTATTTTGAGTAATTACATATAATTCTGAAGAAATCTTTAGCCAAAATATAATAATTTGCTCAACCTCTGAAATGACTTCTGTTTTCTGCTACAGTCATTAAGGCTAGATCATTTAACCAATACCCTAGTAGCTATTTAATCACTGTTTCAGAAATCAGCATCCAGTCTGGTTACAAACAAGCCAATAAATTAGCGACTGATAAAGACGAGTTCCCTTCTTCAGTTTTTTCCTCACTGAATATCCTGTTTCACTGCAATATATGTCATAGATTTAAAATGGGTTGCAAACTGCAATTGATGTTAACTTTAGGTTATAATTTTTCAAAGAAATTGGATTAAAAATATAAATTATTACACTAATTTTACAGGAATTTTCCCTATTTAAAGGTATTTTACCTGTATTTTGAATTGCATATAGATAATGCCCTGGCAAAAAAATTACCAGTTCCTTTTTTCGGTTTTCAGATTTGTTTTCTTACAGTGTATTATCAAGATTATAATTGCCCCTCACTGAATTAAACATGCATTGAAATCATAACACCATAATGTCAAATGACAAAAAGCAGCATGCAACTACAATTATCTACATCATGTTTTCAAGCAATGCATTTTATCAGTGCATGCATTCCCTAAGAATTCAACGCTTGGCTTTAGTGTTGCTAGCATGCTGTACAAGTTGAACTACATGAGCAGGTTTTGAAATATTTGTTTTTACATAATGCATATTATTTTACATACTATTTTAAGGTAGTATTTAGTAATTAGTATGTTTGTATTGCATTCTGAAAGCTTCTTTGCTCTACACGGTGATATAGCACATGACGACACTATTATGTCTCTGTTTCAATCCTTTCAGCGATCAAACCCCTAATGGTCTCCAGTGTTTCAGTCTCTTCAGATGTGACGTTCTTTTTACTTGATACAGTCCACATTCGTAAGATCCCTCAGAGTAATTGGGCTAGGGATCTAAAGGCGCGTGAAGGCCATCTGTGAATGCGTCACTCTCTTTTTTTATGTCATAACAGACTCTCAGAGTCTCAGTAGTGTAAAGAGCCAAAGGTTCCTGCTTTGATTTGCTCTTGTGAGTGAATTCTGACTTTGTGTTGCAGACGAATCAGGCAGGGTTAGTGCTGAAGCTCGTGTTTTTGCCTGTTTGGTTGTCCATCAGGCAGAAATCAAATTGCTAGAAGGAGTAGTCCGAGACGATGGATGATTTAGGTGTCACTCATGACCGTAGCGCATAGGATGAGTAATTTGGGATGAAAAAAATGCAACTTCCATTTTGTCAGACCAACTCTAGGATGACTGAACTATCAAATACAGAAAAAGTTTACATAAAAAAAATGGTCAAATTTAAAAAAAAAAAAAAAAAAAAAAAAAAAAAATTATTTAAATGTAAAAGTTTAAATTAAAATTGTCAAATTAAAGTAAAATAAGGTCAATTTTTTATACCATTTAGTATGCATATATTAAATAAATTAAATTAAGTAAATATTAAACGGCAAGATCCGTTTTGGTCAAAGCATGGGGACTTACTTATTTCTTGTTGAAGTATTTTTTAACATTATCTGAAAAAAAATAAAAGAAGTTGTGAATAAAACAGATTATTGGAGTATGTTTTACAAGAAAATACCAATTAAATCGCGCTGTTAAAAAAATTAATGTATTATTCTATTTCTTTGTAATTGTTTTAAATTCCTTTTAATTAGCAATATTTTTAAGTGAAAAGTGTTTATACAACAGTTTTTCCCCAGTGTGTTTGCTAAACAAACTGAAACACAAGTTGAAATGAAGATGCAAATGAAGCAAATTATACATAATTATGATGTAATGTTATACTCAACAATTTAAAATGCAAACTTATTGAACGTGGATTCACAAGTGTAAAAAAAAAAAAAAAGAAAGTGTTTGTAGAATTTATTATTTATATTAAGTACAGACCAAGTTTACTTGTTCAGTTGATGCAACATTTTTTTTGTACATAAACTGAGTAAACTCAACTTGAGTCCCGAAGCTGTTTTTTTTTGGTTTTTTTTGACATTGTTCTTGGCCTATTGAATATACAATGAAGCGTTTCATTCTATTTAGTGAGACCACTTAAAAATATATATGAAAAAACTATGCATACTTAAAGATTAATCCTTAATGTTTTTTTCTTGCCACCTTTAAACTGTACATTTAGCAAAAACCTTCCCACTTTTGTCAAGCATTGTGCCTGCTAGTTATACATATTTAAAGAACTGACATTATTAGCCAGTGCTAACAGTAATGCAGGGCTTGTAATGAATCATGAAATCGCTCCGCAGTTTTGTGTATTATAAGTCACTTAGTGAATGCATCTGCTAAATGATATGTAACATCATTTCCCACTTTCCTATTCTCTTCATTAATCAGTCTCATCAGAGCTCATACTGCAAGCCTGGCAGAACACTGCGTGCTTTAAAAATGTCAATATTTGAATTGCATAGTGAGACTAACAGAGCAGCAAAATCTACACCCCAAAAATCAGCATACGGTAGAGAGCGTTGTAGATGGAGGAGGAAGAACTTAGTTTCAATGCTAATCGACTGACATATTCTTTCCTTTCTGTCACGGCACATTCACAACCACTGCAGTCTTATTATATGCACTGAAAAGGAAATATTCTCACTTTATATTCAATTATATTCAGTTGTGCACCAGCAGGGGTTATGCACGGTTATTTTGTCATAATGGAGATGAATTTTTCATATCTTGTAAGAGAATTCATTCAGTTTTGTGAGTGAAATCATACAGATGTGGTTTTGATGCATGTTTTCTGGACTTAGATTCATAATCAGACCAGAATGAGATGCATGTTAATGATTTTCATCTGGACTAGAATTGCATTTCTTGTGTTTTCTAGTGGATTTAAATGGATTTATCTTATTAGTGATTTGTTTTTGAGTTTAAAGGTCCCATGGCATGAAATTTGCACTTTATGAGGTTTTTTAACATTAATATGAGTTCCCCTAGCCTGCCTATGGTCCCCCAGTGGCTAGAAATGGCGATAGGTGTAAACCGAGCCCTGGGTATCCTGCCTCGTCTTTGAGAAAATGAAAGCTCAGATGCCCAATCTGGAATCTTCCCTATATGTCGTCATACGGGGAAAGGTTACCTCCCCTTTCTCTGCTTTTCCCGCCCATGAGAAAATGAGCTACTACCGTACGAGGCGAGCGCAATATTTGCCCCGCAATATTTCCACCTTGCCCCGCCTCTCTCCTCCTCATTAGCATTTAAAGCTACAGACACAAAAAATGGCACGTCCTAAGGAAAGCTCATTGTGGGACTGGCTCGTCGTGGCTGAAATTCTGCTCTAAGGCTGAATTTCGGGAAAGAGACTTCAGATACAGTACTAGGGACCATTTAGGCCTGTATAAAAGCATCCAAAAAGCAGCATGTCATGGGACCTTTAAAGCGATGGTTCATTTGGTTTACTCACCTTTGCCATTCAAAAAGAAACCTTTTGAACACTGATCTTTTTTTTTCTGCATGGGGACTAAAGCTTTCAGCTTTCAAAAATGATGCAAAGGCAACATAAAAATATCCTAAAAGTCTTCATAAGCCATGTAATAGCTTTGTGTGAGGAACAAACTCAATTTTTAGTCACTCTTCACCTATAAACTTTCTCTTCAGTGACCCGTTCTTTGAGTTGACCTTGAGAACCAGATCAGTCCGATATATATTATTTTTGTGAACTGATTCAATCGAATGGATGACTGAAAAGTTACGGTTCAAGAGCTAGAGTCAATGTCAAGACTGTTTTTTGGTCTTGTACTGTTGCTAAACTGCTGTATGGCTTCAGAAAAGTCACTTGGACCACTTTTTTGATACTTTATTCTGCCTTTTTTGATGCTTGAACACCCCACTTGTCATTAAATGAAACCGTATTGAAGAAAATTGCCATCATTTTTATTTTTACATGAACTATACCTTTAAAAGACAAATGTTGAGTATTTGTGTGTTACAAAATCTGTAGTTGGACACTTCTGAAAGGCAATCAGACATCCTATTTGTCTGCATGTCTGCATTTCTTGTGCTGTCTAGTGGTTTTGAATGGGTTAATCTTAGCACCTCATTGGTGAAGTAACAAGCTGATTTTTTGTGTGTGTGTGCTTAAAGCAATAGTTTGCATGAAGGTTCATCATGTACTTACCTTCTTGTTCAAAAGGAGACATTTTGAAGAACATGTGTTCATTCCAAGCAAAGGCACCATGAAATAGTCTTCATAAGCCATGCAATAGCTTTGTGGGTGGAACAAAACTCAGTTTTAAGTCAGTATTAATCTGTCCAGTGAGTCAGTCAGTTGACCTTGAGAACCAGATCAGTATGATTCCTGTTGTCTTTGTGCACTGATTCAAAATACATGGTTCAAGAGCTAAAGTCAATGTCAAGACTTTTTTTTTTGTCTCATACTTTATAGCTTCTGAAAAGAGCTGCTTTTAGAGCTTTTTTTTATGAAGGCTTTTTATGAGGTTTTTTTTCTCCGTTTTTAAAGCATGAACACTTCATTCCACATTTAATTTGATTGCATGGGAAAAAATGACCAGAATTTTTTTTGTGAACTGTCTTTAAATGAAATCATTTCTACTGACAAATGTTGAGTATCTGTGTGCTTGAAAATCTCTAGTTGGACGCTTATTGTCTTTCTGTCTGTTTGACTCCAATTTGTTTCTGCAGGCAAGTCTAAGCCTGCTTTAATACTTGGACACTTGATTAGGATTCACGCAAGGAAATGAGATTTGTCTGTCAGAGCAGCACATCTTCACAGGTTTTCTTTCGTACAGCGAGTCAGAAAGAGTCTGTCGAACTCCTCAGACAAAACAAATCCCTTGGACTCACTGATAAGTGAACACGACACTTGAGAGAAAAGGACGGTGTCTGGAACAAAGTGAATGGGACAAAAGGATTTATTACTGGGATTTAGAGTAGACATCTGACCTTGAGGCCGTTATGACCGGGAATCCACTGTCGGTCACCTCTCTCGCTTCAGATTCCAGTGTAACTCCCTAAAAGCCTGAGGACAACTGATCCGTGCTATAGACGAAGCCTCTTGGCGGGTGTATCAGTTACCGGCCCGACTCAGTAAGCATGACCTCAGCATTACCTCAATGCTTTTCCCTTCAAAACAAGACTAAGTATTACTGTTCAGTTGAGTCGCTAAGGCAGCATGTTAGGAGAGATGTTACTGTACTAAATCACCAAAATCCTGTTCTCAGAATCCAATTAGACATGGTCCACCAAGCCCGAGCGAGGAGCTATATGTCCTTTTCTGTTGTCTAAGGCTCGTTTCTACCAGATGCCTCACTTCAAAGTCTTCCACGGCACCATTTTCAATGCGCATCTGGGCTGCAAAACACAAACTTGTCTTTTTTTAAAGCCCCGATGGAGTGTTGAAAGAAGCACTTACAGTATATTTAGGACAAAGGGAATGGCACTCTAAACTCATGCTGATGCAAAGGCTTATGGTGCTTTCACAGCTCCGGATCAAGTGTGTTTGATGTCAAAGTTTGGTTCATTTTGTTGGTATACAAGCTGATTTTTTTTTTCATGCACACTAGCATGAAATGGGGCAGTTCTTGTTGAAAATTTACTTTATATCTCACAATTCCAAGTTTATTTTTCATAATTATGATTTTATGCCATCATTCTGATTTTATTTTTCATAATTATTTTTTGACTTCATATCTCAAGATTCATTTCTCATTATTCTCTTTAAATCTCATAATTCTCGATTAATCCTTTTATAATTATGACTTTACATAAGTCTGACTTTATATCTCTATAATTTTCATAATTAACTATATCTCATAATTCCACATTTATGTCTTATAATGAAGACTTTATATATCATAATTCCACATTTATGTCTTATAATAATTACTTCATATCTTATAATTTCAACTTCACCATAATTTTCTTTAAATTTCAATTAAATGCATTTATTATAATGATAATTTTTCATATACTTTTGACTTTGTTTTTATTTAATATCTCATAATTTCTCATTATTCTCTTTAAATCTCATAATTCCCTATTTATTGTTTATAATTATGACTTTACATATCATAATTCTGACTTCATATCTCATAATTCCACATTCATGTCTCATAATGATTACTTTATATCTCATAATTCCAACTTTATCATAATTTTCTTTAAATCTCAATTCAAAAATGTATTTATTATAATTATAACTATTCATATCACAATTCTGACTTTATTTTTTGTCATTGACTTTTATATCTCATAATTCCAACATTATTTCTCAAAATTGTCTCATAATTCTAAACTCGTTTCTTACAATTGTCTTTATATCTTATGAATAAAACATTGTTCTCATATCTTCTAATTACCATGACTTAAAATTCTAAATATTTTTTCTTATAAATGACTATATCTCTTAATAATCACTTTTTTGATCATTTTTTCATAGCGTGTTTCATATCTCATAATTTTGACTTTTTCTTACCATTCTGACTTTATTTAACATTTATGACTTCATATCTCACAATATCTGTGATTATTTTATTTCTACTTTAAAAAAAAAAAAACTGTATCTCACAGTTACAGTTTTTTTTTTTTTTTAACTTTGATGCATAAATGGACTTCCACACAATTCAGACTATGTCTGGTTCAGTCCAAATAATTGAGGTCTTTACTCAAGCCGTTTTAATCCTGCATTAGTGCACAGAAATGTTCTGCATCAAAATGATTGTCGTGTTCTTCATGCATTTTACATTCCTCAGCACCGGGTCGTGTGGAACGGCAGCGTATGGCAGTGAATATGCGGTGTGAAACGCATGGCGTCAGGCACGCGCGTGTGGGAGGATGCGGGTTGTATTCGAACACCTTTGTGATGCGCGTGTGGGTGGAGATGTTGAATAAACACGTTCCCGAAGCTTCTGTGCTGCTTTCATGAGCGAGAAACGCTCCCACATTTGATGTTTGGAGGAACTGACGACCGAATCACCTCATGCAGAGAGCGGAGGAGGTCAGCGCCATGGGGAAACAATACTACACATGAGATATTAAGCATTAAATTTGGGCATTTTAAAACACAGCCATTCTGACTCTTGAGTTTCATTGAGCGTTATTGGCTTTTCCCGATATCTGGCCCTTCAGGAAGGGTGGAAAACCTCTCAGGGGACAAATTCAAGCGAGGTTTCACCACCTCAGTGGTCCTTAATTTCTGAGAGTGTTAAATTTCTCAACACGAGGAGGTACGGCACACTTTTGTCGCTTAATGGATGGTGTAATAAGCCACAGTAATAAGGATTGTGCTGCTGAGTTCTTTGCCATTACCGCCCTGAAACATGCTTTGTCACACAGGCACTAATGTGGAATGAATCAAATCTCCATTAAGCATATGTGTCATGACTCGAGCCCAAATTAATGTTTGTGATTTTCCTGTTTGCATTTCGCTTAAAAGGCTCAATATGCATCCCCACCAGAGTGACTGACAATAAATCCACTTCATTGACATTTTTAGTGAGCCTTCCGGCCCTGGTTTTTGAGCTTGGTCTGTTTTATAATATTAGTGCCACTGTTTTGGGTATTTGAGTCTTTAGTTCATTGGATTTTCCAAAAAGTACATTAAAAATGAGTCTTCACTCAGAAATTGCTAGTAAAATTCACAAATAATGGCAAAGAAATGGCAAGAAGTCATATTTATGACTATATCTCATAATTCCAACCTTATAATTATGTCTCCCTCATAAGTCTTTTTTTTCAAAATGATCAGAATAAACTTTGAAACAATCTCCACACGCAAAACTGCTAGTAAATTTCACAAATAATTGCAAAGAAATGGCAAGTAACACATTGAATTAAATGTGAAAATTTGAAGTCGAATTTGTATCTAATAATTTCACATTTATTATTATTTATAATAATAACAAATTCCACATTTGTTATTATACATCACAATTCTGACTTGTTTCATAATATCTCATAAATCCAAATTTATTTCTCATAATTATGACCACATCTCACAATTCCAACCTTATTTCTCATAATTATGATTTGATCTCATAATTACGACTTTATCTCACAATTCAAATATTTATAAAAAAAAACAAAAAAACCCCAAGACTGATAGTATTTTCTTGTAAGACTTACTGAGTTAATCTTTATTTACAATTTAGAAATGCTGATTCATATGCAAATCATTTTATGGGTTGAAAATCTGGCAAAAATGCTGTATTTTAAAAGATAAATTGGTATAAAATTGATATAAAAAGTTTTTTTTTGCGTAGGAGAAATGCACTATAGTGTGCCAGACAATAAATAGTTACCTTCGGTCAGTCACAAAACCAAACGGCTATCAAACAGAAAGTTAATTACCCAACGTGAATCGCTTCACTTAGGAAAATGTTCAGTTTCCCAAGCAATGGAAATAAATGACCGCATTATCCAGCCCATGTGTGTGTTTGAGGGGCGACATGCGAGGCTGGATACAATTAGATAATTCATGATTCATAAAGCAGTGAAAATCCAATCATTAAAGATTAGCAGAGACGCTGGAGCTCGTCGTGTCCCTGATATAGGAGGGATCATGTTATTATCAGACGAGCTGCATAAATGACTTCAAACTGCTGCTTTAAACAATTAGAGAAGTCGCTGTGCACTTCGAGTATTATTGCAATGAATTGTTTTGAAGGTTTTGAGTGAGTGCATGATGGCATCACAGTTATCCTTTTTGTTCTTTCAGAACTAAAAATAAACCTGGCATATTTTAATGCAATCGTTCATGCATATTAATTGTGTAGTGACTAATTTCTCGAGCTTGACACTTAGGGCACATGCGTTAGTCACCGGTAGGCGGAGCTGCTTATCTCAGTGCTCAAGCCCAAAATCTTCCAGCTCGCTCCCTGCAACATGCTGCAATGCTGATGTCTGCTCATGCAATCAATTTATGAGCTTTAGTAAAGCCAGTGTTTCTCTTCCTCACCGTTTAGCTGAATGTGTGTCCCTGCGCAACACAAAGACTGCTGTATCTGCTATTGAACGCCGAATAAATAGAAAGGCACAAAATGCAAAAGGAATTTGGTGTGTTGAAAAGCCACCAAGCTCTGGAATGCTAATTCATTGGCCTTTTGATGTTCTCCCATTTATGGCGCATAAAAGCCTCATTCTGTATTTGGAAAGAGATTTGGAGAGACATCAGTGAGTTAGAAAGAGATGCTCTGTGCCCCGTGTTGTCGCTACATTGGTTCAGTAGCGTGACAGTAGCTTAGCTGTTTTCAGAACAGTGTAGCTTTTCTTGTAGCGAGCTACTTTTTCCAACAGGCAGCGTTTTAGTGTGACGAAAGGGTTTTGATCATGTTGCAGAGAGCTAACTAAGATATGTATATATCATTCGATAGGTGTGTATTTTACAAATATTACCACATTAGATAGTTCAAGAGTTTGCGGCTGAAATCTTTTAAATGTTTTGATAAAAGTCTGTTATGCTCACCAAAGCTGCATTTATGTGATGAAAACTTTTTTTCTTGTAATTCCAAGTTTATATTGTGTATATCTCAACAATTCTGACTTTTTTTTTTTTTCTCAAAATTGCAAGAAACAAAGTCTGAATTGCACAATGTAATCTAGGAAATGGGCTTACAAATAATAATAATAATAATTAGCATTAATTTAAAAAAAAAAAAAAAAAACTGTAACATTGTGAAATATTGTTCCGAAATGTAAAATGAAAGTAATTTATTCCTGTGATGAAAAGCTGTATTTTCAGCATCATTACTCCAGTCTTCAGTGTCACATGATCCTTCAGAAATCATTCTAATAATGTCTTTACTGTCACTTTTAAACAATTTAATGCATCTTTGATAAAATTCCTTTCAAAAAGCCTAGCTTCAAAGCTACTTTTTGTTCATAGCATCACAGTCTGCCTTTAATGTAGCATAAATATTAACAAATACCATTTTTGGCCAAAAAAGTCACAGAACGTGTTTGGAAATAGTGGGCTAAATGACTGTTTCCTCCATAGTGTAGCCCCAAGCAAATATCGCACTCCATAAACTCACAATCATCATGGATCGGAGGAGGGCATGAACGCAACAGATTGGTGATTACCATTGTGAGGGGCATTAATTAAGGCTAATTAGTATTTGTCATTGTGACAGAACGTATAAGGAGCCGCATTGGTTTGGCATACAGCGACACGGCTCGCTGAGGAAAACGCCGGCGCTCATTAAATGGACTGTAACAGGAGGAGATTACAGAAGGAAGTCCATCATTCACCCCCGTTCGGGACATTAATGGTATAATCGAGCTCTCGAAGGGACGGAGGCTTAGATATTACAGCTTACATTAAATATGAAATATGACTCTGTCCACCTCAATATGGCCTGTCAAGACCTGATTTTTGTAAGTCTGTCGTGTTAAGTTTGAATAAATGATGTCAAGCACCTGGAGACAAGATTTGAATGATGGAGCTTGATGGAAAGTACTTGTTTTATGTCCACAACAGCACTCGGTTGTAAATGCTCAAGTCATTTTGAAAGACTAACTACTAGACCTTCAGACAGGCAGCAGAAATACCATTGCTTGTGTATTTTGTCTTAATTCGACTACATGGAATCCAGTTTTGATATTGGTACTCTCATTTTTGCTTGTTTTACTTTTTAAATGTTTTATATGTATGGATTTTATTGGTTTACCCTTATTCCAGATTAAAATATAGGTTTCAGGTTGGAAAGAGGGCCCTTCTGCTCACCAAGGCTGCATTTATTTGATTAAAAACACAGTAAAAACTGTAAAATAGAGAAATATTTTTTTCCAATTGAAAATAACTGTTTTCAATTTGAAAAAGTTGTCATATGTCATTTATTCCTGTGATGCAAAGCTGAATTTTCAGCAGCGATTACTTTGCTTTTGCTTTGATCAGTTTAATGTATACATACATAGGATTGTTAAAATATATTATGAAAATACATGTTTATTTTTTAATTTTATAACATTATGATTATGATGATGTTGAAAACAGTTCATAATATTTGAACTGAAACAGTGATACTTTTTCAGGACGATTTAAAAAGAACAGAATTTACTTTTGTAACATTAAAATGTTTTTATTTTATTTGTACATGCTGAATTATAATGAATAAAATTCTCTTGTTATCATCTGTCTTTATTCTGGCAAACATTGTAGCTATGCATGTTTTTGACTTCACCGTCTGAATAAACAGACCTGACTGCATCACTTGCAAAAGGCTGGATTTGGAAAACAAATGGGATTTTGTGTGCAGATTGAACAAAGCCTAATTCTCAGTCTCCGTCTCTGTCTCTGTCTAGGTGGCGTGTGTATCGCACAGTCCCTGAAGATCCCTCGGGAGCCGAGGACTGGGGAATTCGACAAGATCATCCGCCGCCTCCTGGAGACCCCCAACGCCCGGGCCATCATCATGTTTGCAAACGAGGACGATATCAGGTGTCGCCTTTCTGTTCTTGAAAGATATTTCCTGTCTTACTGTTCTCTTAAAGCTCTCCGGCTGAGAGAAACCTCTTATCAGTGCCTTGAGGAAGAAAGGAAAGAGGAAGTAGAAAGGAAGCTGGCTGTGTTCAGAATATAATACTTGCATAATGAATACTGTGTAGTATACAGTATACTTTATACGTAACAAACATAACAACTAAAGCAGTTGAATAAGATAAATATATAAATATTACTCCGTGTGTGTGTGTGTGTGTGTGTGTGTGTTGGTATTTGTGGTTTACAGGGACACAAATTTGTTTAATGACATGGGTATGACAGAGGTATTACAATCTGAAGGTGGTTTATGAGGACACTGCCTATGTCCCCGTAATTCAAAAGTCTTCAAAAACATACTAAATGGTGTTTTTTTTTTTTTTTTTTATATCTAAAAATGTTAGGTGTAGGGTTGGTGTAGAGCAATAGCACATACAGTTTGTACAGTATAAAAACCATTATGCCTATGGAGAGTCCCCATAAACCACAAATACCAACGTGTGTGTGTGTGTGTGTGTGTGTGTGTGTGTGTGTGTGTGTGTGTGTGTTTTAATCTTAATTTTTGGTAGTGTGATCAAATAATGAGTCAACTCAAAATTGTCAACTATCAGTTTTATTTTAGTATCACTGAGATAGGTACATATTGTAGCTATATATTGAATATATATTTAGTTATTTAGTTTTTTTTTTTTTTGTATGTAGACGTTTTTTTTGTAGATATTGAAGATATGTTCTATTTGAATTAATTTTTTAATTTTGTGATTTTTAATAGGTTTTTAATTTTTTTTTAAATGTCTATAGAATTCATATTTTTTTCTGTTTTAGTTATTTTAGGACATTTTATTTTCAATATAATTTTATTACAAATAAAAAAAAAAAAATAAAAAAAAAGCACCTATTTTTTTTTTCTTTGAGCGGGTAAGTAAATTGCAATGAAATAAATCAATGAAAAAAAACAATAATATTTTATATGCTTGCCAAAAATGGAAAAAGGCAACTCAAATCAGTGTCATTTTAGTATCATTGAAATACTATTTTTTTAATAGTTTGAATTAGTTGGTATTTTTAGTTATTTAAGTTCTTAAACTAAATGTAAATGAATAATATTTGACTTTGTCAACTAGCAGAAATAAAAAAAATACAGTCCACACACACACACACACACACACACATATATATATATATATATATATATATATATCTCAGGTAACAAAAAATATTTTTATTTTAGTCAAGTATAACCCTGACTCACTTGCATTGCATTGTGGAATGCAGAAAGTTTACTTTAAAAAAAAAAGCAGACATATTAATATAGCAGCATGCTATTCTGAACACAGCCAGTGATATAGAGCGAGGAAGAGGGGAGGAACAGCTACAACAGACTCATTAACGCATTTCTCCTAAAGTACCGTCCCTCCCAGCAGCCTTTGCTCAGCTCCCGCCTTTATCTCTGTTACCACCTGTACATCGTCCAACTTTACTGCACCTTCATACAGATGGAAAGCAATTAAAAATGCTGGTTAGGATGTAAAGTGAGGCTCTCTGAGCCTGGAGGGAGGGATGCTCTAATTTCCTCTGCGTCTTCAGATTGCGCCGGTCTTTCCTGAGCGAGTCCCCGAGGTGCTGCTCTGTGTGCTGTGATTTGGCTCTGAACGGACTTGAAAATATTGCCATTCTATACATACTGTATGTTTGTTGATATAACAGCTGCTGAGCAGTACAATATTTATTTATAGGCCCTGCAGGCAAATGCTAAACGGACCTCACACTCAAGTTATGTAGACTTTTATAGTTAAGAAGAAAATTAATGTTAAATGTTGGGCTTATTAACAGATTGACTAAGGGCAGACTAACTAGTTCCCACTGTGAAAATATGCAGACACCAAAAAAAAAACAAAAAAAAAACAAAATGAAAGAGTGAAAGTGGTTTTATCCTGCTGCACAAATGATTCAATAACTAGACTGGAAAAATAAGATATATGAAAGATATTTCTTTCATGATTGAAGACATTATCAATCATAATTATTTTACGTGAATTAAACATAACTAAAGTTAAAATACTAACAGAAAATACTAATTTGAAATATAAACTATAATAATATTACAGGAATGCTAAAATAACATTGATTCGAGTTGTCAAATGTTTTTTTCCAAGCATATAAAATATTATTTTAATTTATTTTTAATCAAATTAATTAATTATTATTTTTTAATTTGTTAATTGCAATGTACAAGGCATGTAAAAATAGGGCCAATTTAAATTTATTTTTGTTATTTATTTTAAAAAAAAACTTTGACAACAACAATGTACTAAAATAACTAAATGGAAAATTAATTAAAACTATAAAGACATTCTTAAAAAATAACTAATCAAAATTACAACGACAAAAATACTAAAACTTTAACTAAAATTAAAATAAAAACTGAAAATGCTATTTAAATTAATTACATTTTAACCTATTTAATTACTTCTTAATTAAACTAATAAAATGTATGTATATACAATAGTATCTCAATTATTTGATCCAACTGATGAAATAATTGATCAAATATTCTATAATAGTACTGTAACCTGAATTTAAAAAAAAACAACTAAAAATGACAAAACACACCAGAATTACTAGAACTTTAACTACAATTAAAATAAAAACTGAAAATACAAAATTAAAATTAATTATCTCTCTCTTTCTCTCTATGAAACAAACAAACAAAAAATTGAATAACTACAATAAAAAATCATTAACAAATGATAAGCTGAATGTCTTTCTTGAATAATTGTTTGATCCGACTACAAAACAAAAAAGAAAAAAAAGAAAAAAGACCTTTGGGTACTGTATATATTCAATTGAATTTACCCTAATTTTACCCTAAAAATAACCCTTTTTGTATCATATATAGATTTTTATTTGATAGATCCTAAGCATTTACTTTGACGCTGAATCAGACCTTTCCATTACACATTGGTTTCCACAATTTCATGTTCTGGATGTGGCCTTCAGTGACAAAATGGTTGGACATAATCCTCAGTTAATTCGTTCTTTCCAGTCGCTTCTCTTGTCATGTTTGACAGTGACAGAATGTGCTAGCAGCTTGACAGTGCTGCTGTCCTCTCCCTCAAATCCCTCTCTATAAAATATATATACAATACATGAGTGAGAAGCAGACAGCTGGACAGGACCTTCTCAAGGCTGACCATTGAAATCCCAGCTTTAGATCTCCAGGGCTCATCCGAGGATGGAGAGCGTGTCTTTATTTGAATATCAGTCAGTGAGTTACAGCAATCAGATGCCAGCAGCCCCTGACGTACATTCATCTGAACCGCAGATAAGATACGGCGCAGCGTCAGGCGTGAGAAATGGATGTGCTGGCGCTGTGTTCTGTTGTTTGAAGCTGATGTATCATTGTTTATGTCTGCAGACGAGTGCTGGATGCTGCCAAGAGGAGCAACCAGACGGGTCATTTCCTGTGGGTGGGGTCTGACAGCTGGGGCTCCAAGATCTCACCGGTCATTCAGCAGGAGCGAGTGGCAGAAGGAGCCATTACCATCCTGCCCAAACGAGCCACGGTGGAGGGTACGTACATGTGAAAACATGTAACTGACTAAAGCACTCCTGTTCAAAAATCTGGGGTTGGTAAGATTGTCTTTAAAGACTGTTTTTGCTCACCAAAGCTGCATTTATTCGCTCAAAATACAGTAAAAACAGGGAAAGGTGAAATATTATTGCAATTCAATGTTTGAATATGTTTTAAAATGTAATTAATTCCTGTGATGCAAAGCTGAATTTTCAGCATCATTACTTCAGTGTCACATGATCCATCAGAAATCATTCTAATATACATTGCTTATTAACAATGTTGAAAATAGTTGTGCTGCTTAATATTTGAAACGTAATATGTGAAAACCGTGATACTTTTTTTTTTAGCATTCTTTGAACAGAAAGTTCAAAAGAACTGAATTATTTAAAATATTTTCTAACTTTATAAATGCCTTTACTATCATTTTGGATAATGCAACCTTGCTGAATAAAAAAATATTTTTTTCTCATTAAAAAAAAATAAAAAATAAAATAAAATCTTACTGACCCTGAACATTTGAATAGTAGTGTATATTTGACAATTGATCAAAAATAGTATGTGTTAGTAACAGAAATAAGCAAGAGGATTAATATTTAGAACCAGGTGCTGACATGAAATATTAAAACAAAAATGTGAAAATATCTGGAAATTTTAATGATCACCAAACTAAGAAATAAAGCCTTAAGTTATGGCAAGTCAAACAAATTTCAATATTGCATATTTCTTTCCAGTTATGAAAAACATTTTTGAAAAAAAATTAACTCAAATTTAACTCAAATTTTTTTAAGCAGTTAATTTGTGAGTGCAATATCTGTAAAATGAGTTTAAAAAATCCAGTAATCACTGGAAAACTGGAAAAATTATAAAAAGGCATGGTAAGTCATAAAGTTATTTTATTTGATATATTTTTATTTTACTCCTATGTAATTCATGTATACTGGACAAATATCTTTGACAGTCATCTCAATATCAAAAAGTGGCTCAGTATACATAAATTCACCCTATTATACCGCTATTACATGATGTTTTATTAACAAAGTTCAGGAGGAGCACATTCAGATAATTAAGCTAATTAACACGAGAGAAGCACAATCAGTAATCAACCCAGTTAACAAGATAAGAGGTGCGTATATATACACAGCAGACTTACCTCTGTTCCAGCATCCCTCCGCCACCCCTTCTCCGCACTTACAACTATTCCTGTCCTAATCTGTAGGGGTGGGGGGGTTCTCGGAGCCCTCCCCTCAAAGAGCACGCCAAATACGCATAAACTTTATTCTATTTATTATATGCAAGTGTGAACTCATGAAATGAAGTTAATTTAGGTTCCTGTTTAGAAGTCAACGATCATAGCAAACTGATTCATCAGATTCTCATAGACTTGCATTGCAGTTTAGGAGTTCAGTTAGCATGCATCTCGTCTTCTCTAGATTGCATTGCTCAGCCTTATTGGAGATATTTATTCCTGCTCTCCAGTGGTGTCACACAAGCATTGCGAACAATTGGCATCATGGTGTGACACTTAATACCATATCCATATAGCGCCAAGCGCATCTGAGCCTCCTTCTGGTCGTTGTCTGCACTCAAGTAATCATAGCGCTGTCCCTCAAGCGCCGGCTCTCAGGCCTGCAGGCACCAGCTCGGGAATAGACCCACCAATTAGAGCACTTTTGTCAGAACACATTGTATAATTGTGTCTGTGGGGACAGGGATTAGACACAGACATCCAGACAGGAATACCGCCGAGGATTTGCGCATGCTCTGCCACTTCACTGACACAAATGTGTGTCATTCCTTCAGATGCTTATCTTCTTCTTTTCTTCATCTCTCTCTCTCCTCAGCGTTCGATCGCTACTTCCGGAGCCGCTCGCTCTCCAACAACAGAAGAAACGTGTGGTTTGCTGAGTTCTGGGAGGAGAACTTTGGATGCAAGCTGGGGATGCATGGAAAGCGGCCAGGAAGCCTTAAAAAGTGCACTGGTAAGATTTACTTGCGTTCAATCTATTATTCTGTCCATTTTGCTGTGTTCACCGATTCATATTTAAAAGGGTTGTTGGTTTTAAATGAATATTTCACCCAGAAATGAAAATTTGCTGAAAATGTACTCACCCTCAAGCAGCCTAAGATGTAGATGAGTTTGTTTCTCCACCAGATTTGGAGAAATGTAGAATTACATCACTTGCTCACCCATGGATGTTCTGCAGTGAATGGGTGCCGTCAGAATGAGAGTCCAAACAGCTGATATAAACATCACAATAATCCACAAGTAATTCACACCACTCCAGTCCAGCAATTAATGTCTTGTGAAGTGAAAAGCTGTGTTTGTAAGAAACAAATCCATCACTAAGACCATTTTTTTTTACTTTAAATCATTGCTTCTGGCTAAAATATGAGTCCTTTATCCATAACTAGTTTGTTTCTTACAAGCATGCAGCTTTTCATGTTACAAGATGTTAATTAATGCACAGGAGTTGAGTGAAATACTTGAGATGTTTTTATCAGCTGTTTTGACTCTCATTCTGACGGCACCCATTCACTGCAGATGATCCATTGGTGAGCAAGTTATTGTATGCTAAACTTCTCCAAATCTGTTCCCATGAAGAAACAAACTCATCTACTCATCTTGGATGGCCTGAGGGTGAGTACATTATCTGCAAATGTTCATTTTAGCGTGAACTATTCCTTTAAAAGGAAAATGCAACAAAAGCGAAATGGTTTGAAGCAAGGCCTAAGTGCGTTGCTTTGTATGGACAGGAAGTGACATGTCTGTGTGAGGCTGTCAGGTGCCACAGCTTGAGCAGTCAATGCAAACAAAGTGTGTTCCCGCCATAAGCCTTCAGACAGACAGCTGGGTGACATTTGGACCGTTTCCAGTGTCTGACTTCATCGCACCTTTCTTTCCTCTCTCCTGTCTTATAAGAGGCCACATGTAACAGTCTAGGGGGCTGTTCACATAGAACACACTCTTGCGTTAAAAATGGCTAGACAGAGCATAACATAATTTAACAGAAGGCATGTTTATGGGTACATTAACTCTCGTGTTAGTTATTCTGCCATAGTTATAACTTGTTTGGTAAAGTTGCAAAAGTAAACATTCGATTGACTCGAGATATCTGACCCTCTTCCAGATTCATCTGATTGATCCATTGATTTACAACGGGCATTTATTTATTTTTTTTCATTGAGCTGTTTTTAACCATGTCCTTCTGCTTCGTGTTTACATCATAATCTAATATTAAAGGGGTCATCAGATGCCCATTTTGCACAAGTTGATATGATTCTTTAGGGTCTTAATTTAAAAAAAAGTCTATAACATACTTTGGTTAAAATTCCTCAATGGTAGTGTAAAAAACACCTTTTTTACCCTGTCAAAATCTGCTCTGTTTTCAGCAAGCCGTTTTTTTAGTTCATATTGCTTTAAATGCTAATGAGCTCTGCTGACCCCGCCCCTCTCTTCCGTGGGGTGACGAGCAGTACTGTTTACTTTAGCCGCAAAACTGGCTAACTAGTACATTATTAGGAAAAGCGATTTGCAAAGATTCATAAAAAACCCTTATACTCACTTCTTCTGTAGGTGAGGCTGGATCACGAATGATTTGCGCGAACATAGATGCATTTAGGCAGATTGGGGATTGGCGCATTCACTTCAAAGCAAAAGTAAAGTTAATCCTCTGTGTCTTCAGCGGCTCAGATGTGGGTATATACGACTGCTATATTCATTATTACATCCAACAACTAAACACTTCAATCGCTTAATCTGAGACATTCTTGTCTTCCCCTGCACCGGAGCCGACACAGTGGCGGATAGCTCTCAGCTCACTCAGGGCGGGGCTAAGGTAAGACGGCCTTGTCAGTCAACTATCGTGGGAGGGGCCTGTACAGAACTACATCATTCTGACAGGACTCTCAGAACAGCTTGATTTGAGAAAGATGATTTTAAAATAGGGATTAAAAAAAAAAAAAAACACTGGGTGGATTGTTCAAACAACTTTAATATCAGATTAAAACTGTACAATAATGTTCTATACAATAACATTAGTTAATGCAATAGCTAACGTATGCAAACAATGAGCAATACTTTTACAACATTTATTAATCTTAGTTAATGTTAATTTGTTTACATACTTTTTTTGTGTAATTCAGTATATCATCATATATTATGAATGAAGATGAATTAACAATGAACAAAAGCATATTTTTAAATGAAATTAATGTAGATTAACAAATGCTCTAAAAAATGTTGTTTATTTTTAAATAATGATACATCAACATACATTTTGAGATAAACTTCATTCAGTATTTTTAATAATTTATTTGCCTTGTGAGGACATGCCAAATGTCCTCACAAAGTCAAAAATGTCAGGTTTTACTATCCTTGTGAGGACATCTGGTCCTCACTCTGTGGGTCTTACAAGCACACACACACACACACACACACACACAAATGCTGGTCAGAGGGAGAGGAAGCTCAGTGCGTGTCGTGAGTCACTGCGCTAATTTGAGGGCAGCACAGAGCGCGTGACACAGAGAAGATCTCGTCTACCTGAGTGCGTCACTGCGCATGAGAGACTGCTACAGTCTTCCAAGCCTACCCAACAAAATGAGCCCAGACAAACCAGGGTCAGACTAACAAAGTGACCATGACTGTGTCGGTCAACAGAGCCTGAATATCCACCTTGAGCTGCAACATTAGAATTCAGATAACACAGCCTTCTGCTGAGGCGCATGGCAGCAGATTTTAAGGCAATAGTTCACCAAAAATCAAAATTTGCTGAAAATTTACTCACTCTGACGCCATCCAGGATGTAGATGAGTTTGTTTCTTCATCTGATTTGGAGAAATGTAGCATTACGTCACTTGCTCAGCAATGGATCCTCTTCAGTGAATGGGTGCCGTCAGAATGAGAGTCCAAACAGCTGATAAAAACATCACAATAATCCACAGCACTCCAGTCCATCAATTAACATCTTGAGAAAAGTGGAAGAAAACATTTTTGGATTTTGATGTAAGAGGACAAAAACGGATGGATTTTTTCACTGGAGGAAGCATTATTGTGGATTATGGATGCATATTCTAGCTGTTTGTATAACAGTCTATTTCAAGGTTTACATCCTTAACCTTTTTTTGTTCATGGCTGAATACTGCATAGGCAATGATTATGTAAATGTGAGTGTTAATATGTTAATAAACTGATGTTTGTGCAGCTTAGTTGTAGATGGAGCTGCAATGCTAACGTCAGATTATCTCTACACTTCACGTCAAACTTTTATTGTATCAAATGAGCAGGAAAATCCACAATACGACTGACTATATAATACAAAAAGAAATAACACACCCAGAGCAGAGCTGCTATTAAATCTACAATATAGAGGAGAATGAAATTTGCTGTTGAGCAGTAAGAAAGCCATTGTGAGTGACACAGGATTTTAATGTCTCTGTGAATGCGCACTTAGAAAAGTGCAGTAGGGGGAATGAACGCAACCCTCGGCTTTTATATTAGGAAACTTCCGCCACTTCTGATAGAATGTGCTTGACATAATGAACATAATTATACATCACGCGCACCGCCACCACTCACATTTTGTGACGTCTCAGTCATTTGCAATATGAGTTGTTTTTCACACCCGAAACACAATAACGGCACCATCAGGAAAGCGGAAAACTTCATCACACTGTTTCTTCAAACACACGAACAAATCATCACACCCATAAGTCCTCATGAAAGCTGCACACTCTTTTAGCAACTTAGTTGTAGCAGATGAATATGGAAGCTTGCTTCTTCCACAAGATAAAAAATAAAGGTAACTGTGATTTTTTTTAAATTTTTTTTATCTCACACTTCTGACTTTTCCCCCCAAAATTCTGTTTTCATCTTACAAATCTGACTTGTTTTTCTCAAAATTGTGTGTTTATATTTTGCAATTACGAACCAATTCTGCATTTTTTTTCTAGAATTGTGAGTTTACATTTAGCAATTCTGACTTTTATCTTTACATCTTGCAATTTAGATTTTTTTCTTTCTCACAATTGAGTTTCTTTCTTATAATTTACATCTCGCAATTCTGACTTTCTTCTCTGAATTCAGTTTAACTCTAGCAATTTTTACAATTTATCGTTTAATTCTGAGTTTACATTTCATAACTTTGACTTCCACTTACAGTTCTTACTTTTTTAAAAATTCTGAGTGTAAATCTCACAATTGTTTTTTCCCCCCTCAGAATTCTGTTTACATCTCACAATTCCGAGAAAAAAGTCAGATTTGTAAGATGTGGCAATTCTCTAAATTCTGAGTTTAACTCTCAAAAACCATACTTTTTTTTTCTTATAATTCTGAGTTTACATGTCACAATTATTACTTTTTAAAAGAATTCTGAGTTTAAATCTCACAATAGTGTTTTTTCTCTCAGAATTCCGAGTTTAAATCCAACAATTCAGATTTGTTTTCCTCAGAATTGAAAGATAAGTCACTATTCTCTGAATTCTTAGTTAAACTCTGGCAATTTTGACTTTTATTCCTTTTTTCAGAATTTAAATCTCGCAATTGTTATTTTTTTTCTCTGATTTCTGAGTTTAACTCTCGCAATTCTGACTTTTTTTCTTGGAAAACTGAGTTTACATCTCACAATTCTGATTTTTCTCAGAATTCTGTTTACATATCACAATTCTGAGGAAAAAAAAATTAGAATAGGGGAAAAAGTCAGAAGATAAAAGTCACAATTCATTTTTCCCCTCCTCTTAAAGTGCCCCTATTATGCCTTTTCGAATATTACCTTTCATGCAGTGTGTCATGTAGCTGTATGTGAACATAAACTATCTGCAAAGTTGTGAAGCCGACAGTGCACGATAAATAAAGTTATTGTCTATCAAAAAAAAAAAAAAGAGTCGGCTCGCAATCGCCTAAATGAGCCGTACGGAATTCGAATCTTATTCTGTTACGGCTGTACATCACGAAGTAACACATTTGCATAATGTTCGCCCACGTGCTTGCAAACAACTTGCCCGTACACTAACTCAGATGTATCCTACTCTTTGAGAGTAAATCACGGAAAGGAGGGGTTTAGAGAGACTGATTCTTTGAACTGCTTCGCATGAGTCGTTTACGATTCATTTAGAAATGTGTTGAGTATTATTACAGCTTTGGGTCCAAGACAAATTTCCTGAAAAATAAAGTATATAAACAAAGTAACTCCTGAACAGATTTTATTATCATATAATGTAGGAACCTTTACTCTTTGATATGTTTTTATTTGTTTAATGTTTACTCTGTATGCAGCAGCATGTTTGTGAAGGATCTCACCTGCTTGTTTTGCAGTGTGTTTTAGTGGATGAAGAATTGAGGTCAGTGTGGCGGTCACAATAGATTTTGATGTCAGCCAGTGATGGAGTTTGTAGTGGCACAAAATGCCAGGTGCATTTTATGTCACATAACAGCGACATGCTTTAATGCAAAATTAAATTTTAATTAAAGCTACATGCTTTAATGCCTTAATATAAAGCATTAATCATCACTGTGTGTGTGTTGGTTTGCATATATTCATCTGTACACAATGTGTATATGAGAGATTTGTTATGTCAGGTTTGACTTAATTTGTGCATCTTGGTTTTTACAGGCAATTTCTGTATGAAAATAATGATTGCACAATGAATAATGACAGCTTTAGCTGTCTAATTGATATCGTAATTGATCTCCACTTCCAATTGCATGTGGAAATGTTATCGACAGGCTGCCACAGCTGATGCAAGCCTCTCTGTGTGCAACACTCTCTCGTTTTAATGCATGCAGTAGCTCAAACCACAAGGTCAGTGTCACATACCAAAAGAAATGAAGCACAGGACACTGGTCATGTGTGCAGAATCAGGGGACACTGAGCCCAGGGCTGTGTTTTTACAACTATGTTTATGTGTAATGGAAACAGGAGATGTAGGTAATGAAAACTGACCGAAATAGAGCACTTTCAGTGTTTGCTAAAGTAAACATCACTGTTAGTGTTCAGGATTAGGCTTAAGGATTTGACAAGTCCTCTAACCTTAAATATTAAACCTCAAGTGTTTAACTCATTTTTGTGCTCCAGACATGAGTTATTCCTCAAAACATGTGACTTGTTGAGGACATTGTGCAATCATTATTTTCATACAGAAATTGCCTGTGAAAACCAAGATGCACAAATTAAGTCAAACCTGACATAACAAATCTCTCATATATACATTGTGTACAGATGAATATATGCAAGCCAACACAAACACAGTGATGATTAATGCTTTATATTAAGGCATTAAAGCATGTAGCTTTAATTAAAATTTAATTTTGTATTAAAGGTGTTTTTTTTTCTTCAAATTTACCAATTATATATAAACCCTAAACCTATATATATATATATATATATATATATATATATATATATATATATATATATATATATATATATAGGGCTGTATATATACAGAGAAGCGCTCTTCCTCAGCACAGTGGAGTGCATTGTTTTGTTGAGTCGTTTGGGATGTGGTAACACACACAGCCCTCTCTTTGGTTTTATATTTAATTTGATTACGTTAATGTTATAAGTTGAGATTTACAAGAAATATTTTAACTGCTACTATGTACAAGGATAAAAAAGCACCTTGTTTGTTTAAAGTGTTTGGAAACCAAATGGTATTGCACTTTTGTTCATATAGTAGTACTTTTAAATGAAAAAAGTGCACAATACACTACTTTTGAATTCATTATTGAATTTTGTGCATAATGCGATTAATCAGGATTAAAAATTTTAAACGTTGCCCTATTATATATATATATATATATATATATATATATATATATATATATATATATATATATATAACAAATTAGAGAAAAATAAAAATTAATAATAATATTTAAAAAAAACCTGTTATTTTACATTGTAATAATAATATTTTACAATTGTACTGCTTTTACTGTATTTTTAACAAGTACTTGCAGCTTTGGTGACCATAAGAGGCTTTCAGAAACATACAAAAAATCGTATCGTGCAATACAATGCACCTATACGATAGTATCATTAAAAACAGCAAAAAATACCCAACATTTGTGTGTGCTGTGAGGTTTTTAATTAAAATTATGTGGGGTTTTCATTTTTTTGAAGTGCCAGTTCAGTTAGATCGTAGTAGAGTTTATATGCGGTTGGATATTATAACTGTGCATCTTGTCCAGTATATGAATATATTTCCCAGGCGTCCACTCGTCTCCATCTACTCTACAGAGTGTCGCTCTTTACAAGCAATCAGGCCTCTTTAATTACACCGCTGCTGTGATCCGTGTCACTACGACACGCGGCCTCGTGATTGATTCCACGCCGGTAGATTGTTTTCCATGTTGATGATGCAAAGGTCACGATTCCGCCCACTTCTTATTAATAAAATCGTCAGAGAGCACTCTTGATACTCTTGTTTGTGTGTTTCTGCACCTGTGGTGGAAGTTATTGTGTAACTAACAGCCCTTGTTTACTCACTCATTGACCTAATGAGACACCATCCGCAACTTCATTACAGACGAGCCTGGCGTTTCAGCTCCGCTTCACTGTCTTCAGTCATTAGACATATCGATGCTGGCAATCGATGGTTTAATTTAGAAAACAGCGGTATGGAAGGCCTGCCGTGTGTTGTATTTAATGTCTGGGCTGTGTAGGATCACCGGAGCACTGATAGCCTAACGGCAGCACGGCCATCGCTGTCTACAAGAATGAGTCTATAAATATTTGAAACGACACTTCTACCTGGCTGAAGCATCTCTGGATATGAAAGAGCTTTTTTTTTTTGTCCTGACAGGACTGAGACCAGTGATGTGTCTTTTTTGAGGCGGGTTCCTAAAGATAAAAAAAAACGCTTCTCAAATATACGGATGCGCATTAGTGTTGACATGGGCAGTGAGGAAATTGTGGCGCTGTTTTCCCAAGAGCCGATGCGTCCCTTCAGCCGCTTGATTGTGGGGATTTTCACATCATACAGAGCTGTGCTTTTATTTAGTTGTTATTTATGCCATCTACAGCATTCAAAAGCACTGAGGGTTTGAACAAGATCACACTGATGCATAGCAGTTTGTGGACGGCTTTATGTGGGTTTCTTTCCTGTTTATGTCAAAAGTTTTGTTGATTTGGATCAGTGTTATTTTAGTATCATCGAGATACTAAAATAGGTTTTATCCATATTTTGAACCATAGTTTGAATTTTGTTGTGTTTTTGACAGTAGTTTTGTTTTCATAGCTGTCTGTCATTTATTAATTCTTATTTCAGTTTCGAGCATTTGTACATTTAGCAACCTTTAAAATAAGAAATGTGAAAAATGCTTTGGCAACTAGCTAAATTTTAGTATTCATTTATTTTTAAAATAAATAAATAACTTACTGATCCCAAACTTTTACATTTGTTCAACAACTATATTATTATTATTATTAAGTTATAAATATTAATTATTATTATAAGTAACTGTAAAACACTTTTGTCAACGTGTTGTTTTTAAAAGTGCATTTTTGTATAATAAATTTATTATACTTTAATTTAGAAATTAATACAAGTATAGAAATATTAATTTTACTAAAAAAAATAAGAAAATTATGAGTAAATAAATAATTACATTTCCCAACTTTGAACTTCTCTGTTTTTTTTTATATTATAATATATCTTTTTTTAATCTTATTTCAAAAGTAATAATCAGTGACTGAATGAGTGCAATTTGGAACACATGCATGTTACTGGTTTGATTTAAGGATAAAATATTAACCCTTGAGGTGCCGTTTACAACTATTTTGTAGTTTGAAACCCTTCGGCAGAAAAATGCTGCTTTTGAACTCCTTCTATCTCGTCGTCTTGGTTGTAAAGTTCTTGTTCTCACTCCATCTCGGTCACACTAACAGCAATTTGCAGCGACAAAGCAACTGGAAGTCATTAATTTTCAATGAGAGCTGGTCATTTGAGGAGACGTGAGCTGCAGCAGCCACTAGTGATGTGACAAGTTCGTTTAATGCAAAAATGATGCAGTGACTAGTTGAGTAGGAATGCTATCTTTAACTTTACAACATATAAGGACGAGGTATTGCTGTGCCGTGCAAAGCACTTTATTTCCGTTTCATCTGAAACTCTAGATCAGAATGCAAAGGTGAACAAACTCCCATGTGCATCTGATAAAAAGACAAAGAAATGTTTCTTCATCTCCTTAAATAACAGCACCATTAGCTCTCGCTGGGTAACAGGCATGACATTATTAGCGGAACGATGGAAGTCTGATGTTCTCGGATGCACTGAGAGTTTTGTGGTTCATCATCACACTTGTGAAGATCACGCACTCTCTTCAGACTCATTGATCTCTCAGACATAAGAGTGCTAGTCTTCTCAGACAGGAGACATAATGGAGCAAAGGAGTTTTTGAAGACGGCAGGCGGTGTTTGGAGTGCCATGCTGTGAATGCTAAAGGAGCTGTTTTTTCCCATCATGCCCTCAGAAACCCGGTGTCAAGCTGGAATTCACATGCTTGGCTTTTATTACAACATCTTCTGGCCTTGTGACAAGCAGTTTTAACCCTGTGACAGGCATTTAACGTACAGATGTGTTTCTTTTTTTTCCTGTGAGACCAAATTCTGTGCAGTTCTGGACAGATCAGAGTCAAATCAGACTTGTGGATTTAATATGCATACTGGCATCCTTAGATTTATTTATTTACTTATTTTTAATACTAATAATAAATCTATCTATCTATCTATCTATCTATCTATCTATCTGTCTGTCTGTCTGTCTGTCTGTCTGTCTGTCTGTCTGTCTGTCTGTCTGTCTGTCTGTCTGTCTGTCTATCTATCTATCTATCTATCTATCTATCTATCTATCTTGATGAGCAAACAACAGAAAAAAAAACAGAGAATGAGTCAGATCTTCATATGCTTTCCTGGTTTGTTTTTAAGGGGAGCACAAATTTAGAAGTGTACTATCATGAAACATGTCTAGTTCATATTTTGCCTAAAAATCCAAAATTTGAATAAAGAAAAAATGTAGCCTAATTTTAATATATTTACATTCTTAAATGTTTTTAAAAGTTACAATATTTTCATCGTAATAAGCACACCAGTAATTCCAACTAATGTGATGCATTAAGATATTTTCTTTTATTTACTGCAGTTTGTTAGTTAGTTCTTGTAATTCACATTATTTTTAATGGCGATTCATATTAATTTTCTTACTGTTTTCATAAAAATGCAATGCAAATATAGGTTTTTTTTTTTAATTTTATTTGTAAAATAATAAATTGAAGGTTGTGCCACAATACTACAATGATGTATAAATATTTAAATATTATTATATGGTTAATATTAATGTTCATGTTGATTCATTATTTTTGTCATTATTTAATTTTGTTTAGTTTTATTTTAGCTTTTATCCTTTAGTTTTTATTTTATATTTTATCATTTATTTAATTTTATATTTTAAAATGTAATTATTTTTATTTTATTTTATTTAAATCACAACGATGGTAAATTGAGGTGGGGATGTGCGTTATAGGCAGAAAATTATTTTGAATGTTCTCTCATTTGGTTCTTTAGGTTTTGTAGTATATGAGCTGGACATGTTTCATGAGGTTCCTCCCCATTTTTGCTTTGCTCATAATTTTTATTTTTTATTTCTCCATATCGCCTCGTGCACTGAAAGCAATGAATCTGCTCTCTCTGTGTGCAAGGCTCCTCTGCTGCGCTATGTAATTTATTACCCTGACTGATTCGTAATTAAAACCCAGTGTCCTCAGTTGAGACTCGCACCTTGCCGTGGCTCTGCTGAAACAGGAAGTCTAAATAAGCGCACGAGCCTGACTTCCTGTGCAGAAGCCACACCTGGCTGCTCCAGCTGACGAGACGAATCTGACTGTTGTTAGATTGGTGTCAAGAGCTCAGCTGGTCTAGCCTTCCCAGCAAACCGTATCCCAGCAAGCCCTGGAGAGCACAAGGTGGCAGAACCACAGCCGCAACTCTTAATGCGATTTCACGCTCCGTCTTATTGCCAACAATAAGACTAGTCTCTAGCGCCATGCGTGCTTTGACTCTCTTTCTTCCACGAGCCGAGCGCTTACACAAAGACTAACCTGCTGAAAATTATAGAGGGGAGAACGGTTCGAAATAAAATAACTGATGTCAGGATGTGTTTAGCCTTTCCTCAAATAAATCAGAGCTGCTTAAAAACACGTATTGGAGCAGTGACAGCAAACAGGGCCACTGCATGAGCTGTAATGACTCAGGGAAAGAGGGCATCGGGTCTCGGACAGGATGAGTGTCAGTCTCATTTTGAAGTTCAGGAATCCCATCAGCTTGGAGAAATTGCAGTGATGGGTTCAGAAATGTGCTCTCCAATGGCAAACAGGATCGGAAGTCTGGAACCTGGTCAGACACATTGGCTTTTTGGGCTGTTTTGCAGCGGCCGCAGGCAGAGGCGTCATTCTGTCAAACGGTGTCTTTTCGGTTTGATTTTTAAGTACTTTATCATGTGTGTTAATAAAAATTGCAGTCTTGCTATTTCAAGCTAAATTAATGCATTTTATTATATCTTGGGATATTATTATGCCTTGAGAAAGATGATGCTTGTAAGGTTGTGAAACCTATTAGAAAGAGAATGAATGCATCACTTAACTTAATGTTAATTTGAATGTTTTTACATTAATATTGGTTGACTAATTTCGTTTTGTGGTTGACTAATTTCATTTAAATAACATTTTATCTAAAATATTAAATTGACTTAGAAATAGAGAAAGATCTTGCTAATTCACCTTGCTCACTGTCAGACTGTGTCTCAGCATCTTGTGTTTCCCCTCCTCTCGTTTCCTTATTTGGAGTTCCTGTTCTTGTCCTAGTTTTTGTCACCATTAGTTAATTAGTCCTCAGCCCTGTGTTATTAATTATCTCGTCTCCCCAGTATTCTTAAGCCCTATGTTTCCTCGCCTCTGTGTTCGGTCTTATGTTGTCATTGTGATTGTCATGAATTGTCTCTCTGTAAGGTTAATAGTTGTTAATAAAGACCTTTGTTCAAAGTTCCACGTCTCCGCGTTTCCCAAGCTCCAACGACTACGTGACAGAAGACCGAACCAACACCGAAAGGATGGATGTCGCTGCTCCGATCCTTGCCCTTGCCCGTCAGGATCTCCCCTTCTACGAGTTTGCGGGGGAGTTCTGTAAATTGGCCGCGGGGGTAGCGTTGGACGATGCGACTATCCTCCACCTGTTCCGGCTCGGGGTCTCTGACCACTGCCCCGTGGACCTCACAGACACCACAGGATTGTGCTGGAGGGAAGGATTGTGCTGGCCTGCGGCTCTCCCTCACACGCCGCCGTTCATGGCCCACCCAAGCCCACTGTCAGAGAGTATGGTAAGCCCGCCGTCAGAGAGTGTGGCAAGCCCGCCAGAGACTCGCAAGTTCCTGCCAGTGCCTGCCCCTCGCAAGTGTCCCCCAGTGTCTCCGCTGGTCCTGTCCAGCCCTCCTGCGTCTCCGCTGGTCCCGTCCAGCTCCCTGCTGCCAGAGCGCCCCCAAGAGTCTGCGCTTCCAGAGCGCCCACCAGTGCCTGCGCCACGAAGGCGCCTCCCAATCTCCGCACTTCCAGAGTGCCCCCAAGAGTCCGCACTTCCAGAGCGCCCCCCCAGTGCCTGCGCTGCCAGAGCGCCCCCCAAGAGTCTGCGCTGCCAGAGCGCTCCCAAGAGTCTCTGCTGGTTCCGTCCAGCTCTGCGCCACCAGAGCGCCCCCAAGAGCCCTTCCAGAGAAAACAAGTCCTAAATTTCACCAAAACAATTTTGGGGGGGGCCATACCCCCGAGAAGCCTGCTCCGCCATGGCCGTCCAAGAATCCTGATCCGCCATGGCCTCCCGCCCTGCAGGCCGCCTGTCCCCATACTCTGCCCCTTGAGGCCTCCAGAGCGCCCACCCTCCATCCCTGTTGGCCTTTCGGGAGGGGGGGGGGGGTAGTGGCAGACTGTGTCTCAGCATCTTGTGTTTCCCCTCCTCTTGTTTCCTTATTTGGAGTTCCTGTTCTTGTCCTAGTTTTTGTCATCATTAGTTAATTAGTCCTCAGCCCTGTGTTATTAATTATCTCGTCTCCCCAGTATTCTTAAGCCCTGTGTTTTCTCGCTCCTGTGTTCGGTCTTATGTTGTCATTGTGATTGTCATAGTTGTGAATCGTCATAGTGTGATTGTCATGAATTGTCTTTCTGTAAGGTTAATAGTTGTTAATAAAGTCCTTTGTTCGAAGTTCCACATCTCCGCGTTTCCCAAGCTCCAATGACTACGTGACACTCACATTATATTCATATATTTTAATATATAGTTTAGTTTAAATAATATAGTTAAAATTTATTTATATATATATGTGTATATATATATATATATATATATATAAACAACTAACACTAGCTTCTCTAATCTTTTTGTTTTTTGTCTTTTGTCTATTTGTTTTCTTTTATTTCTTATTCAATTAACAAAAATCAAACAAACAAAAAAAACCTTGCTACGCGTACAGCGTTAGGATAACTGAGACTTGTTATAGGACTTGCATGTTGTTGCTCTTGTTGATTTTGTTTGCTTCCATTGTCCTCCTTTGGATAAAAGCGTCTGCTAAATAACTTAATGTAATGTAATACATTATTAATTAATTAATATGCATATATATTGATATGTCAATGTGTTTGTTTATGCATATTAATATTGTTTATACATGAATATTTACATTTCATCTAAATGACTGCATTTGTTTATACAGTAAGTAGAAGCCAGGAGCATGAGGAAAACTCATATATAATAAATTATATATTAAATATATAAAACAAACAAACACACACAAATGAAGTAACGTGTCTGGATTTTTGAAGTGTTTATATATTTTTACAGATACATGGGGGGAATGACAGAATACTAATCGGGTGTCATTTGTTTGCAAGTGAAATGATCTATTTATTATTTTAGCTTTAAAAACAGCCCTGAATGCTTCAGTTCAAGTGCTGATGTTGACTAAAGCCCTATTCGGACTGGATTAGTTTCACAAGAGTAGATAGAGTAATGTTAATTTACCGCAGGATGTCTGTAATATAAATGGCCAATTCGCATGGGATAAGAAATCTCAGTAAAACTACCAAAAGTGGGAGGAGATTTATGCACCGCATAAATCTGTTGTCATGTGCATGCTACATCCATCGATTTATTAAGTTAATTAGATTATGATTGGATTCTGTTTGCAATAGACACTTACCTAAAGCTAACAGAAGTTTCGTGCCTCTAACAAATGCTTTCCACCTTCTTTTTGATCTGAATGGTATGCATTGTCATATGCAGAAAACATTCGAGGTTTGCCGCAGCTGCAGTCCCACCGCCTAGAATGCAACTGAATGTTTCTTCAAGCGTGGAAAAAACACGGAAAACTACTTTTAAATAGGAAATTACAGAATAATTCCGTACATATTTACAGCTGGTCTATTCGCACGGGATTTGTATTACCTGAGCTAATTCTTCCGGACCTTTTTACAGAAGGTAAGTCACCGTAATCTTTACTGACATCGTCCGTAATGATTACTGAGATGGCACATTCGGACAGGACTAAAATCACTGAGAATCTCTGGTAAAAATGACTTTACCCCACCTCTCCATGTAAAACTAATCCCGTCCGAATAGGGCTAAAGACAGGTACTGAAGTTTTTCCAAGCTTGGCTTGAGTAATGCAGTCAGATGTGCATATATTATCTAGCCGAAGTGTCCTCATTAGCATAAGATAGCATATAGAATGGTGATTATTGTCTCGACGTTGGCACACAGAGACGTAACTCTCTAAAAATTGGAAAACGGACAATTCATGACATTGCCAGTCATTGCTCTGAATTCAAGCCAGATATTGTTCTTTTTCGATGATAATGTCAGCCTACTACAAAACTATAGAAAGAGGAAACTATTTAGTCTTTTTAACAGTATTTCTCCAGAGATGGAAGGGAAATGTGAGCAGGTCTTCGATGAAAGGGAGGGAATTTAATTTGCACCCCTAATTGACATTTAATTTCAACTCTTGTTGGTCTCATTAAGCTGTCCGTCATCCGTGCTGCCATCAATCACTCAATAAGCACCAGTTCGTTTCCCAGAGACACACACAAGCCTGCACACAAATAATAAGCATAAAAACAGGACATTGTTGTATGATTATTGTAGTATCACTCAAAGCCCCTCAGCTCCAGCTCTGAATCGAGGCAGCGCGTGAACTTGTGTATTGTGGCACTGCTGGTATTGGCTGCTTGTGAGTAATCACTCATGTTTGTATGTTCCCTCATTTGTAAGTCGCTTTGGATGAAAGCATCTGCTGAATGAATAAATTTGCAACAAACAAAAGCCAAATGCTGTTGTATTCATGGTTGATAGAATACTAGCTCTCTATTTACTGAATACTGCAATATTATATTATATTAAATTGTATTGTATTAATGTTTTATGTATACTTGCATATGTGTGTGTAACTTTTGCAATGCAAAATGTTTATTTATTGCATCATTTATTGTTTATATTATTTATTTTAAATATTCAAATATAGTATTTGAATTGTTAGTCT
Source organism: Acrossocheilus fasciatus (assembly GCA_036784905.1). Taxonomy (NCBI): domain Eukaryota; kingdom Metazoa; phylum Chordata; class Actinopteri; order Cypriniformes; family Cyprinidae; genus Acrossocheilus; species Acrossocheilus fasciatus. Next base: position 3,560,178 of record CM071941.1, read on the forward strand.
AGTTTTGTGTCTTAACCTGGTATGAAGAATGTTGAAAATTTTAACTATATTTTATTTATATTAGATATGTATTTTTAATATATTTAGGTTTGTAATATTTTTTATTATATATAGAAATGTACATATTTATTGTTATATATATATGTTAAAATTACTTCATTATACATGTATATTATACTCAGGTTTATATTATTTTATGGATATTTATTATTTTATTACATTATTATTTATAATAATTACATTTATAGTATATTCAGGATTATATTGATTTTCTATTTTTATTTTAATCATTTTATTACATTATTTATACTATTATATGTTATTTGTTTTAAATATTCACCAAAATGTTTCACCAGTCGGCTTCCAGCTAGTATTGCTTTCCAAACATAGTTCATGGTTTTGATTGTGAATGGTGTGTCACTGTGGAGGTGTGACCACAAATAAACTTGATGTTCACCTTGTTTTGACACCGGGAGTCAGTTTTCTCTGGCCTGTTGTTCTGTGTGTCGTATTAATCACACTGTTCAGGTCGGGTAATCCATCTAGTTTTTGGAAGACCAAATGCATCATTTTCCCATTGCTCTGAAAGTGCTATAAAAGTGGATTGGATTTCATTTACAGGAGCCTATTAATTCCTCGCTGACAGCAGAAACGATGGAGGACTCCAGGTCTTGCTAATTCACCTTGCCCACGTTTTATTTATCCTTCATTGTGTCGAAAACCGTGGCGGGAGAAGAAAGATCTTCCTGGAGGCATCCGATGCTAAAATATACCAAGTTGGAAAGCGCTCTGATGATTATGAGAGAAATAATCATAGATGCCCGAGCCAAATTCAATTTTCGCACAACAACAGCTGGAATATTTGTTCCGAACGGCAGGCGTGATATTACTTTTCCTGTCTCGAGAGATATGGAAGAAAATGTTTGTTTGGAAAGAACACATTTTTGCTGCTTTAACGGGAAAAACGTGTGCATCAGATGGCCAGCGCACGCGCCTCCTCGAGGATTTGATTAGCTAATTACTCTAATGAGTGGATACATTTGAGAAACATTAAATAGCAATTTATTAAGAAGAGAATTACTGCATCTGCAAGAGTGGATTCTCCAAATTAAGCATCTTATGCTGAGCTCTCAAAAGAGCGTGTTTGTTCAGGATGTGTGTTTTGTATGTTTGTGCAGGTCTGGAGAAGGTGGGCCGCGACTCCAGTTACGAGCAGGAAGGGAAGGTGCAGTTTGTGATGGATGCGGTTTATGCCATGGCACACGCGCTTCACCGCATGCACAGGGACTATTGCTTTGGATACCCCGGCCTCTGCCCCCGCATGAGCAATATCAACGGAAAGGAGCTGCTGGGATACATCCGGAACGTTAATTTCAATGGTGAGTGTTTGGATCTTCAGCAGAACAACAATCAGACATGTTCACAAATCGCAGGTCTTTCAGGGCCAAGTCTAAATCAAGTTTCAAGAGTGCTGTTCACTGATTTAAGTTTTCCTTTCTGCCTGCAATGCTTAGATACTTAGTTGTAAATAAAAGGTTTTGGCTCAGTAAGGTATTTTTTTATGGAATAAATGAATATTTTTATTCGGAAATGATGCATTAAATTGATCAAATACAGCAAGGACACTAAAAATGTTATTATTAAGCATTCAGTACTGTATATATTTTTTATTTATAAACTTTCTACTATATATTTACCACACATACTATATACACAGAAAAGTCAAATGAAAATTATTTTCTGCTAAAAATGTGCAAAAACAAGTTTGCAATGTTACGTACAAGAACCAATGACATTAGAATGGGACAAAATGAAATTTTGTGTTCCATGAAAGAATGTGAATAAATGATGAAAGAACTCTCATTTTTCAACTGATCCTCGAAGCCTTATACAGTATAATGTGCATTAAAGCCACATTAATGGAAGTTATTATAAAGTGTTATGCCATATTTTACTATGCGGCGCCGTGGGCATGTCTATTACCGATTCAGCTTCTCGTGTTAGCCGCCAAGCACTTGTCTATGCACATATTCAAGTGTTTTCACTCATTTTTCATATTTCTTACTTCCAGCTTCACTCATTAATTCTCGCAATCACAGATCGCCGTTCTTCCCTCTCCTCGTGTTTTCCAAGTCTCTGCCAAGTTGCACCGCAGTCTTACGACACCCCTCGGTGACCCCTAACATCATCACACATGCATCAAAGCAGAGACCGGAAAATGTGAGTTAAGCGCATGCAGGGGTGCTCATATTTCTTCTTAATGTTCCACGTGCGTCTTAATAAGAGAGCATTATAACTCGTGAGGCAAGAGCTGCGTGTGATTGACTGGTTTTGTTTCCCTCGTGTGCCTTGAATCGTGTTGAAACAAAAGAAGTTAAACATTCTCTTTGAAACCATATCAAACGATTCATTTAAATATTAGTTTTGCTCTGTGCGTCTTCGCTACTCTTTCATTTTTCTATCCCCCAACTCCGGCGTTTTGTTATCATCTGCTTATGTTTGCCTTCAAGTTGTGTCATTTGCATAACTGCAGTTGAGCGATTAAGGTGGCGGGGCTGCGTGGGACCATTAAAACCTCATTAATTCACTTTCTTGCGGGCAATGCAACCTGCATGGGTTATTTGTTCCACCACCTTGCGTTCCTCATCGACTGTGTTTGAAGTGAAAGACACATACGGAAAATTCACTGACAGCATGTGCATTCGTGAATGTGGCCAGAAATGTCATCAGAGAAATATTCTGCTGTGTAAGTATGATGTGTATTGATTACACATTTCGATGAAGTAATCATTTTAGACTTAAATGATTGTGATGTGCTGCCAGTGATTGGAGGAAAGCTGTTTTAATTTGTCTTCCAGTTTCGCGAGAAGCACATCAGCATTTTTGAATGATTTCTAAAGAGTCATGTAACACTGAAGACTGGCGTAATGATGCTAAAAATTCAGCTCTGCATCACAGGAATGAATTATGTTTGAAAATGTATTCAAATAGAAAACAATGAAAGCCCATTTCCAATATACTAAATAAAAAAAGGTAATTGTGACTTTTTATCTATCTAAAATTCTCAGAACTGAAAGATATAAACTTAGAATTTAATATTCTATAATTTTATTTTCATATAACAGGTTTATTATAGTTAAACCATAAAAACATTTTTGTTACAAATTATTATAAATGTTAACTGAAATACAGTATTTTTCTAAATTGTAAATAAAACAATGATTGAAACAAAACATTCTTTCAGTTACTTAATTTCATGTATAATTTAATGTGTTACTTGCAATTTCTTTGTAATTATTTCTGAAATTTACTAGACATTTCTGAATGACAATTGTTTCAAAATAGGCAACATTTTTCATCATGTCTATCCTTTAGGCCATAGATGTAGGTGACTTTTTTTCAGTAGAAGAGTAAAGAAGATTGTTAGCTGAAACCACAGCTCTTGGCGATTCATAAAATGCACATCAACGCTACCGTCACTTTGAGAGTCAAAAAAAGTACAAAATGAATATCCGTGGCTCCTGGCGATACATTGACATCTTATGAAGTGAAACAATTTGTCTGTGCAAGAAACTGAACATTATTTACTACATAATTACCTGTAATCCATTGCCTCAGTCAAATGGGAAAGATTGTTCTCTGCAAACTAGTTCTTTGAGTTAATTTCAAAGAACTGGTTCAAATAAGTTTCACCAGGTTTCTCTTAATGAGATTTTTCTTTGATCAGTGAGATCAATAGTGGATAAATGGAGACTTTCGATTTTCTCCTCACATGAATACACAAGAAACGTTTTCTCTGGAGTTTCAAAAGAGATATATCTCTTATATATGTTATAAAGTTGAACGTTATATGAAACGTAACTGAGAACTCTAATTTTGTCTCCTGAGCAACTTCTCAGCAATACAATTTACCACTACAAATAGAAAAAGGAAATAAAAATCTAAATCGCTCTGACTCTGCCCTCGAGCATTCTGGGAAAAGGCTATAGCTGCCAAAAGGGGCTATTTAACGATCCCGTGCCTCTTTTTTTAAGCTGTAGTAACCTTTCTCAGCAGCATGAGATGGGCCGCCTGCGTGATCCCACGGTCCGCTGCAGACACTTTGCTGTTATTGACACCCTCCTGGAGAGAATCAGAAACTCCCGCAGATAAGAGTTCCTCACAGTCCTGACTCAAATAACATCATGATGCTGCTGTAGTGAAGCAGATATGGACAAAAACAATGAGAGCGCGAGAGCTAAGAATGAATGCAAACTGATTCAAATTGGCAGATTTTAAAGACCTTAAAATCTCTTTTGCTTACTGCAAAAAATGCTTTTCTTACTTAGATTTTTTTTCTGTCTTGTTTCCAGCCAAAATATCTAAAAAGTCTTAAATGAAGAAGGAAAATGTAAAAATGGTCTTGTTTTCAGAAAAAAACATGTCAAAATTAAGTGATTTTTTGATTGAAACAGGCAAAATAATCTTGTTTTCTTTTTTAAATAAACTGTGTATGTTTTAAGCAAAAACTCACTTAATTTTGACTTGTTTTTTTTCTGAAAATAAGACAATTTAAGAATTTTAAGATATTTTGGCTGGAAACAAGACAAAAAAAAAATCTAAGTAAGAGAAGCATTGTTTTTTTGCAGTGAAGGCTGCATTTATTTGTTAAACAATGAAGTAAAAACAGTAATATTGTGAAATATTTATGATTTAAAATGACTGCTTTCTATTTGAAAATATCTTAAAATATACTTAATTCCTGTGATGCAGTTTTTAAAAAAAAACTTTTTTCACTTAGTTTATTATTATGAAAAGTTCACAAAAATACTATTTTTAAGTCTTATATCAAGTTTATATTTCCCAAAACTTGTTTTACTCTAAAATGGTGAGAAAATCAAAGCAATGACTCTAAACAAGTTGTGTTTCAAATGCGGGCGTACCTAGTTTTGTACCATTCAGATAGAGTAAAACATTCTTTAAAAAAAACAAAACAAAATGTAACATTTTTTGATCAAAAATTACAGAGGAGTACCACAGGGTTAAGGTATGCATTTTTATGCTTATTAAACTTTGCAACATGCTCACATCCGGCTCTGTTTGGATTACTGTGGTCCATCAATGTGGTTCAATATCAGTTAGTGATTCAGCTCAATGGTTTTGGTGCAGTTAGAGTGCAACAATCTGCTCTACATGGGCTGCATTTCAAGAAATCAGAAACAGAAAAACATTTACGGTCCGATCCAAGTGGCAAATCGTGCTGAATGTGTGAATGAATGCTGATTTACATTGCAGTAGATCAGCGTTAGGCCTATTTAGAGATTGCATTGCCTCTCAATGCTGGACACCTGCCATTTGTTATGATGACACTTTTATGGTCTGTTGTTAATGGCACGTTCTCAAAGCCATGCCTCCCAGACTGAAGTCTTCGTATGCACCGCTTCATTCACCAGGGTGTAGCCTGTTCTATTTTATGTTTTCTTTGCAGGATCCAGACAAAATGATCCCTACTGTGAGAAACGGTAAACTAACCACATTAGTGCCTTCTGAGCACGTGCCCCAGAAATGTGCCAGCTGTTCTCAGGCTGAGTTTAGACTACAAAAAAGACTAGATATTTACATTTTTGTCATTTGTGAGCAATGAGCACTGAAACTTCCTGGCATGATTTTAAAGTGTTGCTGGTGATTGCTAGGATGTTGCCATGTGGTTGCCAAGGTGTCTTGGGTGGTTGCTGACCTACCCAGGTAATACTCTGGGTTAATATTTAGGCTTGGGGGTTGTTCGAATCATTAAATGTGTAATAATAAAAAAATAGTAATGACTTATGATGCACCATTAGAATGATGAAAATAGTCAGATGTCATAGAATCTCAATATTAATATGATTGTGATGTTTTGTATTGTGGCATTATTGCCGTAAAACACATTTTCCCCTCCAAAGTCTCATTACCATAATGCAAAAAAAAAAAAAAAATGTATTACAAATATTTCGTATACTGCATTACCTTGCTGACAATTAAAAATAAGATCAATGAAAAATAAAATAATAACAATAATAATATAAATAATAATAAATTAAAATAAAATAATAATAATATTGATAGTAATAATAACATGACTTTTTACATTGTGTATATACAGTATATATATTTAGTGTGTGACCATGGCCATGATAGAACATCTGCATGAATTATGATAATGAGAATTCAGTTTTAAGGGTTTAAATGAGCAATTATGATTTTAATTTGTGGTGGAATGTGACCTGGAGAAGTTTTTGTGAGATTCATTTTTTTGCACCTATAAAGGAACACACTCACACAGAGTCTTGTGCTATTGAGCGGTAATGGTTGACGGATATCTTGGACGTCTTGGCGTTTGGCCATGGCCGATATCACAGGGAAAGTGAAAGGTTCCTCATTAAAGTGTCTGAGTCTGCTGATACTGTGGAACAATTACATCTGAGCGCCGGTTGATGAGTTAAGTCACCCGAACTGGAGCTCTCTCATTACTGCCCGTCACTGCACTTCCTCTGTCCCTTCGCAGACCACACACTGCATTAACCACTAGCCAGTGTGTGATAATGAACACAGTGCTGGCCGATTATGATGGGGCGAATGGGGAAAAAAAATGATGAGTGTGCGTAGAGGTCCAGAAGAAGCCTTTTAGGAGTGTGAAGTAATATGCACATGTGTGTTTGTGTGAGATGGAATAAATGGAGTTTATCAGTGCATTATAATGAATGTTTGGAATGTGCACTGCCTAATGCATACTAATATTTAAAATAGTAGGTGAAATGCTGCACAGAATGCTTCAGTGAGTAGGATGTTTCATTGTTCTTACATGATTTCACAAAAGTGAGAGTGTCCAAAATTCCTTTTTTTGTCACACCTGCTGCTGGAATTTGAAATGCACATACTAATAAATATTTCTTATAGGCCATTAACTTTTTCCCCCATTAATTTACATTTATAATAATAATAATTATTATTATTTCCAGGGTATTTTTGGTGGTTGCTTAAGTGGTTCTGGGTGGTTGCTTAGGCAATCTGCATAGTAGCTAGGTCATTTTGGTGGTTGCTAGGGCATTCTACATTGTTGCTAATTCATCTCTTGGATGTTCAGTGTAGTTAGGGTGTTCTAGGTTGCTTCCAGGATATTTTGGTGGTTGCTTGAGTGTTCTGGGTGGTTGTTAAGGCATTCTGCATAGTTGCTAAGTAATTTTTTGGAAGTTCAGTGTAGTTAAGGTGTTCTGGGTTGTTTCCAGGGTGTTTTGATGGTTTCTAGAGTGTTCTGGGTGGTTGTTAGGGCATTATGGGTGGTTGCTAAGGCATTCTGAGTAGTTGCTAGGTAATTTCTTGGTTGTTCAGGGTAGTTAGGTCATTGCGAGGGTATTTTTGCAGGTTGCTAGAGTGGTTACTGGGGTGTTCTGGGTGGTTCCTAGGATATTCTAGGCTGTTTCTATGGTGTTCTGGGTGGTTGCTAGGGTGCTCTACTTCAGTTGAGAATTCAGTATGTGCTGAATCATCGCTAGTATGCATGCTAGTATGCCATTTCAAACATACCCACAGTTCACAGAGTTTGTATGCAGACACAGAGGCTTTTGAAGAGCAAAGAGGCCACAGAATCAGTAAATGGAAGTTGATACAAAGGCAGACGTCCAACTTGGAGCATCACTGCCTGCCGCCGAGGGGTAATCGGCAGCTCAGCCACAATTACACCCGCTCCAGTGGCTCCCTACATACGCTTATTTTTAGATTAGTGTTGTGAGATGGATGGAGCGGGAGGAGAGATTGTGGAAGTGTGCATTCAGACGAGCTGGGGAAAAAAGTGATGATAATTGTGTTGTGTAAAACAAATCCCCTTGTAAGTCGAGGAGGCGTGACGGTGAATCTTAAAATGGAGTGCAGCGGCAGGCGTTTAACTCCGTAACAGAGCTCTATCCTCTTCTCCAATGATTCTGTGCTGAAATAATAAAGGAATGGCCTTAGGAGGTGTATTATATCATGTTCACAGAAAGAAATTCTCTGAGACAGGCTGAAGTAAGAGTGAAGCAGTGTGTTTGACTTGCTTTGTAGTTCCAGGATGATGGAAAACTTTTAATATGAACTATATATAAATACATATTTTACATTATCTGAAGAAAATGTGAGTGTCTGAAGAACTCACTTTGCTAGGTTGCTAGGCTGTTCTAGGAAGTTGCCAGGGTATTTTGGGTGGTTCCTAGGGCATTCTTGTCCATTTCTATGGTGCTCTGCGTGGTTGCTAGGGTGTTCCTCCAAGCCAATTGTTACTAGAGTGTTCTGGGTGGTTGCAAGGGCAATCTGAGCTGTGTTTGCTAGATTCACAGGTGAGCCAGGTATCAGCGTGATAATTTACACAAACCTCTAAATTCACCGAATGATGAGTGTGTGAAGTGAATGAATGTAAACTTTATAGAAGAAAAGAGCGCAAATCAAACACAGCTTGCTGTGGCCTCTCCGTGCATGTGTAAATTGTTACACTTGCAATTGTTGTTCAAATTTTACACCCCTGGTGTTATTTTAATCCTTTAAGCGTTATTAAATTATTCTTTTCAGTGCAAAAATAAAAATGATATTGTATGGTGTTAATGTACAAAATTAGACATAAAATCTAGAGTCTTCAAACAGATGAACAAATTCCAATGTTTATTTAACAAATGGGCAAAGTGGCAACTTTAAAGCAATGTACCAGATGTGTAGAGGTTAATTAGTCAGTCACATTCATTAAAGGGATAGTTCACCCAAAAATTAAAATTCTGTCATCATTTACTCACCCTCAAGTAGTTCCAAACCTATAACAATTTCTTTGTTCTGCCAAAAAACAAAGGAAGATATTTTGAAGAAAGTTTGTAACCAGGCTGTTTTGGGGCACCATTGACTTCTTCCATAGTAGGAAAGAAAAAAAAAACACTATGGAAGTCAATGGTGCCCCAGATTGCTCTGTTTCCCACATTCTTCAGAATATCTTCCTTTGTGTTCAGCAGAACAAAGACATTCATACAGGTTTGGAACTACTTGAGGGTGAGTAAATGATGACAGAATTTTCATTTTTGGGTGAACTATCCCTTTAAGTGTTGCACGGAAACATAAAATAGTTAATAAAACACATAAAATCATCAAATTTACCTAGACATGAACAAATATGACAGGTAGATTTGAACAAGATTGCAGCAAGATACTTCGACAGTTGTGTAGCATCCATGAATGATGTTCCTCTTTGTCCCATCAGCAAGCACGTATGGCTGTGTGGTCTCTTCTATGCATTCAAGGTGTTCTTCTTGTTAGTGCCTGCAGATCAAAGACAAAAATAACAATTAAGGTCAGCTCTCCAATTGATTTTATTTTTCTTTCATATACAACACATCTGGCAGTATTTTGAGGCAGGCAATGGATAGTGACAGAAATGTACCTTTTTGAAGATGTTTTTCAGCATGATAGGAGGACATTTTTCCAGGTCCCTTGCAGCCTTGTGGTGATGGTGGAATCAAATGAAGTAGGAAACAAATTGATGCAATATCGCTGTCCCATTCTAAATAACAGATGTGACAACTTCAGCAAAAAATGCATGAACACAGAATAAAGATAAAGCATGAATATAGATAATCTTATTCTGAAATATACTCAGTTTTATCCTCCTTTACAGCTGATTCCGAGGTCAATCGTGTCCTTGAAGGTCTTGGGAAAAGCCAAGAACTTGGCTTTTTGGGAAAAAAATAAAATGCATATAATGACAATATCTCTCTCAGGAACCATTCTGCTAAGTTGATTGTGTAGTCACACAGTGGCTCTGTTCACACCTGGCATTAGCATGCATCTTGGGTGATGCACAAGTGAACAAACACAAGACGCATATGGCCATATTCTTTTATTACAAGGTTAGTAGTCTCAGCCTCAGACGTCACACCCACAGACCGTTGGCTAAATGTCTGATGCATATGGCACACCTATCTGGAAACAATTCAGGAGTTTCGAAGTCGCCACCGGATTGGTTGAATTATACAGGATTTCCGGAAGACGTGTGTATCGCGTTCTTTAATGTTCCGCCTGGAAACAAAAATGCTGTGGTGCCAAACCCCCTCACGAAAGAAGAAAGCCTTCGTGTTTACAATGGTGACGACGAGCACTTATCAGGATCAACTAAACGTTGGAGTTTCAAAAGTATGTGAAAAAATTTAAAGTTCGCCGCATAGAATCTTAAAAATACGTCTGAGAGTTTTACACACTGGTCTGTTATTGTGGCGACATTTCCACGCCATCGGGGATTTAATCTGTTCATTGTTTAAAGCAATCAAGTCTCTTAAAAAATGTTTGACTAAACCGCTTGATTCACTTGGATTACTTTTATGATCTCTTTATGAACTTATTGAAGCATCAAAGTGGTAGTTGTGTAGACTGTCGATGAAAGGACAGAAATATCTCAGGTTTCTCAGGTTTTTTTAAAAATATCTTCATTCGTGTTTTGAAAATTAATGAAAGTTATACAGGTTTGGAATGACAGAGAGTGAGAAATGACATTTTAATTTTTGGTTTTGATATCTTTAATAATTGGTAAATTCAAGGTCTGAACATAAGCAGATATTGTGTGGCTGTCCAGTTAAATTTTATTTTTTCATATTCATTTGTTTGTTTCAAATTTTTACTGTACACAGAATAACATATAAATGACACAGACTCACAATTCTGGCTTTATCTTCAGAATTCATGGAAACAGCGTAATGCCACACTCAATGCTTTCAAAAACAAATATAAATTTACCATTTGATGAATTCTCTCATCTGAGTAGAAAACCGCCCAAATGTGGCTGCTTCAGTTCAGTGCCAGACTCCTAGTAAAACCAGGCCTTGGCAGGAATGAAGGCGAGAGGATCAGTCAGCGAACCAAAATGAAAGAAGCTAAAAGTATATATATATATATATATACACACACACACACACACACACACACATATAACAAATTGTAAACACATTCCAAAAATAATTTTACATGTAAAATCACCTTATTTCAGGGAATCGAACCCGCATTAGAAACCTGACAAAAACACTCGCAGTTAGTAATTTCTAAATGTGTTCACCACCAATCATATTTTGAGTAAAATTATCAACAAAAAGTATTTCTCCCGTGTAATTTTATAAAGAGAAAAGCAATCCAACTTACCGTCTCGGTCACTGAAGATAAAATGGCGTCGTCACTTTGCGAAGCAGCAGTCCTCGAAGGGCGGAGTCAGATAAATTTGGCGTAAATTTAAATTGTATATTTTAGAACACTGAATAGGGAAAATAGTCGAAACAAATATTTTTCCATACTCTGTTCCCTTTTTTCCATAGCCTACTTTTCCAAACCTGCAAATTACTTAAGTAAAATACTTTTAAAACTGCGCAGGAACCGGTGAGTCAAAGGAAATCGTGTTGTTTTACATAAACCTCTAAAATTACAACGCAGTAAGAAGTATGTGAAATAAATGAGTTTAAAATACTATGAATGAAATAAGCGTGCAAAAAATAGCAGTGTTGCACTTGCCTTCCATGCATTTCCTGGTTCAAGCTCCGCCTACTTCCGGTTTTATCCGAATACAGCTGCAAATAATTTTGTGATCGTAACATATACAAATACAGATACAAATACTGGCTTCACTGCACACCCCTAGTTGTTAGGGTATTCTGGGTGGCTGCTAGTATGTTCTGGGTTGTCATGTATTCTGGTGGTTACTAGAGTGTCCTGGTTAGTTACTAGGTCCTATGGAGTGGTTACTTACACGTTCTAGATTGTTACTATGGCAAACTGCTAGAGTTTTATGAATGGTTAATAGGGTAGTTACTAGAGCATTTTGGGTGGTTGCTGAGATGTTCTAAATAGTTTGTAGATTACTCTAGGCTGTTTCTATGGTGTTCTCTGTAATTTCCAGGGTATTCTAGGTGGTTAATAAGACATTTTGGGTGGTTGCATTTATTGGTCCCTCTGAAAACAGCCCACCAGCATTATACTGTGCATAGTAAATATGTTGCTCAGGTATTAACGTTTTCATTAGCATACTTATGTGAAGTATTTATGGGGTTTGTTCAAATCACTAACCCTAAATATGTGCAACAGTAACAGTGATTTTGGCTGACAGAAGCAGCAGGTAAGGCTTGGCAGAAAGGTTAATCCCACTGAGTGCTCTATTGTTACGTCTGTCCGCTCTCCTGTAATCCTCAATTTCCCACTGCCCCCTTCCACCTGGAACGCCAAGCTTTGATCAATATCGCTGGATAAATTCAGTAAGCCGCTCCATCTTCTGTGCCACTATCCTCGCCAATCATGACGACAGCATGAGTTTTCTAATGCAGGGAAGGATCAGTTTGCTGTTGCTAGATTAATAACAGAATAATCTACCATCACTGATTGCACACTGCCTTATTTACTTGTATTATGCTGATCTGCAGTGACAACAAGCTCGGGGCGATCCTCCGAGAGCTTTAACTACCTTTGCCGTACAGGAAATGATGTTTGCACCCTGGAGCAGAGATTTGAAGACGATGGATGTCGTATCTTACAGGCAGTTCTCACACACACAGCAAACACAAAACACTCAGCATCTTGGGTTTGCAGAGAGAAGTGGTATTTTCCTTCACTTGATGTCTCCTTAAATAAAAGAACAGAGCTGTCTGGATGCTCACTGCACAAGCTGTTGCCGAATCTGGCTCATTATATTCTCTGAAAATATTGCTTCTGGAGGCTTTGCCCTCCTCTGCTCTCACTTTCCTTCATGGTGGGCAAATCAAAGGTTTTTTGTGTGTGTGTGTGTGTGTGTGTGTGTGTGTGTGTGTGTGTGTGTGTATAGAAACGGGATGCAGCAACTGAGGTCCATGAAGGGTGCACTTGTGTCTGACCTCCACACAAACGATCCCCTCATCAGCCACAAGAGCAGATCACTTGCTGTAATGAAGGGTGGTGATGAGGAAGACGATGGCGAAGTTGTAGTAAAAAAGTTTGGCTAATCAATGGCTGGAATTTCAGCTCCAAATGAAAGGTTAAATGTGCAGATCCCAAGCAAACAAAAATAGAAACATCTTATTAGTGATGGTTGCAATGTTTCTATGAACTCAAAGTATCAGGGGAGTAACAGCTTTTGGGAGAGAATCTTTGTGTTTTAAGAGTTCCGTTTCACTTGGCTGCAGTGGAAAGGAAATAATTGTAGCCAGCAGTGTAAAACAACAATTTAAAGTAGAATTGGCGGTGGACTAAATGAACTATGCTGTTTTTTTTTTTTTTTTGGCCTTTCACCAATCAGTTGAGTCACGCATGTAATTAATATTTACAAGCAAAGCTGATAACACCGTTTATTGTGTCCCTCTCAGTTCCCTTTCAGTCAGTCATGTTCGACGTTATGTCATAGTGACTGACGTAAATGGGATCTCACCAGAGAGCCCAATCACCTTCAAGTGTTAACAAAACAAGCCAATGACAGTTGGTGTGCGTGTTTCGCCATGCGCACCCTGCCCCGCAGCGCGGGTATAAAAGGAGAGTGCGTGCAAATGCACATCAGCTTTTTGCTTCGGAGCCGAGCCTTCCTGCTTGTGCAGTCAGCGAAGAGAGTGTCTACAAACAGCGAGTGTGTTGGCGTTATGGCGTGTCAGCGGGGGTTACCGATCCAGTGCTGCTGCTTCTTCCAGGTTGGACGGCTCACTGCAGCTCATCAAACTGCGTGTCTCTCCTGGGCACTTCAACACTTTATTTTCTAAAAGAGCAATATCTAAAAGAGCTCCACGAGCAACGGGCGTCTTTTTAAAGATGGCTTCCCACTTGTGTGTTTATGGATGTGGTCGTTTCCTGGCTTCATCTGACGGTCACGATCGCTGTGTCTTGTGCTTGAGCTATCAGCACGCTGAAGCAGCGCTTGTGGATGAGTCATGTTCTCATTGCGGGAACATGACCATCGCGATGTTGTGGTCCAGATACCATCTCGTCAAACGAGGGGGTATGCCCCTCGCCATGCCCTGTTCTAGTTCCTCCGTCTCGGTTCATGGTCGAGTCAAGTGCATCTCCACCCTCGACGGTGGGGCGGCCCAATGATATGTGGAGATCCCCCCGGTCAAGCACGCTATTGTCATGCAGCTCTGCCCTCATAGCACGGGGTAATCCATGCCTTCCGTCCAGTATATAGTGCTGCTGGACAGGCGGCTTCCGCCCTGCACGTCCATGGCCCTCCTGCAAGTCCACCAGGCCAAGGCGTTAAAGCAGCTGCACGAAGGTGGTGCAGAACCAGGTGTGTTGCAGGAACTGCGCGTAGCGATGGACCTCGCCCTAAGGGCGACGAAAGTCATAGCATGGGCCCTGGGTCAGATGTCCCCATTAGTGGTTCAGGAGCATCACCTATGGCTGACCTTGGCAGATATGAGGGAGACTGACAAGCATCGCTTCTTGGACTCCCCAATCTCTCAGGCCGGCCTATTCGGCGAAGCGGTGGAGGGCTTTGTCCAACAGTTCTCTGCTGCACAGAATCAGATGGCGGTCCGCTGCTGTCTCCACCCCACTGCCGGCTGCAGTCCCTCCATCTGCTCATCACCGAGGGCAGCCTCCTGTTGCCTCCACCTCTGCTCCAGCTCGGCCTCAGCAGCAGCTTTCACAACAACTGCAGCGTGGAGCTAGCCACAGGAAAGCGGCACAGCCTGCCTCCGCCCCTGCCAAGCCCATGAAGTGCCAGGGCAGCCGGCATCCCTGAGACAGGCGACAGGGATCCTGCTCTTCAGGAGATGATGACGACACCACTCCTTCCCCCAGAGGAGGGCCGGGTGGAGAATCTTTTGTTTCCGTTTTGTTCTGTTCCGCCACTGGCTCCCCAGCCAGTGGTACCCAAAACCTAAAAAAAAAGAGCAGTTTCCTTTCTGTCCGGGTCTCAAGAGGGCGAGGATGGCAGTGCATGAGACACAGTCTCCACACTCCTGTCCCCCTCTCCTTTCACCAGTGGGCAGCAGGGTCCGGTTCAAGGACACGATGCCTCCTCACGCATCCCCTGCCCAGCCGTGGAGCCAGGTACTGTAAGTGGCGCACCGCGCACTGAGACCCCACTCTGGGATGCACTGCCTTCCGGGTCGGGTCCCTGTGTTCCACTTCGCTGCCCCACTGCGGGTACGTCGGTGGTTCCCCTAGTCCCGCTTGTTCAGTCGCTGGGCGCCTTGCTAGAGCTTCCCAGACCGTCTCGCTGGCTCACGAGAACCATCAGACACGGCTATGCGATTCAATTCGCCCAGCACCCTCCCAAGTTCAGGGGCATTCAGGTCACCTCTGCACTGGACAAAGATGAACAATGTTCTACCAGTAACAATAATATAACATTTGCTCAAAGCCATCTGGTCTCAAAATGTAAGCACTTTATTTAAACACGTTCTTTTATTCTGAAACATCTTATTTTAACATTTTTTAAAGATGAATGTGTTTACTGAAATGCTGAAATGTTGGTTGGATTTAAAACGTAATTGGTTCACAAAAAGTCAATATTTGCATCCTCTTTAATATATGAGACTTTATAACTGGTTTGTACATTTTGGCTTGTGTTTAAAACACCATGTTTGTTTTTGGGTGGCTGAACTTTGCATGAAGTGTGCATGAAGACAATAGACTTTTAGATTAGCCTAGTGTTCATTTTCAGTCTGTTATATATTTGAATTGCGAGATGTAATTGGTTCGTTGTGTTTCAGGGCCCCAGGACAGAGTTCCTGAGCCATTTATCTGTTTAAGCCTACTGCTTTTCTTAAGCAATTAAATCACCACATTATTTTCCCTCCCATGTAGATCCTAAAGCAGGTTTGTGTGGTTTCATTCTCATAATGAAACATCAAGTCTGTTTTGCAGTTCTCAGCTCCAGTGTCTATTTACAGCATCCTAGGTTGTTTATCAGGTTTAAAATGTAAAGTCACCCAGTTAAATGTTTTGAGGTTCTTAAAGATTGTAGTTTTTGGCTCATATGTGATCAGTATGATAAGAAAATGGATTTATTGATGGGATTCATTTTTCTCTCACCTCGGATATCAGGCTCAAATAGTAATTCATGTTTTCAAGAATGA
Source organism: Acrossocheilus fasciatus (assembly GCA_036784905.1). NCBI lineage: Eukaryota > Metazoa > Chordata > Actinopteri > Cypriniformes > Cyprinidae > Acrossocheilus > Acrossocheilus fasciatus. The sequence goes on from CM071941.1 coordinate 3,576,218, forward strand.
GAATAAGAAACAAGTTCTTGAATTGCTTTGTCACATGATATTTGCTGTCTCATCTAAAACCTACATGTCCTTGCAAGTTTTTCTGAAGCCAGGGCATTTGTAATTTAAGATGATGGGACGAAAGTGTCCTTATCGATTTCTGAAACTACTAATAAGACACTTTCCAAAGATTAAGGGTGTGTAAAAATGTTAAAATTTTGTGTTTTAAATGCTTAGTACGAATGAATTTAAAGGGATAATTCACCCCAAAATTCGACTTGAACAACTTGAAGGAGAGTAAATAACAGAATTTTCAATCTTGGGAAAACTAAATGTTAGGTGCTGACATTTCTGTTCTTCATTGAGCCTTTAAATGAAACTCATTAAGCTGATCCAAGCATGTCTATTAGGTTGTGAAATTTTATCAGTTCACCTGAACTGTAGTTATTTGATTCTAGGGATTTTGCTGACACATAATTGTTATTAATAACTGTATACAGCTGTTAGCAATATGATGCAAGGACATGTTGAATTCCAGCTTTATTTGGTAAGATGTAATTTAAAAAGTGCATTATAATGCTGCAGTACTCTTTAGAGTGAACTGTGTAGCTATTCATTATGTACAACAACAGGGACAGTCCTAGTTTTTAAAGTTCGGCATGGTTTTCAGAAGCAAACTGTCATCCCAGATCACCATGAGTTACTTTGAGTCTCTCCATAAGAGACTATGAGTTTTACTCCATGAGTCCAGAAGCTTTGATGCACAATACAGCAAGATTTTTTTTTTTTTTTTTTTTTTTTTAATAATGAAACTTTAGAAGAAACAATTGCAGTGGGGCCAGGAGTCCAAACTGACTATCTGGGGTTTAAAATATTTAACATTCTAACCTGAAAATAAGCAGATAAAATGTAACACATATAAATACAGAAAGTTTTTGGATTGTGAAAAATTTACACAAGATTCGCCTTGAATCATAATCGATTTATGTTGGATAAAGGATCATCAGGTTTTATAATGAAACTACTTGTGTTAAGTTAGGGATATTTCAGACTTTTCAACTCTATTCTATATATTCAATAACTTCCCTAAATTTTAGATGTGCAAGGTTGGTTATTGCACTCATAAAACTTTTATCAGAGATGAAGGCCTCGGGGTTTTCAGTAAAAGTGTTTTTGCACTCAAATTTTTAATGTGAATCTGAGTTCATTTGACATTTTTGGTTCATTAAGTTGATCTGAAATTGGTTTTCTAGACACAATGTGCTTTTTTCGCATATTATGTGGTTGCTAGGTTGTTGCAAGGCTTTTGGGTCAGTTTTAGCATGTTGCAATGTGGTTGCTAGGGTGTTGTGTGCGTTTTGCAGACATGTAAGATAGTAAGAGATATATATATACATTAGTTAGTAGGGTGTTCTAGCATATTATTATGGTGTTTTTGGTGTGAATCTTAGTTCAGTTGACATTTTTGGTTCATACATTTGATCAGAAAGCGGTTTTCCGAATGCAGGCCCAAATTCAAGTTTGAGCAAGGCAACCAAATCACTATCATTGGTAAATGTAGAAGGATGGAGAGGTGTGGAAGTATTTTTTAAGATGCTCACCTCATTGAAAGTTGATGAATTTTATTACCTTTCCATCTTCTTACTTTCTCACAAGGTTGCCGTGATCTTTGGGTGTACAGCGAGAAGCTGCATGTAGTATTTACACCTATGTGACACCTGATGCTGAATGCTATCCTGCACCGTAGCTGTTTGTGTGGAGCTGTGAGAAATTCACATGTGTAGATACCAGACACCTCGCCTTTTTAATTCACCTGTTGGAAATTCGAACTTTGAATTTTGCATCATCTTAATCTCTAGATACTTCCATTTGAATGTGAAGAAAAATGTGTAACAATGACAATTATGTTGCTATTTTACTGACTAAAATATAAGTTGATCATTTAAAAAGCTGTCATATCCTGTATTGCAGGAAGTGCAGGCACTCCGGTGGTCTTCAATCAGAACGGAGATGCGCCAGGGCGATACGACATCTTCCAGTATCAGATCACCAACAAATCGACAGCTGAGTACAAAGTGATCGGCCAGTGGACAAACAAACTGCATCTTAATGTGAGTGGAAAGCATTTACTGGTCTTTATGACGAAATCCATCCATGCATTCATGCATCCATCCAGAGTATAACAAAGTATGCATGCTCGAATCAGATACATTCAAGCATAAATGTTTGTAGGAAATCTTATCTTTGCTGATGATGCATGTGACATGAATACTCTCGGGGCTTCATTAGTCAACGGGATGGAAGATAAGCTTGTAATGTTTTATGCCTGGCTGCGAAACAAAATTAATGGAGCCAGAAACAAGCCGTATTTTCATGGCCAAAAGCCCTCTCAGCAGTGTGGAGATTGAAGCTGCAGCTTTCTGATACGTGACGGAGAATCACAGCTCCTCTGGGCTTTGTGTCTGCGCAGGTGAGTGGGAGGGGAAGTGGTCGCTTAGCAGAATTGTGATCCAGCCCCCTGTAGTTCTTTAAATCTCGCTTCTTGACTCAGGTATCAAACCCTTCCCTTAAGCGCTTAAACAGATCAGCGCTGAATGTGTTACGGAGTGCTGGTGATTTACATGCAGCTCATTAAGGGCGACTCACTCCGGAAAAAAGACTTCGTTAGCCTGAAAGGATCCTGGCTACGAACAAGGTTAACGTTTCGTTTTCGGAAAATCATTTTCACAATCAATACACACTGTTTTGCAATTTTGCTGTTTACTGAAAGATGCATGCAGGTCACTTTAAAGGGCTCTGTTTACTTACTGAAACTACTAATAAAACATTCAATATGTAAATTGCTGAAGCAGTTATGTTCTTTCCACTCAGATGTAAAAGATTGAGGGTGTGTAAAATTAAATGCAATTTTGCAAAGCAAATACGAGTGGTGTGTCTTGGCAATTTCTAGATGTTATGGGTGTTTTAAGCATGTTGCTAGGGTGTCCTGGGCCTTTTTAACACGTTACAGTGTGGTTGCTAGGGTTATACTGTTATGCAGTTGCTAGATGTTTGTTCTGGGTGTTTTGAGCCTGTTGCTGGGGGCTTGCGAGAGTGGTCTGGGTGTTGTTGTTGTTTTTTTTGTTTTTTTTAGAGTGTTGCTATGTAGTTACTAGGGTGTTCTGGGCATTTTGACATGTAGCTATGAAGTTTCTAAGTGGTTGCTAAGATTCTCTGGGCAGTTTTAGGTGTTGTGTGCTAGGTGGTTGCTAGGTGATGTTTTGGGGTGTTCTGGGTGATTTTTTTCTTTATTTTATTTTTTTCTTTTTAGCATGTTGCTAGTAGTGACTAGGGTGTTTTAGCAGGTTGCTAGGGTGTTCAGGGTGTTTTTAGAATATAGCTATGTATTTGCTAGAGTGTCCTGGGCATTTTAGCATGTTGCTATGCTATGCTAACTAAGTGGTTGCTAAAATTCTCTGGATAGTTTTAACATGTAATGCATTGCTAGGGTATTCTGGGTGATTTTTTTTTTAATGTGATGCAAGGTGTTTTTAGAATGTGGTTAGAAGGGTATTTCAGGCATTTAGCATATTGCTATGCAGTCTCTAGCTCGTTGCTAGGATTCCTTGGGCAGTTTTAGCATGTTGCAATGTGATTGTTAGGATGTTGTGTTGCTTTTTTAATATGTTGCTATGCAGTTGCTAGGTGGTTGGTAGGGTTATCAGGGCAGTGTTGCAATGTGGTTTGCTAAGGTAGCATATTGTTATGCAGTTGCTAGATGGTTGCTGGAGTGTTCTGGGTGTTTTTTTAGCATTTTGCTAGGGGATCACTAGGGTATTCTGGGTAATTTTTTAGCATTTTGCTAAGGGATCATAAGGGTATTCTGGGTTATTTTTTTAGCATGTAGCTAGGTGTTTTTTTGGGGGTGTTCTGGGTGTTCTTAGCATGTTGCTGGGTGGATACTAAGGTGTTCTGGGTGGTCGCTTGCTTGTGCAAATGAAGAGCCCACTCTCAAATCTCTTTTAGCAATGTATAAATGTGCCTTCATTGCACACAATTTTGTTATATTTTTTGCCTAACAGGTAGAAAAATTCAGGTCTCTTACACAGAGGAACTTGCACATCTCTCTCAACAAGTCAAACAGTTTGAGGTATTTGATTTCTGTAGCACAAATTATGTGGAACGAGCTGTGCTGCAACATTTAGTACTTTAGGTTAGAGATTATTTAAAATCCCTAACCCTAACTATACATAATACTGATGTACGTAAATGGTTAGCGTTGATTTCTACCAGCGTTTGAACCTGAAAACCCTTCTGACTCCTCATTACTGTCTTCAGGATGAATAAAACCAAATTAAACAGCTTAATTGTGAATGGTCAGTGTGGCTTTTGTTTCAGAAAGAATGGGAAGAATCAAATGAAGGGATTTGGTCTTTCAATTATTCTTAAATACCCTTCATACCCTTTTATGTGATAAGTCAAATTAAACTTCTGTTCATTTTCAAATTTTGTCTTTTTTTCATTTTAATATGTCCCTTCTTTTTGCTTCTCTAATTAAAGCCAATCTGTTTTTGCCAGGCATAATTTGTCTCAAGCATGAATAATTCATTCACAGCCAACTCTTTGCAGCAGGCGACAGTGAGAACCATAGAGCATAAGTATAGAGCTGTCCTTATTTGTTCCGTGGATTGGTCTGGCAAAATCGTTTTTACGTGCAATTAAATTTCTTGCATAATACATAACAGTCACTTATACTCGGGTTTGTCATGTTATTTATTTAATCTCAAACACCTCTGGCACAAGTTTGTCCCAAAATATATCTGTCATCAAAGTTGCACCCGGGAGCCAAACTGAAGCTGCACTTAAAAGAGCAGCATTGGCTTCTTATTTTCCACAGCTTTCAGGCGCTAAGAGGTAATAAAGTGATGTCTTCTGTACATATGACACAACCTACATCTATGTGGGTAATGAGACTTACTTTGAATGCACAGTTTCTAATATAACAGTACGCCTCTAGTCTTCATCTCTTTTTCGCAATGCTTTGCAAGTGGACGCCATATGCTGGTGGACAGGCAACCTTTTTAGTGTGTTGCTAAGTGGTTGCTAGGATGTTCTGGGTGGTTGCAAATAAAGAGAGCTTACTCCCAAATCTCAAAAAATGTGTTGCCTATTTAACTGGTGAAAATCATAAGTAAGATCACTTAGAAAAATAAATGTACTCATAAATCTCTCCTCGACAAGTCACACAGTTTCAGGTATTTGATGTATGTAGCACAAATTATGCGAGAATTGTTCTGCAGATTAGTTTAAATACATAACCCTATGAGTAATATTGATGTGAGTAAATTGTTAGCACTGATTCTGACAGCATTTGAACCTCAAAAATTTGAGCAAAAAGACTCAAAAGAATATCAACGCCTGCTTCTACTATTTGCGCATGTAGTGTTAATAAAGAGAGAACGAGAGAGCGAGGCAAACGCAGGTCTATGCAAAAACCAAATGATAAAGATGCTCCGAATACAACTATGCTGTGCAGTGCCAAGTTTTGGAAACATTGTCTTTGAGATTATTTAACTTTATTTTAATAAAGATCCAGACCGCGTCAGTAAGAACTTTGTTCATTTAATTTCTCAGCGGATTCATTTAAAAATAAGGCACAATTCAATGCGGGATTTTCAAGAAATATTGAAATTAAAAGACGATGCTGTGCTGACTATATTGGATCCGACAGTCATGTCGCACCACACAAGTGTGAGTAACTGTTTTCATTAAATGGTCACTATTGCACTCTTAAAAATAAAGGTGCTTCACGATGCCATAGAAGAACCTTTTTGTCTAAATGGTTCCATAAAGAATATTTAACATCTGAAGAACCTTTCTGTTTCACAAAAGGTTCTTTGTGGCTAAAGAAGGTTCTTCAGATTATAAAAAGGTAAGCAAGAGATGGTTCTTTAAAAAACCTTTGACTGAATGGTTCTTTGTGGAACCAAAAATGGCTCTTCTATGGCATCGTGAAGCACCTTTATTTTTAAGAGTGTGCTTAGTCTGTTATTACAGATCCTTTGATATGTATTTATTAGTATTTATGCGTTTTTGACCTAAATCACAGCAGCGTCCATCTATGAGGAATGTACGTTGTCAAACATATACAAGTAGCCAGTCATAGCAGTGGGCATTTACTTCCAAGTCTACAACGCTTCTTGGCGTGTTCCCACCACCGTGTAAACAGAGTTTACATACTCCACAAACATGGAAAACAGCGATAGATGGATGCGGAAGTCTTCTCCATCCCTCAGTTGTTAAATGATGTCATTGTCAGTTAACATACATTCAGAGTTCCTTGTGGCAGTGTGAATGCAACTGGGAAAATGGTCCTAGGGGAAAATTAAGTTCTCGGCAGGCGACCCTGGGAGTGTCTATGACCACCCAGTACGTAAACCCCTAAGGCGATAATGGCAAGAAACCCAAACTCCATCAGGTGACAGAGAAGGAATTTAGAAAAAAAAACCTTGGGAGAAATGATGCTCATTTGGGGGACCAGTTCTCCACTGGTCTAAGTGAATAATCACTGTGAGATATTGACATGGGTCCCAGTTGGCCCCCGATAATATAACAGTACACCCTTGGTCTCCGTATTTGACAGGACTTTTGTTATCCTTTGCAGGTGGATGCCATGCACTGGCGGACAGGCGACCCCACGCTTCCAGGCTCGGTGTGTAGTGTGCCTTGCCAGATGGGTGAAAGGAAGAAGATCGTGAAGGGTGTACCTTGCTGCTGGCATTGTGAGCGATGCGAAGGCTACCACTTCCAAGCCAGTGAATTCAGTTGTGAGTTGTGTCCATACGAGCAGCGCCCAGACCGTAATCGCACTGGTTGCATCCCCATTCCAATCATCAAACTCGAATGGCACTCTGCTTGGGCAGCCGTACCAGTGTTTGTTGCAGTTCTTGGAATCCTGGCTACAAGTTTTGTGGTGGTCACTTTCGTCCGCTACAATGACACACCAATTGTCCGTGCATCTGGCCGAGAGATGAGCTACGTGCTTCTGACTGGGATTTTTTTGTGCTACACCATCACCTTCTTGATGATCGCCACACCAACTTTGCCCATCTGCTCTTTCCGAAGGGTGTTCTTGGGTTTGGGCATGTGCTTCAGCTATGCTGCTCTCCTAACAAAGACCAACCGCATCCACCGCATCTTTGAGCAAGGCAAGAAGTCAGTGGCCGCACCACGCTTCATCAGCCCTGCTTCCCAGTTGGTCATCACCTTCAGCCTGATCTCAGTGCAACTGCTCGGTGTATTCGTGTGGTTCGCCGTCGATCCACCGCACACAGTGGTGGACTATGGCGAGCAGCGTACATCCGACCCAGAGAAGGCTCGTGGGGTTCTCAAGTGTGACATCTCAGACCTGTCGCTTATCTGTTCGCTGGGCTACAGCATCCTTTTGATGGTAACATGCACTGTTTATGCCATCAAGACCCGCGGCGTGCCAGAGACCTTCAATGAGGCCAAGCCAATTGGATTTACTATGTACACTACCTGCATCATTTGGTTAGCTTTTATACCTATCTTCTTTGGCACCGCACAATCGGCAGAAAGGGTAAGTAAGATTTACGCAATCTGTAGCTAAATGCACTGCAAGTAATTGTTTTCATATTGAATACAGCAAGTGTATCTTAGCTCTTCTTTGTCCTTCTGATAGGAATTGGCATTAGTGACAGCAGTTCGCTTATTGAATTATATTATTATTTTTTTTATGTACATAGGCTACGGGTTAGGGGGTGTGAAATTTATTTATTTTTTATTTTTTAATTTATCATATTTATTGCACTAAATTAACATGTTAAACTGAAAAAAGCAGTTTGCTCCAAAGAATTTCTTTACAGCTTGGTCATTGGCTATTTACCATGCATTCCTGTTGGCATTAGGAAGAGGATGTGGTATGGCACTGTGAATGTTTGTTTATGTGCATGTGAGCTATAGGTGGCAGAATATTGCTGTAGGCTACAGATAATAACATCACCTGCTGGTTACCCTTTCACCTGACCCAGCAGGCGACAACCTCCAGAACATTTCACATGTTAAAAGGCTAACCTAAAGAAGCCATAACCAGGGTTTCACATGCTCTCAGACTGATGGATATTAGCTTCAGGTGCACTGTAGGATACAGACAAATGGGTCAGAGGCGATCAGGTGGGTGGCAATATTGATCAGATGGTGTGCAGCTCAGGAAGCATCACTGAAATATCTGAAGCTTGAGTGAGCAGGACTTGCATGAGTCTGGATAGTTAGATATGAAGGAAAATCCAGTCATTATTTACTCACCCTCACGTCGCTCCAAACCTGTATGCTGTTATTCCACTGAACAAATAATTGCGTATAAGTTTGGAACAACACGGTCGTGTAAACAATGACACAGTATTCATCTGTGGATTAATTAATTATTTAAAATAGAGGCAAATGTGTTTTTGAAGCCCTAGAAGTATAATATCTATGCAAACAAGTTGTTCAGTAGTCTTTTGAATGCTAAAACTCTAGTGTTTGATTTCCTTTCACAGTGGTTCACGATAAAAGCTCATTACCACATTGCTCTTTAGTCACATTAGCCTCTCACTGTGACTGCTGCGTATTGCGCTAGCCAAGAGAGACAATTATGGATATACCAATTATTTCCTACACTAACAAGCTTATTTATATTCTTATTTAACACTAGAACTGTGGGATAGATGGCGTTCTATTAACACAGACCCCCAACCCATCACATTACTCAAGAAAGCAAAGACATGAATCATTTGATAAGAAAAAAGGCATCTTATTGAAAAGAATGAGCAGTTCTCATTGTCATGAATAACAAAACATGGCCTTAACTCTATATTTATTGAACTATTGTCTGATTGGCAACCACACCAAGTGAAAGGACTTCATAATTGGTTTGGAATGAAAAAATGACTAGCCCTGAATTAATATCATTACAAAGAGTCAATGTTGCATCGGCTGCAGGATTTGTAAAATGAACCACAGTAGAAGTAGATAAAATCCCACCGCCTGTAAAATATGCTTCTATTATCAAGAATGTGCTTTGGCTAATGCTTCAAAAATCAATTTGTGTGGATTTTCATTGCAGCGACTATTACCTCTCCATTTTACACTAGCATAAAGATATCAAGGCTGATATGATTTACCCTCCTGCATTTGAGAATGGTATCACCCCAAAAACCAATACGTGCACTTTGACATTTCCAATGCAGAGACTCTGCAGAATCATAAAGAGTCAATAAAGTGCTGCATGAATGGTGGGCAATGTGCTCACGGCTCCTCAGGAAATCAATGCCTTCCAAAGGTGACTGGTTAAGATAATCACTCCACATATCTGTGGAATCAAATTACGGGCCTCGCATAAATCACTGGCAGATCATTTTATTGTGTTTTGTTACGCTCACTGTGTGACCCGATCTCCATTCGGGAACCCCATGTTTCTCATATAATTGTAATGCATGCTAAATTGACTTAAGTTTGGGATATTTAGATTTGTTTGAAGTGAAGTTTTTGAATTTGATTTTGCTGTTATTGAAGCAAATGAGCAAAAAATGACTTTATTAACCCACACAGGGTTGTTTTTTGATTTGCTTACAGAGACTCAGTTTTATTTATTTATTAAGTCAAATTGATCTAAGCTTGGGTTATTTTGATTGATTTATTTTTTTTAAGTCAAGTTTACTTTGTATTGATGAATTTGAAACTTCTGTAAAACAACATGATGGTTGTTAGCCAAAATGTGCATTACTAACAGTCATGGAGGTAATAGTAGATATTTTTTAAGGTTGCTTTTGCATGTTACCACAGCATATACAGTAAATGCATGTTTCAAGTGGATCACTGTGTCAAATACATTGATATGCACTTTAATATTACAAAATTATCTGAAACATGCCAAAAGTTCTTAGTAAGTGCACTTCTGTAATGGTTCATTGTATGATGCATTGGGTTCCATTCAGAAGCCCAGTGCGTTTCTCATATAATGGAAATGCATGGTAAACTGATTTAAGCTTGGGTTATTTAGATTTTTTTCAAGGTCAAGTTTATTGTATTAACTGAAGTGAGTGAGTCTCTGTAGAACAATGTAATGGCTATTAGCCAAAATTTACATTATTAACAGTCATGGAGATGTCTTTTTTCTCCCCATACAGTGCTGTTTTTTTGTAATTGTAAATGATTTGTTTGAGGTTGGCTCTGCATGCTGCCACAGTGTGAAAATGCAGATTTCAAGCGGATCAGTGGGTGAAATACATTGATATGCACAGTAATATTACAACATTATCTGAAACGTGGCAAAGTTCTTAGTAACCGCACTTCTGTTATGGTAATCCTCTCGTGGGTGTAAGCAAATTCTCACTGGAGCGTGAAATATTCTACTATGTTTCTGTTATGAATGATGTTATGAAGATTTAAGTTTGCATAAGGAATATTTTGCCTGAAATAACACAAGCAACTTGCACCTCCCGCGCAGTAATTTCAATTACTCTATCCCAGACACCGTACCTAAACTGGATCTTTATGTGACATTTCAATGTTTTTGTTTCACTTTAGTGTCTTTAATTCCTTGAAGGCCAGCTTTGTTTTTAATTAGTTCTGCCACCTTTGTTCTTCAAGCTTTTGTGAATCAAAGACGAAATTTTGTTGGTGTTTTATTATGAAAAAAAATTCATTTACTATCTATTGTCCATATTTAATGCCATATTTGTCATTTCGGTGACCTAGGAAATAATATTCTGCTTTTTAGCTCCTGTAAAAAGAAAATCCACCTTATTTGAACCCTTGAAATATGCTAGCTAAGGCTGTTGCTTTTTATTTGTAATATATCATATCTGTTCGGGACACACACACACCTCAATCACGCTGTTTCTCCTGCTGTGTAGGATCATGCTGTTCAGAGTGGAATTCGTATTACCTCAGATTAGATAAGCTTTAGTTACATTTGCCCTGCTAATATCATCATACATGAAGGCGAACCTGCCACAAAAGGCACTGGTCATAATTCATCCTCCCTGGCAGCTTCTCAGTAGATGATATTCCTGCCGGTCGAGAGAGTGACCGCCCAAGTCCTTAGTGTGCCACGCGCGGTGCTATTAATCATGGGAAATCTGTGTGGAACGAAAAATCGCTTCTGCTGCCATGACTTAACGTGCTAAAACTAATGCAGCGGAGAGAAGACACCATATAGAAGAGGAATAGAAGCTTAGCTCAAGGTAGAGTCACAATAGCAAACAATAAGCCGAGGATGAGGTCAGCTGCAGTCATACAAACAACACATTAGTTTGAAAAGCGATTGGCTCTGCTTGTATGAATGGTTTCTCTATTGCATTCGCTTGCTTTTTCTTTCACAGCCCATCCTCACACTGAGGAACAAGTCACTAGAAATATTCTACAGTGCACCACTAAAATGTCTCTCAGTGGCCATTTTTGCGATGTACAATATGGAAGTAGATATGCACCATATACATATATGTATGTATGTATAAAAACATGTATATTGGTAACACTTTACAAGAAGGCTGCGTTTATTATAAATTATTTTATTAATTATTATTTAGGGTCTCATTTATTAACATATATAATTGAATAAATATATTTTATTTATTACTCATTACAAATATTTCACTGTGTTTGTATATTATGTGCAAATAATCTTTCTGGATTGATTTCCAAGTGAAACTGAGTATTGAACAAGAAAAATAAATGTAGCTTTAATTTATTAGATCATGAAAAATGTGTGTTGCATGCCCGACTGGCACCAGGTGTTTGCAGAGTTTGAAAAATATGAAGTACGTTGATGTCAGCTGAACGCCGTTACAGCAGCATAGCAGGTTATTTGATTTTGCTAAAAGTTTAGAAACACTTACATTTTTTTGTTTTGTTTTGTTTGTTTTAAATGTGCGTCTGTGAATCGTTCGCAGTAAAACAATGAATGCTTTTTCCATAGTTTTCTCATTAAAACACAACCAAATCACATGAAAAGCTGTCAAAGGCATCCAGAAATAATAACTGAAGCTTTAAGAAGCGAGGTTTAAAAACAGCAATTGAAATGTGTTGGCAGCGCACAGGAAATCATTGCTAAAGTGAAAGTTTCCATATAACTCTCTCATTCACACTCAAACGCACACACACAGTTTCCACATCACACATTAAAACCCATTGATTTTTTTTTTTTGCGGTCAATTAGCCAAATGAATGTTTATTGAACAGGAAAAATGACACTAAGCCATTGAGCCATTGGAGCAGTGATGCTGATCTATAACAGCATTAAAGAAGCTGTCTGTGTTAAAGAACTCTGTCTGACAGCATTCAGCAAATATTTGGAAAATATTTGTATTGCCAATTAAGTTGCATGATCATATACAACATTCAAATATTTGGGGTCAGTAAGATTTTTAAATGTCTCAAAAGCTTCTCCCCAAGACAGCATTCTTTAATCAAAAATACCATAAAACAGAAATATTGTGGGGGGGGGGGAATACAATTCATATTATTATTATTATTATTATTATTATTATTATTATTATATATACATATACATATTAGTTATGTCAAGCGATTGAAAAGAAACAACAGTTTTTGTTAACATAATATATGTGTGTATTGTGTATATTAATTATGTATATATATTAATTATGTATATATATATTAATTATGTATGTATATATATATATATATATATATATATATATATATATATATATATATATATATATAAAGACACACACATACAGCTTATATTTTGAAAATATTTACATGCATTTACATGTATATATTTATATTCATATAAATTATATCATATATAAATATATTTAATATATAAATGTAACATTTTTCTAAAATATATACATGCATGTGTGTGTATTTATATATACATAATAAATATACACAGTACACACACAAATATTATGTAAACAAAAACGTTTATTTTGGATGCAATTTATCATTTGACAGCACTAAATATGTATAATTTTTTTTTTTTTTTTTTTTACTATAATTTATTTCTGTGATCAAAGCTGAATTTGCAGCATCATTACACCAGTCTTCAGTGTCGCATGATCCTTCAGAAATTATTCTTATAATGCTGATTTAAGAAACATTTCATATCATCAATGTTGAAAACAGTGCTGATTAATGTTTTGGTGGAAACTGATACATTTTTATTTTTTAACCTTTTAACTGTGTGTGTGTGTGTGTGTGTGTGCACTGAAAAAACTAACATGTAAAATTTACTTAATAAAATCCTCGTAACAATTTGCACTAACACTTTTTAAGTAAAATTTACTGCTTTAATTTTAAGTAAAACACACTTTCCAGAATCAAGTAAAATCTATGTATTAATTGTTTTAACATTTGTTAAAATATTAAGTAAATATTACTAATTTCTATTTAAGGTAGGATTTATATTTATTCTAAGCATTTAGATAAAGTCTATATATTTTTTTTAAATACTAACACACAGCTGTCCTTAAAATATTAAGTAAATTTTATTTACTGTTATAAGGTAGGTTTTATTTAATATTTCAATTAATTTATTAAATATATGTAATTAAATATTACTAAAAATATAATTTTGTCTGCATTTTAATAAACCACACAGCGTAGATACAATCAACATTTATTTAGTTCCAACATTGAACAATGACTCAGTCACACAAATGTATTGTTTTTAAAGTTACATAAAGCAAAAGTTTTTTAAATGACAACTGTATCCCTAGTGATTGGAGTCCTGAAAACAACTAAATTGGTCAAGACCTGAAAGTGTTTTAACCCCAAGAGGAATACAAAAACATGGGATGAGGTTTAAACATCATGGATATAATCCATGGATACAATTTTTTTTCTATTTCAATAAAAGTAGCAATCCTCTCAAACAGTGCAGTTTCAATATTCAACATAGCACTCTGGACTTGTGCTCTAAACATTACAACATTAAAGGAACACTCCACTTTGTTTTGGAAATAGGCTCATTCTCCAACTCCCTCAGAGTTAATAAGTAGAGTTTTACCGTTTTTGAATACATTCAGCCGATCTCCGGATCTGGCGATAGCACTTTTAGCATAGCTTAGCATAGATCATTGAATCCGATTAGACCAGTAGCATCGCGTTCTAAAACGATCAAAGAGTTTCGATAGTTTTCCTATTTAAAACTTGACTCTTCTGTAGTTATATCGTGTACTAAGATCGGAGGAAAATGAAAAGTTGTGATTTTCTAGGCTGATTTTCTAGGCCGAAACTCTTTGGTCATTTTTGAACGTGATGCTACTGGTCTAATCGGATTCAATGATCTATGCTAAGCTATGCTAAGAGTGTTCCTTTAAATGCATAAAATATAAAACATTAGTGCATAAAATGCATAAAAAATATTTTGATTAACAGTTAAAGATGTCAATATTTCTATATAAAGCAATGTTGCTAAATTAATGTCAAAACTAATTCCTTAAAAGAGACAGCTTCTGCATCCAACAGATATTGAGTAGTGCTTTTACGAATTCAGTTAAATTTTAAAATAGTCTAAAACAATGCAGTTTCAACAATTAACATGGCACCAGTGCTCTAAACATGACAATAAAGAAAAAAAAAAGACCAGGACCCGTATTCTTAAAGATTCTAAGAATCCTCTCAGAGAGCTCCTAATTTAGCTTAAAAATTCTAACTAGGAGTCTTAGCTTAGAAGTGATTCAGGACCAATCTGAGAGCAACTCTGAGCGAGGAAAAAGGCAAAAACGTTTATCTCAGTCAGGAGGCGGGGCTGACCCTGTTGCTAGCTATGACACAGTCTTCTGAAGAATGTGATTGGTTGGTTGTCCAAGAAGGAAATAAGAGCGCTTTTAAGAGTAGGGTTTATTTTAAGCCTTCACTTTGAAATAACAGTTATAATTTTTCCTGTTTTACCGTACTCTCTCTCTCACACACACATTATATATGTATATATATTCTTTATTTACCATGCTGTCATACTTGTATGTAGTGCACGATCCTGCACGATCTAATGTGTAGCGTCTTAACTCACTGTCATGCATTGTGTGCAACACATTTCTTTTCCCTCTTCATGTTTCGTCCATTTTCTCCACTGCTAAAGAAACTCTTAAGCCTCTTAAAAGTCCTTGTCCGTACTCCTAACAATTTTATAACTGTAGGAAAAATTATAACTGTAATTTCAAAGTGAAGGCTTAAAATAAACACTACTCGTAAAAGCGCTCTTATTTCCTTCTTGGACAACCAACCAATCACATTCTTCAGAAGACTGTGTCATCGCTAGCAACAGGGTCAGCCCTGCCTCCTGACTGAGATAAAAGTTTTTGCCTTTTTCCTCGCTCAGAGTTGCTCTCAGATTGGTCCTGAATCACTTCTAAGCTAAGACTCCTAGTTAGAAATTTTTAAGCTAAATTAGGAGCTCTCTGAGAGGATTCTTAGAATCTTTAGGAATACGGGCCCAGATGCCTTAGTTGGCACAAAGCTGAAAACAGTTCTAATAGGCAAGTGTCTTCCCACCACTGTTCACAATGGTGAAACTAAATTCAACAGCAAAACTGCTAATTATGTACACAAATGATCTGAAAAACATTATGTCTGTGCAAATAGTCCAATAAAACACCAGGGTTGAAAACCGTGCGTCTGGGAGATTTCCTAAATGCAGTCAACCTGTAAAGTAACAAACACAATTAGTTATATTAAAACAACAGAATTAATAAAAATACATTACATTTAAGGTATAAAATTATATGTGAACTAATTAATAAACAGAAGCTGAAATACAAGCAGGAGTATCAATGAAATAAGTTCATTTAAACACGCAATATCAGAGCTTTTCAGACACTTTATGGACTGAACAAATGTATCAACCTATTTCAATAGTTTATGATCAAGTACAAAAAATGTTAAATCTCCAGTTATATAGATTCTAAATCTTAAGATGGTTTATTATGATTAAAATGATGCTGCTAAATTTCGAAGTATTTGTTCTACACTATTGCTATTTGTAATGATATCACCAATATTTTTTTACATTGTTTAACCAAATCTTTTGTCCTTTTTTATTCTTAGTTTTGTAATATATCTGAGAAAAAACACTTGTGTACTCCACAAAGATTAACGTAAACTGTAGAAGGCAGGGACGTGCACAGGGGGGTTGCTCAGGTTGCCCGGGCAACTGCCCATATACCCTTCTCGACTCACGTTGCCCTTCCGAGGTGGAAAAAAATAAATAAAAAAATCGTCCAATGGATGCAGAATTTCACGTAAGCCTAGATAAAAAAAAAAAAAAAAACGCAAAGCCTCATTCACTTCCATATTCGGGAAAGTGAAAGTCAGTAGGGGAAGGGCAAACTCTGCACGCGACCGGCACCTGAGCTGAGCCTGCATGAGCGGCACTAGGAGATTGTCGTGGTTGTCGGGTGAGACGATTTAACGTTGTCGGAAAGGTATAACAAACGGACGATCATCATCAAGATTTATGAAATAATTTTTTTTTGGGGGGGGGGGGGGGGGGGGGGCCTGTTGGTAGGCGAGTGCCCTTTTTTTAGGTCAGAGCAACTGCCCCTCAAAATTCCTGTGCACGTCCCTGGTAGAAGGTATAAACGTTATTTTGCTTTTCATCCAGAAATAAAACGCAGCTCCTTGTAACATTATGCGTTTAGGACAACTTTGGTTGGTCCAATAATCTCAAGGCAAATCGTGCTATAGACACGAAATGTATAGTTTATTGATTCGTTTTTTTTCCGTGTCACTCAGCACGATTTATTTCATGTAATGTTTTGAAAGTCGTGGTAAGTGTAACCTGATCGCACTTAAATGAGGGGGGTGGCAAATAATGTCTGAACTTTTCCTAATGCAAATTTCAAATCAGCGTGTTTTAACAATTCCATGACTAACACAAATTTCTGGTGATTCATGGACTGCAGTGGAAAATGCAGGCCTAGGTTAACCTCAAGTAACATTACTAGAGTTACACAACAAAGTCAATCGGACTTTTAAAATTATCATGGACCTATACATTACTACAAAAAGGCAATAACTTACCGTATACATAACTTTGCATCCACATGTGACAAACCCAACCGCACGCGTGGCAATCGCAACCGTCTGTCTCGGATCCAAAACGCGGGCATGTGATTCAGTCACGTGGATGTGAACGTGCTAAGATTTTAGATTAAAATTTACTCAGTATTTTTAGGTTTATGTGCAATGACTTTAAAACAGTTAAATAATATCAGAAAATGTATAATACAATTTACTATTCCCACACAGTTCATTTTATACATGAATTAATTGTGTATTTATTTAAAATTTTACTTAGAAATTTTAGTTCTCAATGAATTGTAATATTGCAATGTAAAACTTATGACAGTGAATCTAGTATATTTTACTATACCTCAAAGTTTGTTTTTTCAGTGTGTGTGTGTGTGTGTGTGTGTGTTCAGTATAACTGCAGAAATAGGGACATTGTTAAAATGTCCCATTGCTTGCCATGTTTGCTTCTGGTAAGGAGCCAGAGATTTTAGGATACATTTTAATTTACACACATTTACATATAAGATGTTATCACTTGTTACTAAATTGTTAAAAGTGTTTTTCCCATTCTAATCTAATCTCTAAATCTTTGGGTTGAGAATTCTGTGATCAAAGTCCAAGAAATTCACACATTTCCTCTTTCACACATTTTGTGACAACCATGTACGATCTGATGAATAACACATTCAAGTTGTTTCTTTAGAGTATGTGCTCATATTTGACAGGGGGTAAATGTGCATAGACCGACAGCAGTATCTCGGACCTTTACCTGGGCGGTCAGCATTTAGGTTTAGCATCTGTTGAGCGTGTTGCGTTAGGTAGTTAGCACACTGGCACTGGCATGTGTGTGGCTAATCCTGCTTGATTAATTGTCGTTTAACTTCATGCTGTGTGATTGGGTGAACAGATGGATGTCAGCCTCACTTCCATCACTCTGATAACACACCTGAACAGGAGTGTCAGCTGCTAATCGCTGCTGTGAGCCTGTGCATAATCCTAGTGAGCGTCCGCTGCTGTCTACAACTAACTTCTGAAGATGCAATTGATACTCAATGAGATTAAATCACTGAAGATTAATGAGTCACTGCAATGTTTGGTTACTCAACTAACAGTTCACAGTTAAAGGAATAGTTCAAATTAAAATATTTACTCACCCTAAGGCCATCTAAGATGTAGATGAGTTTCTTCATCAGATTTGGAGAAATGTAGCATTCCATCACTTGCTCACCAATGGATCCTCTGCAGTGAATGGGTGCCGTCAGAATGAGAGTCCAAACAGCTGATAAAAACATCACAATAATCCAGTTAACGTTCATATAACAGTCACATAAAAGTATATAGCTGATTTTTTATAGAAAATTTTACTTGCATAATATTCTCTAAAAACAAGTTGATGTTAAATGGGTCATGAATGCAATTTCATGTTGATTTAAAAGTTTTAAGTGGTGGTTGAACTTTCCTGTGAAGTTAATTTCTTCCGACAAAGATTCACAAACAGTTTAGAGAGCTTTTCCACTCTGATGCAAATCTGTTATGAACATTATTTCCACATCATGTCAGACTTTTTCTCTGAAATTTGATTTAATTGAGCGCTGTGTTTTCCAGAGTGGGTCTCTAGTTTGACTTTAGTGACATAACAGCAAGAAAAAAGTTGCCGGTTTTAATTTATGCAAATGAATGACTGCAGGAAATCTCACACACCTGTTTATGGTGACCAGATGTTGTCAAGGTGCCGGTGTTTTTTTTTTCGTTTTTTTTTTTTTTTCATGCTGGTGTTAAAGTATAAATCCACTACAGCTGCCAAGAAAACATTCAGCTGAAAAAACAACAACAACAAAAAAAAAAAAACAGAGAAAATATTTTTTGTACCTGTGCATGCCGTGAGCAGCTCACACAAAGTTAACTTGGTTGCCCTCGGACAGCTGTGTCACACAATGTTTGTGTTTCAAATAAAAAGCATGAATTTGTTACACATATGTGTTATAATAAAGGTGCTGTTCAAAAAATGCCATAAACTAGCCTATACAGGGAGCCCTCTCATTTGGTTCATTAATATAATATTATACTTACAATTATGAATATAATACCCCAAACTTAATATACACATTTTTTACTTACTAAATATTAAACTACTGACTTATTATCTAGGCCAGGGGTGCCCAATCCTGCTCCTGGCGATCGACTGTCCTGCAAAGTTGAGCTCCAGCTCTAATCAAACACACCTGCCTTTAATTTTCAAGCGATCCTGAAGACCTTAATTAGTTTGCAACGGTCACTTTGTCACGTCCAGTCACAGTCCAGCCTCAAGCTATTGTTTTTTTTCCTTTCCTTGTTTTTTTTTTTTTTTTTTTTTTTTTTCCCTAGTAGAAGTTATGAAGTAACTTAAAAATTTAGTAGCCAAATTGTCTGGTGAGTGAAAAAGTTCATTTCAATCCCTGCATGCAAAAGTGAAAGACTTAAGAACCGGACAGCAATGCGCTCAGCATTATCAAAGCAATTCTGATGCATGTATTATAAGAACTGTGCATACTTTACGCTTAAATTAATCATTAAAGGAACACTCCACTTTTTTTGGAAATAGGCTCATTCTCCAACTCCCCCAGAGTTAATAAGTAGAGTTTTACCGTTTTTGAATCCATTCAGCCGATCTCCGGGTCTGGCGATAGCACTTTTAGCATAGCTTCGCATAGATCATTGAATCCGATTAGACCAGTAGCATCGCGTTCAAATATGACCAAAGAGTTTCGATATTTGTCCTATTTAAAACTCGACTCTTCTGTAGTTATATCGTGTACTAAGACCGGCGGAAAATGAAAAGTTGCGATTTTCTAGGCCGATTTGGCTAGGAAGTATACTCCCAGTTCGGTGTAATAATCAAGGAACTTTGTTGCCGTAACATGGCCGCAGCAGGCGCAGTGATATTACGCAGCGCCTGAAAGTAGTCCCCAGCTATATTATAACTAGTTACCTAGCTGGGGACTACTTTCAGGCGCTGCGTAATATCACTGCACCTGCTGCGGCCATGTTACGGCAGCAAAGTTCCTTGATTATTACGCCGGAATGAGAGTATAGTTCTTAATCATATCAGCCTAGAAAATCGCAACTTTTCATTTTCCGCCGGTCTTAGTACACGATATAACTACAGAAGAGTCGAGTTTTAAATAGGAAAACTATCGAAACTCTTTGATCATTTTTGAACGCGATGCTACTGGTCTAATCGGATTCAATGATCTATGCTAAGCTATGCTAAAAGTGCTCTCGCCAGATCCGGAGATCAGCTGAATGGATTCAAAAACGGTAAAACTCAACTTATTAACTCTGGGGGAGTTGGAGAATGAGCCTATTTCCAAAAAAAGTGGAGTGTTCCTTTAAACGAACACTACTACAACATTAAACAAATGTAATATGCCTCTACTGACATTCAACAGGGGCTATTCCATATTCTGATGGGGTTAAAGTATTAGTATTAGTGTGTTGACATTTTAATTTGTCTATATAGTTTTTATTCATTTTTATTTATTAGTTTTAGTTTAGTTTCTTTTTTACTGTTTTTCAATAAAGCTTAATTTTTTTAATTAATTTATTTTGTTTTGTTGAATGCTTTTTTTTAATGGTTCATTTTTAGTATAAGTTGGATTACACTCAGGTGAGTTGCATGGCCTGTTGAGTGAAATATAATTTTGGGAAGAAAGTGAGAAATACTGTAGTTCTGTATCTGTTTTTGAATTAATTTTACATTTCCTATCCCAAACTCCCCATTTGCCCACCCTCCAACACATTCACATGTGGCTGTGCTCTCTGGCCCAGAAAATAACATGTGCCATCACCTGAGAAATAGCCTTTACAAACCTGTTCAAATGAATTCTGTGAGCCGCAGGCTTTGGAAACGGAGAACTATTAAAAGTCCAGGCTGATAGTCTGCTGGCTGCTTCTGTACGAGGATTCTTCAAAACTAATTAAGAGTGACACAGGGGCATTGAGAGGCTTCATGAAACACCAGGGGAATTGGCAGGCAGAGGAATGACTAACACCGTGCAGGTCGTTTCTGGAGACAGAGCACAACGTGAGCTCTGTGTGTGCTTCGCTATCGGATCATGCGGCAACAGTAATTCAGATTTTATTGCGATCCGTCGTTCTATCTGGGTGGGCGGAAAGAAAACAGATCAGCAATAAGGCAACAAAACCTCCTCACCAATAACCATAAAACACAAGCTCTGATCCAAAAGCTAAAGAGATGCCTATGTAGATGTCATTTTTAAGAAAATTGAACGGTTTTATACACATTTTTGTTCTTAATATCAGAGCATGTTATATAATGTGGGTTCCCAGCAGCAGCTTCCAAATCCAAATGGCACACTTAGAATCAACTCCAGACCTTTTACCTGCTTAATTGATGTAGAAATAACCAAGGAATAGCCCACATCTGTCCATGAAACAGCTTTTGAGTCAATTGTCCAATTACTTGGTCCCTTGAAAAAGGGGCGAGGTACATAAAGAGCTGTAATTCTTTAACTTCTCTTCTAATTTTGATGAGAATACCCTCAAATTGAAGCTCAGAGTGTGCACTTTAAGCCCATATTCATTATATAACTGTAACTTGAGTACGTTTTGGTAATAAAAATTGTGCCTGTGTCCAAATATATATAGACTATTTGGTTCACTAGGCTACACAATCATGGAGAAGACTGCTGATCTGATAGTTGTCCAGAAGACAATCATTGACACCCTTCACAAGGAGGGTAAGCCACAAGCATTCATTGCCAAAGAAGCTGGCTGTTCACAGAGTACTGTATCCAAGCATGTTAACAGAAAGTTGAGTGGAAGGAAAAAGTGTGGAAGAAAAAGATGCACAACCAACCGAGAGAACCGCAGCCTTATGAGGATTGTCAAGCAAAATCGATTCAAGAATTTGGATGAACTTCTCAAGGAATGGACTGAGGCTGGGGTCAAGGCATCAAGAGCCACCACACACAGACGTGTCAAGGAATTTGGCTACAGTTGTCCTCTCCTGAACCACAGAAAACGTCAGAGGCGTCTTATCTGGGCTAAGGAGAAGAAGAACTAGACTGTTGCCCAGTGGTCCAAAGTCCTCTTTTCAGATGAGAGCAGGTTTTGTATTCCATTTGGAAACCAAGGTCTTAGAGTCTGGAGGAAGGGTGGAGAAGCTCATAGCCCAAGTTGCTTGAAGTCCAGTGTTAAGTTTCCACAGTCTGTGATGATTTGGGGTGCAATGTCACCTGCTGGTGTTGGTCCATTGTGTTTTTTGAAAACCAAAGTCACTGCACCCGTTTACCAAGAAATTTTGGAGCACTTCATGTTTCCTTCTGCTGACCAGCTTTTTAAAGATTCTGATTTCATTTTCCAGCAGGATTTGGCACCTGCCCACACTGCCAAAAGCACCAAAAGTTGGTTAAATGACCATGGTGTTGGTGTGCTTGACAGCAAACTCACCAGAACTGATCCCCATAGAGAACCTATGGGGTATTGTCAAGAGGAAAATGAGAAACAAGAGACCAAAAAATGCAGATGAGCTGAAGGCCACTGTCACAGAAACCTGGGCTTCCAGACCACCTCAGCAGTGCCACAAACTGATCACCTCCATGCCACGCTGAATTGAAGCAGTAATTAAAGCAAAAGGAGCCCCTACCAAGTATTGAGTACATATACAATAAATTAACATACTTTCCAGAAGGCCAACAATTCACTAAAAATGTTTTTTTTTTTCCTGGTCTTATGAAGTTTTCTAATTTGTTGAGATTGAATTGAATTGGTGGGTTTTTGTTAAATGTGAGCCAAAATCATCACAATTAAAAGAACCAAAGACTTAAAATACTTCAGTCTGTGTGCATTGGATTTATTTAATATACGAGTTTCACAATTTGAGTTGAAAAGATAAGGTGCTATATAGCACCAAAAGTGGTTCCCCCATGATTACGAGCCAAGAACCACTTTTAGTGCTATATAGTTCCATTTTTTTAGAGTGTATATAGACAGCAATGTGTGTATGGTCTAGTAGACAGTTCTCTTCCTCACTTACAGCTCTGATCATGTGTGAAAATGTGTATATATATCAGGATACCTACAGTGTTAATTGAATACACAGTAGTTACACCATTTTGTTTGGCTCTGGCTCTGAAATGCATTAAGGAGAAGTGTAATTTAGACTTTAAATATAGCTCTATATGCTACAATAATCTGTTTAACTTCAGAACTCAAGAGTTCCTGAGGAACTTCTGTGTAATCGACATGTGATGAAGTGCTCGGCATGACGGCGTTCATTCATTCAGTCATATCCACTCAGCCTCTGTTACTGCAGTACTTCAGAGATTCACAACGTCCTGGTGTGATTTGAGTTTTAATTATTCCTGTGACTTATATATGACTGATTCTACTAAACCCGCTGGAAAAATGTTTTAAAAACCTTTTGAGATTTGATTTAACCTATTTTGCAGAGATTTTCCATTATTATTCTAACTTTGAGAGCTTGGTTAAATACAACCCACCGTTGGGTAACATATGGACAAATGATTGGGTTCTTTTGACCCAGTGGTCAAACCTTTTTTAACCCAACCGTTGGGTCAAAACAAGTCAGTCGCTGGGTTTGTCCATATTTTACCCAGCGCTGGGTTGTATTTAACCCAGCATTTTTTTAGAGTATAAGGAGGGGGTTATATCATATCATGAGGAATCAAATTTACATTGATTGAAAGAACTTTTAGAGCTCTAAACCCTAATGCCCAGATCAAAAATAACTGCGAAAATGACTGAACTTTAAACAAACTTGACTTTTGCTGTTAACATGCCTACGTTTGAGTTTTTCTTAAAGGTATAGAACAAAAAAAAAAAAAAAAAAGAAAAAAAAAAGCCAGAAACAGTCATGAAGTCATGGTTGAGAACTAATAATGATTAATAATGGATGAAATTTATTAAATACTTACAATTTGATAAATAAAACATTGTTAGTTATAAAACTGGTTCATTTTGAAGATATGATCTATTGTGACACCACAGATATTAAAACTTTAATAAATAAATCATTTAATATGTTTAAATATTCATTTCACTATAATAGTTGAGAACACATAATGCCAGTTTTTGATACCAACAAAAAACAGCATAAATCAACCTTTGGTAACAAAATAAATGTAATATATTTAATTGAAGGAATTAAAATAAATCAATCAATCGGTAAAATTTGATAAAACATTGTATGATATAAAATGGTTCATTTTGAAGACATGATAAAACTTCAATAAACTTTCATTTTGAACACTACTTATTGTTTTGTTTAAAACAAACAATCAAACAAAAAAATTTAGATCTCAGGGTTATTATAGTAAACTAAAACTAAAGATTAAAACCATAATATTTTTCTTACTTTAAATAAAAGTACTGTACTAAAATGTATAATGTACAAGGCAGAATTTAGTTTCAATTGCTGTAAAGTCTCTCTGGTTCAGTGACTGTGTTTTTAAAGTTCTGTCTAGATCCTGAGGGTTTATGGGAGTATTAAGTTCTAAAAGCATAAGCCACTGATATGTGGCGTTTCTGCCAGAGCCCCTGGTCATAAAACAGCACAATCGCACAGATCGATACATTATATTCCCACGGAGTGGAAGATGATGGCAAATAGCATCAGAGTTGTCATGTATTCTATAGCTGTGAAGTTGGAGAGAACTCAGAAGTTTGGTGATTATATATAATGAGCAGTGTTTCCACTGACTGGTATTAACGGGAAGGTTGTTAGTCTGAAGTGATTTCTTTGATCTAGAGGCAAATTAACACTGAGCTTATATGTAGCTTTTAGTGGAAAGTCTCCAATCTGTGTCAAACCACTTTGGATCGATATCCGCTGAGCCAGTCTCAGGTGATTACCTGCAATTTCTGACCATAGAAACCGGTTCAGTGTTTGAGTTGCTCTGTGTGTATCAGGATGATAAACACATTTACTTAGCTTTAAAGAAAATTAGAAATGATATACGTTTATCCAAAATGGTATTTGTTTTATTTATTTATTTTATGTTGGGGTGAAATGTGACATTTATGCTCATCAAGGCAATATTTATTTGATCAAAAACACAGTAAAAGAAGGAAAATTGTGAAATATTATTACAATTTAAAATTACTGTTTTCTATTTCAATATATTATACATATATATAATATAATGTAATCATTTTTCAGCATCATTACTCATCAGTACAGTCTTCAGTGTCACATGATCCTTCAGAAACCATTCTAATATGCTGATTTGCTGCTCAAACAACATTTATTTATCATTGTCAATGTTGAAAACGGTTATTATTTTTGTGATAATCGTAATACATTTTTTTTTAAGGATTATTTGATGAATATAAAGTTCAAAACAACAGCATTTATTTGAAATAGAAAGCTTTTATATCATTATAAATGCTTTACTCTCACTTTTGATACATTTTATGCATCCTTAATGAATACAGGTATTAATTTATTTAAAAAAAAAAACATATTTTAAATACTGTATAACATAACTGCACCCGTAAAAGAAAACTTTGAGCATTTTTAGATTTTAAAAGCATATATAATTTCCTCTATTTATAAACTGTTTTCTTTCATTTTCTTTATTTGTGTGGTTATTTAATTTTTTGATTTGATTTCACTTATAAGGCCGCACCCTATGTACTGTAGTTAGCAGCTCACTAGGTAGGTTTACTTTCTGTATTAGGCCTTATCTAGTGTGGACTGAACACTTAGCATGTCTCCTTTGCGTTTGGCAGCTCATATTTTAGGATCTCGCTCCTCCAGCCTGTTTCTGTTCACTCTGTAAATGTCACCAAGCATTTACCCCAGTGAATTGTCTTCAAAACCGCACTGATCTCCGCTCTGAACATGTTAGCACACCCACCAATGCCGTCCAGTCCAGTCCCGTTACGGATCAGCGGGTGGCTGGAGCCGCTCTCTGACCGATGCTTTTCATTACACTTCTACATTAGCACACTTGCTATTATCTGTCTCTGGTTTCACTGTGCGTTTGGACTCAAGCGTGTCTCGCCATCTGCTAGCAGTCGCTCTCTGTGATTTTTACCCCCTGCTGGAGACAAAGATACACATGAGTGCTTAGCCTTTGAGGATTCTTCTTCGGTTTGCCTGTGTGTGTGTGTGTGTGTGTGTGTGTGTGTGTGTGTGTGTGTGTGTGTGTGTGTGTGTGTGCTTTCATTTTTAAATTCTAATTAAGGAAAGTTGTAAATCTGTCTCTGAGTGTGAGCATGTGTCCTTATCAGCCGCTAATTATGCTTCCAGCATCTAAGACGTCTTGGTGTGTGTGTGTGGAGGTCTCAGGGTTTCTGTGAAACCTTGTCAAACTCAAGATGCGATAGCATGAATAGCATGATAGTGTGAATAGCAAATACACACTTACTGTAAAAATGATTTTTCATGATAGTTATTTGTGAAATTTACTAGCATTTTTTGAGTCAAAATTGTTTTATGCTGCATATTTTTTTTTTATTTGAGCATCAAATGTTGTTGGTTTGTTTGTGTGTGTGTGTGTGTGTTTAAAACACAGGGTCAAATTGACCTAGGGTAGAAAATATTTTGCTACTAATTTCTGACACTTTTATTGATGATTTATTGATAAAATATTTTATTTTATTGATTTGATATATTGTGAAATAAATGGACACATACTTTTTTGTATTACAGCACAATTCATTTATTATTTTTTCACATTTAAATTATAATTTATTAAAGGCAGTATAACAAATACTACAAATACTCCAACCATTTAAATATATTTTTCACATTACAGTAAATATTTTTATTTTTATTTATATTTTATTATTTTACTGTGCAGTTAATTGTCATGAAAATTGTCACATTCCATGCATTCTTTTTTTTTTTTAGCAATGTAACATCTAATTCTTTGTAGTGTGAAAAATGTTCCTGGCACGTTTGCAAACTCATTTTTTGTTCTTTGTTAAATGTCATTATGCATTGTTGTTATTATTGCATTATTGCATTTGTTAAATATTAACTATAATCTGTATGAAACTTAAATTTATTTTTTTCTTTTATTTATTTATTTATTTATTTTTTGGATGACTTTATTGTATACCTTATTCTAGGCCTCACAGGAGCTGCCATTACAGTTCAGGTTTTAAATTCAGTTCAGGTTTTAAATTGTGTAATAAGATCCAGAAACTGTTTAAAACAGTAGAGAGACTTCAAACTCTGAAGAAAGAACTGCATACACTGTAAAGAAAAAAAAAAAAGTTGAGCCAACTTAAAATTTTAAGGCAACCAGTTTCAGCAGATTTTTGAGTTTGCTTAACTTGTCGTTTTAAGTTTATACAACAAAAATTTGAGAATCTCCCACAAAAATAAGTTGAGCAAACTCAAAAATCTGCTGCAGCTAGTTGCCTTAATTTAAACTTTGTTTCTTTTTTTTTTTTTTCTTTTTTTTTACAGTGTACATATGTGGTTCTTCTCTGACTTACCTTGACTTTCCCTCTCTCTCTGTTCCCGTCTGATGTATCTCCAGATGTACATCCAGACCACCACCCTCACCATCTCTCTCAGCCTCAGCGCGTCTGTGTCTCTGGGGATGCTCTACATGCCCAAAGTCTACATCATCATCTTCCACCCCGAGCAGAACGTGCCCAAACGCAAGCGCAGCTTCAAAGCGATCGTCACTGCCGCCACCATGTCAGGAAAACTCGTACAGAAGGGAAGCGACCGGCCCAACGGGGAAGTGAAGACCGAGCTTTGTGAGAGCATGGAGACCAACAGTGAGTATTTCAGTCAAGTCGACCAAAATAGTGCAAATCCCCTTGGTGATTTTTAGCACTTTTCATATATAAACCTTTCAAGACACACTTAACCTTGACCACTTAATATGTTAATATGTTAAGAAGTTGTTGTATTGGAAAGAGACAAAAAAAAAAAAAAAACAGACAGATTTTATTAATTCCCATTGCTTTACGGGATGAGTAATTCATTCATTCACTCGTTTTCAAATATTTTTTTTTGCTTTGAATCGAATACTATGATTCATCTCAGAGCCAGGTGGTTGGGTTTAAGCCTCAAAGCTTTTTTTTAATGTGAAAAATTAATAGGAAATATGCTTTGATAATCCAAGGCTGCTGCGGTCACTGTTGCACTCTATTTCTGCTCTGTTAGCATTAATTTTTTTCCTCCAGATGTTTAGTAAATGTTCCTGCTGTATGTAAAACATCTGTTTAGTACAAAACGGTAGACTTAACCAAACACAAGTCTTGTTGTAAGACCAAAAGTTTCCCGCTGAGATGTTTGCCGGAGGTAGACAGGCAAAGTAAAATGTGACATCAATGTTCGCTGTTTGATTAGCATATTCGACTAGCTGCGTTATTTGCCTGTTTGATAAATTTCTAGCTTTTTTTTTTTTTTTTTTGTTCTCCAAAGCGCAGGATTATGGAGTGTTGAAAATTTAATCACTCAGAAGCGATCCAAAGCTTTGAGGGGAAATAAGCCCATTTTAAGTCATCAAGCCAATTACTTTGTTCTGTGCTGCGGGTGATGCTTTGCCTTATGAAACATTAAAGCGCAACTCATGTATCAGTATCAAGACCACCCAAAACTTTTGCTGACTAAATTAGACAAGTTTTTATTTAATTCTTGGCCTTTGTGATACTTTTATTTAGTAAAGATAAAAGAAGAAAGGATTTGGAGGAGGGAACGAAAATGCCCTCATCCAGTAGCGATAGAGATTTTGAATAATTTCAGTGACTCTTATGAACCTGTTCATCAAAAAGATTAAATGCAGGTTTCATTCACTGTAAAAAACATTCTGTGAAATTTACGGTAAAAAACTGGCAGCTGTGGTTGCCGGAATTCTACCGTACAATATAGGGTAGCAACATTTTAGGTTTTACGGTTTTAACTTAAATTTACAGTTAAATACCGTAATTTCATTAACTGATATAATGTTAATATACCAACCTACTGAAGTACTGAAATCTGTTTTGTACCTTTAAAATACACTGGTAACCACCAAATGCAGGTGGTGATGAGAAAGTCACATGACGAACCAAAGCCCATCACAAGCAGCTTTTAAATAATAACATATATAGAAGGTGCACAGTGTCATTCACACAAGCACTAAACACCATCATGGTGAGTGAAATATGCAATAAATATTAATTTAACAACATTAGATGTAACATACAACCCTAATAAACATAACTGATAAGAAAAAAACTAAGAAACCTAGTTATTTCAAAGAAAAAACATCAAATCCAAACAAAATTTGAAATGCAACGCAGGGAATTCTGGGAATGTCAATTTATGGTTTTTCCCTGTAAATTTTACATTATTTTTCATTTCCAAAAGTGGTATTTCACCATAAAATTGTATGAAATGTCTATTACAAGTTGTTCACCGTATATATTAGGGAAACTTACCGTTAACCATTTAACAGGTTTTTACCGTAGCTTTTTTACCGTTAAAATCACGGTCATTTTTTACAGTGTTGCTAAGCCAATGAATAAACACCCCGCTAACAAAAATATGTTCTAAGAATGTGTTGCTAATGTTCCTATTAAGGTATAAAAACATAATTTGTGAATGTTCTCTGACATTTTTCTTCGTTATGCAAACATTACGACAACATTCTATTTTATCAGTTGCAAACATTATGGGAGCTTCACTTTTAAATGTTCTCTTTTAAACATTGCGAAGCGCTTAAAAACTTTAAGACATATTTTTTTCCATGAAAATATGTGACACTAAATGAAAGCCCAACTAGACTAGTTTTAACAGATTTTTCTGTTTCTTTGAGTGACACACATTAACTTTCAGGATCTCACTAGTTCATCACTATATTTTTGTTAATTTCTTCAGAAGTAAGATGGAAGCATAGGTCAAATTTGGAACAACAGATAAAATGTATCAGAATGTACAGGTGTTTTATACATGTTCTTTAAAATAATGTTTATCATTCACGGTACCTTTTAATTGCGCAAAAGTTTCTTTATGGTGGAAAAAGAACTGTTTACTGAAAGATAATTTGGGGAACCAAAAATGGTTCTTCTATAGAATCCCTGCGAAAACCCCTTTTCGGAAGATTTTTATGAGCAGTGACCATAACGTGATGCTTGATACTGCACATGCAGTCGAGTGAGAGCGAATGTGATTCTCTAATGTGTTTCCCCTCCTGCAGCATCTTCCACCAAGACGACATATGTCAGCTACAGCAATCATGCCATCTGAAGAGGGACACTCTCTGTGGGCGGAGCCAAGGGCGGGGCCCTATCTGAAGCAGGACGTCTGTCATGTGACATGTGCTGACAGGCAAATGGACCTGGAACGGGCATCTGAGCATGAGATTTTTATATCGTTCTGCATCAATCTAAAACCTGCAGCATCCTGGGAGACAAACAGACTTATGGGACCTTCCAGTGAGACTGCTATCCTGCGTTCAAGAGCTACCGATCCTGCCATGAACTCACGTGAACACGCACACACTCACAAAACTGAAGGTGCAGGCTTGCAGTCATACAAAAAAATAACTTTCCACAAATAATCGTGTAAACATTCTGCAGATGGAGACGTTCACGGTAAACTTTGGAAATGTGGATGTAAAAAAAGAGAAAATATATGAAAACTACCAGAGTCAAACTATGTTTGTTGTTATTGTATTTTTGTGGTCGTGCAGATTTTTTCATTCTTGTCCCACTTTGTCAGAAACCTGCATTCTGAGATGACGTGTCTTGTATTGGCTGACTGAACCGTAACCACGGGGTTGTGAAGCTGTAAAATGCCATGGTTGAAGCATGCTAGTTTTTATACCAAAAAAATGAAGAAGATTTATTTATAATAAAGGAATGTTTTGCAAATGTGTAGCGTTGTTAGATGTGTATTTGACAGTGAGATTTATTTTTCATTTTGTTATCGCTCTCATTCATATTCAGTCGCCACCAGAGGCCAAAACTCAAACTCTGTTTTGCAGCTTTGTATCCCATATAAACACAGTTAGTTTGGGAATTTTTAAGGTTCTTAATGGGCTCTATCACCACAGAAAAATACGTCTCTTGTTTACAGTGTTTCTAATTAAAGTTTCTTGAGCAAGGCATTGCAGAGGGCAAAATTAACACGGTCATGGAAGACCTGAAAATATCAGGGAATTGGGATTTGTGGGCCAAGGAATAAATCTTAAAAAGCCATTTCTACACTGGGGGAAACATTTTTTAAAAATATATTGGTGTACAAACAATATTCACTCAAATATTGCTAGTAAATTTCGCAGACAATTACAAAAAAATGGCAGCACTGACTTAAACATCAATTTTTTCCCCCAAGCAGAACGACTGAAATAATCTTTTATTTGTAGAATAATTTTACAGTGTACTTATTTCATCCGCCAGAAATAGTTCTTTGTGCAATTCCTGTAAAATTGATTTTTCATCCAGTGATTATGAACAACTTGAAAAGTAATGTAAATGAAAAGAAAGATGCATGAACCCTTACAAAGATCCCTAACGCTATACTGCACGTGTTTAATAATATAACCTTCAGACTTAAACATTATACATGTAAACATAGTGTGATAAAAATAATTTGGTAATCCCATTAACCTTTGAGGAGGAAAAAGCATCTTAATTTTATTCTGAGGCCCAAACTGAGCAAAAAAATATGAAATTTGGTGCAGTTGCTGTTATTTATATGGCCAAAAATAGGAAATTCTGATAGCTTATAATGTAAATCAATGAGATTTTTATAACAATATAACACATAAATATCAGTTGTCACTCTATATCTCTTAATATGTCCTTAGTTTTATGATCTTCACTTGCATGTAAAAATTAGTATAGATTTCACAGCAAAAAGACACATGAACAATAATAATTGGGCCTACATTCAAACATGCATTTGCATTGAGGCATTATATTAGAAGTACAGCTAAAATTACTAACTCTTCTGTAATGGAAGAATTGATTCAAGTGCTTGATGATTTAAAATCCTATAGATTTATTCTGTTAAATGTTCAAAGGCAATTGCCAATCAAACAATAGCCTGATTATGAAATAATAATCTTCAAAAGAGGTTGTTGTTTAACTTTTCTGTCTTTACAGAGCTTTAATGAGCGGGCTACTATAAGATTGTTTTTCCAGGTACGCCGGTCTGTGTCTGCATATATCCAGCAGTGAGGATATGTTCTGGGTGAACCGACCTTGAGTCCTGACTGACAGCATAGCGCCTATGGCTCGAGCGCCTCCCGCTTCTGTGGACTGACGGAGCAGATGTTGAGAGAGGCTCGCGCCGCAGACCCGATCGCTTCTGAAGCGCTAAGCCCCGCTATCTCCACCGAGCTAATTCAATTACTTTGCCCCCCGTACAAACGTGCTTCCGAGAGCGTCCAATCTCTCTCCCCTTCTGTCTGCCTCGCCTGCTCTTCGATATGTCGGTCGGAAGGCACAGAGGCAGATGTGTCTCAGGTAAGGACCAGGATCAACAAGGATCTGCGGTTGCCATGGCAGACAAACAGCTGTTGTCATTTTAGACCTTGATCTCTTCTGGGTTTTTTTTTTTTTTTCCCCCCAAGACTTGATTTGACTGCTTGATCTAAACCAGAGTTATTATCGTAAACTAAGACCATAAATAAAATAAATCCAAATAAAACAACATTTAGCAGACGCTTTTATCCAAAGTGGCTTACAAAAGAGAAACAAAAGTTCAAATAAAATGTTTCAAAAACCAAGACAATAGGGATGGGAAGATTCCCCGATCCGCTCGGTGCATCGGCAAAAAAAGTTAATGATGCGATGCATCGGTTTAAAAAGTGTGCATCGGCTACAAGTTAGCATTTGTATCGCGATGCATCGTTTCTTACATATTTGCATCTGTAAAAACCGATTTATTTATGTATAATTACTAGTGGATGCGCTACACTTTTATTGTTTAGAAAGTGACCAATAATCTGTGATTGATTTCCCCTCTCGAAACTGTGCCTGCGTCCCAATGTGCATACTATCCATCCTAAATTATATGTGATATTAGTAATTTTCAATACTATTTAGGGCAGATAGTGTGGATAGTATGCACATTGGGACGCAGGGTGTGTCTCGAGCGCGTTCTCTCATCATCGGGGAAAAGCGGGGATTAAAGTCCAAAACCTGATTTTAAATAACCTAACAAATCAATCGGGGCTAAAGCAGTTATAAACAACTATATAGTTCACACAGTCATTTGTGCACGCTTATTCTTAAGCAGCCCATAATGTCGATCATGGATCAAGTCGATCCACCATGGCAAACAGCGAATATATTTGTGCTGTTTAATGCATTTGAGACGTTTTCCTCAGTGCATAACTGATATGTCACGAGTATATTTTTCATCTGTAAATGTTAGAAAGTCATGTAAATATATCCATTTTACTGTCAGAAGTGCGCGAGTGGAGGAGCACTGCTGCGCGCACGCGCTCTAAACATAAGGAGCTTAATAAATTTGAGTCAAATATGCATTTTATGATAGCAGTAACTGTAAAGTAAAGTGACTATTGTAATGGGTAAATAAAATGCAGTTAAAATATAGTTTAAATTTAGTGATTTTAACTTTTAGTTTAGTGACTGTTAATGCTTTAAAGAGCAATTTTAGATTGTAATGTTTTAATGCTATCTGTTCTAACTATAAAAGGTACAGCTGTTATAAAGCCAGAGAGAAAGGCTGCATGGCTATGATAGAATGTGAGAGAGTCAGTGGTAATATCATTGCATTCCTATTGGTTGGTGTTAGAGTTGCCCAGCTTAGCCTGACAGTTTGCCTGCCCTGAACCAGGTTAGCTTTCCAACATAAGTAGCCATAGTGACTGAGGATGATCGTTATTAAATTTGCGTTATGGAACAAAATCATTTGACAGTGAGTCAGACTAACTGAAATAAGCCTGGTCTATTTGGTAAACTTGTTTTATGAAACAGGCCTCGAGGCGTTAGAAGTCAGAAGACACAAGTTCATTTATGATTTGCTGTCTGTCTGAACCAAAGAAATTAAAGCAATCATATTTTTTCCATTGCATTGTATTGCATCAAATCGCATTGTTTTGAATCGAATCAAAATCGAATCGCACTGCATCGTAACAGGGGTGAATCGTATCGCATCGCTAACTGCTTCATATGTATCTTCAATGTATCGTATCGTTGGCTATGCATCGAGATGCGTATCACATATGATATTAGTTATGGAGATGCACATCCCTACAAGACAACATTTAGCGTTTTCAATTAGTTTAACGTTATGTAGCCTTCCAAAATAACTAAAACTATAAAACTAGGTGAGCATGTTTGTAAACCAACTTTGATGTGGGTTTGGGAAAACTATCTATTTAAAGTTTGAAGTAGTTAAAGAAGAAAGAAGTTTAAGTTTGAAACGCTTGAAGTTTGAATAGTTTGATAGATAGATAGATAGATAGATAGATAGATAGATAGATAGATAGATAGATAGATAGATAGATAGATAGATAGATAGATAGATAGATAGATAGATAGATAGATAGATAGATAGATAGATAGAAATTAATTAATCAATCAAATAAAACTAATTAAATATAAAAACTAATTACAATTAAAAATAAAAAATATAAATAAATAACACTTTAAAAAAGAAAAAAATAATAAAAAATGACAAAAACACAAAATTACTAAAAGTTGACAAAAATGAAACCGAACCATAAAACTATTTCTATATATATATATATATATATATATATATATATATATATATATATATATATATGTATATATATATATATGTATATATATAAACTGTAATTGTATCTCAATAACAGTAAAACAACACTGATCTGAGCCAAAGGTCGATTGCATCCACTTTTGTTGTTTAAGTAGTTGTCTTTTTGGAAAACTTTGCATGAACAGCACTTGCATTTTTTACTGCTGGTGCATTGCAAGAGATGCAAAACAATGGATTAATGAACATCATGCTTTTTAATCCCAACATCCATGATTCAAAACTATTCCAGTAGAAATGTTTTCCCAAGCAGAGAACTGTGAATTCAGATAAGTTTATCTTTTCCTCTCTGTGTTTTTCTTCCTCAACTTTGCGTCTCTCCCGACCCGTGGAAAGCTATTTTTGTGTGTGTTAGTTTTGCCTAATAAGATTTAGCAGCAGTGAAAAACTGAATAATTTTGAGTAGAAGTGCCGTATTATTGTTTGCGGGACCCAGAATGGCCTTCCCCAAAGGAGGATGAGGCGGGAAATAAGTTTAATCTCCAGACTTTCAGCTGCCAGATAGCAACACAATTGCATCTAAATATGAACGTACGATATATTTTGTCAGTTGTTTTATGAGACGTAATCTCTCCGGGGAACCTGCATGAAAGAGGCACTTATGAGTGAGACAAGCTGCAAAAGCCCATGCAAAACACTGCGTTTACTGTCTTTTGTGGCACAAAAATATTCAGGAATGAATTAATTTTAAAGGTATGTTGGTATCTTTAGTTATTTATAGATTAAAAATTATTTAAATATTTAAGAACATTTACATAATTCTAATATTTGCATAGTGAATTCTAATTGGCCTTTATTTATTTGCATATTCAATTGTAATTGGTATTTTTTTCTTGCATTTATTTAAGCGTCTACAACTGCACAGAATGTGTCGTATTATGTGTTTATTCTCATGCGCAGATCATTTTTGCCGTTTCTTTTACACAGAACCAAATCTAAAACCTTAAACTTCCCTTTTTGTAGCATTCCTTTACAAAATGTCAGTCTAGTGTGTTAATAGTATTTAAAAGTACTAACGCTGCTCAGTGTTGTTGTTTTGTTTTGTTTTTTCACAGCTTTATGATTTCTCTCCCTTGGCTTCGGTACAAGACAGTGAACATATGAATGGCTCCAAAGAGTTTAGAAAAACACCACACTTGGGATGAGCGTGCTGTCAGAAATGTCATAGCTGTCAATCATTTTGTCTCTCTGAATACCATCGAGACGGAAGCGTTGCTGGTGCTTCATCTGGTTAATTAAGATCGGAGCATTTGGGATTTAACGGCATATGAACACACACATGGTATCTGATGCAGAATCGTACCACTGAAAACCATCAGTGACTTTTATTATTATAAATTTTGTGTCTTAAAAATTACATTCTTTGCATTACATTTTTCACCATGTCTTTGAACCTTTAGATTATCTGTATGCTACTGTGCCTTTAAGACTTTACATGTGAGCTTCTGTGCATGGTCTGCTTTCACAGGGGCTACATGTTTGCTGTTTGGGTGCAAAAAAGTTTGCACCATCTCATCTTCATTTCTTATATGGTGAATATACAAGGATCTGCAGAGCTGTAGGTGCTACACCACCAAGAGCAACATAAGGTTTGGTGAACTTTTGATGTTTTACTCTTATCACAGTATCTATCCTTTACCTCATGTGACTAGAAGAACTAGCATTACATGACTTAATGAATCCCTTGTAGTAAATGGGTGCCGTCAGAATGAGAGTCCAAACAACTGATAAAACATCACAATAATCCACAAGTAATCCACACCATACCACTCCAGTCCAGCAATTAATGTCTTGTAAGGGAAAAACTGTGTTTGTCCACAATCCATAATATTGCTTTCTCCAGTGAAAAAGTCATCATGTCTGAATCAGGAGAGGAATATGCACAGATCGAGCAAAAACAGTCCAAACCAGTTCTAAACAAAGCTCTAAGTTGTGAAATGATGTCTTATATATGAAATTTGTGGAAAAAATGAGCAAAATGTATACAAATCCTGTCAGTTTTGTCTCGTTTCATGAGCTCTACCAATATGTCATGTGTTAATTCTTTGAGAATAAGTCAGTAGATGGTCTTTTTGTGCTGTGGAGAGTGCAATTGCATGGTGCATTTTATTTTTTTTATCCCAAAATATCAGGGTAAATTTGATTACAAGTGACATAGTCTTTTAAATGAAATATTACATGTGTATCTCAACAAACTTGTCAATCATACTCTTAAAACGTCAGCATGAAACCCTCTCGTCATGTCTTCTCAATCTGTTCTCATAGCAGTACAACACGGCAGCCACAGGCACGCTGTATGTGGGCTTGCAGGCGCAGGAGCAGCTCACAGGCAGAATCTCACATCTTGACAGCATCAGTGAGAAATGGCCACACGCTACAAAAATCCCAAAGCTGGCAGAGAGCTGCGCTTGTGAAGCTCTTGTTTGTCATGCTCGACTGCGGTCGTGTTCCCTCCATGCAAGCGAAACTATGAAGAATGTTCACGGTTATGGTTGAGGTTTTAGTTTTTTTTTTCTGCAAAAGTGGGAACATTTTTGTAGAGAGCTTCTGATTTATGAGCTTAGAAATACCAAGGAGATATTGAAAAGTTTCTTTTGAGGTCATTTTCTGAGCCTATGCAGAAATTTGTTATAAATTTGCAATTTCCTTGTTAAACCACGTACACCAATTATTTTATACAAAAAGTTTGTTATTTGAGCTGTAAATCATCATTTTAGTGTGAGGTGGAAAACAGTAACAAATTATAAAAATAAAACAAAACATTACATTTAAAGACAGTACAACAAATACATTACATTATTTATAAATACTTTACATTTTAATATTTAATGCTTAATTTAATACGTTTAACCGAAATTTGCCTTAAAGTTCTGAAAACTGAGAGTAAAGTCTAAAAGGAAAAGCATACCCTCAGGCCATCCATGATAACATTGCTTTCTTCAGTGAAAATGTCTGAATCAGGAGAGAAATAAGCTTACAAATGAAAACAGTTCTTAAAATAGTTCTTAAAAATTTGTGGGTGGATTTGAGAGACAACAGGAGCTGGACTTTTTTTTTTTTTTTTTTTTTTTTTTTTTACAGGAACTAGAGTTATTATGGATTATGGACTCATCTGTTGGCCAGAAGTGACTAGTTAAAGTTAAAACACCTTAATTATGGATTTTTTTTTTCTTACAAACACGCAGATTTTCACTTCACAAGTCATTAATTGCTGGATTGGAGTGGTGTGGATTATTGTGATGTTTTTATCAGCTGTTTGGACTCTCATTCTGACGGCACCCATTCACTGCAGAGGATCCATTGGTGAACAAGTGATGGAATGCTACATTTCTCCAAATCTGTTTCCAAACTCATCTACGTCTTGGATGGCCTGAGGGTGAGTAAATGTTCATATTTGAATGAACTGTTCCTTTAATGGCCTGAAAATAGTTTGTTTGCATGGATTCAGTGTGGGTGTTCAAAACACTGGAACTAAGATTCAGACTTAAGGCCCTTGAGGAGAAAGTAAATTATAAAGACAAAACCACCTTTTGTTCTTGGGGAGTCATTGACCTTTTACCATAAAATGTGCAAAATTTATGAAAATCCCTTCGGTTTCATCTCCTGTTGCTTGTTGAATTCTGCTCCCTCCGTATTTTCTGACCTTCGGGCGATATTCAGGGTTATTGATTTAAGTCCGGTGCTTTGGACTGTGACACTTTCAAGCTGCAGACCAAAGGGTGCAGAAGCATCTCAGTAGAAAGTCAGAACATCCCTTTGAGTTCCCTGCTGATCAATTGGCAAAGTGAACATCAACACACTTCCCAGAAAATGCATGAAAATCCTTGTTTTGCAACACAAGGCTGTATGTTTGAAGGCTCTGCATTTCTTTTCTAAGCAATTTGCTTATTAATGTCAATTATGAATGTTGAATTTTCAGTTGTGTGTATATTAAATCTGTGCACACTAATACTTGAAAATTTAGTTAAATGTGATGTACTCAAATAACTAAAAATGAAATAAAAATTAATAAATACTAAAATAATAATAATTATAAGAACAATACAAAATTACAAAAACACACAACAAAATTAATTTAACATGATGTACTAAAATTAACCTAAAACTAAAATAAAATTAATCAAAAACAAAAAATGGCCAAAAAACCCCTCACTAAAATAAATAAAACAATGCATTAATGCACAAAATTAACTGTAACTGTAATATAAATTGAAAAGAAAAAACAAATAAAACATTTATAAAAAATAATACAAATGACAAAACACATTAAAACAAAATCACTAAAATAACTGAAACGATGTATACTAATGTACTAAAATAAAACTGAAATAATATATATATATATAAAAAAAAAATAATATTGCTAAAACTTTAACTAGAATTTAAATTAAAATGGAAAATATAAATATTAAAACTAATCCATAATAATAATAATAAAAACTATTACAGAATCTCAATGATATTTAATACTGCTGTGAACGTTTAAGTGTATGTCAGCAGGCGTGTTCAAACCTCCCGTCCTTTTCGGGATTACGATCAGCTACTTTCATCTTTTTAAAAGCTAGTTTTGCTTTAAAAGCAGTGGCCCGTTATCGTAATGACTCCAGACCTGGTCAAATGCGATCCTCAGAGTACCCACGGCAATTTTCCACACATAAAACTTTTCAGGCCTAACGGGATTTTTCCTCTAATGGCAGACACGAGGGACAGCAATGCGGTTCGGCTCCATTTACAAAGCGCCGAGAGCCTTTTCACTGCGAGTCCTGACACATGGACTGAGCGTTTTGAACGCGGAGGGCATGTCGTCAGTCACGCACTTCGGTGAAGTTTTAATGAAGGTGCTGCTTTTGGTCTCTGAGTCCACGGGGCTGTTAGAACCCGTGTTCCTGGCCTCTGTATTGATGATCCTGCCAAATGGGTATCTTTGAGCCGAATGGTTCGACCCGTTTCACCGTGTTCCATTGTGTGATATTTCATTCATCTCGGTGTTGAGAGATAGAGAAAGGTGGGGATGATTGAAAAACGAGATGTGGATGACTTTGCTCGGTAACAAGGCCAGATCTAGTCGGAGCCGTCAGGGTCGAGTGGGTAGATGTTCACAGCACATTCATAAAGCATAAGGCTGGGAGAGGAACTAAATGTACGCTGCAATAACCAGCCGTGAAAGGGGAAACATGTCGCTGATGTACGACCCTTTTTAAAGTGCGTCCTGTCAGCTTGTGTCAAATGTTTTTCAGTTTTAGCAGCACTGCCGAAGCTGCTTTGAAGCTGTTACTACAAGCTACACATGGTTTCAAGTAAGTTCAATTACAGTCAAGCCATTTTAGCATTAGAAAAGAATATTTTACACCAGATATCATCAGAAAACATCATATTTATCATCTGTTTGTTTGAGCAAAGAAATTCAGGGTTTTTTTTCATCATCAAAAATGGAAATGGACTGTTGATGAAAATAGAATGCATATAACACCATATTAACAAATGTAAAATAAGGTTTTTTAGAAGAAACATCTAAAAAAAAAAAAAAGTATAATCGCAACTTTTTGTTTTTGTCATTATTCATTTGTTTTCATACATTAGTTTTAGTTATTTTAGCAATTTTGTTGATTGATTTTGGCACTTTTTCATTTCTTTATTAGTTTTTTTTATTCATTTTTATTACAGTTTTAGTTATTTTATTACAGAAACTTAAACAATTTAAATGTTTTTAACATCTAAAAAGAATGTCATTGTTGTATTGGATATTTGGTTTAATTTAGCATTTTTTCATCAAAATTAAAGATGCTATATTGTAGAAGTCTGTCCCATAAAGGAAACAATTTTATAGTATTTTTATTGTGCTTTTTTGTTTCATATGCTGTTATTGTATGGAAAAGAGCAGTGTGGCCATTCTTCATTATTTCTTCTAGAAGACATTCATAAAAATTAAAAATGGTAAATTAATGTCAGATTTTTTTTTCTTTCTTTCTTTTTCTTTCTTTTTTTTTATATACACTACCATTCAAATGCTTGTGGTCAGTGAGATTTAAAAAAAAATGTTTTAATTTTTTTTTACACATTTATGAATTTACATGAGAAAACTATATCAGGATTTCCACAAAAATATTAACAGTATTATAAAAATATTAGAATGATTTCTGAATAATCATGTGACACTGAAGACTGGAGTAATGATGCTGAAAATTGAGCTTTGACCAAAACAATAAATTTCATTTTAAAATATATTGCAATAGAAAACAGCTATTTTGAATTATAATAATATTTCCCAATTTTATATTACAAATCAGTGAACATAAATCAAGTATACGACGGCAAGACATAACTTCTTTAGTAGCCAGACATTTTAATGAATTGGGACATGACATCAAACAATTGGAAGTTATTGGATCACGAGGAGGTAATATAAATAAAGAATTATTGAAAGGAGAAGCATTTTAAACTTAAATCACTTACTCCAAATGGCATTTGGAGTTGGATCTTTCTGTTTTCCTTTAATGAATTATAATTGGTCAAATCAATATGTAATATTTTGTGGAGTAGATCTCAAGCATTCAGTGTGAAAATAAGTGATTATTAATGACGATGTATGTCTGATGATTTTAATTGAATTTTCCATTGTTAAAAGTAAAGACTGTTGGTAGTTTATTTGAACTGCTAGTTTATATAAGAGTGATAAAAATGAATTCCGAGATCATTTATGTTCGAATAATAAGTATATTGTAATGCAGTGTTATGATAATGGGTGTGGTTTTTAAATCCAAGTTGTTGAATATGGAAATGGAATATGTAAGCTTTTAATGAATGAACATTGGTAAATGAACGATGACGTCAAATTGGTGATTTAAGAAGTGGGTGGAGGATTTGAATTGTTTAACACACTGAGACGTGTATGTGTCCTTGTCCTATTGGTGATAAAATGTAGAATAAAACAAAAAGAAAAGACTGTTTCATGTGAGTGCGGATCATGGTTTTGTATAATAAGTGATTTAATGGATCAACGCACTTAAACGAATGATCAAGCGACGGAAGAGCATGGTGCATACAACCATTGTGGAACTGCTTTATAAAATATATTGCAATTGAAAACAGCTATTTTGAATTATATTAATATTTCACAATTTGATATGCAAGCTTGGTGAGCAAAAGAGATTTGATCATTTCCATAAGACATCCTAGTTAACAGGGATGCTGTAAATGGTCCTTGTAAAGGAAATGCAACCCACACAAATGAAAAAATGAAGGAATGCCGTTCGCTCTCTCTTCTGAAGCATTCGGCAAATGCATTAATGTCCACAGAACTGCGTTTATGCACGCTGTCTCTAATTAATGCCATGCACTGAGTAAGTTCAGCAAGGGTCTGCGCTGGTGACGGTCAACCAGAGGTTGGCATGGTAACAGATCTACTAACAGACTGATAAT
The DNA here is from genome assembly GCA_036784905.1 of Acrossocheilus fasciatus. Lineage (NCBI taxonomy): Eukaryota > Metazoa > Chordata > Actinopteri > Cypriniformes > Cyprinidae > Acrossocheilus > Acrossocheilus fasciatus. The sequence continues at coordinate 3,618,393 of CM071941.1, forward strand.
GAAGTGCCCACTAGTTCTGCTGACCTCTGTGGCTCATATTCGATGCTGCGCGTGGGTCAGAAAGGTCACCTACTGAGTGTGGACAAGGACCCTGAGGAATGTCAGCTCCAACCGCGACTGCGACCCGGAACGCTTACAATCTACTTCCCCCCCTGTTTTCCACGAGACTCGTCTGAAATGTCATTAGTCATGCAGATATTGTGAAATTAGCAATTAAGGCGAAGAGAAAATATCATTGTGGGCTGGAGTGGTACTTATTTGAAATGTTGCTAGAACCTTTCTCTTGTTGTTTTGCAAGAAAACAGTGTGCCGTGATTTTAAATGGCGTCAGTGATTTGTGTTCAAAATAAAACCCTTTGTGAGACAAAAGACAGTATTTCTGAAGAAAAACCTACTTGCTTATTCACTAACCACCCAGTCCAGTTTAACTAGCTGGTCCTTGCGCTGCAATAGTGCCATTAGTATTCAAAATAAATGATTTCAAGTCATATGCATCTTATTATGTATGTGCATTATTTACAAAAGCGCCATTTTACTAATGTGAAAATGTTTAAAATTCCACAAGCATAAATATTTCTTTAGCCTTGTTATCTGTGAAATTATCTGTATGTATTACATTTGAATGGGGAAAAAAAAGGTATCTTTTTCTTTAAGTACATTATTTTCTTTCTGCGTTCTGAGCAAACTAGACTTTCACAAGCAGATCAGTTTATTCTCATTTTTCTATCGGTGATATAATCTCTACTTGTTGCTTTTTGAATGAGAATAATATCTGATCACAAAGCACACAGAATTTTAGAGCTTTATGCCAGTTTACTGCACTATTTTGTTTTTGCATTTATTTGTGCTAAACTTGAAAGAAAAAAACTCTTATTGACATTTTATTTGTGTTTATTGATGTTTTTGTATTTGTTTTCTGTCATATAACACATGTAGTGTTCTTGCATAAGGATAGAAGACTGTACAGCAAATGGATTGGAAAACTGTTTATTGAATTATTTGACAAACTGAAGCAGCAGTAATGAATTATTCACAAATAAATTCACAACTAGTTACGCTGAATAAGTGCTTTATATTAAAATACATTAATTTGATCACTTTTTTTTTTTTTAAAAGCCAGTAACTACAAAAGAGAATACAGCACAAATGGTTTGTAAGATGTTTGTAAGATGGTTTGTAAGATGTTAGATCTAAGATGTTAGTACAGTTTCCTCTCACATAAAACTTGAAATTCTGATCGGCAGTCTTTATCACACCATTTATATTGACCGTTCACCTTCTCTATGGCACCGCAGTGCTCGGATATCAGATGTTCTGGTGCACTTCCTTCTTTCCAGTTGGTCCAGGGTCCCACACGGAGCCCGTTGGACCAAATCCAGAATCCGAAAAGTCGACTCTGTCTAAGCCCCACCCACACTGGCCCCGAGATATTCTGTCTTTTTAGCTCTCGCTCCGTTTCTATCTGATCATCCTTAGACTCCATACACAGAAGCCCGGTTGTATTCTGTTGAGTTTTGCAGTAATCCAGAGCCCTCTCCCAGGACATTTCATCCTCACTGACATGAATGAGGCTCTCTGACAAAAAAGCATACAAAGAAAAAACATGAAAGACTATTCAAATGCAATGAATTACAAAATCATTTAATGCTAAAACAGAAATGATTTGAAATTCAAAGCAAGTGTTGTGTTGTCTTACTGTAGCATAGAGGATAGTATGTGCCGGTGTTAGTTTTAAACCACTGCACAGTCACATGGCTACTCATGAAAGCCTCAGGACCGTCTGAATACAGATTGCCAGAGAACCAGTTTCTGTAAGCAGATTGTCCTCCATCATTCCATTCCACACCATCGTTCAGCAGGCCGATCCAGCAAGGAGGCCTATCCTTGCCTTGTGCTTCCATCACTTGTTTATTTTCCTCCTCATTTCTGATGCTGGCTAAATCAGTGTGATTCTCTCTGCAGTACAGCTGAGCCTCAAACCAGGTTTTGTCCTCAGTGATTAACATGTACTTGTATGGTGCTTGCCCAACATCTGTATGAATGCAAGAAAGTGATATCGTTTTGGTTTAATTAATTGTAAAATTATATAGTTATAAGACAATATTGTGTTACCTTGTTCATAACACATGAATTGTTTTTTCTTTTCGCATTGGAGAAATTCCCAATCTCCATCAGCTTTCATAGCAGCGCAGCATGTTTTCCCACAATCCAATATAAAATCTTTTTTATATGCGACCTCATCACCATTTGACCATTTCTTACTGGGTTTTACTATATGGGCACCAATCCAGCCACTAGGGATACTATTTGTGAGCAGTTTACTCAGTTCTATATCGTCTTGTTGGTCATAAACTGTGACGAGGTCAGTGTACTTTGTTTTGCATTCATTTACAGCATCCTTTCTTTCAACTTCCTTCAGTCCTGTGTAGAATTGTCTCAGTCGTCCTTTAGCAGTTGAAGGAGGAAAAGCTGAAGAGAAATATTCCGTTTTTAGCACCAAAACCCATTTGTGTTGTATAAGGAAAATAACCAAACAAACCATGATCCAGACAATTAAATACTCACCACAGAGGAGGAGCAGCACACGAAGCAACATTATAGTGATGTTCAATCAGTTTAAACCAGTATCTGCTGTTAAACAGATTTTTTTGTTGTTTCAACAAACCACACACACAAAAAAAGATTGCTGAAAACTTTTAAAAATAATAATAAATTATTATTTGCAATTATTTTCACTTTGTTTGTTTAACGAACAGAAAATGTCACATTAAGCAAACAATAGCAAACAAAGTTACCTATATTGTGTTGCTAATAGGTGAATTTCCATGAATGATCTTTTTTTAAATGTTTATTTTAATTAGGTGTACAATCATATACCTAAAACAAACAAACAAACAAACAAATAAATACATTTACATTTCTCAATGCAGTCATCCAGTGTATTTATAGTATAAAGATGAGAACAATTGCCTAATGTGTTTTAGATGTAAATTACTCCAAAAGCACACCTATCAGGTATTTATCTATAAATACTAGCCTATATATGCACATAAACAACCAAAATAAATTTATTTGCTTTTTAGAAGTACCATATATATATATATATGCAAGGGCCTCTAGTATTTCTTTCCAATATTTTTTGAATATGTAGACATTCCCAAAATATAAGGTAATGGTTTGCTTCATTAAATCCACGGTTTCACCAACATTTTGGAGTGTTACTAGTTACTATATCTGGCTTTTTGTGTTGGTTATATAAAATATGTAATAATCTTTTTCCAACAGTATTTCTTCCAATTTAGTGAAGTAAAGTCAATTTCCATACAGTTGATCACTCTTCATCAGTAAAGATAATTTCGCTTCTGTCATCCATTTCTCTTTGATATAAATTGTAGAATGATATAAATATTATTTAAACTTCATATGATACAGTATGCTTGACAAATATGTGTAATATATCGCAAATAAAGCAAAACAGCTTTAACTATTCTGTTTATATTGTTAACTCACACTCTCCTGCTAAAGAATCCCTTTAAACTTTGTCATAGGCCTTTATATTTTGTATAAAATGTTATAGATCCACACATGCTGTATTGAAACTGTTAACGTGAAATATTCAGATACAGTTTTAAATCTTTATTAATAATGATTGTAATTCAGTTTTGCATCAATAGACAAAACATGCCTTTCACAAAACACTATCGTACACTGATTTTCTCAGCTAGATATGTAAAAAAAAAATTATATATAAAAAAAAAAAAAAAACACATCATTAGATCAGAGATAGCAAATTTACTTCATTCTTACCTTGTGAGATGACTATTTCATTTGATAATGTACTGAAGGAAACTAAAGACTTTTATATGTGACTCTATAGAGGGCAGGTGCAGACAGGCAAATTGATTCTGGATAATAAGTTAATGAGTAACTTCGTTTAGCTGTTCATTCAGCTTAGGAGTTTTATCCAGGTCATATCAGTAACATGCATGTCAAGTTAAATGTATAGTGCCTTTTGCACTAAAAATACAACCTAACCAAAACTGAGCTAATTTGTAAAGCAAACAGTGTCGTTTATTTAATAAAATGGCAGTGTTGCTCATACGAGCCCATTCAAATGAAATTTAGGTGTAAAACGTCATTTGTGGTGTGTATTAATTTTCCTAATATGGTTTTGTTGTGCGTGTTTGTGACTATTCTATTCTCAGAACAAATACATTGAAAAGTAAAAGTTCTCCTGTCAGTGTACCGATGTGTAAATATGTGCACTTGTACATACACACTCCATAGAAAATAGAGCTGAGGAGTGCAGCCGCTGCTTTCTGCTTCTTCCATAAACCAATAAATTCAAATCTGATGTTTTGAATTGAGTAAGAACTTCCTTCCTCCTTCCTTATTATCGCCTGTTTTTATTCTTCAGTGTTTGCATAAACATACTGTACTGCCTTAGTCAAATATCAATACCATCTATAATGTGTCCATATTCAAATGCTGGGCCTCACAAGGTCCTGTTCTGATGTGCCTCAACCAAGTTCATGAGTTATGATCATTTAAACATTTTAACGATATAGATAATCACAATACTTCATAGCTGATTGATCACAAGAGGAATTGCAAACATTTTTTGTATACATTTTTTTTCTGAAATGTTTAAATAAGACATTGTCTAATTAAAGATGCACTAGTTTGCGGAACAAAACGTTGGATAAAGCCAGGTTCACATACACACATCTTTAAAGGTGTTTTCTCAAAAACAACAACAACAACAAAATAAAAACAAAATAAATTGCAATAAAATAAAGGCTTAAATATATTTTGGATGTTTTCTTCTCAGTGATCAACATGATATGAAGAGACAAAACAAATCTCAAAATTGACCAGTGCCTTATCTTGCCTTAATAGCTTATTCTCTGTTTTAATCATTACTACTTAATACTTCTCTCTCAAAGTGATCTTCCTCAGAATCAATACACAGTAATGATTGCAGTTCTTCAGATTATTATGATATGACGTTATATACAAAAATTGGCTCCATTGACAGAAAAGTAGCAGTATATATTCTTGTGAAATAATTATTTTTAAAAGCAACTTTCAGTTTCAGTTTTTTGAAGGGCTTTGGTCTGTTTACATTTAGCTGTTGGTGACTTTCTCCTGTAATATAAACTTTTCCGTTCAAAGCTGTCAGTGCTGATGGGCAAACTAATTCATATACTGTATTTTGAAGTGTTTGTTAGGTATTGGAGTACTGTTTGAGGCTACTTACATATGGAGTCACTGCGCTAAGTGTTAGTGCAGGTTCTTTGCTCTGTTTTGTGATTTAGAGATTAAAAAAAGCAAAGCCCACGAAAGGGTCTGGATGAAGGTTCAGAGTTGTGATGGATCACAGACGCTGGCCGAGTTTGTTCTCTACGTGACTGATGCTTCTGTATTTGCTCACACAGGAGACTTAGGCTGGGTGTAAAATGTGTTGCTCGTGTTATTTAATCACGGTGATCAAAGCACATCTTTTCTACAGCCTCAGCGCTATATAGGATTGTCAGTAGTGCAGTGCTGAGTTTGCAGTATGTGATTTAGGGTCTCTGTCACACAGACCAGCATCACACATGCTCAGCCTTTCTCCCCAGAGCTTTAAAGGAGTTTTTTTTTTTTTACTTTATTAAGCATCTGAAAGTGGGCCACTGATGTAAAATGCCCCTTTTGTGCTGCAGCATGGCGTAATGCAACATATTGCATTTTAATGAAATTTAAAAGAGAAAGATCTTTTTAATGGGAAGTTTATCATCAGAACTCAACAAGTATGAAAAATGTAATGTTTAAAAATCACACAGAATGGAATAAAACTGTTGTGTGAAATATGTACATTTGTTAACCTTGTTAGAAATACAATCAAAATGAAAAATGATTTGTTCATACATACATTCGTTAGAGTTTCAGTTGCTGCCTATATGTTCATAATTCAATGTCTATACACAAGCCTATGAATACAAATAGGTTTCTCATAATATTAAAAAAAAAAAAAAAAACCTTCTCCAGACCAAACCCTTAATGCATTTTATGATGTGCTGAGTCTTAAATAGTAAATAGTGTTTAATTGCATACAGTTTTCTAATATTGTACTCACACAACAAGAGTTCATATAGTTAGCAAAAAATTAAGGAAAAGGTTTATAAATAACAGATTAAGATATTCAATCATGTTGTTTAGACAGTTTATGTTTAGAGAGCATGCAGATTATATGGATTTTTAGTTAATTAATTAATTTTTTTAACTTTTTTTTAATCTTTTGATTACCATTTCTTTTTGCTATTTTTTCTATACTAAAATACATTCTCCAAAACTGATTTAATGTACAATAGTAAACTTTATTATTTTATAAATTTACTCTTTTTGTTGTTGCTATTTTTCTATATTAAAATACTTTCTCCGATATCACTTTAATGTAAAATAGTGTGAAAGACTTTTAACAACCATTTTGTAGCTGTTATTAAAGAAAATACACTGTAAAAAAAAAAAAAGAAAAGTTGAACGAACTTTAAAAAAATGATTTTTACCAGCTTCAGCAGAGTTTTGCGTTTGCTCAAATTATTTTTGTGGGAGATTCTCAAATTTTTGTTGTATAAACTTAAAACGACAAGTTGAGAAAACTCAAAAATCTGCTTTTTTTTTTTTTTTTTGCAGAAATGTTGATCTTAACACAGGTCTACTGTTTTACATACAGTCTTTGCAACAGAGCCGCAGATCACAGATCACACATTCATGATACTAATCAACTGGCTGCATGCCTTGGTTTTCTTATAGATTCACCAAATACAAATGCTATTCGCAATAAAAAGACTCGATGCAATGTGCATTCATGAGCAACTTTTAATATCAGTTTTTAGTATGAGGCATAAAGGTGTACAACAGTAAAATAATAAGATGAATGAATTAATGAGATAAAGATGAAAAAGGCAACAGAAGCACCAATCACCAACTAGCTTCTGCTACCAAAGAGCTTTATTATATGAGACATGAATGATACATGACCACCGTTTACTACTGAACCCATAAGCTCTTTTTCCTCATTCTAGGGAGGCGGAGCGCTGAAAACTGAGCATACAATAAACCAAAGACCACACAAAAGAGGTATATTACTTTACCTCACATAAAACTCTAAATCTAGATCTGCAGTCTTTATCTTTCCATTTGAATGTACTGTTCACCTTCTCTAAGGCGCCGCAGTGCTGGGACATTTGATGGTCTGGTTCACTTCCTTCTTTCCAGTTGGTCCAGGGTCCCACATAAAGGCCGTTGGACCAAATCCAGAATCCGAAAAGTCGACTCTGTCTAAGCCCCACCCACACTGGCCCCGAGATATTCTGTCTTTTTAGCTCTCGCTCCGTTTCTATCTGATCATCCTTAGACTCGATACGCAGCAGTCCAGCTGTTTTCTGATGATTGTTGCAGTGATTCAGAGCGTCCTTCCAGGACATTTCATCCTCACTAACATGAATAAACCTTTCTGGAGAGAAGTCAAAGAAAAAAAATTAATTAGTTGCATGCTTTGATTTATTAAAGCATAGGGTAGAATCTGGGAGCGTAAAATATCATCTGAACCTACTGTAGCAAAGAGGAGCACAGGTTTTCTGATTACTTGTGTTGGAAGGTTTCGTCGGACAATTTGAGAGAAATGTAAAGCACACTCCTTTAGCATCTTGTTTGTAATCAGAATGTCCACCATCAGACCATGCAACCTTGTAATTATACTGAAGGCCAATCCAGACAGAGTTACTCCCATTTACCGCTTCCCTCACTTGTTCATTTTCCATCTCATTTCTGATACTGACTAAATTACTGTGATTCTTTTTGCAGTACCGCTGAGCCTCAAACCAGGTTTTGTTTTCAGGGATTAAAATAGGATTACTTTGTTTATAACACATGAAGTACATCTTTGAACTACAGGTGAAACACTCCCATGTTCCAGCAGTGGTCATCGCACCGCAGCATCTTTCCTCAGTAAAATGTCTGATGAGGTTGATGAATGTGACATTATCGCCGTTTGACCATGAACAAGCATTGGCTCTGATCCAGCTACAATTAGATCCTCTCACTAACGATTTAGTTTGCGCCGTATTCTCTTCTTGATCATAGATTGTGACGAGGTCTGTGTAGTAATGTCTACAAGCAGTGAGTGCATCATTTTGCATTTGTGGTTCATGCAAGTAGAATTTTGTTCTTAGTCGATCTGTACTTGAAAGGGGAACAACTGAGAAGAGACGGTCAGTTTTTAGTGAAATACTACTGACATCTTGACTGGAAGAAAATTCATAGCTTTCAAAAACATTGACTTCAACAATTCATTTGAAAATACACTAGAATAGTTCTCATCTAGGACTTTTTGACTTAAACATTAAATAAATGTACACCGCCTTAATAAAATAAGAAAAATACTCATGCATTTTTAATATGCATAAACATGTGATGTGTGAGGAATAAATAAGATGATGATTTGTTATGCAAAGCTTCTCAAACATTTAGAATGAAATACTCACCCCAGAGAAGAAGCAGTGCAGGTAGAAGTACCATGGTAATGCTCAGTTTATTTTAAGCCAGTTTTAATAAATGGTACCAATTCACGTGGTGCGATGATTCAATCTAAAGTAGAAATGTTTGTTTTATCTGTTAATTCTAATAGGATTTGGACCGATCAGTGGATTGGAGTGAATGTAAGAGAATGTAAAAAATTGGCTCAATAATTATGAAATGAAACCATTCTAAATTCATTATGATCCTCTGTTATTCATACAAAGGATAAATACTTCTGGCGCAACATATCCAAACAGTACAATACATTTTTAAACATCTAAATGTATGCAACAATCTGCTCCCAGAGGATCGCATCAACAAACAAACAATGACAGACAATATGATCGGATACTTTAGGTTTATAAACATAAGGTTAATAAAACCGAGATTCCTTCTTACCTGGTGAGCAGGTCATTTGGTTGTATACTGAACTGAAGGAAATAGCAGACTTATTCAAATCATGGCATAATTTTAGGGCAGGGACAGTCTGACAGGCAGGCTGGGTCTGATAACACACCACAGCTTCCCTGAAAGTATAGAGCCGTCGTTACTGTTGACTGGCAATGATTCGTATACACGTCATAATCATTGATATTCTGCTGTATCACTGCGCATATATACAAGAGATGGTACATACAACAGAAATAAACAAGTAAACAGTTTTTTTTTTTCAAGTTTACATTTCAAATCACAAAATTGTTTTCATGTAGCTCATACTATACTTCTGAAGTATGCTCTAGTTATATAAAGTTACATAAAGCAAAATACACTGCAAACATCATGATTTGGTAAGTGATAAGTGATTACAAATTCTCTGTGCTTAGTAAAATGTTGTCTCAGTGATGTTTCAACAAACATTTCTAACTATATTTTAATATAATTGTTATTTATAGCTTACTATAAAAAAAGCTTACTTTGATTCAGTTTTAGTTCAAGAGAATGTGTATTAAATGCCACTAGTGCTAATTAAACTAGTAAGTGAAACCATACTACATTGTTGTATGTGAACAGCTAACAGAGCTAGAACTTTCGTCCTGATGCTCAGAGCCTGCTGTCTATTTTGGAAATATTTGCATGAACAGGCTGCCTTAGTCAAATATTAATAACATTCATAATGTGTCCTTATTCAAGCCCTGAAATTCTATTCTCATGCGTCACAGACTGCACTCACTAATTTACCCTTTTTAATGGGTTTAAAAAATTAAAAAAAGGGGAAAGGCACCACGTTTGTGATATAACAATTTGTATTGCTGCTAATGTAGAAATCAACAGGATCATTTTAGAGCTATGTTTATGCAGTAGCCTAGCTGAATATGCTTGTCAGACATTACGTAATGAACAAATGCAAATCATTCGGATAAGTTTTATGGTTTAGGCTATAGGCCTACCACGCTATTGAGAGAAGCTGTGCTGTGATGTAGTGAATATTTGCAGTATTATTCGCCGCAGATGGATATAATATAGTGTACTACTTGTCACTCACTATGTAGTAAATAACAGAGGGGAGGCTCTCGTTCCAGGAAGCATTTGATTGGACGTCACTTCATGATTTTCCCTTCATCTGTTATTATTATCGTTATTAAATTTATTCTGAAAACTAATTTTGTTAATGTTTATAATAGCATTAGCAAATCAATGACCTTAAAGCTGGTACATATACGTACACTAAAAATAGAAAGCATTTAATTTAGAATAGATGTTTTCAAAGAAAGCACATGGACTACTACAGCAAGCAAAATGTTTGTTTTACCTTCAAAAGTCCAAGGTAGGAACAGGTTTGCAGAATATTTTTTGCAGCCAACAATGTGGAAGTGTGAAGAAATATATTCAATTTATGCTTATTTCTAATTACAGTAGAGCTGAAGTACACAGATGTTATGCGGTACTGCATATGATGCGTTGTACATTTTGTTAAAAAGACAAAAACTATAAATATTTCGTTTTTAGTATTTATTTCCTACCTGTTATACAAGTGCCTACTACAGTCAAGAACACTGTAGAGTTAAACGGTTGTTAATATGGCTTATGTCACAAAAGCTACATGTGTTTCTGAACTTACTTTGTCACTTCCCCTCATTAAGTCTCTGCCGGATCATTTTCCTTTGAAATTCATCAAGTTTGGAATATGCTTCATTTGGCCAGGCCAGGGTTTGTCTCCCTGAAGAATAAATCCCAAAACACACATTCTGGTTTATGGAACCCTACCAAAGTCATTGATCCATGAACACATGAGATAATAAGGCAATCAATTATGTGGAAAAACACGCTTTTGCAATTATGGGGAAACATTGGGAAATTGTACTTGACAGTCAAGTTGAGGATTTAATATGTTGTTACTTTACTTTGTGATCAAACTCATTTATAAACTTATAGCACCACTCAGATATTCTTTAGATTGTAAACATCTACGTAGTTGCAGTCTGAAGTGTGTTGTTTCAAGTGCACTTGAAACCCAAGGAGGATGGACATTCAAGAAGTAGATGGAGAGATATCAGTCAACCCCTATGAGAAAGCCTTGATCTCTATTCCCTCGCCCCATCCCTAGATCTAGAATCTAGAGGAAATCTCAAGAAGATTCATCCCAAGGAAATCTCAGATGCTGAGCAGGTGAGAACATCCTGTTATGTTGTAATCTTCTGAACAGATGTCATCAGTCTATTATGTTCTCCGCATGTAAGAGAATCAGACACTAATGTGAATCTTTGAGGTATTTTGTCTTTCCTTGTGTTTCCGGGAGTTTTCTGGGGGATTTTTTTCTGGAGGAACAGTGTTCAACTGGAGCCCAACCTCACAAAGATCCGTCGTTACCCACAAACCACCTAATCTCTGTGTACTTTGTCTGTTTTTCTAATTTAATTTCTTCAACATTTCAGCTAATCAGTCCAGACGCTGATACAAAGATCTTCTCTGGAGCCTGATATTATTACACACACACCAAGATTTTACATGCAGTGAGTGTAAGATAAATATGATGAAAGAAATGATAGCATCTAAAGAGAGAGTTCAGTTTGAAACTAGGCTTATCTTTGTGTTCAGATCTTTGAATGGTACATTAAAAATGCAGTTCATACAGTCAAGTGACCTCTTTTATTATAGCATTTGCCATTTCAGGCATGAAGATGCATCTCTCTGCTGGCCAACCTGCAGCGGTCTAAAAAAACCCTCTTTTTCTTTCAGTGTTACAGGAGTTGTTTCTGTTCAAGACTTGCTAAGGAAGCAGCCTTTGACCTCTGACCTGTGCTTAAAGGAGGACAGAGAATAAGAGGTTTGGATGCTCAGAACATTTTCCGTTTAGATTTACAGCATTTGAGCTCTTAAAATCAAACTCTCACACAGACTGAAAAGCCTCCAGAGTTCTCAAGTCTATAAGTTGATGTTACTCATCAGTATGTAGCGAAACTTCACAGAGCCTAAATATTAGTGATATCTCACTGTTCTGATTCAGTGTGACTGCATAAGATTATCAAATCTGATACTTTAAATAATACAGGAATGTGAATCAGTGCCGTGATTTATGATTATTTTTACCCAAAATGTTTGTGTTAGTTCATGACAAACAGACGATTAGGGGACCAGTACATTTCAAAGTGTTTTTCTTTTTTATTCTGTCTATGAAAGATAATAGTCTTTGAGAATCTGCTCCTGTTTTTCTATCTACTGTTGTAACAGTCAACATGAATTAAAATGTCCATGCTGGATTTTTATGGATTTATAAAAGCTTTTTTTTTTTTTCTCTCAATGAATTGTTTGTTTCATTCAGAAATATGTCACATGCCATATATTACTTCAGATGTATTTTGCCAAATGAAGTTTGAGAGAGTGTTTAGTATATTTTCATGAAAAGGTGTCATGAGCTTCATTGTTTACTGAAAGATTTTAAATTAAATAATTAAACACAATCTTATAACTATTTTATCTCTGAGGACTGTTAAATGTCCTATGTCTGTTCTTTTAATAAAAGTAACAGGATCATAAATGGTGTCTGAAAGAAATAAACATTTGTTTGCGGTTTTCATATCCATATGATCTCCTGATATATCAGTAATAGATGTCACTGTGTGTTAAAGACACGAAAGTCAAATATATTTGTCATGTGAATGTCAGTTAAGTCTGAGCTTATCGAATCTTGTGGTTGTGTCCCTTTTGAGTGACTCTTGAATGAATAAATCATAAATCAGCTCATGTAAGACTCTGAATTGTTACCTAATAAGAAATAAGCTACAGCAGTAAACACCAACAAAACTGACAATCAGCTCCTTACACGAGTAAGAAAACAGTGACCATGATTCATCCCGAATAAATCTCAAAGCAGTTCCTGAGACTCTGAGGCATATGAGGATTTTTGAAAATCACAGAAAAACCAGCAGCCCAGTAGAAATTTTTTTATTTATTTATTTATTTTTTTTGCACAATGTTTTTGCACAAATAAGATAAACAAAACAAAAAAAAAGTGTTGAAGTCAGTGTTGAAGTGCCAGTGGCTCAGTGGTTTAAATGTGTCTTTTTGGCACAGGCAGTCCTGGCTTCTGACTGAATAAGACAGACAATACTCCAAGAGAGTCACACACTGAAGAACCAGTGGTTCAGTTCTGTGAACATCAGCTCTTGATGGTTCGATTACCTCTATTGGAGAAATAGTTTAATTTCACCGGTCTCTGAATAAATAAAAAAGATTTTATAAACCCAAAAAGTAAGGTGCACTTGGATGAGTTGTTGGCTCAGTGGTTGGAACATCAGTTCTTGTTGTGGGAGCTCCTAATTCCAAGCTCTTTTTAAGTGGAAAAATAGTTTAGTTCAACTGGTTTCTGACTGAATAAGATAAGATTTAAAAAAAAAAGAAAAAGAAAAAGCAGCACACACACGTAAGAGCCAGTGGCTCGGTCGGCTGAATGTCAGACTTCAATGTTCAAACCATCCTGGTTTGAGTCTTATTCTTGCTGTGAAAAAAAAAGAAGTTTATTTTGACTGATTTCTGACTGAATAAAAATTCCTATAAAAGGAGGGAAGCAATGCAGGAGAGCCAGTGGCTCAGTGGTGTGAACATCAGCCCTTTATGTGGGAGATCCAGGTTCAAATCCCTCTATTGAGCTGGAACATTTGTTTGATTTCACTTGTCTTTGAATAAATAAAAAGATAAAACTCCAGAAAAAAAAGTGAGCGATTCATGGAAGAGCTGGTGGCTCAGTGCTCTGAACATCAACTCTTGATGACTGAATAAGACAAGATTTTTAAAAAAAGTAGCACACATACAGAAGAGAAAAATAGTTTAATTTCACTAGTCTTTCAATGATTAAAAAGACAAATTTCCAAAAAAAGAAGAGTGCGTGTGGAAGTGCCAGTAGCTCAGTGGACTGAACACAACCTCCCTGAATGGTACGGGTCCTTGGTTTGAGGCCCAGCCTGGTCACTGAAGCACGGTTGCATGACGGTTGGTCGGTCGTGAGCTGTGACAAGCTACAAAGCGGATCAAAGCTCGACCTGAGATGAAAGAAGGCTATGAAGGGGGGAGTGAAGATTCAGACTTCTGAGAAAATATCCAGCAGCAAAGTTATGTTCAACTTCTAAAATGTATCCAGAAACAGACCAAATCAACATTTTTTTTATTATTATTAGCCAGCCCACCCACTTTAGTCTCCACCCACAAAGCAGCAGATTTTTACCTGCAAAATTCTCCACCAGGATCTGCTCCAGGACTCTTCTGTCTCCAGTCCCTCAGCTGAGACCTGCACATGGAGAAGGGTGTGTTTGGCCCATTTGTAGAGAAGATTATTGTAGGCCTGTAAATTAGATGTTTTTTCACATGGAGATGAACATCAGCTTGTGACTCTTTGATTCATGCCAGAATGACTGACGGCCAAACGATGCAGACTACAACTGCATTACATGAAAGGCATTCAGATGTAAAAGTTGCTGATAAAGTGGAACTTATTTTAAGACACAAGATTCTGTTAAGGAGAGCTAAAATGGATCGTTTTAACTCAAAATTACAACTCACTCATAGCTTATCCAAAGACAAATCTTCTGAATTTGTCAGAAGATGCACCCAAACCGCATTCAAAAGATTAAACTACTGATTAAAAGTAACAGCAAATGTGCAGAGTACTGAGATAAGATATCTGGAAATCATGAACAGTACACAAATGTCACATTTATCCTTTTGTGCACACACCTTATATACACAAACTGCATTGATCATTCTCTAATGGAAGTCATTTGTTTAAATAAATGATCCATCAAAGCATTTACCCACAGAACGGGTCCGAGCTGGTATAATTGGGTCCAAGAGAAGGTGCATTAAGGCAGCAAACAGCACACTTCACTGCATCCAGAAAAAGGTCAAAGGTAAATGAGGGTTCAGCGGTTGCTCCCCTCATCGTAAGTCACCTCCTCATGACCCCCAGCAGCCCTGAACCAGACATACCCTACAGGCAGAAAGCAGAAACTCAAAAGCAGCTCACATTTCACTAACAAGTTCTTCCTGTAAGAAGCCACAAATCTCAGACAGACATACAAGATGAATGTTAAACAGATTGATGTGGTGAAACAATCATGTCTCAAACTTAAAAATAAATAAATCCCAGGTTAAACAGTAATGTCTGTAAGATGTAACTTACCAAAATTATGTGGAGTTGTAGTTTAACGCAAAAATTCACAACTCAAATGTACACGTCCACGATATAGGCTACAGACAATTACACATGCTGAAATGAATCAGTTTCAGGTGACCCGGGTGCTGATTACAGACATCCTCATTTTGCTACACAGAAGAAGGCCTAAGCCATTTTCTGTGGATGCACAAGACCTCAAATTCATTAGCAGCTATAGGTAGTGAACAACTAGATATAAAAGAAAAGAACAAGTAAAACTACCCTTAAGAAAATGTGCTGTTTTTAATAATAAAAGTTATAATTATGACAATGCATTAAAACATTGTTTAGAAATATCAGTTCGCAATATCAAACAGCATAACCAGACTAACGAGACAAAATTAAGAACATGCTAAAAGTTACATAAATACAAAATCTTTATGTTTTGTTTTATAAATTTTGTACGCTACTCTGTACACTAATCTCTGACAGGGGTCGGAATGAGAGTATAGTTCCTAATCAAATCGGCCTAGAAAATCGCAACTTTTCATTTTCCGCCGGTCTTAGTACACGATATAACTACAGAAGAGTCCAGTTTTAAATAGGACAAATATCGAAACTCTTTGGTAATTTTTGAACGCGATGCTACTGGTCTAATCGGATTCAATGATCTATGCGAAGCTATGCTAAAAGTGCTCTCGCCAGATCCGGAGATCGGCTGAATGGATTCAAAAACGGTAAAACTCAACTTATTAACTCTGAGGGAGTTGGAGAATGAGCCTATTTCCAAAAAAAGTGAAGTGTTCCTTTAAGACTAAACTCGCAAAAAAGAGAACGTCTCACGAATGAACTGAATTATCTTATGAGGAACGTCGTTTAGATGTGAATGATCATCTTCTTACAGACACCAAACGCACATATGCGAGAGCTAAACGTGAAACTTGATTCACAATCTAATTCCAATATCCCAAACAATTATATGTGATTTAAAATGAATTTATGTATTTACGCAGAAATCAGAGTTCCTGACAGAATGTTGACTGGTTATTTTCTTGCTGTTGTCAAAAAAATCTTTTTTGCTTGACTGTTGAACTTTTCTTAAAGCTCCTGAGTATGTTTGTTTTTTTTGTGTAAATGCAACATTTCATGATAAATGCCACTGCAGACGTGTCCTCCGAGTGGTTTTGCAGTGCTGCTTACCACAAAATATATCTGTGATATCTAGAGCATGGTTTATCAATAAATGTGATCCTGTCAACCATGAGAGATTTAATTGTGATGCAAAAAATATCAAAAGCCGTTTAAAGTTTAGATTTCCCAATAGATCATATGATAGAGATATCTTGCATGTGCAATTACAAAAATATTGCAAAAATATAGCCAAAATGGACAGTCATTGGGGTCCAAACGCCTTGTGTAGAGGATTAACAACTGCCATGTCTTTTCAATCTTAATACGAGTATTTAAGTGTCTTTCTATGATTCATGATTAATTTCTATTATTTTACATTACACCACAGTAGACAAATAACATTGTCTCTTCAGTTTAACTGGACCACAAAGCTGTCATGTCTGACAACTTGACAGATGTTTTCTGAATTTAGGATATATAAATATGAAGGTATTTTGGAGATCACAGATTAGACTTAGATTGTTTGAGCATTCATTAAACTTCATGAAGCTACAATGAATTTAATGTATAGTTAATTTATTTAACCATTTATACAGATTTTAAACTATGCCATCTAAAAAACAAAACATTTGACATTAGTATCACTATAGTGACAGTCACTATTTACAAGCTGTTTTTTTTTATCTTGTTAAATCATATCCCCCTTCTCAAATCAAGCCGATCTCAGATGCCTGTCTGTGACGTCACACAGACCCAGGCCCCTCCCACGATTGTTGATTGACAGTAGCATTTCAGCACAGACTGGACTGGTGTCTTACCTTAGACCCACCCTGAGTGAGCTGTCATCGGTCCGTCATTGTTTCACTGCCGATGTACAACCCGAATTCCGGAAATGTTGGGACGTTTTTTAAATATGAATAAAATGAAAACTAAAAGAATTTCAAATCACATGAGCCAATATTTTATTCACAATACAATACAAAATGTTGCACAAAATGAGCTCATTTTAAATTTGATACCTGCCACAGGTCTCAAAATAGTTGGGATGGGGGCATGTTTACCATGGTGTATCATCTCCTCTTCTTTTCAAAACAATTTGAAGATGTCTGGACATTGAGGTTTCTGGAGTTTTGGTCCCATTCTTGCCTGACATAGGTTTCTAACTGCTGAAGAGTTCGTGGTCATCTTTGACGTATTTTTCATTTAATGATGCGCCAAATGTTCTCTATAGGTGAAAGATCTGGACTGCAGGCAATTCGTCTGCAATTATGAACGCGATATTGCCTAGTTTGTCAGTGAACTACGGCTCTGTGTAGTAAATGCCACTCCATCTGAAAGCAGGTGATGGCGAATTTACTACTAATCAGGAAACCGGCTTTACTGACTAGATGCGCATGATAATCAAATTCGATTAATTGCACAGCCCTAATTTAAAGCTGTAGACAGAGCTGTTTTTGACGGAGAAAAAACAGTGTTGTTTTACACTATCACTGAGAAATTTTAACCAAACTATGTTCCAGGCCTTTCATTAAGACCCTACAGAATCATATCAACTTGTGGAAAATGGGTATCCGATGACCCCTTTAAATAGCCAAACCATTTAGAACAGTGGTCCTCAAACCTCTGCATGAAGTACCCCCAGCACTGCACGTTTTGTATATCTCTATATCTGACACACCAATTCAGGTCTTGCAATCTCCACTAATGAGCTGATGACTTGAATCAGGTGTGATAGATGAGGGAGACATACAAAATATGCAGGGCTGGGGGTACTCCAGGACAGGTCTGAAAACCACTGGTTTTGAAGATATACGACCATTTATTTGATAGCCATGGCTCCATACACTTATTAAACCATATTTTCTAAACCAAATTCATTTTGTCATCAGGGTCTCCAGATAACAGTTACAAAATTTAGCGTTAATTGGACAAATTGGTGAGGAGGAGTTTGAAAAAATATGTTTATAAAAAATGGTGGAATAATTTTAGGCATGGCAAAAAAAATACTAGGTATATGTTTTGTTCAGCTTGACTCAGAGAATCAGAGGAAAAAGAATTTTGATGGTTGCGGAGATATGAGTACAAACATAAAAGTACTTATTATAGCGCCACCTATGGTCTGATTGGTGTGCACCTGAATAGAGGGGGAGATTTGGGACCATCGTGCCAAATTTGTGTTTTTTGGTGTTTTGGACCTACAGTTTTGGCTGACCAGACACTTTTAGGAGAGAAAAAGAAGAAGAAAAATAAGGAAATCAGTATTAAAAACAATAGGGTTCTGGCACCTTCGGTACAAGTACAAAATTAGGATTTGTAAAGAAAAATGTCAGAGGATTTCGATATATGCCAAGAGGAAACTCATTTTCCTTTTGGTAAAGTAAGGAAACTTTGGTTCCTTTGCTCCTGTAAACAAACAGGAAAAAAACAGGAGGCATTTATTCACCCCCAGGAGCCGTATGAGGCACAATTTAATATGGATGATAGCTTTGTTTGACTACTTTTGGACTGTTGAACAAAAACACAGGCCCATGCCATTATAAAGCTTGGAAGATTTTTTAATACAACTCAGATTGGATTCGTCTGTAAGAAGAAAGTCATACAGGATGCCTTGAAGGGGAGTAAAACATGGGCTAATTTTTATTTTTGGGTGAACTAACCCAACTAACCTAAACTGGTGATGCAGCACTTCATTACATTACACCACTATTTATTTAAAGCTGAGCTTTCTGTCATGTTACTAAAATTGTAGGTTAGTAGTGTTGCTTCATTTAGTGTAACATTTAAAAGTAAAAGAGAAGTGGAGTCTGCATGATTGGCCTTAGGGTTCATTGACCTGAACACTGGAAAAAATAAACTCATCTTAGCAGCATTTTAAGACAGAGTATACAGTATGCATTTCAAATAGATAAAGGATATAGTCTGAAATAGTTTGCTGCAGGCTTGGACAACAACTTGTGTTTCACTCTGATGGGTAAGGATGAAAAAAGGTTACCTTGAACAGAAAACAACACAGGGAAGAACTCCGGTAGCAAGCATTTCAAAGCTGGACAAGATGTTCTGTCTGCTGCTGAAGTTCACTTGCATCCCCCATATTGTCAAAGTAAGACTACAGACCAACTACAACGGCAAGCTCTCACTGTGAAACACTGCATAACTGAATAAGAAGGTAAAGTGATTTTGTTGAACATTTCCTTCAACTACTACCATAAATGATAAAAAGGTTATTGAAAATGAGCCACTGAAAATGATTACTGACTTGATTTTGATTAAATATTATTTACATCTAAATGGCAATCGACATGAAACAAAACTCAAAACCGCGGCCCTAAACTACCTAATATTCTGAATTCAGTTAAATGTAATGGTGTCTGTTACTCTGTGTGGAACTTGTATTGGGCCTGAAGTCTTATTTGAAACAATGAAGGGGTAGTTCACTCCATTATTGTATGTTGCTTCATAAAAGCCTATATTGCAAAAAAGATTACGTGGATAAAGTGCATTTTCAACATATTTTCTGCTGAATTCAGTGTGTGATGCATGGCAAGAAGAAACTCTCAGTGCTGCTTCTGGAACGTAGCACCATGTTGCTCGTGTGGGCAGTGCGAATACTGAAATACAGGCACAAAAACAATATGTGCAACTTATGCGTCACAGAAACATGTGTAAAACAGACCTTGTAACAACTAGACTACTACACTATACAGAACACACTACTTTCACATTATACCCTTGCAGCACTTTTGTTGTTTGTACTGTACCTAGTGGACAATTGCCTCATATTCAGCTGTGGTGGTTCCAGATGGTCCAGCTCATGCAGCCAATTTATAAAACTGTAGGAAATCATGCAAGTCTAAATACATAAAATTGCCAAAGGAAAAAAAAAAAAAGCAAGACCTGCTTGTTTCTGAGAAGTAACAAAGATCAGCAAGATGGTGACATTGCCGAAATATAGCAGTTCAATTAAAGGGGTGGTTTACTGTGATTTCACTTTTTTCATTTTAAATAGTGTGTAATGTTGCTGTTGGTGCATGAACAGTATCTGCAAAGCTGCTGCGCTGAAAGTTCAACTTAAGCGGAGATATCGTCTTTTAAAAATCAGGAAGTTTAATGCCTACAAAAACGACTCATATGGGACTACAACGAGATACTTCCCGGGTTGCATACGAAATAAACCCATCCACCCCTCCCTCCGGAACATGCAAAAAAGAGGGCAAGGCCATGTTCTGCGGCTTTGTCGAAGAGGAAGAGTTATAGTGGAGAGTTGTAGCCATGTCGTCGAAACGGTGTTATTTTCACCCAGCTGTCAGATCTTCTGTGTTCGTGCTTCCTACGGATGCTGTAGTTCATCAACAACGGTTAAAATTTATGTTTGATTATGTTCCTGACAATTACAATCTTACTCTCTGTGCTGCGCATTTTACGGAAGACAGCTTCCAGAAGCTTCAATGCCGGATTCACACAGAAACTATTACTAAAACCAGAGGCAGCAGTTGTTGGGCCACAACCTGTAAGTAAGATTTCATAATTTTAAATGTATTTGCATGTATAATTTCAGACGTAATGTTTTAGTTTTATCAAAGACGTAAACAAATGCCAACGCTAGCTTTAGTAGCCAGTTAGTTAAATGCTATTTCGTGTGTCTATGACAAACGCGTACAAACATTTTGGACCCGAATTTGTAATTATGTACTAATTTTGTAAATGTATTTTCCATGTATACTTTATGACGTAATTTTTCGATTTGATCAAGAATGTAAACACAAGCCAGCGCTGTTTGGTTAGTAGCCAGTTAGTTCGATGCTATTTTGTGTGTATAAGACAAACGTGTACAAACTTGAAAAAATTATATGTAATCACAACAGCAAACTTCCATTCAGAAACGTTTTGTAAGAGCCGTGCTTGCGGAAGTTCTGCGTGACTCTCTTCATTACCGCTTTCTGGGTCTGATTCTGGCTCAAACTGATACGGCAATATTGACACCATTATTTACATTTGACCGAAGCACATGCAGCTGTCCTCCGTGAAGGTAATGGGCGTGAAGTTTCCGGACAATGTGCAGTACGCAGTTTAGCCAATCACAACACACCGGCCCAACTAACCAATCTGAGCCCATCGCCTGTTTCTGAGGGAGTGGTTTCAGAGAATCAGGAAGTCAACCGGTCCTTCAAATGACAGAGGAGAAAGCGGCTTACAATAAAGGTGAAATATATTAAAAATAAGGCGTTTTTTAACAAACGAAACATGAAGACATGTTATATTGCACCCCATAAACACAATCAAGCAAAGAAAAAAAGCAGTAAACCACCCCTTTAACATTTCTGTTTTGAAGCTGACTCGGACGTGAGGTCAAGACGCTGACGCTAATGACGTGCACGCTCTGGCAACAGACGTTGAGCGCCAAATTTGAAAGAATTTACGTTACCTCAGCTGAAGACAAACGTAGAAGTGAAAAGCAGCGTTGTGGCTTCAAATAACCCTATAAATAGCCCCCCATTGATTGAGGTAAGTACATTACCGTTATTCTGTGTCACAATAACAGCACTTTTTGTCAGGTAAATTGGAAAGCATCTTGAGTTAAGGAGTTTATCGGCAAGTACAAATTATGATCGTCAAGTTCACAGCGTCAACGACATGATTTAAACCTGACAAACTTTTATTCTGTAAACAATGTAACATGTTTGATACTTGTTAAAATGTTGACGAATTTATAATTATATAGATGTATATATTTCACTGTATTACCGTACGGTCTCCCATGCTCCCCCCAAAACATTTGTTCTGGGAGTATGTACGGCTGCATCTGATATCTCATGCTTCTCAACTACACAATAGGTGACAAACAATATGTGAACACAATAGTTTGTCCAGAATTACATTATTCATAAAACAGTTGGCAAAAATTCCCTGGATGACCTACTATTTCCGGCAAGATTCGGAAGTGTACATCTGGTGGACACTTTTCTATCCCATGAATATAGTACGTCTGGATTACATTTATACTATACACATTCATACTGAAACTTTTTTTTTTTTTTTTTTTTTACTGGTCACTAAGTAATAATTTATTCAAAAGTATGAGAGTATATGATTTCAGGTGCAGCCCACATATATGGCTATCCACTGTAATGACAGTGATATATTTGCAACAGTGAACTTCACTCAGTTAACTGCAGGGGCCTTCAAAGTTAAAAATACAGTTGCTTTAATACCCCAAAGAAATTAAAATAAGCACTATTGTACATCTTCCTTAAAAGCTCCTGTCATTTTTTTTTATCCCACTTTTATCAATGTAAATTTAAATCGTCTATGGTTTTTTGGTCACTCTGGTGTGGGTTTGAATTTCTAATTTGAAACTGCCTGTTTACTTAGTTCATATTCACCACATCTGAAGTAAGCCTTCACTATTGCCTCCAGAAGTATTTGGACTCTACTTTTTTTCTGCTGCAGTTCAAGGGCCCAGGTATGTGTCAATCATCACTGGTTTCATTAAAATTAAAAGAATTTAAAACTATTCAATAGTACCAAAGCTTGACTTTTTTTCATTCGAGGAATTATACTAATGTCAAAATATGGAGGCTACATAAGCATCAAATTATCAAGAAAAATAGATGGAACATGAGGAAGGAATTCGAGTGTTGATGACCACAGTGACGAAGATTATAATAACAATATAATCATTGTCAATAATGACAATGACGATGAGTATTGCAGTAGTTTTCATCTTACGTAAATCCCATAATCATTGTGCCTCTCCATCTCCAGCAGGATCTTCTCTTTTAAATTTCCACATGTGCTTTCAAGAACAAGCACAAGGAGTTTGTCCTCAAGTCTCTGGTGGGATGGAGTCTTGAATTCAATGCAACAGATGCATCTTACTCACGAATGAAGTGTCCAGTCCTTCAGCATTCACCGTCTCAGTGGAGTCAAATGTTAAATGATGATCACGATAAGCTGAGAAAGCAATTACAGAGAAGAGGAGAAGAGACAATGCAGGCAAGTGGCAGTGGGAGAAACAGTATCAGGCCTAAACCACAAGGCACAAAAGACTTAAAAATGATGAGCAACTCAATGGAAAGATGACAATGGTTTTTTTTATATATATACAATGAAAAGAAAATATCACTCTATATATATATATTTTTTTTTTGGAATGCAATATGCCTTTTAATTTTAGTCCATTTGGTCATGTGATATATGTTCACAACACTGAAAATTATAGTGTTACACAAAACGACTCTTTTGAATGATACTCCAACAAAAAAAAAAAAAATAAAAAAAAAAAAAGTAACTTTTTAGAGAATCTGTCATACTGCCTGAGCTGCTATCATTGTCCCTGGTGTCTGTAGCAGTCTGTTCAATCTACGGTAATCCAAGTGACAAATTGAAATGGCCACTGTCCAAATCTGACCTGTGGCTCCAGTCCTTCCTCTGCCCTGACTATGTGCTGACAGAATGCTCTTCCAGCAGCTCAAGTCAAACGTGAGAGAATCTGCAGTCTTGAATCTTAACTCTTTTTTTTTTTCTTATTTATTCTAAATAGTTTGGCTAAGCAAACTTTCAGTCTGCTGAGACACTATCAGGCAAGCAGAAGTATGTAACTAATGGTGCTGCAGTGATTGAGGTAGCTTTTTGAAAAAGGTGGCTAAGCATAGGGAGTTTTTCCATCTTGGATTCTAGAACTATTGTGCATATGCACAATAGGTCTGAAGAGCATTCTTCAAATTTTATAAAATGAATAGTTATCTAAATTCAGAATTCAGTGAAATGCTTTCCTTAAGAGAAGTTAAGTGTGATGTATTTAAAGAGTAGCTCTTTCTTTTGGCAGCATTTGTCATGACAAAAAGACCAGTTTGTTGCACACTTGCAATATTTGCCAAATATTTTGTTGACATATCATTTTGACCATGTTGTGTGGCCTTGCCTTTAGGATAGACTATGATGTAGCCAGAATAATGGTGAGAGAGAAAGAAAAGCACAGAGAGATAAAGGAACATATACAAACCATGGTAAACTAATTTGGCCTTCATTGCCCCCTTCTGGTTTTCAGGGTTATTACGGCTAACTTCTCATATTTTTTTCAATGCCCAAAGGGACAAGATTTCCCAATCAGCTCTTTCAACCAAAGGCTGACCTTATCTCTGCTCAGACAACCTCATCGTTCATTAGTGCTACTTGGCGGCTGCTATAATGAATAAAGTGCCCCAGTGTCCTGTCAGGCACTAAACCATCAAATCAGACAAAATTATTCTAAGAGGAAAAGTTCTGCTTATAATTTAGCTATTTCATACACAGAGCTGGGTAGGTTATTTACAAATTGTAATCCGTTACTGATTCCAGATTACATGACAAAAATTGTAGTCAGTAACGTAATCTGTTACATTACACATTTTAGGTAATATAATCAGATTTTTAGATTACTTTTGATTTAACTTATCACATTGATTTAAATAGCATTATCTTGTACCATAATGATGTAAAAAATGCAAAGAGTAAGAAAACTTGTTCCATTCATTGTAATTTACAACATGAAGTGCATTAAACATTATATTACATGGTTTCCCAAACTAGGGTTCGTAAAGGAACTACCTTTCGAGGAAAGTCTCTTCGCTCGGTAGCCATATTTGCAACGCCTCTGGGCAGCTCGTACAAGACCTTAATGAATGGGGAAATCCTGAAATCTCAAAAACTGCTCGCTGAACTCACAATTAAATTACATATGTCAAATCAACAACAAAAATCTGAAATTAATAGCTTTTAAAAAAAAAAGAAGCAGCTTATTTTTCAGGCTAGACCAGGCAATGCGGAGTCATGATGTGCTTTTGACTGCGCATGTGCATTGGCTGGTCTGGTCAGGTTTCTATGGGAAATTTGACTCTTATTTAGAAGGTGGGACTATTCCTCCATATTGTGCATTGCAGTTTCTCCCATTCACAAGTATAGGAGAGAACCGTCTTTGCATTTCTATAGTCTTTTGTTTTTTAGCATGCAAATGTGTTACTTAATTATTGAAGTATTTATTTTAAAATCTAAGGGGTACTTAAAGCAAATATATTTGGTGAATAAGGTTTAGATGACAAAAAGTTTTGGAATGCCTGCATTAGATCTAACTAAGAAATAATGTGAATATGTGCATTTTAATTAGTTATAATTAATAATATATGGTTAAAAAACCTACAGAGTAATAATAAATAAAATAAAAATAAAAATGAATGTGTTCATCAGTGCACAACCTGATATTGCCGAGTGCGACGTGTTCCTGGGTCAACATCTTTGTTGACCCTGGAACAACATTGTGATTAACCAATCAGATTTCAAGAACCAGTTTATAATTTTTGTGAAGTTTAGGATTACAATCAGTGTTTGGTGCCTGTACATCAGTGTAATTCACCTGTCAGTTCCTCTGATTTTAGGGATTACTCATGGGTAAGGTTAGGTTTAGATGTAGGAATATGGTTAAGATTATATTTTTGGATTAAAATGTTGTTCCAGGGTCAACAAAATATGCTTCATCAGTAGCCTAGTTGATGCAATGTTGAAACCCTTCTTAAACCTGAAATGATTTTTGTAAATCCAGTGGTCAAATGCTGTCGCCACCTGACTAATGACTGATCTTTGTGTGAACGTCCACAAAACTGGACTATATATAACATGTATATAATTGGTAGGCTATTTTAGATGAAAAAGAGAAATTAGGGAGAATCAATGATTTATGAATAATTTATTGCTATTGTGTGAATAATATGTAATCATGTAATCCATAAAAAAGTAACTGTAGTCTGATTACGAGTATTTTAAAATGCAATTTACTCTAATTACAAGTACTTAATTTTTGGAATCTGATTACGTAATCCAGATTACATGTAATCAGTTACTACCCAGCTCTGTTCATACACTAACAGTATGTGGAGTGTTTCCAAAGGACCTGGGTATCGCTTCTCATCTTGTGCATGCAGTAGTTGGATTGTTTTTTTTGTTTTTTTTTTTGTTTGTTTTTTTTATAGAAAAGTCAGCCATTCAGATGAGAAATAGTTCCTAACATTGTTCTTAGTATTCTCTTTGAAGCTTATTTTACAGATAAATATATATAATTAACTATATTATCACTAGTTGAATTTTTATTTAAGGATGCATTGTGAAGTATACTTGTTTTTCACTTGTTTGCTGCAAGACATTTATCGGCTGGAATGTGTTGCAACTGAGCTTTCTTTAGATATTTGCAACAAAGAAATATCAAACATTTGTCTGGTCACAACTTTAGGCACCAGTTCAGTCTACCTTCTACCTTCAGTATGTTCATTAAAACCTTTTTCAGAATTTTCTATTTGTAACAAATTTAAATCCCAATTTGTCCTAATTGAACCATGCCCCATCAAATTTGTAATTAAAACACCAAACAAAGCGAGTCGGCCATCTCTTGTCACCCTAAGGCTATTTCATGCCTTTAAATGTCAGTGCAAGAGAACTCCTTTAAAAATTGAAAAAGTCCATTACCAGTGACATTTCAACATGTGTGTGTGCAACACATTCAGAATAGATGAGACTAACTATATTCAAACCTTGCCACATCGCTTCTTATTTGGGCCAGTATCATCTTATGTGTAATTGGACGTTTTGGAATAGGCTAGTATTTTGTTTCTAACATTAATGTAACCCGTATGTCTGATGTCATATCCATAGTCACAGTTCTGCCTGGAGTGTGGGCACCATGATTCATGAAAGGTTAGAATGTCCTCATTGTTTTTTTTTTAGTTTTCTTTTTTTAGTTTTATGTATAAATGTCATTGTGGACTGGGTGAAAAGCGGTCATCTATCATTGTCAAATGTGAATCCTCCTTCGTATAGTTCTTATTCTTTTCAGCCAATCTTATTTCTTGGATGAAAGTGGTACAGTCAAATACAACTTAAGCACTTTTTTAAATTAGGGCAGAGATTCATGATGTTTATCTCCATGTCAAGGATATAGAGTATTTATTTATTTATTTATTTTTTAAATGTTAAAGTTTGATGTAAAGTGCTTTTGATACAGCAACCGTTCTATAATGCTGCTAATTGGCCTTCTGCCTTAGCTTACTTAGCAATTAGCAAATATCTTTCTGTATACCTTATAGGTTTGATTCTTGTAATGCGTTTATTTATAGTCCTCATTCATTGGACCAAGAATGGCATCTCTGTAATAACTTCAGAAACAAGGATCTGGATTCTTTGTCAGTTTCAAGGTCTTGATCTACTCCATTAAAATAGCTGTCTGATTCAGAGGACTGACATCCAATTACTGAAAGAAATGCAGAATCTATATGTTTGCAGTAGATATGACAAAGTACAATTTACATGTTATGAAAGGCAAGCCAAATGGAGCCATTTATTCAATGCTACCTCTATTTCCTGTCATGCTGACATGACTTTTTCATATACCCCAGTATCTGATCCTGAAGGTTATTACAAGAATTTTAAACACCCAAATGGTTGTGTATCGTTCAGCCTTGTTCAGTGGCAGACTCAGTCAAGATTCTCTCCAGGGACACTTGAGATGAGATACAAACACAAGTGACAAGCCTGAGCTTAGCAACTGTAGCACAGTGTTTGATAAATGGATAAAACAAGCACATCTGAAATCACTCACACAAGATCCTCCAAGGAATATCACAAATCTGTTAATTCTGGTTTTGGTAAATTCTCCCACATCTTGATACTTTGCAGGAGGGCAGCAGTGTCTTGTGAAGAAGGTGCAAAGGTTACAGGTCAAATCTTTGTAACAGCAACATGAGTAATGCTTGTTTCCAATCTCTTCTTCTTTGACTGGATCTCATTCATGTTCTGGATTTCCTTTTCCCCCACAATTAAACAACACAACAGCCTCAAATATCAAAAAGCAGCGTTCATGTTTTACATCACGGCACAGTGTGCCATATCTGAGAGAGTTTGCACAAACACTCTTTCTATGATATGCTGTTTTGAGGGGTCTCTTTGAAGCCTACCCTTGTGTGACCATACTACCACAAATTGATTTCCAGTGAATCCTACAGACGAATCGCTGGCCTGTTCCCGCTTCACCTTCCTAACCTTTTGCAGTCATGCTTTTGAGACAAGCTTTCACTATTGTGCACATTTCTACAGTGCTTGCAAGGCACTGTTGTATGCAAATTCTGGTTAACTCTATTCCAACTGCTTAACATGAAGACTGTTCAAACTTTGTATGTAATTATTACTTGTATATGAAAATATGGTTTGATATTTTCACATATATAAGCCTAGAAAACACCTAGAACACTTTACCAACTTCACAAGCAAACACCTAACACTTGCCATTGTAGTGGTCAAATCTAAAAGGGATGGAAAATGTTCTTGTAGCTGACATGGGTCCAATTCTCAGGAGCACACGTTTGCACAAGCTTCAGCCAAATGCATGTATTTAAATGTAAAAATCTAGTTTAAAATAATTTGGTCAAAAGGAAAGCAGGGCATTAAAGTAATCACCTAAAACAGAAAATCTGTTGAATGAGCTTCATATTTTAGTGTGCCTGTATATCTCCTCTCGCCATAGTTATTTCTAACCAGGTTATAACATGTTTTTGTCCAGCCAGGTGTGAATGTGCCGGAGACAGAAGCAGAATTTTAAAGAAGCACATCTGAGAAGCTTTCCCTCATTAGAGGATGCACCGCATGGTGAAAAGAAGCCTGTAGCAGCGCCACTGGTGTTCCTCTTGTTTATTCTTTTACCCGGCACTCTGACAGAGAGCTTGGCATGCCCTGTTTGTATGTGGAAGAAAGATTAGGTCCCTTTCTTGCCTTTTCCTCAGCGCCTGTGGTTACTTTCAGAATGTAGTGGAGAATTTAGAGCACAAACTGCATCTCCTCTTGAATATAAATTGCTATTCTCTGAATTTTTAAAGGAGGGAGAAAGAGATAAATAAATCTCATTTTCTGTCCCAGCAGAGTTCCCTCTGCTCAACTTTGTTTGTACTTTTCCCCCTGGCCTAACCTTGGCACAGAGGAGATAGAGCTCCCCTTGATACATTGGGATAGTTCATCCTAAAATGAAAATTGTCATTATTTACACATCCTTCCTCATTTGTTTCCAAATCTGTATGGCTTACTTTCTTCTCTTGAACAGATAAAAATAAAAATAAAAATCCATACAGTGTTGTTTGGGAACCCACACACTTTCATTATTTGGACAAACAGGTGAAGCAAGATTATTTACATTTTCGTAGTCATATGCTCTTACTCTGTCAATAAATGTCTTATTGAAATGTTAATTTCCAGAAATTTAGGAGAAACATCTTCAAACATCGACAGAGTTGACTTGTAGTTTTCTTCTGTGTAAAATTCAGTGGTGGAAGACAGCAAGTAAGAGTGAAAAAGGAGAAAGAGAGAGTATGCCTCTTCAGCAATTAAAGTATTTTAAAACTAACAAAGGAACTGTGTCAACAAGGCCCCATTAATTTTACATTTCTACATTCATAACTGCACCTATAATCTCCATTACTGCAGCCTGACTGCTCATGTCTCTCTTAACGCATAATAGCACTCTTTCCCTGGAGAGAGTTGCTGGCTTTCAATACATCATGCCTCTTAGGGCTGTTTCTATAAGCAGAGTTATATAAATTCTCAGACGTGCTTATTAACCAAAGGGTGAAACAGGCCAGTATTTGAAAACATGAAGTCTTCTCTATGAGTGACTTTACTATGAAGTACATTTGCAAAGAACAGATATTGGTCATTCAGGAATCATTAAACTTAATTATGGCACAAAGGCATTACAGTTTATTGAAGCTATGCCTTTTTGGTTCCCCAAGTAAAAAAAATAAAAACACCCCATGGAATGGCGAATGTTGAATATTGATTCAAACAGATGATTGAACCAGAATTATGAAGTTATTCATATTGAAATGGACATTTTAAATTCATCAGCTTAAATGCCATTTTATTTTATAGCAAGTTATTTGATAAACACCCAGCCCCAGATGATACTTGTTGAATGCCATAAACCTAGTTGTTTCATTAAAAAAAAAAAAAAAAAAAGATTGTGCAGCCTATTTAGTGAGCAAACGTGTGGGAGTGTCTCTAATATATATCAGGAATGAGTGTCTCTAATATATATCAGGAGTGTTTGTGGGTGGGTACATATGTATTATTCAGTAACTGCACTGGCAAACATTATACTGTAACTGAGCCTAGCATACTCCTGTTTTAATTGGCTGTTTTCATTCCTCTGAGAATGATGTCTGGCTCTGATAAAAGCCCAGTCAGGTTTTTTTTTTTTTTTTTTTTTTTGTTACTTCAGAAGGTTGCTGCTAGGTCAAGCCCGATTAGTAGTCCTCAAGCACAGCTCCATGAGAAGTGTTAAAAGCAGCGTTTATGCCAGAGTGAGCAGCATTTTTCTCCTCCATAACTGTCAAGGCTGGACTTTTAATTGATCCAGTGATGATTTTTCCCACACTTCCTGAAGGCAGGATTTATACTTCAGCTAAAAATGTATTTCCTTAAGCCTTACCCTTCAGTACGTATACCTCTGACTCTTCTCTTATTCACTGTAAAAAACAAACAAACAAAAATAAAAAGTTCAGGCAACTTGATGCCACTTTTGAGTTCTCTCAACAATAGTATTTTAGTTCTTCTCAGTAAAGATACTTTGTTTAGCCGATGTAAATTTGTTTGTTCATGCAATGCTGATTGTCTTATTTTGCTAATAGAAAAATTGTCACAGAAACTGAAACGACAGTTAATGTTGTTGAGGTAATCAATTTTTTTCTGTTTCCTGGAAGAGAAAAAAGTAACCACGTTATCAGCTTTGTTTATTTACAAATGCCAAACCTTAATGGATAACTTAGTCCAGTGGTTCTCAAACCTGTCCTGGAGCACCCCCAGCCCTGCACATTTTGTATGTCTCCCTCATCCATCACACCTGATTCGAATCATCAGCTCATAAATGGAGACTGCAAGACCTGAAGTGTGTGTGTCAGATATAGAGAGATATATAAAATGTGCAGTGCTGGGGGTACTTCATGGAGAGTTAGTCTAATATGTAGACAACATTGTCGCTTGCAAAACAGCTTACAAGACTAAGACATCCAGGAAATGGATATCAGGCTGAACATTCTCAAGAAATAATTCCTTACATTTTATATAGCGCTTTTCAAGGCACGCAAAGCGCTTTACATTGTGGGAGGGAAATGTTAAGAAGATGAGCTTTTTGCATCTCAGTACAACAAATAACTAACAATAATGATAAAACAAAGTCAGCAAATGGCAAAACAATCCTATAACATTAACTGTATAATTTACATTTACATTTACATTTATGCATTTAGCAGACGCTTTTATCCAAAGCGACTTACATTGCATTCAAGTTACAGTTTTTACATTTTATCAGTATAATTTATTCATGCTGCAGTGTTTGCTAGGAACTCACAAAGCCTTAATTTCAACAATATGAAATTCTTTGTTCAGATAACTGTTTGACTTATTGGGACAACATTTGGGGTTAATTTTTTGGTCTGAGTAGGGTTTTTATGTAGTTTCAAGAAAATAGCATATCTTTAGTATTTGGAACTCAATGTTTCTTAAACTGGAAAATGTGCAGTTGCATTTTTGTACATTGTTTTCAAACTACCCAACCTTTTCTTAGGTGAAGTCAAGAGGTAAATTAAACTTCCATTATCTTCATAAACCCCAGTTAGTCCAGAGACTTAAGTAACTCATACAGCTTAACAATAGTAAGACATCATCAGTTCTCACAACAGAGAATGAACCACTCCTCACTAAGGCAAGATAACTTAAGGATAAATAGTTTTAATTTTCATCTCCACACCTTCACTGAAACATGATTTTTTTCAGGCAGATGGGTGATCAAAATGATCCAGAATGGTTCACCTTTGGGTAATCTTAAGGTTAGTGAGATATCTGTGTCATATACTGAATGTATTACATTTCATATTGCCGGTATTAAAATTCATCAGGTCATCCTGTAACATTTGCTATGAATGATACCTCAAATAATGTTTGCTTGTTAAAGAAAGGCAATGCTATTATTATTTATATATATATATATACAACGTCACAAAATACCATAAAGACTTAAACCGAGAAATTCCAAAATATCTTGGGGGTGGTATTTTTTGCATTTTGGTCCTTAGAATAACTGCTACAAACCACTTAGAACACCCTTGCATTGTGCTGACAAGTTTTGCATGGGCAAGCATTTTTCCCTACTTATTTATTTATTTTTGTAGCAATTTTGAAGGCATGATGCAGTTTGATAAATGCTTGAAGAGAAGTGCTGGGAGAAGAAAATGTGAAATGTACTCGACAGATTTAGTCTATACATGGCAGTGTATATGTGGTATGTGTTGAGTAGGCACATAGCATTACTGTAACTATATTGCAACAGAAGGAAGCAAGATGTAGAGGGGGATGGTTTAATGATTCAGAGGCTATGGTCAGGGCATTTTTGTCTGGCACTTTGCCGTTCTGTTCAGACCCTCCAGACTGCCTCAGGGGCCCAAACGCTATCCTTGCCTGCCCTGAGTACTTACTTTGTCTTCCTGTTGTGACGCAGACCAACTGGCTGCCCCCCCACCTTCTCTCCAGAGATGACCAAACTGCATCATCCCTATGCAATTTGCGTCTTCACAATACACACCATTCCCCAAAAACATGCATTTAGCATTCCTTACATGTTCTCTCGGCCATTACAGAATCTGTCCTCTGTCCAACTGTGTGTTCCATTTTTGGCAAGAAACACGGAATCCCCAAAGTCTCCAGGAAGCCTCCGTAATGTGTAACATTTAAAAATAATCCCACGCTTCGGCAGAAATGCTGTTGTGTGAACAGCATCCGTAATAGAGCTACATAAATATTCTCCAGAAGCAAAACGCTGCCCCTCTCTGGTACTGATAAATAATGGATCCTGTAGGCACGAATCTGTCAGGGTTTCCACTTTTATGGCACAGGGTTTGGGATGGACAGGTGTAGGTGTGTGTGTGTGTGTGTGTGTAAGTATTTGTAACAAATATGGACTGAAAACCACACAGATCTGAACCCAGCAGAAAAGCAATATATGCACATTGTTGTGCTGAAGAAATGAAGAGCCCTTAAATATTTTTCTCTGTAATATAATGTGTATTATAATTCAGTGATGACAGACTCATTTTCAATTACATAAATTGGTCAGGCTGAGTTATCCTTTCTTATTGTTGTTGTAAGCTGTAATGGCCCTTGTTGTGCTTCCCCTAATAGGCTCATGAAGTAAACTAACGTATTTCCTTCAGTGCTGTACAGCTTGTATAAATCATTGTTATTATCCTTGGACGAAAGCCCTAAGAAGCCATGCTGTAGCTCAGTTGAGTGGTAAATTCATCTGCATAAAGGCTCATCAGCCCTCAATTCCTCGACCGATGTTTACTCTATGGATCCTTCTTTGTTATCTGTAATAGTCCATAATGAGGACAATGCACAGGTTTGAAGAAGCCGTTTTATCATTCATGACAGGACTTTAACTGCTTCCAACATCTCTACTGGAAATAACAAGCTTTCTGGGATTTAGGTCTGTATTCTAAGCCAAGTACTAAAATCGGTTGAGTTTGCAATCACTTGCTTTGGGAAGAAGGAAGAAATGATTAAGATATTTGGGGAAAAAAATACATGGAGCATTTCTGTTTTAAAATGAGTTATTATGCTGGAACATATATTTCAGGCTTAATGAGGCATTGCTAAAGTTGAAGTTTGTAATTTTCTCAGTGCTAGTATCACCAAATGTAATTATAAAAGAAATGACCATTTCCAAACTGGTTTTCACTTCTGCCATTGATCAGACAAACTGATAATCAGGGCAGTTTGAATGCTTAACTTTTATTAAAACACTGCAAACTAAGACTTGGAATTTCCTCACATGTAGTTGAAGGTCGATGGATGCATTGATCTTATGTCAAATATCAACCAGAAGACTATCAGATGGTTAGACTTGTCGAATACCATGGCTCTTGCCAAACTAGGCCTATACAGCATCTTACAAGAGAACTTGTGGAGCCATATGAGAGCACTTCAACATTTGTCTTATGCTTATATATTGACTCTGCAATCTTTTGAGGTCGAAGGCTTATTTGATAGTGCAAACTGGAGGGGTGACAATCAATAACGCAATTTTCAGTAAGATGCGTAAAGCAAGAAATCTGTGGCATAGCCTCCTGCAGCAAAAAAAGTGTTTAGAAATGTGCACGAGTCTGCAACAGGACAAAGACAGAGATCCTGCATTAAAGGGCAGCCTGTCAGATTTACACATCCCTATCCACATTCCTAATTAAATTGTACTCCTCACAGCACGTAGCGCTTATTAATAACACAGTTTTAAAACTATTAAATGGAGACCCCTAAATACACACGAACATTCTGGACACATTCATGTAAGGGATGCTTATCAAAAATGGTGGAAGAGTGACTTTTGTGATTTTAGTTGGAAGCAGCTGAGTGAAAATTAATGGCTAAAAAAGGAGGAGAAAAATGAAGTGCTGAAAACCGCAGTCCCAGGCTTCTCCCTGCTGTGTGCACACACACCCTTCTAAAGGGCTCCTGTTGCCATGGCGATGTTCGGAACCGGTAAAGATTCTGTTTCTCTAGAGCTCTTCCCCAGAGTCTGCCTGATTTTGTCTAACTTGTAGTCCAAGTGTCGACCAATTCATTGTGTTCTGTTGTTTCTTGGCTTTTGGCTTTTGTGAGTGTGAGATGCTCATCGGCATGCAAATGCATTGCAGGCATCTTTGCTGTCCAATAAATGAGTGTTTCTCTTAGTTAGTACTTTCTTGCAGTGGGAAATTGTAACTGCAGCCTTTTGCTTTTGCTTGATTTTGTAATAGCATTTGCAAGAATGGTACATTTGGAGTCAAAAGTTTTTTTTTCAGATGTGCCTGCAAGGCTATTAGGGAGCAGAATGTTTTGTATATTCTGTTTGTACAGTAAACTTGAAGTGAACTTCTCTGACAGACTGGCTTGATGCCGTCATGTTCTTGTCTCAAACACTGCACTGGTGAAAAGGTTACGCTTATTGTCATTTTCTGAGTGACTCATACCTGTAAATTTCTTTAGGGACTCTCCTAACTGTCTCGTTCTCTTTGCTCCCTGGTGTTAGAATCTGGGCCTGTGGTTCTCTGTCTAGCAGGGTGACATTTAATAGATGTCTCTCATCAGAATGTTAAAGGAGCCCTGCAGCCTCACCATGCCTGACAGATCCGGTGTGTGCGCGTGTGTGTATGTGTGTAAGATTAAGAATGTGGATAGGGTAGAGATGTGGCAGCCCTTCATTTAGCCTGACGTTTTCTTGATTTCCAAAAAGTCCTAAATGGGTAAATGATAAGGATAAGTCTAGATGAGGGTAAGTAGGCTATACAGACTGATAAGTGCTTATATAGACAGAGCAGTGTTCATTAATGTTGAAGATGATACAAAGTAATCATGTAAAGTTGTACTTGCAGGCAATTACCAATACAGTAGTTTGTCAAGAACAAACATGACTGAGATTTAAATTGATAATCAAGCATAAAATCCTATGACCTCGATAGCAGAAAACACTGGGGTGTTTAGCCAATCTGATTTGTTGTCATCTGAATATTTGTCATCTTAATTTTTTAAGCCTTTATCAGGAGCTCTGTCATAACCGGTTTTATGTAAGCTCTCTGTTTCGCAATCTGTATTAGCCAAATTAAAGTAATACCACTGCTGGCTAGATTTTGGTAAGTGTTGATGCGTTTTTCAGAATAACAACAAATAAGGCTGGTTAGGGTGTGCGATTTTTTTATTTATATATATATATATATATATATATATATATATATATATATATATATATATATATATATATATATATATATATATATATATATATATATAGAATAAACCAGCATTTCCCAATCCCAGTCCTCGCAGCAGCACCTCCCCCCCTTCATATTTCGTGCAGAGAGGGGGGGAGGGCATGAGGACTGGGATTGGGAAGCGCTGGTATAAACTATATGCGATTTGACATTATTGACTGTATTGCAAAACCCATCAATCTGATTTACAATTTGAATTACATTTTAGACACAACAAAGCCACAGCAGAACTGTTTTATGTCTCTGAGCAACACACAACAGTGTTTCGTTACTGAATCAATCAGCTAATATCATATGAAGTCGAGTCAAGTCACCTTTATTTATATAGCGCTTTTAACAATACAAGTTGTGTCAAAGCAACTTTACAATATCAAAATAGGAAAATAGTGTGTCAGTAATGTAAAATGACAAGATTAAGCACTCCATTATCAGTTAAAGGCATTTCATTATTGAATTCAGTGATGTCATCATCCAGCTCAGTTCAGTTTAAATAGTATCTGTGCAATCAAGTCAACGATATCGCTGGAAATGAAGTGTCCCCAACTAAGCAACACTGTTAGACATTTCTGTAATTTCTGCAGTTATTTACTGCATATCACCCAGTATAATACTGCAAATTCCCTTTACAGTAAATAGCTGTAATACCCTTTTCATCATGGGAATTTTATGTGAAGTCAGACCCCACATACAGAGACTCACTGTATTTTTTAAAAATTGCTGTATAGACGGTTTCATCAGGCGCACGCGCCTGGACCTAAGTTAACTTCCGGTCTGTGTTTGTTTATCGGTCTTGTACGCCGGCTACAAACACAGTTAAAGTGATGAGTAATGAAGTTGGGCTCAGGTTGTTGTGCTGTGGGATGTGTTTCACATACATTTATTTATTTGTGGCGACCTGCCACGATATCAAAACTGACCGATTTTCCAAATGGCTTCGTTGAATAAACATGAGCACGTAACGCACGTTTAAAAATCAAAATGAGGCGCAGGTGTTTTTATATCACTATTTCTGAAGGAACACTGTCTTTAGAAAATGTTCGATGTCATTTTCATTTCATCTTGCATGTTATATGCCTGATAAAGCGGCGTTTGTAAGCTCAGCGCTGCTTTGTGTAACGTACAGCCCAACAGCCGTTTCCGGGGAAACCTGCTTTAAAGCGCCTCCTGTTGGCAGAGAATGAATTTGCATTTTTAATAAGTCTGTCCAAGTAGTTATCACTGCATCTCAGTCCGTCTGATTTACGCAGCAAACATATTTTGCATGTTATCAAAACATAATCTACTCTAGAGGGACTTAGCTGTTGTATTTGGATGTCTACCGGAAGTTAAGTTAGGGCCACAAAAGCGCGCATGCGCAGTAACGTTTGTTTATGTTGTTGCCGTTGAAACCGTCTATACTATTGTATTTGCTGTAACGGCCTCTTTGGCGCAATTCTTTTGAGGTTGTGTTATTTTCCTCATTTCTTACATTTGGATTGGCACGATTTACCCTGCACTGTGTCTACAACGCCGCAACAGCTTGGGACTGACTTCAGTTACACTGGACGTGTTACATCGCTTGTAATGATTTGAAAATCTGTTTGTACTTCGTGTCAGAAACAGCGCGAGCACTTGGAGTACATCTGTAAGTCAGAAATATAGCGGGGCATCACTTAACTGTCCGCATCCACTGTAGATAGTATATATAATGGGTTCAATATTGTTTTTTTTTTTTTTCATCGAGTCCTGCCTGCGCTGCTCTGTACCGCGCCACTCGCGTCCGAGGAAGACATGGATCCAGCGGGGCAGTGCCGCGGGTTTTTCCTAGGGATGATCCCGGAGAACTTTTTCGCTGTGTGTCAACGCACCTTACGATAAGACCTGCAAGCAAGGTAAAAATATATGTACATTTGTCTGTGTATTTGTGTCAGAGTTTTGCACACCAGTTTACCTAAAAAGTTAGTAATATTTACCCATCAACATGGCGGTAACAAACTTACTATGGTACACCACACAATGACTTTTGTCAGCTTGTTGAATTAAGTTACCGAATTAAAATTATTTTTAACGAGCAACGCTTATCTTATTAGGTTAACTAATGTAAAATTTTGTTCAGGTGTAGAAAATAAAATCGTATGTTAGCTAGCCTGGCTCACACTGTGCGATTTTGGCCATGATTTGTCCGTCTGAGACAAATTTTGGAAATCCTAAAAGATTCCTATAATCCTAGGCTAAAATCTGTAGTCTTTGATCGTTAGTTTGATATGTTCACCGACAGCCGATTAATGGCTGTTGCAATCAAATTTTACCTCCGACAAAATTCTGGCAGTGTCAGAAGATTTAAAACTATTTGGCGCACAGTCCTGCAGTGTGACTACCCCTGCGACGAGCATCAAACTGTTCGTTTTTCAAGACAAGCCATGATCAGAATTAATGCTAGAGATTTCATCTATCTGCCATAAACTCTGGTGTTCCTGTCCTCCACTCACGGAATTCATATGTTGCCTTTGTTCTTATAAACACCGGTTGCGCTGCTGTTTTCATGTGGGTGTGTAGAGCTGCATACATTATTCTTCTTACATACGCCGGTATTGCTGCCGTTCATATACTTTTCATGATAGCCAACATTTCGGTCCTGCATGCAATGCAGTTCGCAGTCACTGGACGTGTATGGGTTGATAATGTAAAACTCCGGACAAATTTTCTTGACCGCACCCATTTTTAATTCGTCTAGACTGTCGTACAGTCTGACATTAATGACAACTGAGATCCCATAGTGTGACATGATCATCATGTTCGTACAGTCTGACATGTACAATCCTAAAGGACTTTTAAAAAATTGGACAGTGTGAACTCAGCTACAAGTTTTATGGCTAGCTGCCTTTTCTAGTTTTATAATTAGTTTGTTATAGTTTTTAATGGAATTTAATATTTACTGCATTTTTTTTTTGAAGGCAACTGAAATGAAGCATCAAGAAAGACATGGAGCAGCGCCTGCCACCCGTAATTCATGGTAAGAGAAAAACTATGGTTTTGAGAGGTTTGTGCCTTTTAAAAGTGTGCCATTTCTACTACTTGTTTTTCAGAGAAGACATTTCTGTCACTAACAAAGTGGAGGGTGAGCAAAGGTGGTGGCCACATTTTGGAGCAGCACCTGGGTTTTGCAGATGTTTGTCTTTGGCTGTTTGTCTTTTTTCCCCATTGTGTTGCTGTTGCCTAAAGATTCTTTGTGAGAATAAATCCAGAGGACACAACATAATGCACTGCAAAACGTCCTAAGACAGGAGAAATGGTGAAGATGCACTGTTCCAGCATTGAAAGACTATATTTTTAAGCGTTATACATGCAATGTTTTAAATAAAGAATTTGATATTTTGTAATTATTGTGTCTGTTTTAATTGAATGCCAGTAGTACCTATGTAGAGTAAAAGTAAAATGAATTCTATATACAAATAATCAAATCCAATTAAATCTATATTAAAATGAATGAATTACAGTATACTGATGAATTGGATTTTTTTTTACTGTAATTTACTTTAGTTTGCTACTGTAAATCTTACAGTGTTGCCAGTAAGTTACTGTAAAACCTGTAAAACCCTTTGAAATGTCTAAC
The DNA here is from genome assembly GCA_036784905.1 of Acrossocheilus fasciatus. Lineage (NCBI taxonomy): Eukaryota > Metazoa > Chordata > Actinopteri > Cypriniformes > Cyprinidae > Acrossocheilus > Acrossocheilus fasciatus. Next base: position 3,658,126 of record CM071941.1, read on the forward strand.
AGTGAAGCCAGAGGCTACAGCGGCAAGGAACCAAAACTCCATTGGTGACAGAATAGAGAAAAAAAGCTTGGGAGAAACCAGGCTCAGTCGAGGGGCCAGTTCTCCTCTGACCAGACGAACCAACAGTTCAATCCCAACTGTAGCAAAGTCAGACTGTGTAAAGGACTCATTTGGATCCCGTGGTCTTGTCCTGGTAGCCGTCTGAATTCACTGTTTGTATTTTAATTTGTTGTGTAACTTCAGTTATCATAAGCTGCATTTGATGTAATGATCAGGAACGTGCTGATGTTTACATATATTCTCAAAACTAAGAGAGAGTACAGGGGCATCTCATTAAATTAGAATGTCGTGGAAAATTTCATTTATTTCAGTAATTCAACTCAAATTGTGAAACTCGTGTATTAAATAAATTCAATGCACACAGACTGAAGTAGTTTAAGTCTTTGGTTCTTTTAATTCTGATGATTTTGGCTCACATAAAAACCACCAATTCACTTTCTCAACAAATTAGAATACTTCATAAGACCAATAAAAAAAATATATATATATTGAATTGTCGGGCTTCTGGAAAGTATGTTCATTTATTGTATATGTACTCAATACTTGGTAGGGGCTCCTTTTGCTTTAATTACTGCCTCAATTAGGCGTGGCATGGAGGTGATCAGTTTGTGGCACTGCTGAGGTGGTATGGAAGCCCAGGTTTCTTTGACAGTGGCCTTCAGCTCATCTGCATTTTTTGGTCTCTTGTTTCTCATTTTCCTCTTGACAATACCCCATAGATTCTCTCTGGGGTTCAGGTCTGGTGTGTTTGCTGGCCAGTCAAGCACACCAACTTTTCATTTAACCAACTTTTGGTGCTTTTGGCAGTGTGGGCAGGTGCCAAATCCTGCTGGAAAATGAAATCAGCATCTTTAAAAAGCTGGTCAGCAGAAGGAAGCATGAAGTGCTCCAAAATTTCTTGGAAAACGGGTGCAGTGACTTTGGTTTTCAAAAGACACAATGGACCAACACCAGCAGATGACATTGCACCCCAAATCATCACAGACTGTGGAAACTTAACACTGGACTTCAAGCAACTTGGGCTATGAGCTTCTCCACCCTTCCTCCAGACTCTAGGACATTGGTCTCCAACTGAAATACAAAACCTGCTCTCATCTGAAAAGAGGACTTTGGACCACTGGGCAACAGTCCAGTTCTTCTCCTTAGCCCAGATAAGACGCCTCTGACATTGTCTGTGGTTCAGGTCAGGAGTGGATTAACACGAGGAATACAACAACTAGCCAAATTCCTTGACACGTCTGTGTGTGGTGTGTGGTTTGTGTGTCTTGATGCCTTGACCCCAGCCTCAGTCCATTCCTTGTGAAGTTCACCCAAATTTTTGAATCGATTTTGCTTGACAATCCTCATAAGGCTGCGGTTCTCTCGGTTGGTTGAGCATCTATTTCTTCCACACTTTTTCCTTCCACTCAACTTTGTTAACATACTTGGATACAGCACTCTGTGAACAGCCAGCTTCTTTGGCAATGAATGTTTGTGGCTTACCCTCCTTGTGAAGGGTGTCAATGACTGTCTTCTGGACAACTGTCAGATCAGCAGTCTTCTCCATGATTGTGTAGCCTAGTGAACCAAACTGAGAGACCATTTTGAAGGCTCAGGAAACCTTTGCAGGTGTTTTGAGTTGATTAGCTGATTGACATGTCACCATATTCTAATTTGTTGAGATAGTGAATTGGTGGGTTTTTGTTAAAATGTGAGCCAAAATCATTACAATTAAAAGAACCAAAGACTTAAACTACTTCAGTCTGTGTGCATTGAATTTATTTAATACACGATTCACAATTTGAGTTGAATTACTGAAATAAATGAACTTTTCCATGACATTCTAATTTATTGAGATGCACCTGTATATTTGTTTGTGGACAGACTATGCAACTCATTTATGTTGTACAGCTCTCAAGTCAATAGGAACTGACTCTGGGAATCTGGGAGAATTACATACGTTGTCCCGGCCATGTAGCAGCGACATTTCGTGAAACATTTGCTTGTACAGGTAGATAAGCTTGTTCAGGACATTGAGTTGTCCCACAAGATGAGGGTGAAAATCTATTAACCCAGCTTGGCTGCTGAGTCAGTCTTCTACTCTGTGCTGGGACAAAACCTGATGATTCAGCCTTGGTCTTCCTTTACAAACCTGCTTATTCTATGGTACACTTATTTATTCTGTGATAAATCCACTGTGTGCTGTGTTTATGGTAGTTTGTCAGCTTTGACCTGCCTTGGATATAAATATTGATTAAACTGAGTCTACAAGCATTCTATTATTTGGTTTTTGATTGACAAAGTCTTCTTTTTAAAACTGAACAAATGTTTAGAATATTGTTTAGGGTCTGGTAACTCCGTTGTTAAAACTAACATTTCTGCAGCTCGTATCTGACAAGTGTATATAATACATATATATTTTCATACAATTAGTAAGAGACTAATAGATTTTGTGTATGATAAACATACACATTAGAGATATGTGGACTTTTCTCTAAAGCCATTCAGCCCTAAAAAAGGCTGAGTTCAAGATATTGATTCAATTTGTCATTTATTCATTCTGGCAGAGAAGACTGACTGTAGTGATTTTCATTGTTAATTCATCAAGCCTCTGGATTCCATCTGAGAACTTGAGAGTTTGTAGCAACAGGAACTGAACTTTACACCTTCTGTATACAAAGTACTTTTGGAACGGATTTGGATCCTCTGTGCATTGCATCTAATAGCAGATATCTATAAGTTATCCATAAATTCCTGAACTAACAAATGGCTCTATTTAACTTACATTACACTAAAATATAGAGGTTTTGCATTGAAAGCTCTTCAACTGCTTAAAAAACAACTAAGGGGACTGACCTGCAAGATGCTAATGAGATACAACTTGAAGGTTATGGTACTGCTGTGTTATGGCTATTCAAATATGCTTTAAGTCCAACCCATTTTAATTGTTCACAATTTACATGATTACTCTGAACCCACTGATTATGTATTTCAGACTGTGAACCACAATTTGCACTAAATACGATAATTAACATAATTGTAGGGGAATAATTGGGCATATTCTTAATGCTTGCTTGCCATAATGTTATCATAATAATATCCCTTCTGCTTCAGTGGTTCTTTTTAGAAAAGGTATTCTTGTTTTTGTCTCTTGGTTGCAGAATGATATCTTAACAGAATGAAATCTTTTACTAATATACATTAAAGATTACATCATTGGGCCATTGCTGAAGGAGATTTAGGTGAGTGTGAAACAGACACAGACTCTGGTAAGTTTAGCTTGTGTAAAAGAGTAGTTCACCCAAGAATAACATATGTCATACCCACATTCATACTGATTCAGACTTCTCTCCTCCTTTCAAAACAAAAAGGCGATATGGATATTTATTGGAAATCCCAATCTCCAAAGGGGCCAAAAACATCCAAAAATAAGTCTGTACAACTCCAATTCCAAGTTTTCTGAAGTCACACAATATCTTTTTGTGAGAATTCAATTAAGATTTTAGTTCAAATCCTGCCTTCTAACAAAGTTTGAGCAACTTGGTCAGTAGATGACATAATTTGGGTGAACTTCCCTTCAAAAGTATGACCTTCTACAACTATTAGCAATGAAATGTTCTTTTCTCCACTTACAGAGTTACAGAGCTCTTAAAATAAGAGTACTGAGATGTGTAGACATGGTTAATCATTTCCACAGAGCTAGCAGAGAGCCCAGAGTCTTTGTAAGTTTCAACAATGACTTGACTGATAGTCTTAGGGCAAAGAATTGACTTTTTTTTAATATTTTTTTTAATTTCCAGTATTCATGAACTTTTTTTGACAAAAGCCCACCTTCAGCTCCTTCTTATTCTAGTGTATGAATAGTCACCATAGCCATACATTTAGGAACTTTGGTTAAGTAGTGTTTATACCATTACTTGTGTAAAACTGTCTGGAGGAACTTAAAAGGAGCCCCTTCATCAATACTTTACACAACAGTCTCTCTCTTCTAACCTGAGAAATCAAAGAACTGAGACAAACTCCATAAATAATGTTTATTAACAAATTCATACTTCTTACAACTAATTAGGCACTTCAAACCATGTATTTGCATGTTTATATATTAATATGGAAATAGGCCAGCCACATCACTCACTAAGCAAATGTCATGTTGTCTTGTTTTCATCTCTTTCATTAGTGACTTTCTTTCACTTGAATGGCTAGGCAACTCAGTGCATGCACAAGATCTTCTGCAGGCTTGAGAAATTTAATTGGAATATGTGGGTGGAAGCTTTCAGACCACCAGAGGTTGAAACCCTTACTCTATTGTGATATTAGTCACGTTGTACATTCGCTAATATTGGACAATAACACTAGATGTGATTACATTGTGACAAAATGTAAATGAAAGTGTTTGATCTAATTTCACTGAATCCATGAGACTTCCACCAAAAAGCAATTACACAAAATAAAATTGATGTGCAAACATTGTGCAATTTAAATGCATGCCTGTGCTTCCCAGGGTTGTGCTGCTGTTGATTGTGAATTGGTTTTTAAATACAAATTCTCAAGATCTCCGCTCAGGCACTGCAAGACGATGAATTTGACAAGCCACCTTTAACAAAAATGTAAATGCAAAATGTAAGGTTGCCATTTGCAAACAGCTGTGCTTCCCAAACCTAACCTAGAGGTACCCACAACTGCACAGTTTACATGTCTACCTTATTGAACACATCCAATTCAGATGTTGCTGATGAGGTGTGTTTTATGTATAGTAGTAGGGGGCCTTCAGGACAGGTTTGGGAAATACTTTGTGTTACAATTATGGTTAAACCAGCCTACTAATATTGCTTGATTATTATGCTCAGTAGTCCAGATATTATATATAACTATCTAAGTAACACATTTGGCTTAAAGGCACAATTGAAGGTAATTATGTTGCCTTTAAGCCAAATGTGTTACATTCCAACTAGCAGGACATTTTTCCAAAGCAGTTTGTCCATGCATTGCAGAAGAGTGAAGGGCAGGGAGTCTGGTGATAGTGTCCATGCCTCAGTTAACATGCCGCTGCAGTGGGAGGGACCGGGGGCTTTGGGAGGCTTGGGATTTGGGGGCCAGTTTGACTGACAGCACTGAGCTTGATGTTTGTCCACTGGTAAAAGTGGAGCGTCTCTCAGGAGTAGACCGTAACTCAGCGTGTAAACACTCTCAGTGCCTCTGCGCGAGCTGTCTGCTCGTAATGGAAACTCCGTCTCGGAGCTGACCAGCTGTGCTTCTTATTTTTCAGAGAGCTGGGATTTTGTTACAGTGGCAAGCCATGAATATTAGTGTTTAATGTGGTTAATTGAATGGAATGAGCTTTGACGCTGCTTTTTTTACGCATGGGACTTTGTGTTTAGTGGTGCTTGCTAAGACAAGTTTCACTAGTATTAAGGTTGGAGCTTTGAACAAGCTTTAAGTATTAAACTTTGATGCAGTCGTCCCACAATTTGTGCTGCAAACTGTGAGCACACTTGCACATGAAAACATAATTCAGAGTAGGGCTGTCACGATATCAGATTTTTCACTACATGATTATGGTGGCCTCAAAAATTCGCGAAAATGATATCTCGTGATATCTATAGAAATCTTGAAAAAACCCATACTATCAGTCAAATTATTCTTTATTTATTTATTTTCTTTTTTGTCCAATAAATCACACCACTGCATACAAAAGGAACAATTACACTAAACAGAAGAGACTGAAATGCTAATCGTTTTTAATTTAACACAGTATCAAAGTAAGACATATTTTTTATTCCAAACGTTTGAAATAACTTCGTTCTTTGAACTGATTCTTAATTTATAGTATTCTATACAGTGATAAAGATGATGTCGATTAGCATTGCAACATAAATATGCATTATCCATATGAAAATGCCTCAGAAAATACCTATGCTGGCAAAATGAGTCACAATAAGCAAATTTTCAAAATGAGTTATGAGTTATGATATGATCAAAATGATGTATGATTTGTTGGAATCTGATAAACAATGACTGGGCTACACCCGTTTGAAGTTGAAGTCAGCAAAGTCAGTTTTGAGAAAAATCAAGTTTTGCGAAGGTTCCAAAGCAAAATCACCAAGCAACTTTGCAACTCTTTTCTTAATATTAATTACTATATTAATAATCACAATATAGCCATTTTTTATTTTATCTTTGTTATTAAAAATAAGAACCGATGCAAAAAAAACAAAACAACAACAGTAAAACAAATATAAGAAAGAAACAAATAGTGCATAACTTTTTTCATTTTGCATCTAAACAAAAGCATTCAAGTAAACCTAATTAATACGATAACGATTGTGGGAAGGCCAACCAGTTGGAGTGGTAAAGGAAATGACGTCCTGTACAAAATGTTGGTGCAATAATCAAAAATGGGTGGTTTATTGGAAGGTGAAAAAATATCATCAAGTGCATGAGAAAACAAAAATAAATAAAACTGTACAAAAAGAAACAAACAGCAACAATGTGCTTACTTTGGCTACACCAAAATGGCCTAAGTATCTAACATTGCTCAGTCCACAATCAGAACCAAAGACAAAATGTAAAACTGACTTCCTTTCAGCTAGCAAGCCTATTTATAGGCTAATGCCCCTCCTACAGGGCATACCAACTGGGGAGAAAACAAACAAAATTGTCTGTAACAAACAAATGAAATAATGTAAATATCCAGCACAACCAGACTTAAACCCTCCGACAAGTAAAACAACACCCATTAACAGAAGATAGTTTAATAACTGTTCCTAATTTCTCCCCCCTCTGACATCACAACAAAATTGCAGCTTCCACAGGAAGTGAGGTGGCGGTTGTTTTAAAAACCAGTTGGACCTAGATTAAGGGTTTGATTGTACAAAGTGTGAACCTGGAAATTTAACTGAACAAGGTTTGTAGAAAATTTATAGAAAAATAAATATAATCACCACATGTATTGTATGTACTGACCTTTTGTACTTTTTAGACAAATTGTGATTTAAGGAAAACTATCAAGAGTTGAAAACTAGAACAAAACACAGCAGTAACAAACTTAGCCTAAACAAAACAAAAACTCCATAACACTTTCCTGGTGTGTACACAGGTGTTATTTTGCCGGCAATGTCCAGTACAAGTGAAATGGGTGTGTTTGTAAGTCCAAGTCTATAGAGTCAACAGGTTAACCTGTGACAACGATATTTCATTATTTGATTATTACGATTATCATCAATACCGGCATATTGTGAGTTGTTTTGAAAGAAAGGAACCAAGCCTTATCTAGATCATTTTGTTTCATGACAGTGTGAACCGGACAAACCACATGGAATCTGATCTTTTCCATTCTCATTTGGGCCACTTTCATATGTGGTCCTAAATCTGATTCAGGTCAGATGTTTTGCAGTGCAGCCTCAGTCTGAATGGCCATTTTGGGTCACTTTTACGTATATCACTCTAGATCGGCATTCGTCATAATTCTGCGCTGACAGGAGAGAAATATGACTATATATGACTAAGAAATATGACTATTTATTTATTTTTTCATTGTAACCTAGTTTTTGAAATGGATATATTTAAACTTCCTTTCCTTATACTACACCTTTCTCTTCTCCACCTCCACCCATCCAGTGCCATCTTTCTAAGAGAAAGCAAATTGTGTGTAGGAGCATGCCACTGTCCTTCACATTTAACCAACATGTCTTTTCATACATTTATATTTGACTGGAACAGCGGTTGCCATGGAAATGACGACGACCCTGAGGCTTTTTAGTCAGTCTTTTGTTTTGCTGCCTGCTTGTGTTTGCGGGATGTTGGCGGGACTGGGCCTGCAAGATAAGACGCAGTATCAATAGCAGGAGTCGTGACTGCACTGTGATGCACCATTGGGAGAGCTCAACACAGTTATCATGAGAACGCCATTGAACAAAATGCATATGCTGTCTCTGTGACACACCAAGAAAACGACTTGGCCATAATAACAAAGAATGAATTGCAAGTGACACATTTATTGGATGTAGGTGCCATTCCTGGTTCAGCCTCAACAAACTCAATGAATTGCACTCTTATCAGGAAAAAAGGCAATTAATTTGAGTTCTGAATATGTTCTGTCTGTAATTATGCAAAATCGACACTGGTCTCATAGCTCATTAGGTTCTTCTGCGGAGGGGGATTTACTGTATTGCTTATTGCAGTCATTGTCCATTATTGGGATTTTTACATCTGATAGCCTCCTGTAGTTAAAATGAAATATTTGCATAAACATAAAACGTATTGTTTATTGTCTGCCCTTTAATGAAGACTCCACTCATTTACATTTGTATTTCCTCTTTGTTTTACTAATGAATTAATTCAGTTCCAGCAGCAGTAAACCTCTCCAGATCTATTTTAATCAGGAAAGGCTAACTCCCTGGAGTGGTCAGATGATATTAATGGACTCTGTATTTTTTATTTTTATTTTTTCTTCTTGTTTTGTGAAACGCAGAAACTCATGCCTGGCACTGTGCAGCTGTGGGTCTCTGCACATTGTTTTGGAGCACAAAAGAAAATAAATGAATGCTGTTTCCTTCGTACCACCTGATGGTTTGGTGTTGTGCCCGCGGCAACATGGAGCTCTAACAGGCAGCCATATTGGTGGAGTTAATGACATACTGCTACCTTTTGTGTCTGGTTCAACATCTAGTACTTCATCTCAAAGCTGTGCTTGGGCTCAGAATGGCAACATATCACTGTCTATTTTACTAGCCCCATGGGCTGGGACAAGAACTAGCCACTTTTCCCTTCACTGGAGTCATTTGAATGCTCATACTTCTGTTCTGTGTTCCTGGCTATTGGTTTTCTAGTATGATTCCCATGCCTCATATTACTGCTACACATTCATAAATTACAGTCGTATACTTTCTTCAGGCAATACCTGAAACTAGAATATTCTTTTTTTTTTCTATATTTTGTAATGGCCTTACGTTACACATGGCATTTAGAGTTATGGAATTCTGCCACATGTGATAATAGTGGAAATTGTTGGCATGCAATAGGTTCCCTCTCATTCTAAAAGGTGAGCTGCCAATCCAAAGGCTGTTTCTAAAGGCATGGCACTTTAAGAAAAGTAGATTCTGAAGTTTAATTGCATGTATCTTTCATCATTAAGGCAAGCCCAGAATGCTCTGCAACAAACTGAGTGATAAAAGTATCCAAGTTAAAAATGATTTTGTGTGTTTAATGTAGTATTGATAAAATCTGTATTGTTTTGCTTAATTTTTTTGTATACTTTATAAATGTGTTAATGCCAAATTCTGTTAGTTGAGTTTGTCATGCATGACTTTTAAGTGCTGAGCATTTCAAATTCGTCTTTAATGAAATTCCAGGACAGTTCGACAATGCCTTAGAACCTATGTAGGCAGTAGACAGCGAGGAAAGTCGTGAGGTTTGGAACAGCTATTAAGTATATGTCAGAGTTATAGCTGCAAGCTTTGGACATTTGATATGGACCAAATCCTCTTCCAGCATGGAAGCAGAAATTTGGCTTCTCTGAATTTAGGCTGACACACAGTTAAACAGATCAAATTCACACATGCTGCTGTAAACAACCTTTTCATTACACTGTGGCAGCCAGGCTGAACCATGGGATTGATCTGACTTTTTTGCTCTCTTAGGTGGGTGGCAGACACTATTTTCATGTCTTTTGAGTAAATGAATACATTGATTGAATTCAGTATGGAAAACGAGATTCGTTTAACCCTTCGATTGGTGTGCAAACATCTGTGCTCCCAAAGACTTAAAATTCTAAGATTTACAACATACAGGTTCTGTATTGATGGTCTTTGTTTGCTTTATCACTGCAGAGTGAGAGCTGTATTGAAAAGGGAGGGGGGGGAGTCAGACCTCATGGAAAATCAATATCCTACAGTTTCATCCATGATGACCATAGCTTTTAACAGTGTGATTAGGATTAACAGCTTGACTTGGCAAGCACCGCTAAAGTTTTTCAATTTATCTGATGACCAAATAGTATATTTCAATCATGTACCATGTGATGTACCACAATTATCCAACCAATGCATAAGGCTTGCAGTTCTGAGCAGGAATTAGACATGGTTCAAATATTATTATTGTTATTATTATTATTATATGCAGTTTTATTATTAATTTTGTTATTTTTGAGATTATGGAATACTCTTAAAATACTATTTCTGCTCTAGATGAACCAAAATGAAAAACATTTTGTTTCTTATCCCTGGCTTTGAATGTTGTCTGCCTCTTTTCTGCCATCTCTTAGATTTTCTGTATTTGTGAAACACATCTCTGAATCCCATCCTATACTTTTGTGCAGTCGTTAATTTTCCCATTGTTTCATAGAATCATTTTACAATAGATGTCCAAGTAATTCCTCAGACTGCTATCAATTCAATGCCTGTCTGCCTACATTTATTCCACTTGATGTGTAACACTGGCGCAATACATTCAACGCAATCAAATGTCACTCATTGGAATCAATTGCCTATTTCAAAAAGTCTTTACTAACACACGCTTTTGCTTCACATTACAAATAGCCTGTTTGTTTTTCACTTATTTTCTATTTATTTAGAATCAGTGAATTATATGGATATTTTTGAAGACTATACATGGGCTCTGTCCATTTGCAAATATGTAAATAAGGAGTGCTGTTGATGAGCCAAAGGATCTTCTTTAATTCTAAGATACTCAAGAGATAACAGTAGGAAAGTTATCCTCCTGGAATACGTAATCCAATACCAGCTGTGAGGTGGAGGCAGAAGTGAGACTCTTTGACATGTCTATCCCACTCTATGCTTTTAAGCTTCAAGTCTTGCTCATCGCTAAATGTAAATGAAACCCAATGCAGAGCTCCCTGAAACCTTTCAGAAGCACTGAAAGCAAAAAAAAACTGAATCTGTCTGAACAGTGCTACAAAAGAGCAATGGCTTCCTTCCTGACAGGAAATGACTCATGAAGTGTCTTAGCCTTCTTTAATTGGCATTGACAGAAGAGAAAATATGACAGGAGAAGCAGGGTCTCATGAGAAGCCACCCTCTCTAGCAGGCACGCCACCCTCAGGCTGTCAATCCCACAATCCTCAGGAGGCATCTCATGGGCGGCAGTTGAACGATGTTCCCCTACTGAGCTGCACCTGCCTGTCTTTCTGCCAGAAAAGCTTAATAATGCACACATGTGCAAAGCATACAAATTCATACGCAGCTGCACACCTTTGGGAATTACTGGCTTCAACTTTGTCCTGTATTTCAATAATCCTTACACCCTCCGCGTGTGCTTTTTTTCAAAGAGTGCACTTGTTAGGAAGTTGGGAAGTCCATTCCCTGAGCTCAGACCACTAGTAGTAAATGACTGACAAGCAAGAAATCGATATCTTGGTCAAGGATGTCAAATCAAATTGTCGTTTGTCCATTCCCAATTCCTTTTGATTTTTGTAAGTTACAAGGAAGGAAGCACCTCATGTTTGTTTCACAATATCCAGGTCAGGATTGTGATGGCGGTGTTCATATTTGATCTTATAGTGCAGCAGAACTTCTCTCAGATGTTTGCTGAGAGATTTTTGGCTATGACAATGTTATACGAAGAAATCTTTTTTCATATAGCTGACATATCAACCCTTGATATATCAAACACTTGTATTTAAGCAGAGTTTTGTATATGCTACTAACTAGGTCTGTTCCCTTGATGCTATGCAAATCTGCTTTCCTGGTCCCAGTTTATAGGCTGTTCGTGGACCACTTGATGAGTCAATTGATGAGTATTTTGTTTTTCCCCTTCTTAAAACTCTGAGTTCTAATCTGACTATCCTTACTCAGTTTCTGAATTAAAATGATCAGGTTTTTATTAGTCTGCAGATAAAGTCACATTTATAGTGTGTTTGCTGCTACAGAAAGTGTTTCCAAGGATGAACTAATTGCTGGATTAATCAAAGTTTGCAAGGTTCGTTAGATGGATTCGTTGAAAGTTGTTCAAGAGTTAGCACACATGTATATTCAGATTTCTTAACTTTATGTAGCAGCCAATCGCCTAACAGTATCTTATGACTTAATTGCACATTTTTTGAGAAGGACTGAATATTGAGTGTTAGCCCTTCCAGATAGATTGCCATTCATGGTTTTAGCATCAGTTGGTTCCTGATAGAGCTTAAAGGGGTAGTTCACCCAAAAATTAAAAGCACCCCTTTTTACTTCTAAGCTTGGAAGAGCCAGGACAGTTTTAATATAACTTAGATTTTATTTGTCTGAAAGAAGAATGTCATCTAGGCATCTAATGACACCTAGGATGGCTAAATCATGGGGTAATTTGTATGTTTGGGTGAACTACACCTTAAAGTGTTGGTGTTTTCCTTTTTTAAAAGTTATTTTACTAACACCAGTAAAAGCATAAAAGAAAGCTTATTAGATCATAGTGTGGTGATTACGAGTAATCATGAGAAATTAGGAGAAATTATAATTATCTTTTTGTTTCAAGCACAACTGTGTTATCAGGCAAATATTAATTACTCTGTTAGAACAGGTTGAGGTTTGTTGAATAATTTTGCAGATGAAAATTTCAGTTCCTTTCTCAAGTGTCGTAATCTTCAGTATTTATCCAATAATAGAAGAAAATCCATCATATCGCTGATGTAGTTCTGAACCAAGGGGCACAGCAAGATCCGGCATGTTTCTTAATTAGCTGTTATCTCGTACATGCCCTAAAAAGACTTTTGTTTCCGTTGATCAGTTACGTTTTGCTGCAGACATTCTGAATGAACCCTGACACGGGAGATTCTCACAAGACAGCGTAATTCAAAAGGAAATAAAAGGAAGTTTCAGTAATTAAGCCCATACGATCTACTGGCAGTGGTTTACTGAATTGCACAGTGCAGGTTGTCTGGGTTCAGAGCCTGTATTTAGTTGAATGACCACACAATGCCGCTGATTGCTTTGCTGCATGGGTTACACATGTTGCATCTGCTTTGTTCAGCTTTAACACTCTTTAATGAAGGGACGATGGGGAAAAAGTGTGGGTAAGCTATGATTTAAAATATACCCCCCGGTGTTTCAGCTTAGCCAATCTCCAATAAAGAGAGATGTGACAGGGGCCATGAATCATATTTAACTGGGTTTTGTGCTGGTGGTGGAAAAAAAGGATTGTCATGCTTCCTCCACATGAAAAAAAACTTTGGAACTACGGGCATCTGGATGAGGTGAAAGGTGACATATTTCACTGCAATTCTTACTCACAAGTCTTCTTTGGTGATCATTTTTTTTCGGCCTTCTTGGCCACAGCGGCTGCCATGTCAATGCAGAGCAGGGGCCAGGGGTGATGAATGGTCAGTGGAATGAAGCCGGACGTCCAGGATTACCGCAATCTGTTCCGCTCTGCCACGATAGCATCTTCTTTAGGAAATCATCTCATAATTCAATATTCATTACTTTTCAGAACCAGCTGTCTTCATTTGCCTTTGCATATTCCCCAATATTATTCAAATATGAGTAGTAATGAAAGATAGGCTGTGATTTATATCTAAGGTTTGACAGAATTGTTAATAGAAGAGCATAATTTTGATCTTTTTGAGTCTGTTTTTCTCATTCTGTTTACTTCATTTGCACCCTCTTTCACCTCCCTGCACTGGTGTCTTTCCACATTGTACTATTTGGATCTGAACCTTTATATTCACAGAATGACACAGCACACCAAAGAACCAAAGTGTGAAAGCTCCCTGAGAATAGTTTCATAGTAATGCAGTATTTATGCATTTCTGTGCCATATCATTACAGGACTACTACATTAATTGCTCTTACCAATGCAGAAAAGTGACTTTGTCAGTTATTTATGAGGAAAATAAAGCATCTCCCACTCTTAACCGAGAGTAAATGGAAAAATAACTTAAATTACTTCAGTATTTCCTGATGAGAAACTTTGCTGTGCGTTGAACTTATAAAAGCTAATGGCCTTAACATTTGTAGCATTTGTTTTTCGAGTTTTTATGAATAAGAGGATTAACGATTCACTAAATTTCAGTTTTATATTGAACTATAAATTAGCACTGCGAAATTCAGAATGCTTACATATTTCCAGCTTACTGGCTGAGCCGACTGTTTACATTTGTAAATGAAACACTTGAATTCTTCCTTTTTGGAAGAATAAAAATGGCAATCTCTCAACACAAAAGGCACCACAGCTCTCAGAAGGTGAAAGAATTGTATTGTGATGCTAAGCAATTAATTTTCTTTTCAGGTCAAATCCTTGATTACTTCAAGATCTTTTGTAATCTTAATAGCGCTCTTGTGTTTTAAAGGTCCTCTGTTCACTGCTTTCAGTGGGTATTAATGTGGTTTCCACAAGAGAAACAACGCTCACCTAAGCACTGATGTCTGCTTAAAGCTTACCAGATTAAACTCTCTGAAAGATTGTTTCATGTATCTACTAAATTGTTTTAACGTAAGATGAAACAAGTTATTAAGGTCATTCTTTATGCATTAAAAACACTGTCAGTAAGCAATTTTATGCCTTTTTTCTCTGAACAGAGATAACGAGCTTGGTATGGCCCTCATTTCTTTGAACACTTGAAAGTGTGCTTGTAGCAAAGAGAGTCCGGGCTTATGGAACCCCTTGGATTTGTTGACAATTTGTCCTTGTGCTGTTTTCAGAAGCAGTAGGGGTGCTTCTGATGAAGAGATGAGATTTTAGAAGGAGTGGAGGTCAGTTTGTCCTTTCCTTCTGACATCCATTACTGGTGGGACTTGTTGTAAATGAGTTCCAAAATAAATAGCATTTAAGGAAATATACTACAGTATATGCCACTTATTGGCATACCCTTTAAAGCATCTTTTCCACTCATCATAGCTAGACTTTAGACCATCAGCATAAAGTCCGGGGTAGAAGATCTGCCCATTTAGTCAGCAAGACTGGAATTGCTGATTTCAGACAGTTCTTGTCAATTTTGTCTGCAGTATGTGTTAAGATGCTCAGTAAACAGACTGTGGGGTGGGGTACTTTGAAGTACTCAGGTATGATCTGAAAATATTAAAAAAGCTGCGTGTTGATAATGCATGCCAAATTTAAACACGCCTGTGTCTTCTCTTATATGGTCATTCTCTGGCAAAAAAAAATGCTTTTTCGAGTGGGTGAAAAATGAGAAAAGAATATTTTATTGCCCATAAAGTGTTACTTATAAAAACGGTGGAGACTGTCTCTATTATGAGCCTAATAGAGTGCTGACTCTCTTTAAACTGCCATTCTGATGGAGTCTGAGCTTGGGAGTATTTTAATGACAGCCGAGCTGCCAAAATAACAAATGATCGTACCACAGTAGGCTAATGTGCCGGAAGCATGGTGGACCACTAAAGAACCTGGATTCCACACAAACCCTTCAAGAACAAAAATGTGTTCTTCTGGCATATTTCATCTTCATTCGAACTGTTAACTCTTCCACAATGTGGAAATTGTCAGCCCTAATTTATTTTTATTGACACATTCAGAGTCCTTTAAAAGCTGTTGATTCATTTGTTCTTTGCTGTTGAGGTTCCTGGAATGATTATAAGTTACCTCTGGAGCTGGCGGATTTGTTCACTGTTGGCATTTTCAGTTTTGCCGCTGATGCAAATTGTCTGTTTTTCTTGGAAGCACCTGAGGGAACATTGTGCAGGTGGGTCTTTATCTGTGCCGTGTTTCGTATTGTGCAGCAATCAGGCTTGGCCAATGCTAATGATGACTGAAAAAAAAAAAAACTTAATAATGCCTGAATAAGCTGCACAATAGCCCTCCACTGCATCTGAAAGTGTATTGTATACTGCAAATTAAAATTACTGGGAAAAAACAACCCCATAAAAGCTCATTAGGACTTGCTAATGAATATTGCGCCTGTGGCGTATTGGGAAGATGAGGCCTATACAAAGAAATCAGACCAGAGTAGGTGCATGTGAATGTTTAGCTTTTTGTGAATCACACAATGAACTTTGTGTATCTAGTTAAGAATAGTATTTATAATGGAAGTAAACATATGTCTGCTGCGTGCATAGTGCTTTATCAGGCAATGACGAATTTAAAATCAGTGATGGCAAAAATTGCCTAATGAGATTTTAATGAGTCAGGGTTATCTGCCTTCTGTGTGACAGCAAAAACATAATGATAGAGATGTTTTAAAGAGCTGTTACCTCAAATACATGCTTGAATATACACATTTATGTTAAAATGGTTTTTGAGAAATAGAATGAAGTGTAATGTGACAAGTTTTTACAGGATTTTAATGTGTCCCCGAAAAGTCAAGGACATAAACAAAAATTGTGTGGAGGATATTACAAGTGGGCTCAAGAAAAACAAACACACACTCACAAACAGTCCGTACTTATGTAATGTGAAGACACACATCCCACCTGCGTATGACCCTCTCCCTGAATGCTGTGCTGATTATTTCAATACAAGAAACAGTCATTTAAGAGCAGCTATTCATCAGCTGTTACAGCTTGGCAGTCTAATTGACTCCCTCCACTAACAGCTTCCTTCAGAAAGTAAATCACAGCTACAGGTATCATTGTGACACATGAAGCAGTGTGATAAGCTGTCAGAAGCTGCACTTTAATGAATGCACATATGACAGAAATGCCACAGCAGTGAGGAGATGGTGGAGATGGTTGAGATAAGAATGCTAAAGGTTTAATGTACACCACAAGCTTCAACAGTGCTCCATTATTGCAGTCAGTTTTCTAGGTACGATACAAGCATTAGTTGTCAAACAAAATGGGTCAAGCTCATGAAAATAATTCACATTTCATGCTAAAAATCAAAAGGGAATAAATCGTGTTTTGCATAAGCAAATTGGATGCAGATGTTTTGCTTTTGATCCATTTTGGAAATCGGTTTATTGTAAAATGTTTTTTCTTTGAATCGTCATTACTGTATTACAGCTTTTAAAAATGCATTCAACTAAAAATAATATAATAATTTTAATAAATACGCTACTAAAATACTAAAAGCATTGCATGTCCTTTTGGGAGTGAAATTTCTTAAAAATTCCAAACGTTTATTACATATACTTAAGAAAAACCTTAGTGGAGATGAATTGGGTTGTATTAGCTGGATGTGAATGTTGAGTCAGAATCACAGTGACAGCTTGGCCTGCTCAGCTCTCCTCTTTATATTACATGAACGCACACCCTGCACTCGACACAAAGTTTTAGCCCCTCTGAGACCATGCTAAGGTTAGTAACAAATTTTAAAAGCTGCCAAAATGTTTCTCTTGGCCTTAAAACTCAATTTCATTGTGCAGTGTGTTGGATGAAATCTGATAACTGCCAGGCTCTCTGAAGACCTGATTCATATAAATAAACTGGAACCCCTTCGTTCCCTTCCATGTCGTAGTTTGCACACAAGCAGAATTAAAAACATTGATTAAATGCCAAACGGGAGCGAGATGTGCCAGTGTTTACTGTTAATCGTGTCCGATTGATGGCCATATTACAAATAATTAAGTTGTGCTTATAATTGCATGTTAATTCATCACCATTCCTATCCTAGTCAGCTTAAAGTTTTGATGAAGGCCAAGAGTGTAGTTTTCCCACTTAGTGGCATCAAGTTTGTGGCTCAAGTAATGCATGAATATAGGACAAACACAAATTGTAAAGTGTTCAAAATCTGACATGTTTGCAGTTCTAAATAGTGCTGCTAGTGGTGTAGAAGTTACATATTTCACCTGCTTCTGGGTATTGCTGAGTAATGTGATTTTTAGTTGCAAAAGTGTACGTATTTATTTATTTATTTATTTATTTTTTTTGTCTTGTAATATTATGTTATACATTACCAAGATGTGCTAAAAGTATTTTTCCCCCAACTGCGTTGTGTCCCTGACTTCTAGGAACTCTGTAAAGTAATTCAACCAAGGTTGTGAAAACCGTAATGAGATATCCGGCACTGGCAACAAAACCATCGCACATATTTTCATGTTCAGAAGATGCTATTACCACTCTGAATTGCGCAGTTAAAAAGGGTGTTGTAAGAAGAGGAAATTAATTATTTCAGTGCTTTTGAAAAGGACTGTGGAATGTGGTTCCGTCATCGTCGGAGGTAAATTAAGACTTTGCAATTTTCTGAAGATTTAAAGGATAGGGAGTACATTCCAAACTTGTATAACCTACAGTCCTTTCTTCAGTGGAATACACAAAAAAATATATTTTGAAATATAATCAAATGTTTGGAAAGACAGAGGGCCAGTCAGCAATGATAGAATTTTAATTTTTTGAGAGAAGTAGTCTTTAAATTGTTATTATTTGTTCCCTCCCTTCTTTAGGTTTTCTCCATTTTCCTCTCAAAATGTTTCAAGGCTAATTTCTGAAACAGCGACGTTAGTATTTATTTGGCACTCCGGTGTCTTTTGAAGAGTGTTTCAATGTTGCAACTACCATCTTATTATAAACTAAGTGTAGCCAATTTGAATAAATCTATCCACCTTATTTTTCCCGTTAGAGCGGTCGCAGCCATTTGCAAATTTAATGTGTCTGGATTCCGGTGTCATTCGCGTCCAGCTCTTTTTAGCTGTTCAAAACAGCTCGTTTTGTTGCTTGATATTGCTGCTTAAAATGTTATTTTAATATATTATCTTAATTATGAATACACTGGTTTGTAGTGCAAACAGCTTTACAGTTTACTGCACGTTGTTATTCTTCTCGTTATTTCCCTACAGCGGCTAATGAACCGGAAGTCTCTCACATTCACAGAAAACGGCTTACTTCCTCGTTGAAAAATAAGGTGGAAAGCAAGTTATTTGAAGCTGCTTACCAGTCAAAAGGTCATATTCTGTGTCTTGACTGCAAACATAACTGTGATGTAGCATTCATTAAATACACAGACATATTTTAAAGTTTCAAACTGAGCCTGTGAAATTACACAGCGAGACCCAGTATTCCACCTTTCTTGGAAGCCAGCTACTGTAATTAGAGCGGAGTAATTACTTGAGCTCAAACCTCCTTTTTTTTCTTGCTGATTACATGACCTTCACGGTCACATTAAGTTAGCCCAAACAAACCCAGTCTCTGGCTCCCTGTGTAAAAGGAACAAATGAACTGCGGACTGCAAAGAGTTTTCAAAGTCAAACCACCACCTGAATTTCGATGCACCTTGGGCCCAATCTGAAGTCATAATAAGCACTAGGATAGCATGATAATTGCTACAGCTAATTAGCCTCTCGTGGCAACCAGCAGGATTTCCAAACAGGGGAAAAATCTATGTAAGTCCTGTTTTGTGTCTTTATAATTATAGAATAATCAACAGGAATTATGTACCCCTCTAAGTCAAATGGGACTTATTGTGTTAATAATTCATAATATGCATTTATATGACCTTTCCATTTAAAAGATTTTTAGTAATGCAGTAATCTGGTACAGTACAATACGTCATGGAATATTCAAAACAAGTTTTCTTGTAGAGTTATATTCTTGTAAATAAAACCGTGTAAATGTGATTTGTACTTGTTGCTGTGTGATTATGTTGTGGATGCTTGCTAGAGTTTTCTGGATTTGCTAAGAGGTTATTTACTGTCCGAAGTCAAATGAATATTTGGTAACACTTTAGTATAGGGACCAATTCTCACTATTGACTAGTTGCTTATTAGCATGCCTATTATTAACTTATTGGCTGTTTATAAAGCACGTATTCTGCAAACCAATACCTAAACTTAACAACTACCTTACTAATTATTAATAAGCAGCAAATTTGGAGCTTATTGAGGCAAAAGTCACAGTTGATGGTTTGTTAATAGTGAGAATTGGAACTTAAAATAAAGTGTGACCAAATATTCATGATATTCTGGTGCAGATCTCTTTTTTTTTCATTATAAATTTGTTGCTTTTTCTTTTTTACCAGTTCTATTATCTGTCAAAAATCATGAGTCTCATCATTTGAAAAAAAAAATAGCATGCCTCTACAAGCTACACAATTTGAGGTGTCATTCTGTGAAGTGAGTTAGTCAAAAGGACAAAGGGAATTTATTCTATGCACTAAACCAGCTGAATGAGGAATGACTTGCTTTACACACAATGAAACATTTTGTCTATTCAGATGTCTGTGGTATGCCGTGACCTAAGACATGTTCAGGGTAGGGGCGGGCGATATACCCATAGACACAATTCACCGCTAGAAATTTTTCAGCTGGTAGAGATTTTGGACTACCATCTCTATCACGGTTACACGTGACATTGCTGTGCTACATGGTCACGAAAACTTATCGTTTGCACTTGTTTTTAAGCATTGTGGTTTAAAACAAGTGTTTTTAAACCGTTCAAATGCAATCAGCAACGAAAGAGAACTCATTTCGTTATATGCGCGCACTTTCAGTGCTGCCAGAGAGGTGCGCTTTTGAAGACGGTGCTCAAAGAGCGTGGGAGTATTTTTGCCACTTTATAGGCCTTGAATGGTTAAACACACACATTTGTATGCGTCAAAATGCCCATCTTTGCAAATATCCTTGTAAACGCAGTAATTTAGGTCTTAAGTGAAGGCAAACCGCAGAGAAAGAAAACAAATTTGTAACAGTATATTGGATCCGGGCAGCTCTTTAAGTGACAGGGTGAAGCATTTCTTATTCATTTGCTCCTATTGCTTGTAATGAGTTTCTTATTTTTATTTAATCATAACATGTCTTCAGTGAGCTTGTTGTTGTTGTTTTTTTGTGTGTTTTTTGAGCTAGTATTAGGTTTTTGTGATATTGACGCTGGTGACAAGAATTATGAAATTACTATGGTATCAAAAATGTTGATATCATAAAGAGCTTATTGAAAGCAAAAATAACTCTATCTTGATACATATCGTTACAGTGAAATAAAATTACTCGTATTGTCTTTTTTTTTTTTTTTTTGAGATTTTGGTCATATTGCCTACCCCTACTTTAAGGTGTTCGCTTTGATTTAGAGAATTGGGATGGCGTTGTGATGGGATATTTTGTGTGGTAGTGGTATTATAAAAATTATCCAGTCAATAAATAAACCATTCAAGAAGTTTGTTGTAGAAAGCCCTTGAGCCATGAACTCCATGCGTATAGGCCATCTCCCTAACGAGGTGCGCCGGTGATAGCAGTCCTGTGAATTTCTCATTTGAGGTTATCATATTATTAAAGCTGACCTTGCATTCTTGCTCCAGACCTCTCAGGAGAGGCAAAGGCGATCGTTTCACTATCATCATAGGTCAGGGAGGTGACATACAGCTCTCAGGATTGTTCTTGCAAGTTTCCTATCGTGTCTTCTCATCACTCTGATATGTGTGTTGTTTCAAACTCAATAAGAGAGTGTGGCGTGCAAGGTCTGCCTGCAATCTCTTTTCATTTTCAGCTGACAGAAAGCAACTCAAACCCCCTACCAGCGAACAGCCTTAAATGTGCAACCTGATGATGAACTCACAGATCCCATCAAAATCCAATGTGGATGCAAAGCAATTGCTGATACTTTGATAAGACTGAAGGTTTCATTTATTAACTCTTAAATATTTTTTTCCTGACCTGTGATAGCCTGAAATGTTCATTACCAATAACCCAGTAGGCATATACTTTTTGTCAACCTGCTGTTGGATGGAGTGGTTTAATTCCACTTTACATATGAAATGAAATGCCTTCACTCAGGTAGTTATTGTGTCTGAAATGGCTGAAAGTGATGAAGGCTCACCTTGTCTCTGGTGTTCTCCAGCGGCCCATAGTGCAGAACGGATGTACAGACAGGAAAGCTCATTCGTGGTATTCATTTTGTCATATTGTCTTTCCAACAAACAATTACATCTCAGACATAATTTGGCGTGATTGCAGACAGTTGCAGAACATGATAATGGAGATGTCTCATCTAGAGTGTCTAGACTCCTAAACAAATTTTTACTTTACAACACAATGTAATGATTGCTATAATTATATAGCTGTTAATCCTTTAAGATAAATAGGCTTCATGCTGTAAAGTCTGACATGCTCATCATATATTGTGATTGGTGTCAGTGCCATGCCGTCACTTCAGATGTCTCCCTACATCCAGACTCGTCGCTGAGAGAGTTTGTATTGCAGGCATCTACGGGGTTCCCACACAGCCTTTAGTATTTTGATATTTTTAGCCAAAGCATCTGTTTTTGTAGAGCGCATGTGCGCTAGCTTTACCCTGTTCTCTGACAAGTCCCTCTGCCAGATAAGTCATCCATGATTGGTAGATTGGGGATAGAATGGTTTGTTGGATTGCTGCAGAAAGGAGGTACAATTATACCGTCAGTCTCAGACAGCAATTTTGGTATTTTTCGCCCATCAGTCACTCGCATGCCTTGCACTATTGGCACATTTGGCTTTGCCTTTTCTTTTTTCTTTTTTAATTTGGGAATGTAGTAGCATACACACTGGTAAAAGAATAATTTTTAGTTTTTTTCTAGGCAATATGTATAGGATTCAGCTCACTGAAGACTCTTTATTATGAAACATTGGTTGAATGCTGGTAGTGCTTGTCAGACCAAGAGGATCACGGCTGAGTCTCCTGCGGTCTTCCGCAGCCATACTGATAACTCTCCAGACTAGAAGAAAACTGAGCAATCATATTCTGCTGGTGGGTAATTGGACTTTCGAGCAGTCATCAAGGATGAATAGAGGATTGTAATTTTAAAATCAGACCCCCTTGTTCTCTTTGACCCCCACACAGAGACATTTGGCTTGCCACTGTAGTTGTGCTTCACTGAAGAACCCGGTGACGGAAGATTGTGAACGTTGAAGGTCTTGCTCGCTCTGAATCTAAAAGAAAAGAGCAAGACATTCGTACTGTAGATTCCAGAAATCGACTTCTGCGTTGCTGTTTTACACACACCTTTCAACCACAGAGATTCACAGGATTGTAAGCACAGGACAAGTTGACCCAGAGTCAATTTTATTTTATTTATTTTTAAATAGCTATAATATTTACGAAAAAAAATGAAATCTTAAAGATAATTCTTCATGTAAATTCCTTCATGACACAGCACAAAGCAACAAATGATCAAAAGCATATTTTCTATTTTACAAGTTTTAGTCCTAACTTACCCACAATGAGCAGCACTACGTTTTCTTTGCTTATTCATTTCTATTCCTGTGCTGTTGCACTGGGTACCCCTGTGCACAATAACATCTTAATGGATTCCTGGAATAATAAACCTCGAACATGATCACTGACTGATTGTGAAAGTTGAGAAATGTTAGATGTTGCATGACAGATCCTTCAAGCTCTACAAGGAAAACCATAAATGGATGAAGCCTTGCATATACAAGATATGTGACATTTTATGTTTAATTATGTAAGAGATTTTTTATAATTATTTTATTTTATGATGACTATGATCTTCCTGGCACCAGAATGGGTCACTGTTACATAAACGGCTCAGACGCAAGGCTTCAGATCAAATTCTCCTATGTTATGTTTTTCCCATGTTCTTCAACTCTATAGACCACTAAGACCTCCACTCTGCTCTGGTTTCAGCCTGTGACTCTTTCATTGCCTATTTTTGGGAAGCTTTTGTCACTCTTGACAGAGATTATGCAGATGAGGCAGCCACACGCATCCTGGAATGGTTTAAACGGGTCGGTGTAAACAAAGAGTGGAGACGGCTTACATGCTGACAGGATGTGCCTCTCCATCGCCACTTTCCCTCAGGGCTGCCGATGAAGGGGCTGCATCTCCTCAATTCAGAGCTTGTTTCGCAGCCAACGCAGCGTTGTAAGCTTTTCTCCACACCCACACACCTTTTTCAGCAGAAGAAGGGATGGTTTTTATAAGCGATTATATATGTACTCACTATGTAGTGCTTTTTAAAACCTCCACATGGCTACTGTAAAATGACTCAAAGGGTTGAATAGGCTGAAGGCCTCAGCTGGATTCATTTCAAGCTGGTTTTGTTTAAAGATCATTCACTTCCTTCTGAGAATTCTGAGAGCAGGACAGATCACCATTGTGCACAATCACTATGTTACTTTGCCTGTACCTCTGCCTCAGATTTTTATCATTTTCGAGTGGTAAAGCCCTCTTTTGTGTAAATAGGATCTTGAAATATTTACCGGTGGATGAAGGCAATATCTCAAAAATCTAAGAATTTCAAGGTTCTGTCGTTTTTTGGCATGTATGAGACATCAATGTTAATATTTTCATGTGGGGTCAAGGTTTGGCCGGTTAGCATGGTTCCATTAGATAAAACTCCACCATCTGGTTCTAAAAAGCACCTGTTTTCCATCGATGGCCATTCAAATGTATTTGAATATTCTGACAAAATGTATTCCTTTTTGTTAACATAGAGCAGTTTTTTTTATATCATTTTTACCAGCTTCTTTTTTTCGATGGTTACTCAGAGAATGTCTTCTGTCTTTAATGTCAAAGTCCAGGATAGTTGCTTACTATTGGGCCTGTGACTGTGTTCTTGTGGAGCTGTCAATTTATTTCTTTTAACTTTTATCTTTTAAAAGCTGATAAGCCTTTATGTTGTCCAATCTATATTTGAGTGTATAGTTTGTTGCCTTTTATTATCTGAATTTTTTTTTTTTCCTTTCTGGGACCCTAGAAGAGTAGAGATGCTGTCCTAGACATTTTCTTACAACAGGTGTGCATCTGTAATTTTCACAGCTCAGAAGAATTGAGTCAGTTTTCTGAAACTCATTAATTCTTTCACTTCAAAGACTGGTGATTTTGAAGAGGATCAAACATGAAGGATATGTATGAAGAAGGGGCTTGCTTTTCTAGGTCAAAGAACCTTTACAGCTCAGGTCTGCCCTGAGCTTGGAGGAGGTTTGCGTTCAGTGTGATGCACAGACAAGACATTCACTGATATCTGTACAGAAGTCTTTCAGTCCAGTGATTAGACTACAGCTAAGTATAGCCTAAGGCACACTTAGTGCAATATTCATCATAGCTAGAGCTTGTCATTTATTATCTCTTCCTTGTAGTTGTGTAAACTGACTAAAATTGACAACTCTCACTGGTATTGTTTTTGTGTTCATACAATTGCTTTCTCATTCTGACTGCTTAGGAGAAACACAGATCTAAATAGAAGACACGATTTCAATGCATAGTAACTATTTTAATGTGCAAAGTCTCTCCACCGTTGAAATATATTTGGATGTAAATTCTTCTGCCTTAATTATCCGTTATGTGAACCTGAACGTGTTTAAACCTGCTTCATAAATTTCAAGAATATAAATTAAAAAAATAAATAAATCAGCCTTAACTGCAATGTTGCACAATGAGTATTGCGGTTCATATTTTAGAGTATTTCAACATTTGGGATTTACGGAGGTGAGTGATTCATTTCTCCCTCCTACTTAGCACAAATCCTTACATGTTTAGTGGACTAATGATGCCTGAGGTTATATTCCTTGAGAATTACAGTTTATTCAGATCAGGCAGGTAGCAGTCCCATTAAGAGACCAGAAACATCACAGTCTGGCTTTGAACCACCAGTCAGGACTAAAAAAAAAAAAAAAACAGAGAAATCCATTTAAATATATGCAGTTTGTAATTAAAACGTGCCCTTCCTCCACTTTGTTTATTGTGTTTCAGTGCAATACACTTATCATTAGTCCACACTTCACACCAATGTTTATTACTGCTTCTCTGAAGGTTTTTCTGCAAAACCATGTTGTTGTTTTTTTTTGGACATTGGAACCTTGGTAGGAAAATACACATCAGCGACATCTGTGATACTGTTTTATAATTCATAATCATCCACTGTGCTTCCATCTCTCAAAGGAAATATGTAGCAACTCTAGAAGACAGATGCATGCATACATGATTGCAGATGTAACGTTTGTTCTGTTGAGTCTTTACCCCAAAGCATATAGTTTTTTCCACACTGTTGTCACCCCACAGGCTTGCATTTAGTCAGAAAGTCAAATGTTTAACTGAGAAAATCAATGAAGTTTAGCTGCAGATTGACTAGTTTGGGGAACCATCTAAGATCAACGTACAAGCTTAGGCTTGTATAAGTTTCAGCAGTACACTTAATTATGGTATCATCATTTTTTGTAAGGGTAGTTGTGCAGCAATCGTTGTTTTTAAATTCAAACTGTAATCAAAATTGTCCCTGTTTGCTGTTTGTATACTCATTCCTGATCTTATTGTGCATGCACAGTGCACATTACCTCAAAGGGAAATTAATAATTCCTCAATATGACAACATGCTCAGCCTTGTAAATGACAGCTTGCCAACCAGTGGAGCTCTTGGTGTTTCAGGGAGGGAGTAGAAATTCACAGTTGACTTTGAAATCAGGTATGGGCCACCCGCATTTCATGATTTTTCCCTAGTTGACTATCCTGGGTATGAAATTCTACAATACAGAAGTAAAACAGTTTACAAAATCTCCCCTCTAATCCCAGGATCCCACTCCACGATTTTCACGATTTGATTTTGCTCTTCTCACACTGCACGACTGTCTGGGGTACTATCTAGTTGCTGTTGTGTGCACTACGCAACGGATCAGGTCACACATTACACAGCTTTTCAATAGAAAGAATCACCAAAAGCTCTACCTTGTCTACAAACTGTTTCCAAGAACCAAACACATGCAAGAATGGATCCAGTAAAAGGATTCATTCCTGTCAAAAACAGTAGCCTGCAAAAAGCTTGCAATCCAAGTTGTCTGTACACTGATTTGCAGTGAAAAATAAAACAATAAACAAAGAAGAATATGAAGGAGAGAATGATTGCTTGCTGATGTTGTGTCGCAGATCCATTATGACTCCACCCCTTAAATTTGCCTTCCCTGTATTGTGCTCTCATTGGCTGTAGGTTGTCACTGATTTCGTTTCCAGTCAAAACATATTTCACACAGTCGCCAACAGGTCCAGCTCTTTAGCATGCCAGATATCTTGCGTGCATTGGCGATGCATAGGCGCTTCTCTCAGATAACGCACACTACGCAGTTGTCACACACGTGCTCGATTTCGGCCATTTGTTGGAAATGTCCACAAATCAGGGCTAAAATCAAGTGGTGTCAACCCAGCGTAAAATTTCCTTTCTAATATTTCTCCTGTGCAGATGGAATTTTAAGTGAAGTCCATCTGCATTTGCATCGATGCTCAGTATAAAACAGAAGCTGTCTTGTTTACTACAATATCTTTAAATACTGAAAAGAATGGTACACTGCACTGATTTGTGTGCCTAATGGAAATAGATTTTGCTCAGAAAGAATAACAATTAGAATATTGGTTTCAAATGCCGTTTCATGTTGACTTGTAACAGACACTGTAGTCTTTCGGTTATTCAAACAGATTATTCAGTTGCTGTTTAGACTGAAGTCACAGTGGATGGACAGGGTTTTGAACACAGCCGCGGTCAGCGAGTCATCTTTAAGCAGAGAGCTGAGTGCTGGTGAAGTAGTCGGGCCAGCCTTTGATGAGCAGATAAAAAGAAGTGCTGGAACTCTGGCTTTTACTCTCCCCTTTTCCAGCCTTTGAATCAGGAAGGGACTTTTCAGATGATGCCTGTTTGTTTGTCTTTTTTTGACAAACAAATCCAGCTCTCTGCAAGCCCGCTCTTCTGTTTGATGAGGAAATGAAAGCCCAAGAGGGTGCATTATTCCTTCCAATATTTCTGCCACTATCGGCTTTGTTTGTCTGTTTTATCTTTGTGTGGCTGTGTAATTCAACCAAACCCTCGTCCTCTGTTCAGCAGGAGAATTTGGCAGCGTGACTCTTTTCATAACCTCTCCACGTTGCCTCCAGCATGTCATCTCTCACCCCGAGAGAGCAGAACCCTCTCACAGCTGTCAGACATGACCGAGAACTTCTGGACTTAGGTTGTGTATGGCTCTTGCCACAAGGTGATAAGTTATCCATGCTGTGCCTTGGAGCCTCTCATACGATTGCCTTATAGAAGTAATCGGCCCCCAGATGATTAAAAAACCCAGGATCTTTCCCAGCTCTCCCTACACATTAGGCAAGGTTAATATACTGTATCTGGAGACTGATTCCAGTGTGCCTTCCAGTCACATAACACTGCAATCTTATTAAATAAGAGCAATTATATTCACGTAAAAAGGCCCAAGGGCTAAACCATTGGGTGGAGACAACACTGTTGATTTGTTGTGATGTAATGTGTGCTGACTAAGTTAAACAACACTTTTACTGTTGCTTATACATTGAGTTTAAACCCTGAGTATTACACTTTAGCACATTCAAGAAAGATAAATCCTCCCCATTAAAGAGTTTAAACACTATTCACTATTTTTTAAAGGTTCCTCTGTAAACCTGTGTTCTGTTGCATTTATGCTTTTTTATTATTTATTTTGAAGCCCACAATGCAGACTCTGGTTTCTTAAGATCCTTGCTTTCTTCATTTCCCTACAGACATCCCTTTACCGTCATGTTTTATTCCCTTAGTCTTGCTGGCGTTGTCAGCAGCCCATTTTATTGCATAGACAGGTTTTGGCGCACCTCCAGGATGCCGCACTTCCACTCCCAAGATTCTCCCAGGAGTCTGTCTGATCACAATAAGTCAATTTGAATCCATCGCCCACAGGAGTAAACGTGTCTTGTCCGTTACATTCAGGTGAATTTCCCAAGGAAAACTCTTATATATTTTATTCAGCAGTTACGTTGGATCAGATAAAGGTGGGACTCTTTACTCTTTAATTTCTAGGTGACTTTTAACAGGCATTTAATGGCTAATGGAAAATACATTAAACTGGACTTCCTTTATTCTGCTTTCTTTCTCCTTGTCTTTCTTTTGTCTCCAGTTATCAGTGTCTCTCAATACAGTGTGTTACAATTGAGAAGGCAAAGTAATCTACCTTCATTTCTCAATGTTTCAGTCACGCTGACAAGCGTTGTCCTCCATTGCATCAACACAACATCAGGTCACAGTGACAATGCAGCATTAAAGTGTAAGGATCCACCCGCTAGTCCAAACAACGGAATCCAGCAGCCTGGTCAAAGGTTTAATGCGCATTCAGTCTTTTACTTGCGCTTCTGAATTTATCAGGATTAAGCTTCAATTTTAGTCTAGCTCCGTGCTTGATCTGACTCCAGCTTCAAGTGATCATTAAATTTTGACAATATTTATAATTAAAAATTGATCACCGATATCGATTGTATATTAATTTAGATATTTGATTATCCTAGACATCCCATACTTTCAATTATCCGTTCACTGGGGACCTATTGTCGCATGGAGTCTCGCGCCCGGGTTTTGTGTAGGTTTTAACTCGCCAGTCCGATGTTAGTCAGAGGTTGTAGGTAGACTAATACTTAATTGTCTGCCGCTTGCTTATGACAAAAAGTGTAGTTTACTTAATCATTTCCCATACAACTTGCTAGCACCAGTGATGGACAGAAATCTGAGGTCTCCGATGACGTGCCTACTGCTCCGTTCATGCATGAGCCTTCAGTTTGATCTATCCTGGCCATAGATTTGCGGTAACAAAAGCCTCCTCACAGTCTAATAGTCATAATGATTTCAGAAGTGATCAGAATAAATCAAATATAACAATTTATTATTAGTCAGGTAAAGTGCCAAGTGACCTACGCAGGAGACGAACAAATTGAACATAGTCACACATGTAACAGTTATCCTAATTTAACTGTTATCCTAAATTTAATTTAAGACACACGGTCTAAATTGCATAGCAAAGCACTCAGATGTTTTAGAGAATAAACTTAGCCTATGTGCACGTGTAGTAGAACAATCAACTATACAGTGTGCTCTATGGACACAATGTGTTTAACACAATTACACTTTTAAATAATACCTGACAGCAGACAGATACACAGCAGCAGAGCTCCAGAGACCCTCACACACTGCATGGAGTTTTCTGACTACAGAAATTCCAAAGTAGTGTTTTGTCACTTCCCTTACATACCCAAATAAGAAAAACTAAAAAATCTTCAGATCAGTTGTAAAAACATAAAAGACCTTTTGGTGTTTTTGGTTCTAGTGCTCCAAGGTCGCACCTGGATGAAGATGGATAAACATTCCCGCAGACCCCTAAAGGGGGACACACCCCCTCCTCAGCAGAACACAATTCTACAAAAGTTTTCAATATTTCTCATAATACAAGTGACTACTGTGAAATTGAGATCAATTTACCAATCGCTCAGAGACCTTTAAAATGATACCAAACATGAAAGGGTTATGATTATGAATTCTGAAGAGACAGTAAATGCATGATATAAGTATAGCAACTTTAGTTCTTGACATTTCTCTGTCAACTTCAAGTGGCCTGGACCATGTGCCCAGGGGGGATGGATGGGTGAAGGGGCTGATGAGCAAATGGTCTTTCTTCCAGATCTTCTTGTCAGATTAGAGAGTTTATTGTTTTGTTGGATGGCATGTGTGTTGCGAGAGTTCCTGAGTGTTTGGCTTCATGAGGAGATCAAAGCCCCCCTACAAAAGGAAATGTAAGCCATTTTGTGGAAATGAGCAGCTTGGACATTCATCAGCTCCTTTTGTATTTCAGCGTGGGTGAGTAAATTATGACAAACGTTTTATTTTGGGTGACCTTTAAACAAATGAAGCTGAGTCACGTTTATATTGCATTCATGTCAAAGGAATTTCTCTCTGCAATAACCATCACAGGTGATGTCTTATTTTCTGTTGGGGCACAGTGAGGCATGTATTTTCTACAGTGCAATGATCATGACACTTTGCTACAGTGAGATATGTGTCTGCAAAGAAAATCCTCCACCGACAACACTTGTGCGTTATAAATGGAAATGACAACCATCATTTTACATCAAGGTAATGAACCACCTTCAAATGCTAATAACAACTCAATGGACCAGCCCTGGGTTTGACAGCCAGTATACATTAGTAACCATAAAGCATATGTTGCAACTCACTCAAGTGCGCTATTGTGTGTTTTTTTGTTTTTGTTTTTTATATTTAGTGTTTTTGTTTTTTAATTCACTGCAGCAGCTAGTTTAAATGAAGCCCATCTGATGTATAGGGACAAAGAAAGTAATATCACTCTTTATTTATCAAAGTCAAATAAATGTTGTCGTGAAAGCCTCTGCATACAGTAGATAAAGAAACATGGTTTTCACAAATAAGAAGAAATTCATAAAAGGATAGAAGGGATCCTTTGATGCTCTTTAAAGTGTTAATGTCATTCAGGGCACCCTATAAAGGCCTAAGATGTTTATTCACCCAGATTACTACAGAATTATTGTATTTCCAACCCCTGAGCATCTTCACTTGCTTGCGTATATTTAATCTTTGACATTAACTTCCTCTGGTATTGGTCTGTTGAAATTAAGCTCTCCTAAATGCTGTCGCCTATCTGTGGTTTTTCTTTCCTTCTCAGTAAATGCACACAAGTTTATGCTCAGCTGCGTCAGGACTCCTTGTTTACCCCCCTCCCTGTGGTCAGCCATAGGAATTTTCCCTGCTTTGAAGCATGTTATCCATAAAATACAGCTCATCTGCCAAATTTTGTTCATTCCCATGTTGTGGTTGTTATATCTATTCAGAAATGACTGTGCAGCACCCTGGGATGTCTTTGAGCTAGTGTGTGCTCTGTGTCTCATACAGAAAGAAATTGTAGTGGAGAACGCAGCCTGTCTCCCTTGTCATCTAAATAATGAGTTTCATTTAGTTTGACACCATACTGGGAAAGTTTCGGTATCGGCATCCAAAAATTGACTTCATTTGCCTGTCCCTTGCTCTCTCAGACAAGACTAAATTAATTAGCGGCAGATTGATATTGCACTTCTCTCATAATGTGGTCCGTGGAGAAAACGTGACCCGCTGCTTACACCTTGCCTGAGGACTAATAAGCGATCTGGGAGGGAGAAAAAAAATCTAGGTCCAGGTTTTCCCTGCTGCAGTTTGCATTTGCAGGAAGATAGAACAGTTTTTTAAATCCGAGAGCCATCTGCTTTGATGCAGACCGCCTGTTGTATTTGAACATTTAATTCTGTTGGAAGTGAAACAGAGATAATGACCCTCTCTAGTTGTCTTCACTGAGGGAAGCTTCCGTAGCCAGTGCAATTGTGCGTGCGTGCGTGTGTGTGTGTGTGTGTGTTGAGCACCAACATTTCTCCCCAGGATTAATTAGTTTGATTCACACTGTGTCAGCCATGCCAACATCATTCCCCGGGGTAACTGGCAAACAAACAGCAAAAAAGAGAAACCAGATACCTTTTGTGTGTGCGCATGTTAGTTGGGCTTGGATGTATGTGTGTGTTTCTGTGCTCAACTTTGGCGAGAGTTTGTCAGATGTGGTACTCTGCATGCATTTACCCCCCTGAATTCTTTAATTAGCGTACGGTAAATACTTTGACGACAGCAGAATGCTTGGGAGTTGGAGAAGGGAGAAACTCAAGACTGCGTTGTAAAAAAAAAAGAAAAGTGCCATCCAGTCTGACAGCTTGCCTGGCTCCTGAAAGGTAGCCAGCGATGCACCTCAACGATCTTGTCGCAAAGTGGGACACTGCAAATTTATGCAGCGGTGCGTATGCTCGCAAAAGCTAGCGTTTTGCAGCGTGACACTCTGCGGAATGAGGATTTAATGAGTCTTAATCCGAAAGAACAAATCTGAGCCCAACCATTATTAGCACGCCTGGTTTGCATCATCTCTGGGAGAAACGCTCCAAGGCCGTTTGCATGACATGGCCATCCTGACAGTATATGTTTTGGGATTCATAATAAGCCTCTTATCAGCATTGGAAGTGGCTACTTGTTGGAGGCTGTAAGAAATTGATAATATGGAAACCTGATGAAAGCGCCACTGTCGCCGAGACCCGGAGGCTGCGCTGTGATATATGTGTCCTGGAAGACAATGTAATCGACTCCATAAAGCTAAGGCTCTCAGTTAATGGGGGTGATTGTTGAAAGAGGGAGGGGTAGGATTAATTCCTCCATTGAACAACCACCAGGGAGCCATCTTTAGTCCCTATGTAAAGTGTCACTTTCCCATAATGTAATAATGGTAGAATCCATTCCAGTATTTCTTCTCTCTCTCTCTCTCTCTCTCTCTCTCTCTCTCTCTCTCTCTCTCTCTCTCTCTCTCTCTCTCTCTCTCTCTCTCTCTCTCTCTCTCTCTCTCAGTAGAATAATTTTTCCAAGTAATTTTTCTGCTATTATTAAAGAAGAACTGTATAATTCTGCACCATTACCAAACTGAAAAAATAAAAGTACACACTTTTGCACAATTTTAATTCATCCCAGAAATACAAATCACCCAGAAAGATTTGTGCATTGATTCATTAGGTGATCACATCAGTACTGTAGTTGCAGACCAGTTGAGTGTCTTTTTTTTTTCTTTTCTTTTTTAATTAAGGGTAAGCCATTGCATCATTAAAAGCAAATTATGTTCAAAATGTTCAGTTGTTCATGACTGAAACAAATCTTATTAAACTTAAAAATCTGCATGTTTACAGAAATACATAGAGATTGCTGGGCTCGATTTTTATCAGGCTATGAGAAAAGGCAACAATAATAGGACAAATAAATGGATTATGAGTTTTATTACAGTTATTTTTGTGATTTTTACTAACATATCGCTCGAGATTTACTGAAATAAAAATTATAATTAAACTTTATTTGGAGTACTACTTGTGCACAATGCACATTTCTTGATGTTAAGTGTTTCAATGTCACTCTTGACGAGGATTATATGATCTTTGAATAATGCAAGATATTTAAAGTGTACTTGCAATAGTTCCACTTTAGCACAATCAAATATACACTATTCAACATTTGAAGTGGATCAAAACCTAAAATATGAGTCATCTGCTAATGGTGTGTAGGAACCAGAGAACTTGGTTACTACATGTGCAGAGCTTAAAGTGCATTATCTCAACTACACGTTTCAGGGTTCAGAGAACTTGCATATTTAATGAAGACAGATGGATGGGAAGGTTTAATGTTGATGTCTTGACTGCAATCAAATATACACTAGTCAACATTTGAAGTGGATCAAAACCTTCATCGAAATATCATCAAAGTTGTCCTAAAACCTAAAACCAAAATGCGTTCTTGTCTCAGTGTCGGGGACCTATTCTAACCACGGTCTCCGGCGTGGGAGGCGGGTGCTCTAACAAGGAGGCTAAAGGCCACGGCCTCTAGCATCAGTCGCTAGAACGCCTCTTGAGATCAGGGGAGTGAGGTTTTACCTGCACAGCACTTACCCGCTGGCCTCTGCTACACTCACCCCCCTAAACCTCACTCCCATCCGGGTCACGGCACCAATGTCGCGGTCCTACTCGCCCCTCTCCGAGCGGGATTCGAACTGCGGTCTCCGGCTTGGGAGGCGGGCGCTCTAAGAAGGAGGCTAAAGGCCACGGCCTCTAGCGTCAGTCGCTAGAGCACCTCTTGAGATCAGGGGAGTGAGGTTTTACCTGCACAGCACTTACCCGCTGGCCTCTGCTACATCAGGACAACTTTGATTAACTTTTTTGATACCTCAATATATCTTTAGTTGGACTTCCGCACAATAAAAGTGCATTAAAGTACAAAATTAGTTGTTCCAATTTAGCAAACTTTGTAAGTAATACCAGGTTAGTATACTAAAAGTGTCTTGCTGTTGCCTTGTTGAACAAGATAAACGAATGGCATGATCCCTTTAATTCTGTCACTGTTTATCCTCATACATGACGGATATGCTTTAAGTTTGTTTGTGAACAGCATGTCTCATTCATTTTCAAACAACATTTTGTTCAGGTAGTTTAGTCTCAAAACAGGAACATGAGGTCCAACCATTAATACTGCTCTGCAACAAGCACTGTTTGTTGGAGCAATAATCCGTTTTTTAAGGCAGGAAAGCATTCAAATGCTTTAAGAACAAAAATATGAGTCAGTGCATAAAGGTGTACAAGAATGATTTGTTCACTTAAAGGATTCGTTTAAAAAAACAGAATCACTCACGATTGAAACACAGCTATTGTTAATGCATTTGTTAACTCTGCATCTCTGAACTTACGGTCCGGAAGAATATGAGTCACCTGCTAATGGTGTGTAGGAACCAGAGAATACAAATTATCTACAACACTGAGCTTGACATTTTGTGTTGACCATTCATCTTGCAAATGTCTATTATGAAATAATGGCTTTTAAGGCACCGTGACAGTTACTCGGAGAGCACGGCTGCCTGCAAAAGTTTGTGTTAGAGTTTACTTTTCTGATTTAATCATACCACCGCATCATTAATCTTCATCTGCCGGACACTTTGGCATACACATCAAGAGATAATGAGGAATAAGAAATTGTGGGAAGGGAGAGTTCGGGGTTCTAGTTTCGTTTTGTGCTGACTCAATGGTCACCCAAAGGACTCTAGCTGTGCCCAGCATGACTCAGAGAGTCTCTCGGTAATGAGAAACCGTTGGAAGCTGCAATTCATCGTCACACTTGGTTCCTACATGTGCGGAGCTTAAAGTGCATTATCTCAACTACACGTTTCAGGGTTCGGAGAACTTGCATATTTAATGAAGACGGATGGATGGGACGGTTGAATGTTGATGTCTTGACTGCATTGCACAATTCAATTGGCATGCGGGTTCGTAAGTCTGAGACCACATTGGAATATTTAAATATATATTAAAAATAAATAAATAAATAAAAGTTTATATTAAATAAATGAGAAATATTACGTTTAGGTCTAATCAAATAAGCAAATTTGTGTTCATTTTTTAATGACATGCTTAATATGATGGTAATTTTGATTTTTAATTTTTTTATTTTACTATTTTTGATTTTGAAATGCAACACTTAGATTTTCATTGCATCATTAAAAGCAAATGATGTTCAAAATGTTCAGTTGTTCATGACTGAAACGAATCTTATTAAACTTAAAAATCTGCATGTTTACAGAAATACATAGAGATTGCTGGGCTCGATTTTTATCAGGCTATGGAGAAAAGGCAACAATAATAGGACAAATAAATGGATTATGAGTTTTATTAAAATTATTTTTGTGATTTTTAATTGTGTGGTTATCACCCTAGTAAAAAAAAAGTAATATATTTAAAAATACATATATTATAGTTCAAAACTATTGACATATTATTATTTACTAACATATCGCTCGAGACTTAATGAAATATTTATTAATTTTAATTGTTTTAATGTCACTCTTGATGAGGATTATATGATCTTTGAATAATATCGGTCTTTAAATGCAAGATATTTAAAGTGTACCTAAAGTATACTTGCAATATGATATATAAAATATGAGTCACCTGCTAATGATGTGTAGGAACCAGAGAACTTGGGATGCAACTCAGAGATGCAACACTTAGATTTTCAGCATTCTAAAACGCTGTAATACAATGATACATAACACAATGTAAATTTTAAAGCTTTTTTTTTTGGTCATTTTACATCCAAATTCCTGATTTGGTGCTGCAGTATGTAGGCTATGGAGTGTGGGCCATTATTTCACTACCCACAGGCTTGTCTTTTCTTTGTCTCTACAGCTGTTTGTGAGTGGGGAGCTAAATAGGATTTTAAAGGGCCATTTTCCCATGTTTGTCACACACCATGTTAAACAAATCTCTCATCAAAGCCTCCTCTGCAATTAAGCCCACGGAACATAGAGCTCATTCACAGTCAGTTACAATTTACTCAACCACAAACATGATAGCCAGTCTACAAGTCCATGTGTCCCAAATCCTTACAAGCTTAATGTTGTGACTATGCATGTCTTGTAAAAACTTGTCAGTGGTCATTTGAGAAAAAAGAAAAAAATTGTGACCCACACTTTTTTCTTAAAATCAACTTTATTCTCAATTAATATTTGCATTTACTGTAAAGGAATGTTCCAGGTTCAATAAAAAGTCCACAGCATCTGTGACATGACACATTTAATGGAATAAATAATGGAATAAGCACTTTAACATAAAATATGAGCTTTAGATTTCTGTTTTTAAACTGGAATGTCATGCATCATTTCTATTGAAAGTGTGTTACTCAAAACACTGCATGAAAGTGAAAGTAAAAGACAGCATGCCACAAATGCTGTTTATAAAACTTTTACTGAACCTGTATATGGCCAGAAAAATCTTGACCTAGATGGAGTGATAATGGCTGACAGAAGGCTGTCAACGCTCTGATTAGACTTCCCTAGGAAGGCCTTGAGAGTTTTGAAGGTGTGCTGATTGCAATATCTTTCAGAAGTCCTTTGAGAAGTAAATTGCCATAACCTTGGAGTTTGGTAATTACCCCAGACTGCTATCATTCTGGTAGTAAAAGAAAGGCCTTTCTAAACTCATGCACAGCGTCGTCTTTAATAGGATATTCAGCCGGAGGCTAAGCAGAGGGTAATGACAAACGTCTGCTGTGACTTCTAGACACTTTAGTGCTGGACGACTGCTTCTCAGTGGGCTTTCAATGCTAAGTGATGATGGCTTTATGAGGCTTGCATCTTGCATTCCATCTGTCAGGAGTCACCCTCACCCTTGTACTTGGGTGGAAGTCATAAACTCTGACCGTTGGCACTTCCTTATCCAACTTTGTTGCATAAAGTTTTTTAGCAGTTCCATAATGCACACTTTTTTTTCTTATTGCTACCAGTGAAGGTGTCTTTCAAAAATATCGGTTTAAGCATGGTCTGCTGTATTATATAGATTATGTATTAATTTGTAAATGGTAACAGCCATTTTACAGTATAATGGCTGGGCAATTTGATTGAACAATAGTCCAATCTTACATTTAAACTTGCATTTAAATCCATGTTGTGCTGCGGTGTTCAGAAATGAGGTGGCAAAATCCTCAAAGTAAAGTCAAATCACATTTTCTTGGTTATATAAGCACTATGTACACAATTATATAATAGAAGTTTTTTTTTTCACATTAATAATGTAATCAATATTCAGTTTGTTAAAGCCTATGCATCTCATGCATCTCATCAAGTTAGTGTTTTTAAGCATTTTACATTTATTCCAAAAATAATAACTCTAGGCATCTAACAATTTAAACAACATATTTTATTTGTGAACTTATGATCAGCTATTCTTTTTAGTTAACTTTTTTTTTTTTTTTTTTTTTTAAATTAGTCTACCCATTAACGCCATTATATTGTTCTTTCAGACTGATTCGCGAATGCGGAACGTGCAGGATTTATCGCATGAAGCAATCACAGACAAACATGACCGGTCATATCCAATCATATCGCGATGGAGGCATTGCTTCCTCTCACGTGACTTTCCCCCATTCATTCTCTGTTAAAACTTAATGGGCTCAGGGGAGGCGAGGGAGACGCGGACTCCTGCTGTAACTTTACCTACTGTTGGACAATGTTTCTTTAGAAAAACAAGTGATTTATACACTTTTTAATGTTATATTTTGTAATATTGGCATTGTTTTCTTTCAAAGCCAGGACTTTTTCCTCTTTAAAAGAGTTTTTAATTTCTGGCCAAATTGCAACACCTGCCCCAAAATCAAATCAAACTATGCAAGTAGAACTGTCTCTCCATAGTGGGATACAATAAAGCATTCGAACTTCAAAATAACTGCACACCTTATCTTTGTGTGCTTACTTTGTATCTAAAGTTGGATGGCAAAGTTGGACTGCTCTCTATAACCAGTCCAACTCTGGGTTTAAGTGTGAAGGACAGTGGCATACTTGATTTTTGTCTTTACCAATTCTAACATATTGGCAGAGTCACTGACCAACCGGATTTCCACTTTCAGACTGCAAATGCGTCGCCAAAGGCACAGCTTAGACATATAGTTTGACAGCACCTCTGAATATAAATGTCTTTTCCCTCTGCTATCCAGGGCACCGCTTGCCACAAACGATTAAGACTACCTTTATTTCTATTGTTCTAAATTTTTTAAAGAAGTTAAATTGTCAACATGTAAGAGCAAAACCCTAGTTTATTTGACAAAGGACAGGTAATTGCTTTTTGCGCTAGACATTTACACCGTCGGGCAACAGCAATAGTTTGGAGAGTGCAAGCTAACGTTTCTATTCTTAGTGCCCTGGCAGTTATGTTGAGTTCTTTACTTTTCAAAACACTCATAGGTGCTTATCTGAACCCAAGATAAACCAGGAAACTCATGACAGAGACTCCCATTACCTAAACCTTGAGAGACAGAGCCGCCCTTTGCCTTGAGGGAGAGTAATGTTGAGCTGTGCTGTGGCGGCCGGTAATGAAAGCCAGTGGCTCAGTGACGTGAGAGTGTCTCTCAGGCTGGTGCAGTGGATGTGGTTGTCTGTGGTGACACAAGCAAACATGTCAGCCCTGTCAGATAAACCGGGTGATGTGCTTCAAGCCGTTCTCCTTTTACAACACGCTACCGCCTTTTTCCACCCCGGCAACTGCTATTATACGCGTCATCTTGAAGGTAAGACAAAGGGTGGCTCTGCGAAAACCATGTAAATAAAATAAATCATCTTAGAAAAATTTCTGTTTCTGAAACCTAATGTTCCACACGTAGTCAAGCTGATGAATTGCCCAGTTTTGTATTGAAACAAAAGAGTCGGAGCACATGAAGAGACTTTCCCTGAGATGGTAATCTGCAGGCGTTTAGAAAACCCTCTCACACGGGAATCTGCCTCGGTTTGTGCTAATATGGTTGTCTACAACGTTTTGGTGCACTGCAGTTAGGCCTAAATCAGCAGCGGATAATGGTCACCGCTCTCTTAGTTTTATTTCAATGCTTTATTTCCTCATACTGTGCATACTTATTGGCAAATGGATTTAAGATTTTGGCTCAGTTGAAGATTGGTTTGTGATTTCAGCTGTATTATTCTTATGGTTATGTTTTACATTTTTTCTTTGTAATAACTAAATTGGCTTTATATAGTTCATTTGTAAGAAACACATTTTTGGCTTAGTGGCCATTTCCTTAAAATAAGATGTATTATCAGCTTAAAATAGGTTAATAAAATTGTTCACAATTGTTTTTATTTTTATTAATTTATTAGTTGATGAATTTGCAGAAACCAGATCTTTACCTTTTGTTATTTGTCACACTACATACAATTTATGTCATGTTTATACTATGTTTACAATTATAATATGCATCAATGCATTTTTGTGCATAACTATAAATTGTCATTTTTCTTTTCTGACAGGTGGTAAATTATTTTTCCAGTGGTACCGTTGCTATGAAGAGGACTTTTAAAAAAACAAACAAAAAAAAGCAGGTAGGCCTGTACTCAGTGAATGTGTGTAGTTGGGTGTTGTGCATTTACTGTCAAAAGAAAAGGAAAAATATCATGAATTGTTGGTACCACTGTTGACTGGTAGGTATAAACAGTGATAACAATGACTTATTTGACTCAATTTTGACCGGCTGTTTTTGTCATTTTAACCCTAAAGGCAACTGTTTATTTTGATGTGGGCTTAAAAGCTTTTTTGGCAGGGGACAGACAGACAGCGCAATTTACCCAGCTTACCTGCAGCGATGCCGTCCCCGTTCTCTCTGACAGGAAGTAATGGCAGGATATGACATAACAGACAGCTAAGCCTTGAGCAGAGGTAAAAAAATAAAATAAAAAAAAACCTTTCTACGATCCCTGGATTTTCTTTCCCAGCACTTTCTATTTGCTTTCTCTTACTTCCTCATTTTCTAGCCACACAGCTTTAACTTTAAATAAGAATATGTGCCTAAAGTGAAATCCTGGAATGTAGAGATAAGTCTTCATTCCATAGGAATGTACTTTTGCTATTTTGATCCAAGGAGTAATGTACTGATCTGACTTCTTTACAATAACTCTTCCTCTATTAAATATGTTAATATACAATCTTCTTGATATTAAAGAAAAAATAAAATGCACCATTGGATTGATAAAGATTTCCATGAACAGCAAGTATTCAGACTACACAAGACCTGTGTAACCTGTAAACTTTTGTTGCACACCAATATTCCAAATTTTCTTTGTAGTTCTTTCTTCTCTCTTTTCATTCGCTCTGCAGGTTTGCTGCTCTCTGCTCTCGTCTCCTCCTCCCCACCTGTGCTCTTCTCTCCCCTCTCATCTCATTTCTCGGTATCGCTTGGTCCCCAAGGGGGAACGCTTATTTGTGTGTAATTGCATACAGGATTATAATAGGTATACGTGGTTTTTATCATTTAGAAAATGTACAGTTGAGAAAAGAAGGCTTGATATTCTGCTAAAGCTACCTGTCCATTCTTTGTCCAACTCGTTTCAGCAATTTAACAGGAAGTTAATATAGCGCTGAATAGCTACGCACTTGGAAAAAAAATGTTGTTTTATGACCATGCTGTTAAAGTGGGCAAGCATATGGAACTTTAGTGTTATTGAATCACAACAGCATATGGCCAGAATCCATTAACTACAGTCCAGAAATTTCCCACCGTATAAAACAGCAATTCAGAGTGACTATTTGAATCAGCACTAACTGCACTTTCACTCCAGGGGCCGTTCCCATTCTGCTGTAACATTTTGAACACTGTAAATTCGAAATAATTAATATGCTTGTTTTTTATTTTATTTTTTTAAGTATTTCTTTAAAAAGGTCTTGGTAATTTTGTGGTACTTTTTGTCAAATAGGAACAAATATTAACAGAAAAATGTTACAGACTGTTACATGTCTACCTGTCCTAGACCTCGTTCTCCTTATTTGGTTTAGTTCCTGCCCTCATTAGTTAATTATCGTTTGATTGTCCCCACCTGAGTTTGATTATGTTGTTTGCTCTTTTGCTCCTGCTCCTTTATAAGTCCTGAGTTCTCCCTCTGTGTTTGTCCGTGATTGAGAATGTTATGATGTGTTAAGGTTATGTTGAGCATCCGGGCCCGAGTCGGAACCAACTCGCCAGTGGCTATCCACGGATTCCCGCCGCCGTTCGTGGATACGGCAAACCTGCCACCAGAAAATGCGGCCAACCCGCCGACAGAGAGTTCGGCCATCCCGCCGCTAGAGAGTGCGGCAAGCCTGCTGGTCCCATCCAGCTCACCTTCACCTCCGCTGGTTCCGTCCAGTTCCGCGCCGCCCGAGCGCATTAAAGAATCCGCGCTTCCAGAGCGCCCACCTGTGCCTGCGCCAAGAAGGCGCCTCCCGAGCTCTGCGCCTCCCGAGCGCCCCCTAGAGATAACGCTTCCAGAGCGTCCTCCAGTACCTGCGCCAAGAAGGCGCCTCCCTGTCTCCGCGCTACAAGAGCGCCACCCAGAACCCGCGCTGCAAGAGCGCACCCCAGTGCCTGCGCCACGAAGGCGCCTCCCTGTCTCCTCCCTGGAGCGCCCCCTAGAATCCGCCTTGACCATCCAAGCCTCCTGACCCGCCTTGGCCATCCAAGCCTCCTGACCCACCATGGCCGCCGGAGTCCCCTGATCCGCCCTGGATGCCTCCTCTGTGTCTTATGTATCCATCCTGCTCCGACATCCAGGGCGCTCACCCCCCCTCCCGGTTGGAACTGTTATGGCGCGGGACGCGCCTACCGGGAGGGGGAGATACTGTTACATGTCTACCTGTCCTAGTCCTCGTTCTCCTTATTTGGTTTAGTTCCTGCCCTCATTAGTTAATTATAGTTTGATTGTCCCCACCTGAGTTTGATTATGTTGTTTTCTCTTTTGTTCCTGCTCCTTTATAAGTCCTGAGTTCTCCCTCTGTGTTTGTCCGTGATTGAGAATGTTATGATGTGTTAAGGTTATGTTGAGATTATATTCCGTTATCTACTTATATTCATTAAAGAGCTTATTTTTCTACCCGTCGTCTCCTCACACTCCTTGGACACCTACACACGTAACACAGACTACATATAGACCATATTTAAAAGGGTTACATTAATATGCAGCAATGCATTTGTGTCATTTTTCTATTCTGACAGATGATAACGTCTTTCCATGTGGTACCTCTTTCTTAAAGAGAACATTTTATTTACACTAGCAATACAATTAAGGATGGGAATAAAGAACTACAGTATAGATATCCATTGCTCTGTAAGGGAAATATATAAAAGTTTGGAACAATGAGGATGAGTAAATTATGACAGACTTGTATTTTTGGGGGGTGAACGGCAATGTTTTTGCCACTGAATTTTGCTAGACAGAATGCTCAGTGATATTGATGCTGTTTGTTAGTATTCCCACGAAAACATTTTTTGTTTGAAACAATTAGAGGAAATAAAAAATTAAGAAATGCTTTTCTTCAATAAACTGAGTTTTTCATGTTCGTGCAGCATCCACTCAATATGTTTAATAAAATATTGAACTCACTGGGTGAATTATAAATGATTTTACTTTGGTTTAGGATGTATATGATGAAGACATGAAAATTTAATGCATAATGACCCCCATACTCTCTAGACATCACCCTGCATTAGATAGCAAAAATCAAATGCTCAGCAATCAGCGCAGAAATGTGACAAATGACTCCGCATAGCATTGTGTCACCTTGTCGATTAATCTGTCAATGGATACCATGCACAGGATGAGCGTGTGTGACTACGTTCCTCACTAAGGGTAACTGGCGAGTATTGAGTGTGACAGGCCTATTAACTTGCGATATGCATAATGCAGCTGACATCGTCTTGTTTCCATGGCTCAGAGTTGGGGTCTGAAACGCTCTATTTCTACCACTCCTTGCTGCTCTCTACCTGTGGATGAAGGATGACAGTTGGGCAGCTCTTGCTTCCCCTTAATAATGACAGATAGGACTCGGTCAACAAACACATGGCTTCACATGAGCAAAGTAGAACAGAAGTTTGTTACGTGATTGAGTTTTAGATCAGAGTGAATCTCACAAAACCTGTCAGGAACATACATGCACTATATTTTCCCTGAAAATCAACAGAAAGAAAAAAGACCTGTATGCAGTCAATTTCACATTCTTGTTACCATATTGCAAAACAATCTAATAGTCAGCATTCAGCAATTTAATTAGAAAATCTGAGAAGAATTTATAGATCATTGTAGTGCTTTTACAACCTTTCATTTACGCTGATTTAAATTTTTATCATTTTACAGTAAAGTAAAACAGTAATGAGAAGCATTGAGAATAATGGAAGTGCCTGGATGGATTACAGTAATGAGAATGTGATTACATTTGATTCACTGTTATTAAAATTCATTTTGTTTTCATTTTGTTAATGTTTTTTATTTACAGGGAATGAAGTAATGTAACCTATGCAAATAAATATAAAGCATAAAAGTAGTCTTTGTTTCCTCTATGCAAAATGTTTCATTTGACAGTAGAATCAAATTGAAAAAAATATGATCCAGCCGGGAGTTGCCATTATAGGTTGGTTTAAATAAAACATGACCTGCATTTTTTT
The DNA here is from genome assembly GCA_036784905.1 of Acrossocheilus fasciatus. Classification (NCBI taxonomy): domain Eukaryota; kingdom Metazoa; phylum Chordata; class Actinopteri; order Cypriniformes; family Cyprinidae; genus Acrossocheilus; species Acrossocheilus fasciatus. Next base: position 3,702,280 of record CM071941.1, read on the forward strand.
TTTACAAAATGTGCTATGTTAAATAAAGGATTTGAGAGTATTACACACCTCAACCAATAGGTTGCCCTTGCCCTTTCATATACTGAATGCATTAGTGAAATCATGTTTTCCTCTATAAGAACAGGACAAGACATGTTTCTTAAGTATACTCTTCTGTTAGGTCACCGATTCAGCTTTTAAACAATTCATAAAGACTGTATTCACGCAGAGCTTCAAAAACATCTTAAAATAGACCAATTTTCTTCAGAGTCACAATGGTCTAATGAGTCTTGTCTCTTTCCTTGAAGAATCTGTCCATCTAGAGGTGCATTTGCTGCTTTTGAAAGGAGGATGTTTCACTTGGATTCGATCTGGTTGAGCAGGTAGTTTCGAAACTGTATGGAGTACTTTTCCGCTTGCCATCACTCCAGGTTTACAGGGGAAAGCACTCATGCTGTCTGACTGCTGTTTCTGCTTTCAATTTAACAGATCTGTCCACTGCACTTACCTGCTCCCTGCCCGCCAGGTGCATGCTGGGTAGGGGCACCGCTGCTCTTCATGAGCCAAAAAGCAGCACTAATGGTTGACGAGAACTTTGCCGTCACCCACGGGGCCACAAAGGACTTTTAATACCACCATCGCCCCATCTTTTATTCTTTCAGTCCCATCTGTACCCTCGTCATAGTGTTGGCTTGAGGGTTTTCTGCATTGTTTTACACAGAGGTTCACAGAAAGCCTGTAAGTAATATACTGCATGGAGCTATCGTGTGTTTTCTGCAGTTCTGTAGAAAAGAAAAATCACAGGATATACGTCGTTTCGTCTAGACAGCAATGAGGTTGAATAGCCAAGGTCAACATGAAATCAAAATTGACCCAATTTACTTTCTAAATACTTGTTTTTGTAATATTTAATCAAAATATAATAACTTAAGACTATTTTTAGTTGACTAACCCATCACCTTCTTCATAGTGATGTTGTACCTGATGTATGGAATCTTCCCAACTTATTTTTTCCTCAGAGAATATCCAGTTTCATGCCGAAATGTCAAAATTCTCAACGTGCAGTCAAAACTGGTTCCAAAAATGAATCATTGAAATGTCACTTGTGTTTCCTTTAGATATCTCTACAATGCCTCAAATTGTGCTCAGATTTGCCAAGAAACCCTAGTTTGCAATCAAATCTCAGTATGAATACCTTTCTCATCAAACTCTTCCAAGACCATGTCATTTTAGGTATATCTGTGTTCATTTTATAGCTCCATACTCTTGTACAGTGGGGAAAAAACAGGACATTGAAGCCAGCCAGGGCACTGAAAATGGGTCGTGGATGGGTCTTCCAGCATGACAATGACCCAAAACACACGGCCAAGGCAACAAAGGAGTGGCTCAAGAAGAAGCACATTAAAGTCCTGGAGTCAGTCTTCAGACCTTAATCCCATAGAAAATCTGTGGAGGGAGCTAAAGGTTCAAGTTGCCAAACGTCAGTCTCGAAACCTTAATGACTTGGAAAGGATCTGCAAAGAGGAGTGGGACAAAATCCCTCCTGAGATGTGAGCAAACCTGTACACCAAGTACTAAGTCGTGTTTTGCAAAGGGGTCAAATACTTATTTGACTCATTAAAATACAAATCAATTTCTAATTTTTTTTTAAATGTATTTTTCTGATTATTATTTTTTTTGATGTTATTCTGTCTCTCACTTTTAAAATAAACCTACCATTAAAATTATAGACCGATCATTTCTTTGTCAGTGGGCAAACATACAAAATCAGCAGGCAGGGCCGGCACTAGTTATAGGCAGAACAGGCGATTGCCTAGGGCCTCGGGCTTTGAGGAGGGGCCTCCATAACCGTAACATCCCCTATTTGCCAGTCCACCAGTCAAGACGGGCAGAAATACTAGCCTCATTGTTCATTGGATATATTTGAATTGTCACTTATCTGCAATTAAACCAATTAATGTTGGAGTTTCAAAGCGGTCCCGCCTTCTGAATGTTTGCGCGACAAACACATCTTTCAGGTGCTGCGAACTATGCAATGCAAAAGGCTATAGGCACTCAAAGAAGTAGCTCCTAATGCAGGTGTGTGAGTTGTTGTTAGCTATTTTGGAGTGATTGCAATATATTTTAAATATAAACTTCGGTCAGCGTAATATCTGGAAAGATCATTGACCACTTTATTTTGAGTTTAAAGGAGCGCTAGCGCCGTTGACGCGCCCAGACGCGACACTTGGAATTTGCGCATACAATGAATGACATTGCGCTGGGAGCTGACTAGCAAAATAGCTACAAAAGTAAAAGCAGAGAAATTTGCATTCAACGCAAATTCAAAGCAAACACACTAGAACATTTTTTTAATGGTTCAAATAAAGGATCTCAGGTGTATCTTCTAAATTCGACTGATGATTAGGATTACTGCTCTAATGGCGCTTATCCACTGCATGGTACGGCACGGTACAGTTCACTTTTGCGGGGGTTTCCACTGGGTACAGTACCTGGTACTTTTTTCAGTACCACCACTTTTTTCAGTTGAGGCAAAGAGTATAGCAGACCAAAATGCGAAACTCTGGTGCGTTTTGGGTAACAGCCACTAGGTGGCGCTTCGGTAGCGCAGCCGCCATTTTGGGGTGAAAATTCCAACTGGACAACAGCACAGATACACCGAAATAGACCAAATAATAATGAAAGAGAAGTCAAGGTGGAATAAAAGAACGCAATGTTGGGCAATCCACTGCAAAAACTCAGTGTGACAGTAAAAATCACTTTGTACAGTGTAGCAATCGTGTCTTTCTGTTCCACTTTATTTGTGGATATACAGTATCTCACAGAAGTGAGTCACCCCTCATATTTTTTTTTTAATATATTTTATTATATCTTTTCATGTAACAACACTGAAGAAATGACACTTTGCTACAATGTAAAGTAGTGAGTGTACAGCTTGTATAACAGTGTAAATTTGCTGTCCCCTCGAAATAACTCAACACACAGCCATTACTGTCTAAACCGCTGGCCACAAAAGTGAGTACACCCCTAAGTGAAAATGTCCAAATTGGGCCCAATTAGCCATTTTCTCTCCCCGGTGTCATGTGACTCATTACTGTTACAAGATCTCAGGTGGAGAGAATGGGGAGCAGGTGTGTTAAATTTGGTGTTATCGCTCTCACTCTCATACTGGTCACTGGAAGTTCAACATGGCACCTCATGGCAAAGAACTCCCTGAGGATCTGAAAAAAAGAATTGTTGCTCTACATAAAGATGGCATAGGCTATAAGAAGATTGCCAAGACCCGGAAACTGAGCTGTAGCACGGTGGCCAAGACCATACAGCGGTTTAACAGGACAGGTTCCACTCAGAACAGGCCTCGCCATGGTCGACCAAAGTTGAGTCCACGTGCTCAGCGTCATATCCAGAGGTTGTATTTGGGAAAAAGACGTATGAGTGCAGGTAAACAGTTTGCTGAAGACAAGCAGACTAAGGACATGGATTACTGGAACCATGTCCTGTGGTCTGATGAGACCAAGATAAACTTATTTGGTTCAGATGGTGTCAAGCGTGTGTGGCGGCAACCATGTGAGGAGTACAAAGACAAGTGTGTCTTGCCTACAGTCAAGCATGGTGGTGGGAGTGTCATGGTCTCGGGCTGCATGAGTGCTGCCGGCACTGGGGAGCTACAGTTAATTGAGGGAACCACGAATGCCAACATGTACTATGACACACTGATGCAGAGCATGATCCCCTCCCTTCAGAAACTGGGACGCAGGGCAGTATTCAAACATGATAACGACCCCAAACACACCTCCAAGACGACCACTGCCTTGCCAAAGAAGCTGAGGGTAAAGGTGATGGACTGGCCAAGCATGTCTCCAGACCTAAACCCTATTGAGCATCTGTGGGGCATCCTCAAACAGAAGGTGGAGGAGCGCAAGGTCTCTAACATCCACCAGCTCCGTGATGTCGTCATGGGGGAGTGGAAGAGGACTCCAGTGGCAACCTGTGATGCTCTGGTGAACTCCATGCCCAAGAGGGTTAAGGCAGAGCTGGAAAATAATGGTGGCCACACAAAATATTGACACTTTGGGCCCAATTTGGACATTTTCACTTAGGGGTGTACTCACTTTTGTGGCCAGTGGTTTAGACATTAATGGCTATGTGTTGAGTTATTTTGAGGGGACAGCAAATTTACACAGTTATACAAGCTGTACACTCACTACTTTACATTGTAGCAAAGTGTCATTTCTTCATTGTTGTCACATGAAAATATATAATAAAATATGTACAAAAATGTGAGGGGTGTACTCACTTCTGTGAGATACTGTATGTCATATTTAGGGTAACAATGCAATATTATTAATATATTGTAATATTAATGTTATAATATAATATTATTGATATTAATAATATGACAATATCTGTCGATGTTGATTAAATGGGAGGGGGAAATCCTGCGCATAGGAAAAAGATAAAAGCACTTACTGAAGTGGTATTCTGGAACTGTGATTAAATTAAATAAAACAGCAAAATAAATGAATATTTACATACAGTACTGCTCAAAAGTTTGGACCCATTACTATTTTTAATGTTTTTGAAAGAAATTTCTTATGCTCATCAAGCCTGCATTTATTTGATCAAAAATACAGAAAAAAAGAAAAAAAACTGTAATATTCAGCAATGATGTGTTAAATAGATAAAAAGTGATAGTAAAGACTTATATTGTTATGAAATATTTTTATTTTTAATAAATCCTGAAAAAAAAAGTACCACATGTTATAAAATTAACATTAAGCAGTTTCTAACATTGATAATAAATTAGCATATTAGAATGATTTATGACACTGGGGGCTGATGTAATGGCTGATGAAACATCAGTATTGCGTCACAGAAATATATTTTAAAGTATAGTAAAATAGAAAATAATTATTTTGAATTGTAATAATTTTTCACAATATTATTGTTTTTTTTTTCCCTTTATTTTTGATCAAACAGGCTAAATCCAGGCTTGATGAGCGTAAGAGACTTCTTTCAAAAACATTTAAAATAGTAATTTTCCAAATTTTTGTATACTGTATAAGTATAAATATACAAAATTTATACAAATGTTGTATAAATAAAAAGGTTAGGAATCATATTTGTTTCAAGTGCTTTTTATCACGGGTGGGGGGACCTCCAACATGATTTTTGCCTCCTAATGTCTAGAACCAGCCCTGTCAACAGCGGATCAAATAATTTTTTTCCCCCATTGCATGTCAGCAATTCTCTCATTTGTGTCCATTTTTTATTTTTACAGAGCAATTTTAGAAGAGTTTGAGACTGAAATGAAGTCTGAGAACTCCAATAATTCTCTGGAGCTACAAAAAGAGCAACATCTGAGCATTAAAATCTTATTATGGGTGTGCCTGATGTTTTCCATACACCTTTAAAAAAAAGGTTCAGTAACGCTTTACTTAAAGCCTTTATGCATAATGCATTATAAAAGTAGTTTTAATGCATTAATTACGCCTTGTAATGCACCTCATGCCTTGTGCAATCTCATTGTTACACTATGCATTTTTAAATTGGGTTATAGTTATTTACGGCAAGATATTACAATGCACATTATGAATAATTATAATGCATTATAGCATTTAATAGCCCTTTATAATGCATTATACATAAAGGCTTTAAGTAAAGGTTCTTTAATGGAATTTGTGGTTCCTTTCAATTGCACAATAGGTTCTTTATGATGTAAAAATGTTCTTTTTAAAATCACACTTCACACTCAGAACTGTTCAGTGAAAGGCTATTTGGAAAACCAAAATGGTTCTTCTGGGAAAACCCCACTTTTAGAACCATATTTTTGAGAGTGTACAAGGAGAGACAGCGAAGTTGAAGTTCACACTGTCGATCTTGTGTACTGCATGTGCTCGGTACGCCCTCTCACCTCACTCGATGATACAAGAACATGATGATGCTTTAGGAGAGACATTTCAGCGTAATGAGATCTGATACTCTTTTATTTACTGCTCTTTTTCACACACTGTGCACTAATCTGTTTGAAGTTTGTTAGTAGCACACACACACAGAGACAGCAGCTCTCAAATATAATGAGCTCTTTGTCTGGGTGTTTGTGGGGCTTCCACCCTTGAGCGAGAGGAGGTGATGTCAGCAGCATTCTACCTCCGTGACTCATCCGCGTGCCGTGGTGTTTGTGCATCAGAGATGCATGATGCTGACCTCTGACCTGAAAATGCTGGACCCAGCTTTCTGCGCAGCTGCCCTGCCTGTGTGTGCACGTCTGTGTGTTTAGTCAAACTAACAGTAGCTCCGCATGACAACATCAGTGCTTTGTGGCACAAGAGCTTTTACATTTTAAGGTAACATTATTTGTTAACTTTAGTACCTTAAAATGTATTATTTACTTTTGTCTGCTATGCAGCAAGCCTTCGAAGTTTGTTTTCTTTGTTTTGAGTCGAGATCGATTATGTCCTATAGGAATTCACAAGTCAGAGTACACCAGACTTGATCTTTGGTACACCGCAAAAAAAAAAAAAAAAGTTGTGGTCCTGCTCTCCCACAAAATATAAATAGCTAACAGCTAAGCTAATAAATTATGTTACTTGATGGACGAATAGTTTGTTTTGGTTTTTTCCAGTTGGACACCCCTTACTCGTGGTAAGATCCCAGTTACGCATGGTTTCCTGTTGCTTATTTTTTAATATTGTGGTGCTGCAGATATTAATGTAGAATATTGGTTGCTCAAGCCTGTCGCTTCAGTATTTAGTGTTTTAGTCAGACATCTGGCAAGCTTTGTAGCGGTTCTTTATTAACAGTAATCAAAATGTGCACAAACTTAACTGTGATATCAACATTCACAATTACAGTTTATTATGATTAATAAGAAGTAGCTTTGCCATGATTCTTTAATTGACCACTTGGGAAAGTCAAGGACGCAAAGACATTTCTCACTGGTTTTACGACATTGTGGTGGTGTTTGTGTGCACTCATTTCATAAATCATAATTCCAGCATAATTATAGGAGAGTATAATACATAATGAGCGTATGTATTAACCAACACTCACAAAAGCACAACTACAATTACTTTTATATTGGACTGCTCTGGTTTTCTTACTTCCGTTTAAAAATCAACCAGCACAGGTCACAAAATCTGACAGCCCCCCTCCACTCTTGCCCTTTATGCAAACCTTGCTGTGATCTCCATGGGACCCCTTCATGCTCTAGTGCAGCTCCATGCATTATGTAATGCCACGTTTTACCGTCGCATCAACAGGCACATTCACCAAAGAGGAAGCAGGTGCTTAAGTGTTGTTGTGCTGATGATGTGGTGCACCAGGAAAATAAGTGTTTAGTCATTCTGTGTACGTCTGCGTGTCTTTCTTGGAGTGCACTATAAAGTGCCTCTAACGTTAGACCAATGTTTTCCCAATGAAACTAAACAAATATTGTGAATTCATCCTGACGTGCCCCTATTACTGTATGCTATTTGAAAGGTACATCATTTGGTTTTGGGAGTCCCCAAAAACAGGATTAAATGCATGCAAGTTCAAAAAACACTTTCATTTTCTTATGTGCATTTAGATTTACCCTATTTCTCAGAGATTTCTCAAATGGTTCTTGTGAAGATTCATCTTTCCAAACCCCTCCTTTGTGTGAGGCTACTCTGCTCTGATTAGTCTGATGACCCAGTCTTGATTGGCCTACTACGTACAGTGCATGTCGGAAACAGAGCGTTGTAAAGACCCAAACATATATGCAATAGCTAACAACTTAGCATTCTGCAAGTTTTTGCAGGATGTCCACACAGATCATAGGTGGACATTATTCAAATTTTAAACCATTTTTTAAAGCAATTCAGAGTCAACTCTTTCTTTTGAGAGACAATAACTTTATTTATGATATGCTTTCAACTTTTCAGACTCTTTACATTCACATACAGCTACATTACACACTGCATGAAAGGCAATTTTCAAAAATCTATAATGGGGCACTTTAAAAAGACCATCTTGCTGTTAATTGCATGTGATCTAATTAAACGCTCAGAATCCTAAACTCACTCCCATTTATGGAAAGTAAGTTGTCACAGGTTGTTCCTAACTTGCAGTATATCTACACAATCCTGAGTGCATGTAACCACTTAGATTTGCACGTATATCAAACAGTGTGTAGATGTTAGCCAATCATAAAAGATGTCATTAACAATAGCAAAAATGGCCAGAGTAATAGTGGAGTTGAGGTGGAAAATAGTCATGAAAAATGGAATTACAACTTTTTGGTGCAAGAAACTTTACCATTATAAGTGCACTCCGGCGGGGAAAAATATTAAAATGCTACAAAAGTGTAAAATATGGCCACTTTAAGGTTTAAGTTCGCTTCTGGTCGATAAGGCTTAGCAGCAGTCTGCCGCCTCAGGCAGAGCTAAATTTGACTTCATTTCTAACTTTCTCTGCAGGCCTCAAATGCTAGCAACCCTTGGAAATGTAATGAAATTTGGTGTTCACAGAGATTGTTTGCTCAAGTGCGGTGGGAAGCTTCCAGTCGCCCTCAGCAGACACAAGTTCCATCGCAATATTTTGAGGTATTCATTTTCTCCAGACGTTCTCTCCTAGATGCTGCTGATGTGAAAACCGAGGGAATTAGCTGCAAACCTCCACCGCCTGCAGAACAAGGACAAGATGACCACGGCAAATCCACGTCGGATCTCCACACGGTAAGTGTAAGAGGAAAGAAAACGTTCACAGCGGCTCGTGAGGGAACAGGATTTAACTGTGACGGAGGAAGTGTGGCACTGATACGACACGCTGATGAGACGATCTCTCGAAGATCTTGCTCATGTCCCCTGTCACCAGTCTGCTTCAGGTACTAAAAGGTTTATGGACATGTATATACAAATGTGTAGGTATTTTGTAGGTTATGTAAAAGTGAAGTAGATTTCTGCGAAGAGAGCCATTCTTCTTTCTCTCATCTTACTCTCTGTAATCTCGTTTATCAGTGATAAGATCAGCCACCTCCTCTTCTTCATGTGTTCTCCATAGATGAGCCACGTGTCGTAAATATAGATACCACAGCGCCATCTGTTGAAAAATATATGCAATGGCATTTCATGCCATCCAAATAAGCAAATGAATGTTTTTCCTACTTAGTAATGAGGTACTGGTGTAAACTATTTACCTGCTCATACATTTTTCAGCAAGGCTCCCTTCGCACTGAAAAAAACAACAACTTACTTTTAAATGAGTGATATTGTGCAGTCAGACAATAATTATTGCAAAACAAACCCCGTGGACGTGTATCGCCTTAAAATGATTTATTTTGTGATATAGACAACCTGACTGTGTTATCCCGCTTAATACATGGCTACTTACCAAATAAATAAATAAACGGTGTTGAAATATTGATTTGAGTTGAATTGCTTTATTGTGTGAGAAGAGGGAGAAAGAAGTGATAAGTGAGATATAAAAGTAGCATATGTAGAATATGATTTATTTATTGTTTTGGTTTAAGAACAATAATTTGACTCAGTCTTTTTTTTTTCAGAATTCAGTGATGACACACATGAAGAATATACGAATGTAACTAAAACAAATGTATGATTTCCCCCCCCCAAATATTAGGTTTCATGGCTGGTAAGAAATATTTCTGCTGGTAGCTTGATTCATTTCCCAATGGCAGGCATGACAAAAGTTAATTTTTGGCCCTGCTCTCACACATCTCACCGTCCCACTGTGCTCATAAGTTGTGGTGTGTTTGTCATTTGCCATGAAATGCATCTCTTAAATCCTCTTTGATCAATCCCTGTAGTAAATTGGGGGTTAGTGAAACAGAACCCTTCAACCCAATCACGGCTCGTCCACACCAGAGTCCTTCGCCAAAAGGCACATGCGATTATCTGCACCTTAGCACGTTTAAATCATTGATCTGTACTTGTCCACGGTCACAGTGTCAGTGCAAGAGTGACGGGCAGATCAATTTTTATTCCCCCCACTGGATGTTTGACCGGGTTTTGATGCGAGACTCTTCGGCTCCTCTCATCCAGTTTTAATCAGGAGCTTTTGTGCGCTGATTCAAAGGATCAATAGAAAGCCACCCAGGAACTGGTGTCTGCACCGCGACAGTTAAAATGGAGGCTGGTTTTTGTCGTCGGTACTTTCCGAGACTTTCTTTGAATCAGGGTCCCTCTTCCTGAAGAATCTCTTCACGCAGCAGTGAGTTTTCTGACAGATGATAATCAACACTGAGCCTCTAAGATACACAGAGAAGAAGCCATATAAATTCTTTGCCTTGAAGGGATCTGCCACGCATTCATAGGACCCTCGAGGTGCTGTAAATATTGCCTGCCTCAAAAAAAAAGATGAAGAGAAATGAGAGCAATATAATGAACGTTACTTATGTATCACGGAAAGCACAGACCTCTTAAATATTAACCAGCCCTACAGTAAACCCCAGACATCACCATCCTTAAGTACCTCACCTCGGGTACAAACATCATGGAGAAATATGGGAATCCCATTAAACAAATCAATGCATTTTTACGTGCATTTCAACAGGGAATTTCTGTTTACTTCAGTGTACAATAGTCAAGTAGTTTTCAACTGGTTTTGCTTCAGGACCTTGATTTTACATTGGACAATAAGTTGAGACCCAATACAGTACCAAAATTGTTGTACATAAGTTTAAAAAAAAGGGTTCCAAATGTTTCCTCTCGGCAGTCAAACATTTACAGCATGAAACTTACTGTTGGTGCAAATGAACCTTTGTAGTTTGGGCTGTATTTTCTTGTGTAGTTTTCTTCTTGGTTTTTGTTACAAAACCTGCCAACACTAGCATTGGCCCAATATATTAGCGTCTACCAAGTGACAGATTAATCTGATTGGACGCCCAACGTTTGATGTTGACAACACAGGATATAGTAAGTTTCTCTATGCTAATTATGTACTTACATGGTTAATTATACATTTGCATGGATTAGTCTGTGCAATTTATTTGATTTAGAACCTGCAACCAGTTTTGGGGTTGCAGGCCACTGTTTTAGTGTGCAGGAGTGAGGGTTGTGTTTCATAGGCAGTTTGGACATGGTTGATGTGGCGCATACATTAGACAGGCTGCCTGAGATATAGGCAAAAGTGTCCATCAGTAAGGCCCCCTGTTGGGCGTCCTGCTAAGTGCCTGTAGTGGTGAGCACATTGAGTGGCATGTTGAATCCCTGGATAGCCAACACACTGCAGAAAGGCTTAATGCCTCGATGTCAGTCTTGCACTAAAAGGAGCTCTATTCTTAGCATGTCTTTCCATCAGCGCAAGAAAGGGAAAGCCTGTTTTAAAGGGTAGATAAAAGTTTTAAACGTTGGTCCAGGTGTCTCTAGAGGTTATCACTCAATGTCAAGTTACAATTGCATGGATAGTGCAGTTATATACAGCACCATAGTTTTTCATGATGCATAAGATCAAGCATGCAAAAATGTCCATTTTGTCAGCACTTTCGCTCTGGTATTTTTAAACTTAATCTTATACAGAAAGAAATTGGGACTTGTACTTTAAGGTGTTGTACATGCAGGGTTGCCAGGTCTGCTAAATAAAACCAGCCCGATTAGTTTTTTTTTTTTTTTTTTTTTTTTTTTTTTTTTTTTTTTTTTTTGCATTCTGAGGGAGACTGTTTTAACCTGCATGCAATAATTGGTGACTAATATTTTATATGTATATTGATTTCTCCTCTCTAAACTTTCTCTCAAGCACGTTCTCTTATCACCACTGCGGAGACTGAGGCGTTCTGACTGAGAAGTCACTTAAGTTAATTTCTGATTTGCTGTCTGAACCAAAGAAATAAAAGCTAACTATCTTATCAACTAACAGCTAACTATCAGCTAACTATCTTATCTTATCATATTTTCTCAATTGCATCCTATTGCATTGAATCGCATTATGTTGAATCGAATTGAAATCGGATCACACTCATCGTAATAGGGGTGAATCGTATCACATCACACCAGTAAATGTATCATTCATACGTATCATTCAGCTTCATAAGTATCTTTAATGTATCATATCGTTGACTGTGCATCGAGATGCATATTGCATCGGCCTCTGTTATAGAGACGCACATCCCTAGTATAGGTTAAGATGGGGTAAGGGTTGCAAATGATTGTATAATCCATCACAACCCATACAGAAAATACTTAAAAGATCAAACGTGTTGTGCAACCGCTCAAATTCTGCTCAAAGTATGACCTAAATTCAAGTGTTCACATAAAGTTATCGTATAACTTCAGACTTACTGCAGTAAGCAGTGTGCTAGTGAACAGAAGAAAAAAAAACTCTTTGAGGAAAATTGAGATGTTCTCCACTAATAGACTGAGAAAGGGCACTAAGTCAAAGCTTAGATTCAAATTGACAGTCTTGCGCTGTGCATATTCATATCGATTATTTATTTTCTAGAGTGGAGTGCAGTAAAAATGTTGTTTTTAAGTGTAGAAGGTCATTTCTTAAACATATTTTAACTAAAGGCTGAGCTTTTTTCTTGTCTGCTATCTTCAGTTCGTTTAGTTTCAATTTTAAAAACATAATACATATATTTTTTTATTGATTCTCTCTATGTACAAGCTCATTTCTGAAGGCTGTAAACACAAACAAATGCACAAATCACATTCACTCAATATCCCTGTTTCTCCTTTCGTCTGAGGGCACAAAACAGACAGATGCAGAGTCGCTCTGCTGAGGTAAATTATCCTTTGAACATGAAGGTCTTGATTGAAAGGAAACAGAAAGCTCTGAAAAAGGCTCCCTCTGGGAATAGGTCTTATAATTGACAAGGGGCCGTGAAAAAAGGGGGTTTTGTTATCTGGAAAATATTGAGCAGGGCAGTCCTCTACCTTATTAAGGAATGGTTTGACATTAAGATGGAGTGCTGGGAATGACTTTTTGTGGGATGGGAGAAAAGCCTTTGATTGTCTGAAGTTAAATTTGTTGCCACTGAAGCCAGGCGAAATGAGATCACGCGTGAGTAGATGAAGAGAAGAAGAGTGATGGAGCACTAGTGACTCAATTAGCTTATCGATCTACCAGCCAGCTGCTAAAATGATGCATGTTGTCTTAACAGGACTTTTTTTTCTCGGTGATGAGAATTCCAAAACAATAGTCTCCATCTTTCTAATTGAATTCAACCGTGGAGAACTTAAGAAAAATCTCTTCGAGTTTATCACTCGAAGATGACTAAAACAATCGAAATGCACTCCTTACTTAATGCATTTGACTTCAAATCCTGTTTTACTTGGAAATGCATTATAATACAGCTGTAGAATGGGATAAACTGAAATCTCTTAAATCTGAAATGCGGGCATAGATGGATATATGATTCATATTTAGCATTGGTCTGTCATTAGAAGCACAATGAGTCTTCATTGCATGTGGCATTTTGCTTGCCCTTTACAGGCACTTATGATACATTCACAGTGCTTTAACGCAACAACAGATAAAAGGGCATCTAGTTGTTTTAATCTGCCTCTTTACAGACCAGTTTTGATGCTCCGATGGATCCAATGTGACCTCTGTTTCTTATTTTAGTTGTGTGCTTTTGTATATGATGAACCACAAATGCATGATTGGGTTAATGACATCTTGCATAAGACACAGAAAACAGCCACGCTTGGCCCTTGGCGTCTCGTAATTGTGGTGATGTGGCATTTCAGACAGTATCTGCCAGTTAATTGCTATTCCTCTGTCCAGCGATTCTGCATTAAAGACCTGAATTTAGACATGTTGGAAATGTAAAATGCTTTAAAATAGTTGATGTTATGAAACTTTGGAGTATGTTTTACAAGAAATACAAGTTATAGTCTCTAAAAGTCACATTTAATTCAATGTGTTCCCATCTCTATGTTTGTTTGTTTTTAGTTGTTATTGGGTTTTTTTTGTGATATTTGCTAGTGGGTTTTATTTCTTTTTTCTCCAGTTTAGGAGGTTCTCAGTAGAAATTATATTGAGGGTCTTGATTGATCTAATGGAAAGACAACTTTATGTTCTTTTTTTTTTTTTTGCATCATTTAAGCAAATATCATTAAATGTCAATACAAAGTTTCAGTATATCAATTTAATGTCACTTTGAAAATGTATTAACATGATTTTTGTGGTTTTGTCAGTATTTTACAAACCCACTTGACTTACGACATCAGTATTTGTCCTAGTTCACTGTAACCTCAAACAACACCCACAATGGGATTTCATTTTCTCAGTCTCATCCATCCAGTGTGTGTTTATCACTGTTGAAAGTTTTCCAGAATGACAATGTCCCTGTTCATCTTATTAACAGACAATTTGCTATTTTCCCTTGCTCTACTTTTCCCTTATTCATTCCCTTTTTCATTTCTCCAGCATTCCTCAGCACGACCGATGGTGATAAATTGTTGTTTGCTTGCCTAGTGGAAGTGCTAATTCATCTGTGTGGTCAGGGTTTGATGTGTTATGATGCAATGCTTAAGACGCTTCATCAATTCAGTCCCTAATACGCTCAAACGCCTCCACGCAGCCTTTCCAGTGTATGCACAATACCCGCAAGAACAACAGGCAGGCCACACAGCAAACAAAAGCTATCCTCCTCCGTTTTAAGCCATCTTTAGTCTGTTGTGTTGTCTTCCCAGCTGCTTTTTCTATAGCAAAGAGCTGATAGACATTTTCTATTCTCAATTGCACAGACATTTGAAGATAACTGAGTCTCCCTTTCATTGTAACAACTCTCTTAAAAATAAAGGTTGTTTATTGGCATTAATGGTTTCATGAAGAACTTTTAGCATCTATGGAACCTTTTCATTCCACAAAAGTATCTTTTAAGATGAGATAGTTCACCCAAAAACGAAAACAACCTCACCCTCAAGCCATCATAGGTGTATATGACTTTCTCCTTTCAGATGAAAACAATCAATGTCCTGGCTCTTACGCTACGTGTCCTACATCATCCGCTGGAACACCACTCTCTACACTGAAAAGAATTATACTACATTTCTTTTAAGGTAAGTGGTTGCAAACAATTTATTTTAGCTACATTTAAATAAAAAACAAATTTGAAAGTTAGTCAACTAAATTTATTTAAATGTAGCTAAAATAAATTGATTGCAACCACTTACCTTCAAAAAATTTTGTAAATTCAATGAATCATTTTTTTTTCAGTGATAGTGAGCGTGCTTACAACAGTTAGTGTAAGCTAGAAATTACAGATTATAAAGTTTTAAATATGGATATTTTTCTTACACAAAAGGCCTTTATTAACACCCCGGAGCCATGTGGAGCACTTTTTATGATGGATGGATGCACTTTTTTGAGCTTCAAATGGAAGAGCCAGGATGTTTTTTAATGTAACTCTGATTGTATTCATCTGAAAGAAGAAAGTCATATACGACTAGGATGTCTTGAGGGTGAATAAATCATGGGGTAATTTTCATTTTGGGGGGAACTAACCCTTTAAAGTGGGGAAAAAGGTTCTTTATGGCATTGATGGTTCCATGCAGAACATTTAGCATCCATGGAACATTTCCATTCCACGAAAGTGTAGTTTAAAGCCGAAGGAGATTTTTAGAATGTTTATTATTAGAATTCTTTTTTAGACCAACCTTTATAAGTACAACAAACTGATACAAAAAAAAAAAATGCAAAGTGTATCATTTGGTTACATTTGCACAGCTAATCGTTACAAAAAAGTAGTTGTAAAATGTAGTTAAGTTGGTAGTTTTCCCCTTTTTTTTAGCTACTTCTGTTCTCCACCACTCGAAGGAAGTTAGCAAGAAGAACAGTGGTATAGTTTTGTTCTCCATGTGTTGTCATTGTTTATCTTTTTCTCTGGTGTTTCACAGGATGTAGCCTGTGAAAACGACGCTAGCAGCAGATGCATCTAACAGTTTTCTTTTCTTTTTTTTCCCTTTTCCACTCCACTTTCTCATCTTATTGAGGCCAGGAGGCTGGCGATGTTCCTCATATTTCTAGCTGACACGGGGAGTTGAGTGCATCCCCAAAGAGAGTCTGAGATGGCTTGTTTAGAAATTGTCTTATACTTCAGCGCTTTCCTCCAGTTGTCTAGCTCGCAAATCCATCCATGATATCTCCCCCCTTTTCTCTCAGCTCTGTAAATATTTGAAGAGAAAGTTTGTACTTCCAGAGCAATTTGGAGAATCCCCATGTGCCTTCATGCATGAAATGATTTGATGTTCTCCGAGGTAGAGCCGCACACTGTCACAATGGCTGGCAGGTTTGATTTCTAAACTGTGATACAGTTTATGCTGGATAAGAAAGGATGATGACCTGGTTTATGAAAGCAAAGATCCCTGTGATTCTGTGTCCTCTGTACCTTTTTCCAGAGTTCACTGTGTCACTGTCTGTCAGTCTCTGAGTGGCAGGTCATTCATCATTGTCTTACAACCTTTCTACCACCCACATGAGATGGAATACCGTGCCAGTGTAGGTATGTTGTTTTATGAATGCACATGCATATTTCATCATGCCATAAAACACACAAAGTAAATTGGATTCATATTAGATACTATTCAGATCTGCCTTGCAATTTACACTTCACAGATTGAAAGGTCTCACCATGTTTATTTTTTCCAAGTGTATTTCTTGCTGGTACTAACTTAATACTTTGTTCTTTTTGCACAGTGAGAGAGAATTCCTGTAAAAATTTTTGACCATACTGGATTTATTTTTATTTTTATTTTTTTCCCCAATGCATTCTGGGATGCATTCTGCTAAACATGTAAGTAACATAACGTTAGAATCGGCCCACAAGGCAGCATAATTATACTGCCTAGCTTTTGGAACAAGATTTGCATCAGAAATGCCTATGATGCCTAAAAATGTTTTCTAGGTCATGTTTTGAGTTAAACAAAATGTTCTTCCTGAAACTGTCACATCAACATGCCAAACGCACATAAAAATGCAGGCTACAGACAGTGTAAATTTATTGATATATTGTATATGTATTGTTATTTTTATATATTATTTTATTTATTTTTTGTACTAGTATTAGTTTGTCTTAAAATGTAGTCAATATTTCAGTGTCAGTAACAAACATTAGTTTAAGTTTGGTTTAGTTGAAGAATTGAAAATATTCCAAAATATATATATATTAAAATAGTTTAATTAGTTTCATGATGCACATGAAGTAATAAAATCACGAAACCCTACATTAACATTCTCTTCAGTATTGCTGTTGAAAAGATTAATACATTTTATGTTATACATAAAACAAACAAGCTGTCATCTTATAAAAAGAAATGACACCATCAAAATATCATAAAAAAATGGCCCTTTTCTCTCCAAAAAAACGATAAAGCCATAACTCTGTTATTAACAAACACTCAAAAATGTGCTGATAAAGTTTAGACTGCTGAACCATTTGTCACAATTATGAATATGTCGTTTTGGAGAGCATTAGTAATCAGACGGCATAATTCAATCAAGGAGATATTGAATTACGACCAGCAATACAAACATAAATGCATGTGTGAATATTAATGAATGCAAACTCCACTGCAGTGTACTCGATATTGTCTCAAAGTGCCTAATAAAACTCCTGAATCAGCTCCATGTACCCAAGTCTTCACCATCTGTCCTCTCTGTAGCCCTCCTCTCATTTTCAGTCTCCCCTCCCTGCGGAGTGTC
This sequence comes from Acrossocheilus fasciatus, assembly GCA_036784905.1. Lineage (NCBI taxonomy): Eukaryota > Metazoa > Chordata > Actinopteri > Cypriniformes > Cyprinidae > Acrossocheilus > Acrossocheilus fasciatus. Next base: position 3,719,887 of record CM071941.1, read on the forward strand.
AGATATCGAAGCAGACTGCAACACTATCCACCTGAAGCACTGCTGAGACAGCAGCCACCTCCACCAAACGCTCAAGCACCTGCGGGAGGGGAGATTCACCCACTCCCTTTCTCTGACGCCTCCATCAATATCTGCACAGAAGCAGAGTGCAGGAAACTCTCCCCACAGAGAGGGAGCCACCTGTGATCATTAACCTTTTTTCACATGTTAATAGTTTAGCATAATGCAGAGAAACATTGGATCTAACTCTGTGGTCTGCGGTAAAAAGCACAACCTGAAGATGGACCCGAATTAATGCATAAGTGGCATGCATACATTAAGAATTTATGCAGGTGGATTGACTCACCTGAGATTTCAGATTTCCGAGATAAGTGAATTTTTTTCCTGCATTAGAACAGTAATGAATAGATTTGGGTCTTTAGCCAATATATCATGTATGTATCGATATACGGTGTAAATGATCCTATGACGCTGTTTTTTGCTAACTCGTTCAGCACTCCAGTTGCTCCAGTAGTCACTGAACTGAGGAAACCATTGAGACTCAGACTGAAGACTGATGAGCCGCTGATATGCGTATGCGTGAATCGAGCACTTGAATGAAGGTTTGAATGATTTCTCAATGTAAAAAGGTGAGTTGACTAAGATTATTTTCTTCACATTATATGCTTTAGACATGGAAAACATCTGTGTTTCACGTCTTTATTGGGTGCTTTAATAATACCGTGTGATTACATAAACAAACTGGTGAATTGGTTATTTGAAACAGTTGAAATAACAGTTTGAAAAAAAAAAATTCTGAATCCTCATTTACCTGAGGCTCTGAGACTACAGGTAATGTTGTTAAAAATGTTCGGTTTCTTCCACGGACTGTCACACATAATGTCATACTTTATTAAGTCTTGGTTTTAGAGATACATAAAACATTTTAATCATGTTTATGCTTAAAAGAAAAAGGAAAAAGTGCCAGTGGGCTAAGAAAAATAAACTTTCTTTCACTTATAATTGAATTAAACTTATATTAGTTAAATATTTTCTTGCTGCTGCTTTTTCTCCACTCTTCACCCACGCCATACCCATTCCTTCAGTCAACAGCACCAGTCTGCTTTTCATCTAATTTCTGTTGTTTTTGTAGTTTGGAGTGAAGAGCACTGCAGAGATAAGTATGGACTTGTGTCACACTTTGGCCCGATCGTTTCCCTCCCCCTTCGATATCCCATAATGCACAGTTGGTCACATCAGTTCCGGAGCAGCGGTGCTTCAGCGCCTGTTTGTGAAGGACTCTCTGTGCTGGGAGTGTTTTTGTGCGTGTGCTGGGTAAGATGATTGCAGGTGAGCACAAGTGTTTGGTGTCAGTCTCTGTTACAAGGAGATGACGGGAAAGAGTTGAGACTGAGTCACTTTTAATTAATGCACTGGGCCACGTGTAGGGGAGTCTCGTGAAAACACGTCCAGGTCACATTTCACCACATAACCAGAATAAAAAAATAAGGAATTACAAGAAATGGATAATATTTTGCATGAGATTTTGGGGGGAAATGTGCCTAATTGTCTTAATTACATTTTAAGTTATAATTTATTTAAATTGTAATTATTTATGGCCCACTTTACATCAAGTGGCCATAACTACTATGTACTTACATTTAAATAAAAAATTTGATACAATGCAGTTATGGTGTACATACATGTTTTTACATTGTACTTATATTTAAAAAATGCCTGCATGTAATAAACATTCATTTCTGTAATTACATTTATAATTACACTGTTGACCATCCCTTACACCTTAACCCACCTTTAAACCTACCCATACTACCAAACATACCCCTAACATCCCACCTCAATAGCAGCAAGAGTGTTTTGCAATATAACAGGAACACAATAAGTACACAGTAGTTAAGGCCACCTAATATGAAGTGGGACCTATTTATATATTTATTTTAGAGTGAAATATGACCAGGTATATATATATGTATGTATGTATGTGTGTATGTATTATTCAGTATGAGTATAAATATTTCATTCATTTGCACGCTCAAACACGTGCACATGCATTGCTGCATATTTGCCGCATTATTCCAACCCTAATCTCTTTATTAACAGTGTCGTAAATGCACAATGTATTGAACTCAGTGCATTGAACACAAATAGATTTGTTACAGCGGTGCTCAGTGCCTGCGAGCTTTAATGTTCCCTTTTCATAGCGACTTTTTACAAATAACTATAAACAGGAATTGCAGGGATATGGCAGAAGTAACTGCAGCGTTTAATCATGCTGTGGGCTGCACTTATTGGCTATCGTTTCTGCTCATTTTTCTCATCCTGTGCAAACACCCTGCGTTGATCTAATGTGTAGGTCTGCTGTTTTTTTTTTCCCTCCACAGCTGAAACAGATGCTGAAAGACTTTCTTACAAGTCAACCTTAGGGCTTTGCACTAAGTGTGATGATTTGGAAGGTGTCTCGGAGATAGAAACAGGTCAAAGAGAAGGTCAGAACAAACTGACCTGGCTGTCTTTAAATTAAAACATTAAATTAGAACACCTAAAACTTAGAACACCTTAGCAATCGTTTAGTGATGTCTAGGTTTAAGCACCCTGAACCACTTAACCAATCCCTTTGCAACCACCCAGGACCCCCTAGCAACAAATTAACCACTCATAGCACCCAACAGTATAGGAACACCTTTATAACCACATAGCAACAAACTGAAAAACACATAGAACATCTTACAGACTGCCTAGAAATGCCGTAGCAACTATCAAGAACACCATAGCAACCACTTAGCAATACCTTGACAACCTATCATGACACCTCCATAGCAACTGCATGACAACAATATAATGACTACTCAGAACACCTTGGCAACCACATAGCAACAATTTAAAACACTTAAAACGCCTTAGAAACCACAAAGTAATTCCCAAGCAACTAATAACAACAACATACCAACCACATAGCAACAAGCCTAAAAGTCTTAGAACATCTTAGGCGGTATAGCAATGCCCTAACAGCTACCAAAAACACCACTTAACAATACCTAACAACCACAAGTTTACAACCACTCAGAACACCTTTGCAAGTGTATAGCAACAAATCAAAACACTTAGAACCCCTAAGAAATGCTATGCCCTAGCAACTACTAAGAACATCATAGCAACCACAAGAAGTTACAAATGCTTTAAACGCAAATTTCTTGACAACCACCCAGAACACCTTTAAAACTATATAGGAACACCTTGACAACCGCACAGCAACAAGTTAAAACACTTAGAACACCTATGTCCTAGCAACTGCTAAGAACAGCATAGCAACCACAAGTTAAAAATATTTTGAAGACTTTCTAGCAATTGTTTAGCAATTCCAGGCAACCATCACGTAACAAGTTAACAACCACTCAGAACACCTTGGCAACCACGTAGCAACAAATTAGAACACCTGAAGACCAATTCATATTCATGATAGATGCAGACAAGCAGCAACAGACACATTTGTCAGGATTTGTCAGATCATTGATGTACTATGATCTGGTGACCATCGGTGTGGTGTGAATTGGCCTCAAGAAATGCTATGCCCTAGCAACTACCAAGAACACCATACCAACTACACTGCAACAAGGAAAAAATACCTGTAACTGTGTAGGAACATGCCAAATCACCAATGGATAGCAATGTCCTCTAGCATTATAACAGTGACTTTTGCATGGGCAAACACCGCTCAGATTCTCTTAAGGAAAATCTTGTTTATATTGTCCTTATTCTCCTACAGTTTTATACACACATGCACATTCCCTCACAATGCTGCTATCAAACACCATCCCACTGAAGCATGCTGCAGCCTATTAGTGGCTAGCACAGCAGCGCTGCCAGAGGGTCTCTCTCTTTCTCTCAGTCTCTGCCTCTTCCTCACCATCGCCTGCGGGCACTAAAGCTGAGAAGCACAGAAGTGGGCTCTCTCCCAGACTGCAGCGGTGTAGAGAGCTCTACCTCTACCACTTAATTGTTTCCCCCAGTGGTTGTAATTGCATTCTCTCGCACACTTGTAATGACTACGCATCTGTCACTGGGCCACAGTGCCATCTGCTGACAGCTTGAGTCATGAGCCTTTCCATGAAAAAAACCCTACTTGTAATAAAAGTCAAGACACTGCCACAGTGATCGGCGTGACAAATGGTTCTTTTTTTCGGGCCAAAGATAACAAAGCCGTAACACTGTTATTTACAAACACTCGAAAACGTGCTGATCAAATGTTTGGAGTCTTGAACCATTTGTCAGAATTATGATGTTTTGGGGACATTAGATTACATAATTCAATCTATCAGAGAGATATCGAATTACACGCAGCGATCTTCTGTCTGAGCTCTGGATCAGAGGTTGAATTGGACAGACGCACTGCGGGCTCAGCAGGGCTTTGGGTCATCGCCTGTCCAATCCGTATCCCATAATCCTCACTGAGAAGCCCCTCCGGAAGGGCTTTGTGGTTGATTGGCACATAGGCCTAAGATTACAAGTTATCCAGTTGATCAAATCTTGTAGTTAGTGGCAGTTTGGAAGGCAAGTTATTGCTTATTTTTAGTTCTATGTACTAATATTTGTGCTACCAAAAAAATATGTCCAGACAATAAACCAGTAGAAAATCCCACAGGAACCAGGGGCCAGATTCACAAGCATTCTTAAAGGGGACATCGGATGCCCATTTTCTACAAGTTGGTATGATTCTTTGGGGTCTTCATGAAATGTCTGCCACATACTTTGGTTAAAATTCATCAAAAGCAGCTCTGTTCACAATGACCTTTTTCAGTGCATGTCACTTTAAATTAGGGATGCACGATATTAGATTTTTGAAGATATCTGATATGGTGATATTTTTCAAATCATTTTGCCCGATAGCTGATAGCCGATGCTGATACCGATATATATATTTCTCTTTGTTTTGAAACAACACCAAGTCTCTCCTGTGCAGAATTTTGGTTAGTTTTGAGCAATAACATATTTGCTTGAAGTAATAAACTTTATTAAATTATTATTTTTTTTAATGAGAGTACATTAAAAGCCTTGAAAATAACTGTAATATAATCTATGTCAGGTGTGTTTTTCTTCTTTTTTTTTCTTCTCTCAGACAGATGCAGTTGAAACCTTAACATTTTATTTGTGGATTTAACATTAATAGATGGTTTAAAGCAAAATAGCTGTAAAAATAAAAAAAATAAAAAATACATTTTTAAGCGCCTTATATTTAAGTTTTTATACACCATTTGAAGAAAAAAAAAAAAAAATATATATATATATATATATATATTACATATTACTGAATAAATCTGTAATATTAAATTATTTAATTTACAAGTGTGGTGTTTGTGATTTTTATTCATGTAAGCTATAGATTCTGACCTTTAAATCAAAACAGACTTGTGACATTGACACTGCTTTGTTTATTCAGAGTGATATTTGTATATTTTACTTTCATTTTATTCCAAGTAGGCCAACAGCGCCCCCTAAGTAAATAAAACGCCTTACTAGACGAGCATTAGGACCCGGGGGAGGCTGCCGCTGCCGCTAATGCACGCCCTAGAACGCCGTCGTTCTGTACATGCATACTCAAATTTTATGCGGCAATCCAAAACAGTGAATTTAATCATCATTCAGGCAAAAGTTCGCTTCAAAAATGACCACACTGCTGACTTGACCTTATTACACCCTGAGTATGTATGAGATATCCATCTTATCGGCAAGGCATATCGGCTTACTTTTTTCAAATCGGCCAATGTTTACATTTTAAGCTATTATCGGCCGATTCTGATAAGGTTCCGATAATACTGTGCATCTCTACTTTAAATGATAATGAGCTACTGCTCACCCACCATCTCTTCCGTTTTTTATAAACTAATTTTTTATTTTACATCCAACTACAAAACATCTGCATTGCTTATGAGACATTGTTGTAGCTACAGCTGCTCGACAGCACAACTGGCTGAGGGCATGCAGAAATATGCTAATACGGGACAGTCCATCAGCAGTTGTGGGCGGGGCTGATAGACTGTCATACTGCTCAGGGGTGCTCAAACTTGGTCCTGGAGGGCCGGTGTCCTGCAGAGTTTAGCTCCAAGCCAAGTTAAACACACCTGAACCAGCTAATCAAGCACTTGCTAGGCATGCTGGAAACTTCCAGACAGGTGTGTTGAGGCAAGCTGGAGCTAAGCTCTGCTGGAAATCGGCCCGCCAGGGCCGAGTTCTCTTAAAAACATTATGTTGGTTTATTTGTTCTTTATGCTAAAGACTATTTCTAAAGACAAAAGCTGAAAAATTTGAATCCTTTAAAATAATGTTTATAAAAATCATCTTTAAAGATGTCTTAAAGTAAGGATAACCTCCAACTCGTCTTAAATCCCCAAAGGTACAGTAAGATGTGTAATGAATTGAATGGGATGTTTCAAATATTAAGCATTACAAAACACTAGCTATAAAAAAAAATAGATATTACTATTACTATGGGTGTGCACGAGTAATCTGAAGTGGCACTATTGAGCGATAATGCATTGGTAGTAGCGCTACAAAAAACGACTCAAAGGTGCATTGTTTTTAACATTATAATTGGAATTATATATATAGAATTAAACCTTTTAATTTTTATTCATGACCAAGTCTTTAGTAAAAACCACCATGATAACTTCTTTAAAGAATTTTCCTAGAATCGCATGTGCTTACAAGCGTCTTAGATTTTATTTTAAGAAACTTCCTTTTGTGACTCTAGCCCCTGAACCATATCTACAGACCAGAACAGAGACTTGAAGCTGGATTTCTTTTTGATTTGGACCAGTCAGCAACTCCCTGGCAACCATCCCAGCATTGTGGAGCTGGTATTGCATGAGTAAGTACAATGCATTTTCTTGTATAATTATAAAGCGTGACGTAGTCTTATCACAAGAAGTCAGTACACAGTATATGAAGCATGAGCACACAAAACTTCAGCCAGACTCATTTGTTAAAAGCAACAGTGCTTTGGTTCAGATGAGACCTTTAGCGGTAAAATAAATCCAAACAGAGCCTTCCGAATATGCTTAAATATTTATGTCATTCACTTGTCTTGCACTGGATCAGGATCCTAATCCGTTGTCTTAGAGGTGTGTCGACAGGAGACTTTTTAATGAGGGAGTTTTTGATCTCACACTTTCGTTTGGAGCAGCGGTGGAAAAGCTGCCGTCACATCGTGTTTGATGGTCTCTATCTCGAGGGCCATACGTGCCGTGGAACTGGGAAACTTAATTTGTTTAATTGGCCATTAAAATTAGTTGTTGAGAAAGTTAAGTCCAAACTTTACTGACATCACACCCTGCAGAAGATGATACAGGTGTCACTGCGAATCCCCCCTCATCTCGTCTTCCTTATTCTCCTGGACTTCCTCTCTCTCTGACTTTCTTTTTCTCTCCAATCAGCAGTTTCACCCCACACTGAATCAGAATGAACCATACTAAGGTGGCAAAGACGTGTTTTTGTCGCTAGCACCACTTTTATGAAATATGACAGGGAGGCTTACTGCAAAAAGAGTTATGATTTATATAACCATTCGCCTGGTGTCTGGATTTCATATAGGCTACTGTAATATGCCACCGTTTTCATTTAGAATTGTTTTTGTTTTCTTTTTATTATTTTTCTATCAAACATGATGAATTTTTCCTTCGGTGGTGATGAATTGTTTGCTGTTTGCGGCTTCTGAAGAGCGTATGGATATGAATTATTCCTTGGAGAGAGAATATTTCGGTAGTTGTTGCGGTCTCGTTAGTATAGGACCATTCAATAATCCTCTGTAAATATCTTGTTTTGATCCCGCTTGGTCTTTTTTCCCATCTACTTTGGCATTGTTGTTTGATGCTGCTAAGACAAGCATCACAATATTTCTTGTACTTATGGTAAGGGATTTGATTAATCCCATAATTATTCCATTTCAATGCGAAACTCGTCCCACACTGTGTGTGCTACTGACATGAATGATATTTCAAATGCATTGCTATTTCTTTTCTAAGCACGGGAATTTAGCCTTTGGATAATAAAATTTCAAGAGACCAGAATGATTTGACTTGGTCATAAGTAACCACCTAGCTACCATTTAGAGCACCCTAGCAAGCACCAAAGCACCTAGGACACCTTATACCTTCATTCAAGAGGACTGGGGGCTCCAATTTATTCCGGTTTGAAAATGAATGCTGATCAATGTTTGGTCTGGAGGTTAGTATTGAACCCATAATCAAGAAACAAGTCATAATCATTCAAAAGGATGAAACGATCTACGGCAGCTGAAAATGCTGATATGTTTTGGTCTGTGAGGGAGACTAAAGTGGCTCCAGCCGTCCTCTAGGATCATCTCAGTATCAGTGTGTGTATCATCCTTCAGCGCTGTCTGAGTTGAGCCTGCAAACCTGATGATAGCAGGCTTCCTGTACAGCTGCCAACACACTCTCGCTCCGTGGCTCGGCTTCAGTCCACGATTTTAGCCCTGTAATAGAGATGATGTAAGTGTAATGCTGTTTTTTTTCTCCTTTTATAAGGGTCCTACAGTCAGCTAAAATGATAAGATTAGAAGACAAAATTGCAGTCTTGTAAGAGAGTGTCAAATCTCTTCAGGTATGAAACTTGAAGATTGACAAATGAGCTCCATCATGTGGCCAAGTTAAAAAATACATGTTTTCTTTGTGGAAGGGGCTGTAAAAATGATTTCATATATTCATTCAGTATATGAAAAGTATATTATTTGAAGAATGTAAATATTAAAATATTGTTTATATATATATATATATATATATATATATATATATATATATATATATATATATATATATATATATATATATGAGGACTTCAGGTGCAAAAACATCCATCTGAGATATTCTTTTAAAAGAGCATTTTTATAACTAATAACCTTCTCATTGCAATTAAAGTGAAATTACTGAAACTAAATATAGGAGACTGTTAAAAATGCACATTAAAAAGAAAATAATCTTCAATTAAGCTTAAGGCAATTCATGTACATTCTTAACACTATATTGTTTTGTGAAAGTATGAATGGCATTACCATAATATTAGCTAACATATATGTATATAAATTTATGTTTCTTCTTATTTTTGTTATTGGTTACATGCGTGTGTGTGTGTGTGTGTGTGTGTGTGTGTGTGTGTGTGTGTGTGTGTGTGTGTGTGTGTGTGTGTTTATATTGCACTTCATATTGTCGAGTTAATATGTATTGCATTTTTAGAGTAATGTGTGCTAACTGATTACATTTTCTTTCTGAAGTTGCAGAAAAGGCCACTTTCGATAAACATTAAGTTATCAGGTCTTCCATGGTGGTTCTGGCATGTCTGCACTTATGTTTTACTGTAAATTATTTTCTTTTACAGTGCACCGAAGCAGATCTATTACGAGACCATAAGCAAGCCTGGTTTTACGTGAGTCATGTGGCATAACCTCTGTCAGAGCTGTAAAAGAGTTGGACTCGGAGGCTTGTCCACCTGTGACCACTATACTTTAGCACACGGCTTTTTGGCTGTAGTTGATGAAAGGGTACAGTAATTTATTGAAATGTCTATGTGCATAGATATATCTTTCTCCATCTGTCTGTCTCTGACTCTCACAACTTCAATCCTTTCAGCCTGTCTTAACCTGTTGTGTCATGCACATTTAGAGTGACTGCAAAGATCGTCACAAGGATTGATAATTATGCCTTTCACAAGTATTTGTCTTCATGTAAAAGCATATTGGCAGCCTATACGTTTACGTAGTACCGGGCTCAATATATGTGACAGTTCAGTCATTTACTTCTTCATTACAGACTGGCATGACTTACTTTCTTCCTTGTAAGACAAAATGAGACATTAGGAAGAATGTTCTCGTTGCTCTTTTCCAAAGAAGTGAATGGTGGTGAATCCATACTGAAAAATCTAATGCAGTTTGTGGGATGCTTGGTATGAGTTGTGGTTGCTTAGAAGAGATTTCGGATTTGTTTTAGCAATCAACATTTGAATGAAGAACAATAGCTCTTTTTTTCCTGTCATCCGGGACAGAGTTCTCGGCTGCACTCCAAATGGCCTTTGAAACGAGGTTGTGTTCGTATGTGAATAAAGGGAAGAGTGTTTCTCTTTCCTTTTGTCAGTTGTCAATATGTGCAAGTGTGTCAGATGCGAAAGGAATTGCCCTTGAGGAAGCAGTGGAAAACAGACAGCTGGGTTAAACACAGAAGTGTGTGCATGTCAGAAAGCGAAGGGTTTGCAATGATGGGTTAGTCTCTGACAGATAGATCCCCACGTACATTTTCACCAGCACGCGTTGATTGAGTTTTTGCCACTGCTGCACTGTGACAAACCTCAGATATACTTTTCTGCAGTCTAAGAGGTCTGTTATCAGTCTGCTATAGAAGTCATTTTCAAAGCTCATTTGAATGTCACTATTTTACTAGTTATTATTGCATACTATACAATTACTTTCACACCCCCAAAAAACACTACACTATTGAACATAAAGGTTTCAAAAAGGGGTTTTCATGATGCCATCAATTTTTTTTTTTAAATTTTATTATTGTTGTTGTTGTTGTTGTTGTTGTTGTTGTGAAGAACAATTTAAAAATCCAAAGAACCTTTTTTCTGATATGAAGAACCTTTCACTTTTAAAATAAACATTCTTTTGATGTTCCATCATCCATGGAACCTTTCCATTGCACAAAAACATTTTTATACACTTAAAATAAATCTTCCAAAAGTGGGTTTTTAGATAATAAAAAAAAAAAAAAGGTTTATGGTTCATAAACCATTCACCATTTTTGGTTCCAAAAAAAGTGTGTGCCAATAAAGAGCCTTTATTTTTAGGAGTGTAACTGATCAGATAGACAATTATAGCCTGTTGGATCCCATAGACTTCCACTGGAGGGACTCAAGATCAGAATATTATAGGCACTCGCGGGTTTTACTTGACCTAGTAAGCAAACATCTAGAGCACCCTAGCAACTACTTAGTGCTAAAACGCACCCAGGATACCTTATAAACTGTTCAGCAATGCTTTAAAACACCCACAGTACCCTAGCATATTGACAGCACATTTATACCAGCATTTTTGTTTTCATTTATTGTTATTTTATTATGATTTTTTGGTACTTAAAGATTGCTTTATTGTTGTATAATATTATTTTGCTTTCAGAGACACATTTGTCGCACGGTTCATTCGGTGCATTCGCGGAAAGGAGGATCTGAGTGTGTCTGAGTCATCCAGAGCAATCCGACAGGCCATTACTGACAGTCCTCTTCCATTCGCTCCCCGCTGCACTCACCACTAACTGCTGTCATCACGCCACTTTTCTAAGTGATACGATGTTTCTGTCCTATTGTGTGGAGAATTGAATGGCTTTTCCTCAGACCTCTACTAACCCAGTATGAGTGGTCATGTGGCATCAGGTTTAGGCTGTTAATGTCGTGATGCTGTTATGATGAGTATGAGGCTTTTCTGTGGAACTTATTTCATCCAAAAACGATTCGTTTTTTTTTTTTTTCCCACCATATGGAAAGACAAAAACCTGGATGGTTTGCTAGACTTCTGTGTTCCAAAGAAAGAAAAAGTCATAAAGGTTTAGAGCTACATGAGGGAGTGTAAATGATGACGGAGCTTCATTTTCAGATAAACTGTGGCTGTGTGTGTGATTGATTGATTGATTTGATTGATTGATTAATGCCAACTCTTATCTGTGATATTGTGCATGTACAGTAGTGAGATATTGCTGGTGCTTGTTCAGAGATATGAGTCATTCATCATCTGGGCTCATGTGGACAGCAGGTGATTGATCACAGTAATGCACTGTCACTGGGTTATTCGAGCTTCATTCCCTCAGAGAGTCACACTTCAGTACCCTTTATACTGCATTAAGTAAGTTCACACTGTACTAGACATGCAGTACACCTGTCTTGCACTCTATAAGTGCGATTTTAGGGTGAGTATGTGTCTCGTCTGTTGTCACTGTATTTTTTTCGTGTTTGTGCAATACCGCTTTACACCGCCAAGTGGCGCTTTGGATTGCCAAATCCCACTCAAATTACCCACCCAGTTGCTTAGTGATATGAACGTCTGTGTTTATAGTGCTTTTTGAGTCTGTAATATCCTTAGATTTAGATAGTTAAATCACCCTCGTAAAAACAAGCATTATTAACATATACGGTATAAACAAAAATCAAAAATTTGTCTTGTTTTCTCATCATAATCCAAACATGCAATCCAAAGACAATTGCATAACATAAGAGTTTATGTCAAAAAATGTATCTTGAAAGGAAGTAGCCATATTTTGTGTTTAGTTTTCATCTAAATTTGGTGAAAATGTATGCTTGAAACAACATTAAAAATGTTGCATTTGGACGTGGCCTAACATGTTTATATTCAAGATTTTTTCAAAACATTTTTACAATGCAGTTTTGCTTTGCATAACGTGTATCTTTTTTGGAAATCTTTTTTGTAGCAGTTCTGATTAGGAAAAAAAATTCATTGGAACTGGCTCATTAAAAGAAGAGGTTGCAAATAAATGGAGAAAAATGTTAATCAATATTTTAAGAGATGAAGTGTGAAGAAAGACTATATTCACGAATGAAATCATCTCGAACATCTTGTTCATCATGTTGCACAAATCATTTTGTTGATTCCATTCATTCCATTCTCAAAAACGTTTCAGTCAGCTTTCGGTTTTTGTCAAGTATCTGACCTTGCAGCTCACACTGTTATTTAGTGTTTTGAACCCCATGCTTAGATTTGGCAGCAGAGTATCATTGCTCGCCAAGGCTGTGCCAACTCCAGTAGCTAGTGTTCTGCACCTGGCCTCCCTGTTTTACGCTTCAATATTCATCCAGGCTTTCATTGACCAGCAGGACTTAGAGGTGAAACTTTGGACCTGGCGGAACAAAGAAACCAAAGCATGCCTGATGCTAAATAAGGAGCGTTTCCACATAATCACTTATGTTTTGCAAGGCAATGAAAGGCTGCTGGCTGTTTGCAAATGTACGCCTCTGAGCCCAAGATTTCTGTCCAGCAGGAAACAAACCTTAAGCAAGTCAGCTCTTGCCCTTCCGCTCAGAGTACTTTGCTCTGTTGTGACATTGCCACAGGCAGAGAAACCTGTTTGACATACCAATGCATTAAAGAGCTTTCAGAACTGAAAGTAATAGATGCAGTGCCCCCTAAAAGCATTTGGACTTTTTAGTTGCACACATAATGTCTGATTGTCATTGCACTACATTACAAAGATCACAAGTGTCACCAGCACTCAAATTTATAAATTTTTTTCTATTTACTATGTTGTGTATAATATGCATTTATGTACAGTGTAAACTGTAAATATCATGATTCACGTTTTATATTTTTATTACTGTTTGCATGCTCATAGCATGTGTAGAATCTGCAAATATAACGTATAGACTCGTATAGAAAAAGGAGTGACTCATAATGAATATATTAATGATCACTAGTTTTATACATTTATTTACAAGGATTGTTATTGTTGCATGTACAATGCATGTGTAGATTATGCGAATATAAGGTATAGACTATGAAAATGGAGTGATTCTTAGTTAATATATTAATAATCACTTGTTTTATACATTATTTACTAGAATTGTTATTGTTTGCATGTTTGCATGCAAATATTACGTATAAACTATAGCCTATAAATGCCAACTAGTATTAACGGTTGTTTATTACAGTAGCTTGTCTCGTAATTAATTTTAATAATTGATACATTTATTTACAAGGATTTTTTGTTGTGTGCATGTACCATAATCTCTAAATATAACGCACAGACTATGAAAACCATTAATGTAATATTTCCCGCTGATTTATCGTCGTAGCTTGTGTCCCGTAATAACGGTGCATTGTGAATTATTTTGCAGTTGCACTTTTTCTGCATGTTACTGTGACACACAGCTGTAATTGAACTCGTATAAACCCGTGTTACTCTCAAAACTGATCGGATTATGATTCTGTTGACATGCGTAATTACGCATGGTAATGAATGTACTACGCACGGGCGGGGCGGGGTCGCCTCCAGCTGCGGTGGTCCAAGGGGCTGATGCTGATGGATCCGGCTTGACAGAACAAGGTTATCCGCCAGGAGAGAGTCCGTCCATTTTCTTCATCCGCTCCTCACTCACAGCAGCAGCAGCGGCAGCAGCAGCAGCGGCGCTGCCGGACTCCGCTTCTCCACGCTCAGCAGAGGCGCAGGACGAGTCCAGGTTGCCGCGCCCAACAGAACACGAGATGCGACCGACTCCTGCAGCTGGCTGGGATGCACAAGCAGAAACGCAAATGATGTCGTTCGGAGGCAATCTCGTCTTTCTGGCACTTTAAGACGAGGAACGCAAAGAATCTAGAGGAGGTGGTTTTTATTTGCCGCACGACACCGGAGTGGATGTAACAGGAAAAGTCATTTGCATGGATCTAATTAGCCTTTACTGATCGTTCGCGTGTGAACTTTTCCTTCTAACAATGTGAATCTGGGAAAACAGCGTGTGTTCTTTGCGATGCACCACACGAGAGTGTTTTTCTAACATCTTCAGCACACTGACTCGGTGAAGATGCAGATGCTGCTGCTTTTAAGAACGATCTTTTTCATTGCAGGTTGTCCACATGTTTTGTTGCACGGAGAAAACCGTAATGCACACACCAAAGAACCAGTCGCTCTTAGGAGCCTCCGTGATGCCAAACCCAGTGCCACACACCCTGCGAGACATCGAGCCGCAGGTACACCTGCCTTTGACATCAAACAGACTTCAGAAGACAACAGTAACTTGTCTTCACATCTCTGGCTGCTTTTGGAGAGCGGAGGTAAGCGGTATGGATACAGACATCTCTTGTCGAACAGAACACATGCGGTCACGGAGAGTGCCACGATCCTCCATAAGCGCTCTCGGCGACATAAAAGGAAAAAGTTGAATGGCGAGATGCCTGCTACCATGGGAACAGTAGGTGGACACAATAACTCTAAGCCGTATTCAGCAAGCAAGCGAGAAAGAAACCACAGACGCAAAAGAGGCACAAAGGAACACCACAAGAAAGCGTTTAAGAGCTTGAAAAGGGGCCAGAATAAGAACGGTGCCCCATTGACACCAGTCGAAACTTATTATAACGCCCTGACATCCTCTTTATCCATGTGGGAACCGATGCCCAAGCCTCTAGCACTCACCTCCACAGATTTCCCATTCGATCTCACCAGGTATGCCGAGTTCCACACCAAACAGATAGACGACCCATGGGACGCCACGCCGATGACCCCTCCGTACGCCGAGGATGAGGAGAGCGAATTCTTTCCCAATCCTTTCTACCCCGTCACTAGCGAGACGTATGGGGCGTATGCAATCACCATAGTTTCTGTCCTCATTTTCGCTGTGGGAATAACGGGAAACATAGCAATAATGTGTGTGGTGTGCCATAACTACTACATGAGGAGCATCTCAAATGCTCTTCTGGCTAACCTGGCCATTTGGGACTTTGCACTGCTCTTGTTGTGCCTGCCACTCGTGGTGTTCCACGAACTCACAAAGACCTGGCTGCTGGGCCAGTTCACCTGTAAAGTCGTACCGTATATTGAGGTAATGGATTCCATGTTCATTCGTAACAGGTTTTAAATGTTTGCGAGCATATTATGTGGGATGGGTACAAATAATTGCTTTTAAAAATGGTATTTGAGCTTAAAAAGAGTAAACCACTAACAACTTTACATCTTGGCACTTTTTCACCCAAAAAATGAAAATTCTGTCAATTCGTCGCCCTCATATTTTCGCCCCAATTATTATTATTTTTTTTTATTTTATTTTATTTTATTTTTTTATGGGACAGAGGAAGAGATATTTAGAAAAATGTCTCAGTGTGGATTGTCTACAACAACAAAAAAATAGTTTAGGCCCAAATTTAAGATTTAAATGTCTGAATCTTATAAGAGGCAAAAAATTCAAATCTCATATTAAAATTTGGATTGCACAGCTTTAACATAAAATCAATAAACTTAATATGAATGACACCAGTAAGATTTCTGCACTCAAAAAAAAATGGTTTGGTTTATTATTAACAATTTGCATCTATTTGATTTGATTTAAATCATATTTTCAAACTGCGTTTATGCAAATTGCTTGAAATCAGTGTGAATCTGTTTATTGTGGTGAAAATAACATTTAAATTTTTTCAGTTAAAAAAAATCATAAATTAGGCATATATATATATATATATATATATATATATATATATATATATATATATATAATATTATTATTATTATTATTTTTTTTTTTTTTTTTTTTTTTTTTACAATGAAAGCCAGTGTTGTTCGGACCCCAGCCTTTTTTAAGATATCATCTTTTGTGTTCTTTTACATTGCAATGGTCTAGTTTTTCAAGCACAAGTAAGTTTAGCAGTGTTAAGGTTTGCTTTTCTTGAGGATGAGGTATTGAAACCATGGCATCGTGGGTAATTCGGTCTCATTTCGAGAGACGTCAGTGCTCCCTGCATGCAAAAGATCATCCACCCTGCCCTCAGGACACATGCTCTGACCTCTGCCTCACTCCCGTCACATACTGTAAGGCGCAACCATAAGTGCTTATTTGAGGTGAAATCTGCAGCAGCCTGCTACCATCCTGATCTCCTCACCACACCCAGTTTCAGCAGAGCTCACTTTACACCATCCAAACACCTCGCTTCTTTAGTGTCAAATAATTGTGGACTCATTTTATGGCTGGAAACCTGTCCTGGTGAATCTCACAAAAATATATCCAGATCATATTTCACCCTACAATCAAATAGGGGAGAGAATGTTTTATTCTGCATGAAGTAAAATGCTTGAAGCCTGTTTTTAAGTTTTTTTATTTATTTATTGCATAGCATTGCAAAATAGTTTTCATAAATTAAGCATTTCCCCAAGATTTTTGACCAGATTTTTCTGTAATTCCTATTCTTGTTTATTCTCATGATATATTTTACTGTAATACAGTCATTTGTACAGTAATGCATTTTTCATTTATTCAATTATAAAAGCATTGATTTAATGTAAAGACAGTACTGCCTTTACTGTCATTTAATCTCACATTGAAGTAATGAGAAGATTTTCTTATATAATATGTGTTGAATTGTCATCCAAACAATAATAATGCAAAACATCTTAAAGGGACAGTTCACCCAAAAATGAAAATTTTCCTGATTAACTTGAACAACATGAGTTGAGCACAAAAGAAGATATTTTGAAGAATGTGGTGCCCATTGACTTGCATAGTATGGAAAAAAATACTATGGAAACCAATGGCTACCATCAAATGTTTGGTTACCCATATTCTTCAAAATATCTTCATTTGTGTTCATATTTTTTAATTCTCCCTTTGATGATCCTTAAAACAGGCTTCATTTACTTTATTTACAAATTATAATTTTTCTTTTTTTGAATTTAGGGTGAAGTATCGCTCCAACCACATGTAGAAAAACAAATGAAATTGTAAAGCACAATATGGCATCAGTCTTAGCATTAGCTTTATAATACCAAATGTATTGCATGTATTGCTGCCCTTGTTATAATGCAAACTTGACACATAGTTTCATACAAGGTACAAAAGCTGGGTTGGTACCTTTAAAAAGGTGCACCTTTACACTTTATTTACCACTAAAAGGTGCATGTAAGTACCATAAAGATACATATTAGTATCCTAATGGTACATATTAGTACTTTTTTTCAAAGAGTACAGGCCCAGTGGCAGCTTTTGTACCTTTTATTTCTGAGAGTCTAGACCAGGGTTCCTCAAATCTTTCTCTGGAGGGCCAATCTGCTGCAGAGTTTTGCTCCAACCCTTATCAAACTCACCTACCTGTGATTTTCTAATGATCTTGAACACACTGATTAGCATGCTGAGGTGTGTTTTATTAGGGTTAGAGCTGAACTCTGCAGGGAAGTGGATCTCGTTGGCCAGATTTGAGGATCCCTGGTCTAGACTTCAGACTTCCTCCATTCAAGCAGATATGAGCTGTGCTTGTATACACAGAAAATAGCTGCCCAGGGGTGTTACCAAGATGGCCACCGATTGAACCACTTTGCCTTGAAGAGGCTTTGGTGAGATTCACCCATCCGTTTGCCTTAGAGAAGTAGACTGTGATTGTTTTTGTGAGTGTGAGGGGTGTGAGGGGGTGTTAAGACTGGGTTTTGGAGGGAGAGCTGTGCAAATGTGGCGTCCTGGTGGCACACAGCGTGCCTGCTGTGATTGTATGGGACAGGCAGAGAGGGCCAGGAGGCTCAGCCTGACAATGGTGAAGCTGAATGAAAACGAGCCACTGTGCATGCGTGCATGTGCTCGTCCCTCCGGCTGCAGCGCAGCTATGAATGCTGATTGCCAGCGACTGCATGCAAGCTAAGTGATGAGTAAAGCCAGTCCTGAGGGCAAAGTGCTCCACAGGGAGAAAACGCCTCCGGCTCCATTACTCACACACAAATGCATGCTGGTGCATGATAGTTCGCCTGAATTCTGGGAGAGGGTCTCGTTGCTGCTTTTGTTCAGACCTGACACTTTTCACATTTGACGTCCCTTCACTGGTCGTCTCCTGCAGAGGGCTGCTGCTCAAGGGTGGAGAAATGTATTGTTGAGTTTTGCTCCACTGCAAGCAAGTTCAGCGAACGCAAGTTGAACTTGTCTGATCATTGGGTTTGTTTTATCAGAGGTCTGACATTTCTTGCTGTGGTAGGTCAAGCAAATCTGGGGGCGGCGTGTCGGTGTCAGTGTTTTAACTTGACTTGTGTTTTGACTGGTCTTTAGGTTTTAGGAGATTGCATCAGTCACAAGACACAGATTTGCAGGAAGGCCTTGTTTCGTTTGAACAAACATGCTGCAGAGGCGTATCTGACAGCTGTTGGCTTTCGGCTTCCTACCATTGTCATAGCAACATTAAAACATTCAGAACGTTTTAGGAACTGGATAGCAACCTTAGCATCATAGTGGTGAGATCTGATCTAGCAAACACCACTTAAAATATTTACAGATTTAAAAAAAAAAAAAAAAAAAATTCCATTCTCCAAACTGCTTGTATTTTATTTTGTTTTATTTTATTTTATTTAAAGGGATTGCATTTTATTTAATTTATTGTTTGTATTCTTTACAGGTTTTTGTTGGCTTTATATCCTATTAGTAACTGTCTTTGTGATTTTATACTATATTTTACTTTACTTTACTTTATTTTATCCATTCTCCAGACCGCTTGTCTTATGGTCATGCGAGTTATTTTGTTTTGTTTCAAATTGTTTTGTTTTGCTTCGAGTTGTCTTTTTTTGTTTTGTTTTTTTGTTGTTGTTGCTATAGGTATGGTTTGTTTGTGTTTGAATTGATTTTGAATGCATTCATTCTTCAAACCTCTTGTCCTTTGTTGGGTCGTGAGTATTTTATTTTATTTTATTTTATTCAAACCACTTGTAGGGTCAGGCGTTTCATTTGATTTAATATTATTGTTTGGATTCGTTACAGGTTTTTGTTGGCTTTCTCTTCTATTATTAATCCACTTTGTGTTTGTGTTTTTGATCCAGGCTGTTAACTCCCCTCCTAATGCTCTGAATTTATGTAGCTGAATATGTATTCGTTTCATTCTGTGGTCATCATATATAACAATATTCCTGTAATAGCTTTTGCTTCTAGCTCGCTCATGCCTCAGCGCATCTCATTTGTCAATAAGTAAGAATTATTGCAGTCCCTGCTGGCCGGTAGCCCAACAATGGCCTGCAGTCACCCTGTCTAAAAGCAACCGTTAAACCAGATTAATAACCAGCACCTCCATCGTTATGGAGAGCCTCTTAATCAGAGAATTAATGAGCCGTTAGTAAAGACCATTGCAGCCAACGCTATCATCACCTGCTGCTAGGAAACCTGTAAGCTAGAAAATGCCTCCAAACGCATGTGAATGTCAGATCAGACCGAGAGAAAGAGAGAGAGAGAGTCCTGGTCTGGACTGTGTGCCAAAGTGTGAGGTGTGTGGAGACCAGAGAGACCTTAGATTTCATTACTGTGAAAGGAAGGCAGAAAGTGAGCTCCAAACCACATGATCACATGAATCACAGTCTGTGGTCTTGACTTCAAGTACATTGTTTGCAGTCTTGTTCTCCCTTTGTCTTTCTTTGTCATTCAGGAGTTTTCTACATGTCAACATTTGTGATAATTCTTCATTTATATATATATATATATGTGTGTGTGTGTGTGTGTGTGTGTGTGTGTGAGAGACCCTGGACCACAAAACCAGTCTTAAGTGTCAATTTTTCGAAATTGAGATTTCTACATCTGAAAGCTGAATAAATAAGCTTTCCATTGATTTATGGTTTGTTAGGATCTGACAATATTTGACCGAGATACAACTATTAGAAAATCTGGAATCTGAGGGTGCAAAAAAATCTAAATATTGCGAAAATCACCTTTAAAGTTGTCCAAATGAAGTTCTTAGCAATAATCAAAAATTAAGTTTTGATACATTTAAGGTAAGCAATTTACAAAATATCTTCATGGAACATGATCTTTACTTAATATCCTAATGATTTTTGGCATAAAAAAAATGTATAATTTTGACCCATACAATGTATTTTTGGCTATTTCTACAAATATACCCCAGAGACTTAAGACTGGTTTTGTGGTCCAGGGTCACACACACACACACACACATACACACACACACATACACACACACACACACACACACACACACACACACACACACACACACACACACACACACACACACACACACACACACACACACACACACACACACACACACACACACACATATATATATTTGTAGTGTTTACACATTGATTTTTTTTTACAGATAAAGCCTGTAAATATCCAATATTTTTCCACATTTTGAAGATATTTAATGTATTTCTGAATATATATGCATTTTATTTATTTATTTGTAATCTTAAAGAATATTTATAGTGTTTACAACTTGATTTTTGTCATATGCTGAGGAAAAAGCCTGTAAATAG
The DNA here is from genome assembly GCA_036784905.1 of Acrossocheilus fasciatus. Lineage (NCBI taxonomy): Eukaryota > Metazoa > Chordata > Actinopteri > Cypriniformes > Cyprinidae > Acrossocheilus > Acrossocheilus fasciatus. The sequence goes on from CM071941.1 coordinate 3,740,880, forward strand.
CCAATATTTTCCACTTTCTAAAATGAGCATTTTTCTGTGTGTGTGTGTATATATATATATATTTTAATGAGATATATATCATTAAAATGAATTAATAATAATAATTATATTATTATTAATTCATAACAATACTCTTCATATGAAGAGTTCAGATGCAGAAGCATCTAAGTGTCATTTGAAATTTTGTTCTTAAATGAGCATTTTTTTCAGGCTCCTATGTTTATGCTCAGTTATTTCACTTTAATGGCAATGAAAAGAACCTATTCATTGCCATTAAAGTGAAATTACTGAACCTATATATATACACATACATACATAAAAAAACATATATTCGTTATTGACTATACATACATTATTATTTGCTCATAATTTCTTCAGAAAATGTACATATCAAAAAAGTACATATCCTTTTTTTCTGTCAGAAACCAACCAAAAAGCCATTCTAGATTCATTTTTTTAATGCAAGAAGCAAAAAACAGTAAACAATCTACTGAAACTAAGTTTGTCAAGTTAAACGTTAAATCTAGGTATTTAATTTTTAAGTTTTTTTTTTTTTTTTTTTTTTTTTGATGTGAAGAAATTCCTAATTCAGAGTTTTGAATTGATTCATTGAATCAGTCAGTTGATGAAATGATTCACAGATATGAATCAAACTTACAAGCTGGCATTAATGCTCTCGCATGTTTTACGGAGAGAGGATCAAAACTAGTTTAATGACAGTCTTTCTGAAACTTTACAGGCTCGTAAGACGCACAGGGAAACCCAGCAATAGTTTGCAGTCCGGAAGCATCACTTTCCCGACCTGCGAGAATATTCCCATCCTACAAACCCACGCAGTAACCCGACGATCATTCAACGTGCCGAGCGTCTAATGGGGCAGGATGGATGCATTTCACACCTATGGAAGTAATATAGCACCATTACAGGATCTTAATGGACACAGTGGTCCATAATGGATTCTGATTTTGTCAAAATGATGAAGGATCTCAGCGATCTGCTTTTGGAGATGAAAGAGGCAGACTAGTTTTCATTTAGTCAGCGATGCACGAGCGTCGTTCCGCTAATTGTCTCCTCCTTGATGCTGATGTGCCTGATTGCTCTGTAATTATGATAATGAAGACAAACACTTAGTTGGCTCTTTCATTTGGGTTTGTATCATCCGCTGGGACGCAGCGGCTCGAACGCAGCCAAGAAGCTCTCCAGTTGTCTCCCATTCATTGCAGTTGTTTCTTTTGTGTCGCCTCTGTAAATACTCTTTCATTTCACCCAATTTATTGTGGCAATAGTCACGCAAAATGTCCCGTTTCGCAGTGGGAAGGGTGCGTTGGGAGAGTTTTGGGGCCTGCTCTGTTCAGGCTGAATTAATTGCCGGGCCTGCAGGAGGTTGACTGTCTGTCACAATAATGCAGCAGATAAAGGCTGTAAAAACCTGAGCTGTTTGTTTCTCGTTTGGCCAACCTGCTGCTATGTGCTGAATGATTATTAGGAGAGGGTTTCCAGCTGTAGGATTGGGTTCAGCGAGATGGCAGATATAATTCAGACTTTCCTTTCAAGTGGTTTGTTTACGCCACTGGCCTTACACCATTTACACTAGACACCTACTGACAAATAACACAGCTCTCAAAGATATCGCAAACAGGGTTGTCATGATACCAACATTTTGACATCTGATAAAAATACCAGAGAAATGTCACGGTTTTCAATGCCATTTCATATACAGAAAACCAAATACTGAAGATTAGGGGGGTTTTCCGTATGAATGTGAATGTGCTACCTCCTATAATTAAATGGTGACTGTGTGTGTGTGCGTGTGTGTGTGTGTGTGTGTGCGTGTGCGTGTGCGTGTGCGTGTGCGTGTGCGTGTGTGTATGTATGTATGTATATATATATATATATATATATATATATATATATATATATATATATATATATATAATATAATCCATTGCAACACAATCCATAGAATGTAAAATACTACTACTATTTTTAGTCAAAAAAATAATAAATTGGTAAACTTTTTTTTGTAATGTACAATTGTACATTTTGTAATTATTTTTTATTTTTTTGTCAAATAAAAGTTGTCTTTTATATTCATTTGATTTTTGATTATTTACAACAAATTGATAACAAATTGAATGTAAAATACTGCTTAGATTTTTGACAAAACATTTTTTTTTTACATGACCTTCCATAATTTTTATATAAGAGTTTTTTTTATTATTTTCTTTAGTTTTCTTTTTAGATTTTTATTATTTATATATTATTTAGTTTCATATTTTTTCAACCAAAATTGCAGTAATTGTTTAATTAATGTTGTTCTAGTTTTTACTAGTTCTTGTCTGACGAATGAATTTTTTGATGAAATTTCCAGTACTTACTAGAAATTTTATATATTATAAATGATAAAAATTCATGGGGTTTTTTTCATGATTTTGCATTAATTTTCATGTTTTCATTCATTTCCATGACTTTTGCAGGCTTGAAAATCACACTTTTATCCATATTTTTACTTCTTTTTTTTTTTGCAGTATGAAGCACCAGAACTTTTGTCATCCATCGCTTTTTTCATAACCAAACAGTGTTTGTGTTTGTATTTTTCCAGGTGGCGTCTCTCGGCGTGACCACCTTCACCCTCTGCGCGCTCTGCATCGACCGTTTCCGCGCCGCGACCAACGTTCAGATGTATTATGAGATGATCGAGAACTGCACCTCCACCGCCGCCAAGCTGGCCGTCATCTGGATCGGCGCCTTGCTCCTCGCCCTCCCCGAGCTCCTGATCCGCCAGTTGGTGTCAGAAAACGGCGACGGCACAGTGGACGAGCCAGCGTCCGAACGCTGCCTGATCCGCATCTCCACGTCCCTCCCTGACACGCTGTACGTTCTGGGCCTGACCTACGAAGGCGCGCGTCTCTGGTGGTGCTTCGGCTGCTACTTCTGCCTACCGACGCTCTTCACCATCGGAAGCTCGGTGGCCACCGCCCGGCGCATCCGTCGCGCAGAACGCGGCTGTGCCAGAGGCAACAAGAAGCAAATCCGACTGGAAAGCCAAATGAACTGCACCGTGGTGGCGCTGGCGATCGTTTACGGTGCGTGCGTGGTTCCCGAGAACGTGTGCAACATGGTTTCGGCGTACATGGCGGCCGGGGTCCCGCAGAGCACCATGGCGCTGTTGCATCTGCTCAGTCAGCTGCTGCTGTTCCTGCGTGCCGCTGTCACACCGGTGCTGCTGCTGTGCCTCTGCAGACCCTTCGGCCGTGCCTTTCTGGAGTGCTGCTGCTGCTGCTGCGCAGATGCCTGCGGGATCGCCACTCACTCCTCAGCCACGGCCAGCGACGACAATGAGCACGAGTGCACTACAGAACTGGAGCTGTCGCCATTCAGCACTATACGCCGGGAAATGTCCAACTACACGGCGACTGGATCCCACTGCTGAGTGAATGTGTGGGGATTCCAGTGCCTACTGTACTGTACTGTACTGTACAAGCACATGCTTTTGTTTTACTGTGTAAATACTTTGACCACAACCGGTGTGTTGCTCTTTTAAAGAAGGTAATGTAGACTGAAAATTATGTAAGTACTTTTTTTTTGTATAATTGTCCTTAATATATATAAATATATATATAAATAACTAGTGACTGCTTTAATTTTGCAGTTTTTTTGCACTGCCAAACACTTTAGCTTTCTCTTCACTCTGTTTCTGCACTTGCATCGCGTCTACACTGGAGGCGATCGAAACGGAGTCACTCCGCTTCAAATTGAGTCTGTTCATCGACTTAAGATGCTCACTAATCACAAACTAGTCACATGTAGGTTTCAGGGTAGGCTAAAGGTAAAATGTAAGAAATCTATTGAATGTAAAATACTATTATTTTCGACAAAAATCCAATTGTAAAATAAATATATATTTTTAATTTAATTTAAATTGAATTCCAATTCTTTTAGTTTATTAGCTTTTTACTTTAACTTTTACTTTGAGCAAATAATTGACTTTACATAGGTTTTATTTTTTATTTCAAGTAACTGCCAAAAACTTATTGAAATATAAAATTAATGAATGAAATTCATAGCAAAAATAAAAGCATATATGATATTGTTAATAAAATCATTGTAGTGAAGACAGAACTGGAAAATACTGGCTTCCCACATTGTTTGACAGAATGAATTGCAACTATTTTTTCATGATATTTCCAGGAATTTGTAATAATTTTGAAATATTTAAAAATGCATTTTTAATTTTTAATCCATCCAAGTTTTTCTTAATTTGTAATTAATTTATTCATAATTTATGTATTTTTTCATAATTTTAATTTAATTTATTTTTAATTTAATTTATATTACTTTTTAATTTAATGCAATTTAGCTGTCATTTAATAAATTTTTTACTATCATAACCTCTTTCAAGAAAAATAAAAGTTATGGACTTTATATAGGACCTTACGTATTTTTATTTATTTATTTATTTTTATTTTTTTCATTTTTATTTAAATATTTATTTTTTTTGTCAAGTAACTGCCAAACAATATTTAAATCTGCAATGACTGAATAACATATTTGATATTTTTAATAAAAACAGCTTTTTTTTTTTTTTTGGCTGCCAATGGATTTATTCATTAATTTCCCTGACTTTTCCTGGCTTGGAAATTTCACTTTTACAAATTTCCATGATCGTGATAACGCTGAAAATAAAGAACAGCTGAACTAGTTGTATCATATCGCTTGATGTAAAGGAATCTCAATCTAGTTTTTATTGCATCGATCGCATCCGGTGTAGATGCGGTGTTAATGTCGCACGGTGTGTTTCTGCATTTCTTGAAAGTAACATTTCTCTAATGTTTCTAAATGGCTGTGTGTTGCGTGCCGTGACCTTTCTCTTGATGAAGGTGATTCTTGTGAATCGTTCTTGAAGTCTGTAGAGCATCTGTATGTCTTATACCTGTCAACACCCACACGATGCTCCTTCTAGTTAACGGTTTCTAAACGTTTTTATAACCGAAACGAAATGTCTCTTTAATAAACACAACACGTTTGCTAGAAGAACAGCAAACTGATATATGAAAGTGGTTGCGTGCATTTCTTTTGTGCCATGTGATAATCATAAACCAGCTTTTGTGCATTCAGAAAGAATACAAACAGAGGGTTTTGCTCAACTAAAGTCTCCAACAAAGATTTCCAATGTTTTTCTAAGCTGTCACACTCTTTTCCCCCAGCATTATTCAAGGCCAGCGGCTCACATCCGTCCCGGCATGTGTCTGAGGAATTGTTTATCCACATAAAAGCATTAGCTGTCAGGCTTCACACTGAACAGGCCCAGATGAGATCTTACTCCAAACATGGCGGACTCCCCTCCCACAAGCTGGAGGAGGTGCTCTTTTGTGTTTCCAATGCATCTGCCGTATTTGAGGTGTCAGAAACGGAGCAATCTGCTATTTTTGGGACACTTTGTGGGAAGATAGTGACAGACAGGAGCGTTTGTGTTTCGACGATTTACATATGAAAATGTTTCAGCAGAAACTGCTTCACCACGCTTTGATTTGTTGCAGAGTAATCAGACTCCCAAAATTTGTCATCTACTCATGTTTGATCTCAATCGTGCATGTGGGGAAAGAAATAATTCTGGAAAGCTTTGAAGATTCGCAAATCTTGCTGAAATTGACAGATCTCACAAAAACAAACGAACAAATAAAATAACATGTCTGGGTCGCAACTGGCCCTAAAAACAAGATCAAAAAAGAGATTTTGCATAAAAAGTAAGGCATATTTTAGGAGCATTAAGATGTTTTGCATTGTGACAATGAAGGCCATTACGCATATTTTCCTTTCAAATTGTCATTAATTTCATGTGTGCATTACGTTTCTGTTTGTTTATTCTCATTCTTAATAGTGATTTCAATTTGCATTACGGTAAAAAATAATGAAACAATCTTTTTATCTTTTTATTTATAAAACTGCTCATTTCTGTGTCATTAAACTGAAGGAAAATTGGTGTACAAACAATTTTCACTCAGAAATTGCTTGTAAATTTCACAATTACAAATTAAAAATTAGTTACTGGAATTAAGAAACAGATAGTCCTGCCCCAATCTCTCACAATTGGTTGACCCAAGAGCTAAGAGGGTTTTTTTGTTTGTTTGTTTGTTTGTTTTTGTTTGTTTTGTTTTTTGTATTCATTTTGTTTTAAAATCAGCCTACAAATGATTTAAGCTTCATTTTAATTATTCAAAATATCAAATGTTTCTTATTTTGTGCATGGTAAAATATGACTAATATGACATTTGCCTTTGATATATGTTCAGTAAAAAAATCAATCGGTAAAAACTTAACATAGGCCATTTTTATTTCAATAACTGCCAAACATTATTTAAACATGTAATGAATGAATGAAATAAATAGCAAAAATGTAAAAAAATATATATATATTTAAAAAAATAGCAAAAACATATTTGATATTGCAAAAAAATATATATATATATTTAAGACACCTTCCCACGCCTTTTGACGAATTAATCACAAATATTTTAATTTATAATCATTCTGACAAATATTTTAGAGTTTTTTAAGTCTATCTTATGAAAATGATTAGAATGTATTAGAAATGATGCATTTAAACAACTTTTGGCAGTTACTTGAAATAATAATAACCTATGTAAAATCTATTTTTACCATTTTAAGTTTAAATCTTAGGTTCAGTTCCTGCCTTATATTTTTAAGTATAATCAACTTGGTTAAGTCATTTCAACTTAAATTATATTAAACTGGCTTTAAAAAATAAATTTAATCTCATGTAATATAAAATAAAATAAACTGCTTGACTTCTTTTGATTTAAAGTATTGTAAAACCATAAGTTGTCATGACTTACAGATCATATCTTTTTTTTTTTTTACTGTGAAAATAAAAGTTAATAATAAGAAAAAATTGGTTTATTAAACTAAATAAAAAATCATTTAAAATGAAATTTTTTTTTAGAAAATAACTAGATATAATGATAAAATATGACATGTTCCTGACAGGTTTTGTGGGATTCAGACTCTTTTCAAAGATGTCCTTTGTTCTGTGACAGATTTCTGTCCTCGTGTCTTCTCGTCAGATGAATCGCTGCCGTTTTGTCACGATTCGTCCGCAGCGGAGAGATTGATCTGCCATATCTGGCTGGTAATTGTGGAGGAGCAGCATGACGTCTATCATTACAGTGTCTCAGTCAAACCCTCCTGCGGCCGCTGGCTATAGTTTCACCCCATTATCCTGAAGCCCCGCTCTCCTCTCAGATGCTCCAGTAATAACAGCAGAACCCAAGCCACTTATGAAGCTCTACAGCTGTGGAGTTGATGCCGTTTTCTTCCAGGGCTCCTTATGGCTTTATCCCAGCTCTGTCCAACAGGAACAGGTGTTTTGTCTCCTTTAATGAGGTTAGTTTTTGAGAAACTGCCAGGAATAACTTACCCCAGACCTGGTTAGGTTGCAGTGGATGTCTGCAGTCTTCATGGTAATGCGTTGGGTCCGTAGCGCAGAGGTTTGACGGGCCTGAGAGCACAGGAGACTTACTCGGGCGGAAACACAGCTATTCTCTTCCCATCACTGTCAGAATCACTTCTCTTATTATGAAAGCAGAACGTTAGTATTCCGTGTGCGCTGCTGATTTCTCACAGGCTGTTGTATATGAGTGAAATATTTAAATGAATATTAAGATGTTTTTTAATTTACATCTGGCAGATGCATTCCTGTGTGTGTTCCTGCTGCTAGTGCCGGAGAGATAGACAAAACAAGTTAAGTTTTATCAACAGCATCTTTGGCACGTTATCCATTACTACAGACAATACATTTGATTCATTTCAATGAACAAATACCTTGATTTGACATTTAATACAAAAAAAGGGAAAAACCTAAATATAGACACAATATTCAAACACTCTCTGTATAACATGAGACAAATGTGAGATAATCATTTACTAAACTTGTTTGTGCAAAGTCTTAACTCCTGTCATGAGCAGCTGGTAAAGAAAGTAAATGATAGTAGTAAAGTGATTACTGGAGAAATAGCAACACAAATAGAGTTATGCTGCCTAGAAAGTATTATTTTAGTTTATTATATATATATATATATATGTATGTATGTATGTGTGTGTGTATATATATATATATATATATATATATATATATATATATATGTATATGTATATATATATATATATATATGTATATTTTATGTATATATATATGTAATTTTAATTTTAATGTTAGTTTAAGTAGTTTTATGTGCTTTGATGCATTGTAACATGCTTCCATAGTAAAATCTTCAGTGTAAACATGATATGTATTTTCAAACCATAGAATTTAACTTGTATTAAACATTGCTTTAATCAAGTTGTGTTATAGGTCACCTTTCATTGGACATAAAGTTCTCCACCATTGATCAGGATTCATTCATAAATTTTTATAGACATGTTCAAAGCCAGATTTAAAGAACAGAAACACCAGTGTCCAACTTCACAGTGAGAAAATGCATAATTCAACAGCACAAACGAATAATTGTTGAAGTGAAAGAAATAGCGAGATGAATATTTCACCGATTGCTCGGCTGTGTGGGTTCTGGCATGTGGAGCTGTGTGGAGGAGGGAGCAGTTTTCCCATGTTTATTTATAAGGGCTCAAACAGGATCTGATCCAGTGAATCGAAACCTCCACAAAATCTGTGAATGTACTGAAGATATTTGACGCTAGTTTGTCAGAAACTTTCTCGGTGGCTTTAAAAGATATGCATGCCTGCCAAATGTTATGAAAGACGTTTTTCCATCTCTTTATTTGCTTTGAAAAGACACAATGTGCACTATAAATAAAATAGATTTAATACAAAAGGTAAACCAACCAAAATATGTAATTTTTGCTTTCTTTAATTGCTTTGATAAGAAAAATCATGATTAATAATATTTCAGACATATTTATTTACTATAAAAGGTAAATCAATGAACAAAAACGTTCAAGAAATGTCTGGAACATATTTTACCCCAATATAACAACAACAACAATAATAATAATAATACATATATATATATATATATATATATATATATATATATATATATATATATATATATATATTCATTCATGATTTTATTAATTCAAAATATTAAATAAGGTTATTAAATAAAGTTTTATTAAATATTTCTATATATGTGCTATATACATTTTTATTATATTTCACCCAGAAATATATTTTCTAGTTTTTCTCCCTTTTAATTGCTTTGATAAGACAAAACATGATTGTTTTTTTTGTTTTTGTTTTTTTTCAAATATATTTACTTACTATGAAAGGTAAATCAATTACCAAAAACATTAAAGAAACTATTATTATCGTTATCATTATTGTTGTTTTCATTATTTGTATTATTATTACTATTAATGTTACATATAAAACATCAAATAAACATTATTGTTAAATTTTTAAATAAGCTTTCATGACAAATTTATATATATAAACTTTGGTTCTGACAGGCAGTCTACTGTGAAAAGCCCTAGCGCTTCTTATCCGCTGCAGAACTGAAATGTGCTTGATTCTTGTTCAGTGTGTGTCGTAGTGACCCTCCGAAAGTCCTCCTGGGGGAACGAGTGGCTCTTCTTTTATGATTGTCTTCATTTCTGGGTCAGCGCTGGAACTGAATGCTTGAATGGCTGCAGAGCAGTTCCAGTTTAAGAGCATCACGGTTTCCACTGGAATAGGTGGAATAAAAAATGCAGTAGTTGTCCTTCATTTTTCTCCTCCATGGCTCATCTAGGTTAATGAGAATGTAGGTTGATGGTTGGTCTAGTTCATGTCATTCCCTCACTCTTCATCTTGCGGGATGAATTTACTGTATGGGTGTTTTCTATTCATCAGTTCTTTCTGATTAGTGTTTTTTGTTATTGTAAGAATGGCTCATTGCCATTGACCTCTAGCCATGGTTTTTGGCACAATTCAGCCGACACCTTTCTCTCATGGCTGGAGATACGGATGAAAGAGATAGTAGAGGGCACGATGCTTGTTCTTTTGCCAAGTTCACCAACAGACAGAAAAAATAATAATAATACGAAACCCATTTTCTGAGATTAAAAAAAAGAGACAAGCAACTAGTTTTGTCATATGCAAGCATAATTAAAAATGCACATGAAATTATGTAAATGCAAACATGAAATATTATATATGATAAGGATATGAAAATGTACTGCAAAGTAGGAACAATCAATCATCAGTTTTATTAAAGGAATTGTTTACCCAAACATGGTTTGCTGAAAATATACTCACCTTCATGCCATCTAAGATGTAGATGTGTTTGGAGAAATGTAGCATTCCTCCAAACACATCAGTGGATCCTCTGCAGTGAATGGGTGCCGTCAGAGTCCAAACAGCTGATAAAAACATCACAATAACCACTCCAGTCCATCAATTAGCATCTTGTGAATCGAAAAGCTGCGTGTTTGTAAGAAACAAATCCGTCATTAAGATGCTTTTAACTTCAAACTGCCGCTTCCTGCTAAAATATCCATAATCCACAATATTGTTTTGCCTGTGAAGAAGTCGTCTTGTCTGAATCAGGAGAGAAATCTGCACAGATCAAGCACCATTTACAAGCCAAACAGCTCTAAACAAATATGTGGGTGGATTTAGATGTGAAGCAGCAACAAAGGATGGACTTTTTCACTGGAGGAAGTGTTATTATCTATGTGGGTTACTTGTGGATTACTGTGAGGTTTTTATCAGCTGTTTGGACTCTCATTCTGACGGCACCCATTCACTGCATTTGTGAGCAAGTGATGTAACGCTACATTTCTCCAAATCTGATGAAGAAACAAACTCCTCAACATTTTGAATGCTCTGAGGTTGAGCACATTTTCAGCAAATCTTCATTTTTAGGCGATCTGTTCCTTTAAAGGACTAAAGCAATGTGAAAGCTTTTTTTAAACCAACTGCATCCTGTAGATTAGTCAGACATCTGTGGCTTGACTATGTGACGTTCATAATACCCTGATGGCTATTCTTGTCTTTGGCTCTTAGGTGTGCTTCTGTTGTTTGTGAAGCAGGTGCCAGTTTATCTTGTGATCTTCCAGGCTTCTGTGTTCCCGTGGAGTGTGTGAGGATTAGGGCGTGTGTTGTGTCGTTCCTCTCTGTCGGATACGGCTCCATCTCCGCAGGCCCTCCCTCCTCACGTCTTTCTGCCGGGAAAGGTTGGGATAATCAGACTCTGGATGGCTCCTGAGGAAACACCTGCTGCTCTCTCTTTAATTGAGTAGCCCTAATGAGCAGTGGGAATCGCCATGGCGACTATGGAAGACGTGGGTGGGGTTTAACACGATTGACAGACTCCCTGCCCTGGAGGTTACGGTGTTTGGTATCAGCCTCGGGGGATCATTTTGTGATGTCTGTTTAAATTAACATTTATGACATTGTTTTTTTTTCACTTTATATTTACAATGCTGATCACATTAACTTGATTTTGAAATGTTCTAAGGAAGATGTCAGTTGTGTTTGCCCATGCAGAAGTCACCCGTATGATTCTGTGGGTGTTTTTGGTCCTTTGCTGATATTTTAAAGGATTTTGTGCCCATTATTAATTCAAGCAAAGCATTAGCACATCTCTCAGCAACAAACTGTACGATTTGAGCCATCATACACGTCTGCAGCACAAATTCTGTAAAATGAATTATGCATCAAAGTGTACACTGCAAAAATTGATTTTCTTCCTCAGTATTTTGTCTTGTTTTTCAATAAAATATCTAAACATTCTTGTGTCGAGATACATTTACTTTAAAGCAAAATTACATGAGATATTAAGTCTTGTTTTCTAAAAAAAAAAAAATGTATCAAACTTAAGAGAGTTTTTGCTTAAAATTTGAAAAATATCTGCCAATAGGGTAAGAAAAATAATCTTTGAATTAAGTTTATTTTTCTTACTCTGTCTGCAGATATTTTTCGTGTGTAAATGCAATGCAAATTTCAAGAAGCTATTCAACCTGAAACTATTGCACTGCAAGAATGATTTTCTGATTTTTGTCTTGTTTTCGAGTACAAATACCTAAATGTCCTTAAATTAAGATACATTTACTTTAGATTACATGTGTTTTTGCTTGAAACAAGAAAAAGTATCTGCTAATAGGGTAAGAAAAAAAGTTTTCCCATTTAATAAAGTTTATTTTTCGTACCCGACTGGCAGATTGATTTATTGTTTTAAGCATAAACTCACTAATTCTGATACATTTTTCAGAAAACAAGACTCATTATCCTAAGTCATTTTGCTTCTTAAGTGACTGTATCTTGAATGTTTAGATATTTGTACATTTAAGAAAATACAATTTCTGCCTTTCTACTTTAAAATTTCACATTTGATTCAGTGTGTTATTTGCTGTTTCATTGTACCAAAGTTACTCCCAATTTTTGAATGATGATTATTTAATTTTAAAATTATTTTTAGAATATAGAAAACAAGACAAAAATACTAATTAGGACAATTACTTTTTGCAGTGTAATAATTTCTAGTTTAATAGTTTCTTGCAATTTGCATTGCATTTATGCATTAGGCAGACATTCTTATCCAAAGCCACATAAATTAGTTTGTGCATTTCCTGAGAATCAAACCCAAGACATCAGTGTTGCGAGCACAGTCTACTGTTTGAGCTGCAGAAATGCTCAACTTGATGGTCGCCTTGGCAAACAACACTAATGCACCCTGATTGCATTAAAGAGATGGCTTTGAATCAGACACATATTCAGTGCGTTTTTCACACCGTGCTGCTAATTGCATCAGGCAGTCTACAGTAATCATTCACCGCAATTACCCACCACTGACTACGACGGCCAGCCACTCTCATTCTCCATCGCTGCTGCAACACTAAATGCACGTTGCTGTTGTAATGGCACAAAACCTTTCTCATACCCGCCATCCAGAGCTGTAGCAGCCAAAGTTTGTTTCATCTGAATCTGAAGAACATCACAGCTCACAGCAGACTGGCTCAAATCCAGACCTGATGCTCGGCCTTAATTCGGTAATCTGTAATACAGCTAGAAGGCTTGCTTTACACACGCGGCCGTGCCACATTAAGCTCCCAAACAATGAGATATTGATTGCGTTTGATAGCAAGCGCTAGACGTGAGGAGTTTATGGCCCTCATCTATTGGCTAAGGCTCATCGGTGTGGTTTTGTGAGTAACGCAAGTATCGTAATCCTCCTCTTCAAATGACATGGATGTTTGGCAATTTCTCAGCCCACTGCGGCAGAAAATACCTCCAGATACGTGAGCTGATGGAAAACTAATGGCATTGTCACGGCGGTCCCGAAGCCTTTGGGGCAGCAACGGATACGGGAGTCGCTATCAGTGACGAAGGCGACTCCTCATCGCCCTGAGGAGCCTGAGAAAGAGGAATGCGATGTGAAAACGCATCTCATCCAGTGGAGTAAATGACAGAGGGCCACCTTGACAGCTTGTTGCTTCGCATCACTGTGTGGTTTTAAAGACAGTCTATTTAAAGTTCCCACTCCCTGCAGACGCATCCCACCAGCCTGGGTCGACAGCCGCAGTTTGTTCAACCCGCAGTCCACACACACACACACACACACACACACTGATGTTTGGGGAGTAACTAACTAAAATTAGCAAGGCTACTAAATACATTTTTCAACTGCATGACAGTAGTGCAGCTGTTTTAAAAATAGTGTCCCTTTTCCAGTATCAAGCTAATTTCTCTAACAAATAGCAGCGGATATTGCTGTTTTTATTTATTATTTTAAGCCAATAATCAGTAGGACAGCAACACTGGTGCCGTGACCCGGATGGGAGTGAGTGTAGCAGAGGTCAGCGGGTAAGTGCTGTGCAGGTAAACCTCGCTCCCCGATCTCAAGAGGCGCTCTAGTGACTGATAGAGGTCATGGCCTTTAGCCTCCTTGTTAGAGCGCCCGCCTCCCACGCCAAAGACTGCGGTTCGAATCCCGCTCGGAGCAGGTCGAGTAGGACCGCAACACTTATAATAAATCAGTTCATCCAGATGGTTAAAAAAAATAGATTTACCAGTTCATATTCAATAATGTCAATAATCATCAGTCAGTAACGTACACAAAAGATCCTGTGCATGAGTTTGTGAGTTCTTTACCAGAAGCTGAATAAATATTAATGTCACAGTGTTTTCAATCATTTTAATGTGTGTAAATTTAGGTGGTCAAGTTTTATAAATATTTAAAATGATATAATCTGGTAATTATCTCAAATACACTGTCCTTTTACATAGCTTCAATGATGTGAATTACTTTTTGTTGATATTGTAGTTTAAGGACTGTAAATTATGTGTAGCTTGTAGTTTTTCTTTTCGATTCGGGTAGAATCACACAAAATATATCCGAATGTACTTTAATATGTAAATAGTATGTATGCCCCTTTAATTACCTGTCCCCTTACAGTATGTGCCTCTAATCATTTCCTGTGTTGACTCCACCTCTTCCTTTTTTCAAGGTAGGTTTTAATCTAACTTTGCTTTTAAAGTCATTTTTGCTTTTCTACCTTTTAATATATATGAATATTTATTTATTACACAACATTGATCATGCTATAATTCAGTTTGACATGGTTACCTTTACTTGTATTTTGAATGAGGGTGACCATACAAACATTTAAAGGGGTTTACTGATATTTTCATCAGGTATGCTGATTTTTAATTATTTTTATTTTTATTTTTTAGTTACTGTATATTCTGCTGTTTTGGAGTTGATCCCAATAACAGGCGTATGTATTTTATGTTATATGTCTCAATTATTGGACAATTTTAATATTTCACTATAGTTAAAAAACTATATATTTTATATCTCTGTCTCATTAATGATAATGACTTTGACATGTTCACCATTATTTGGATTTTACAGATGTATGAAGGGTGACCATACAAACTTTTAAAGAGGTTTACTTCATCAGGTATGTTGATTTTTATTCTTCTTAGAGCAGCTTTTCACTTCACAAGACATTAATTGGTGGACTGGAGTGGTGTTGATTACTTGTGGATTATTGTGATGTTTTTATCAGTTGTTTGGACTTTCATTCTGACGGCACCCATTCACTGCGTGATGTGTGATGTAATGCTACATTTCTCCAAATCTGATGAAGAAACAAACTCATCAACATCGTGGATGACCTGAGGGTGAGTACATTTTTATTTTGGGGGTAAAATTATTCCTTTAAGGACAGACTTTTCTTCATAAAAAATAATGATAAAACCATATAAAGACAAGAACATCATACATTCTTGAGGTAGGCTCTTGTGGTTCGGGCCAAAGCATCCACCCACAGCACCACATAGCAGTCTGTTACAATGACTCAGAGCACCTTAGATACGGCTCTGCATCGCCATGGCAACCACCCACAACTCGACTCATGACAGCGAGTTTTGCACAAGCAAAAGCCACTCGCAAAAAATTACCAACATGTGAACTGTGCCTGACATGACATTGGATGCTACTTCGTTCGCTCGAAGTCGTTAAGATAAGTGGTTTCTAATCCATTAATCCTTCAGGATCACGACCTGAGCCTGTGTTCATTACTTACAGCCTGTGAAAGTTGGTCCTGAGTGTTTCCAGAGCAGGATATTTTCGACACCGACTGACAGTGTATTTCTGAACAGAAATGTCACAGAATGTCTCAGATTCTGGCAAATGTCAGCACAATGAACCGCTTTGGCCCGGAGTACAGTACGCCTGACATTTCTTGCACCAAAGAAACTGCTGCGCGGCTAAAAGTGCTAAAATTACACCCAAATTTTTCCTTGACGGCGAAGTTATCTGTCTTATTCATGCAGCAGTTTCCAAGACAACCTTTGAAAGCGGAGGACGATATGTATTACTGGTTTATCAAGGATTCTAAATATAGTTCCTATTGTGTTTCACATCTCTTTTAAAATCAAGACTCTTAGTTTCGCAGTCTTTCATGTTCTTTGTGATATCTGGTGATATAATGAACCCGTTGTGAGTGTGCACTCATTGTCTTGCAACGAGAAGCTCTTGAATAAGTTTCAGCTCAGCACCTGTATGTTTGCAGTCTCCTGGGTCTCTTATCTACAGAAAGCCGCCCTCATTTTCACCCTCTTTTTGTTTACTCCCTTCTCGTGGATTATTCTAATTGTTGAGATTTCAGCATACCTGAGATTGAGATCAATTTGGTACTGTTTCAGATTCTAGTGCCGAGCTGGAGAAAAATCCTGCTGATCCATTTTTAATGAGGATTCTCCTCGTAGACGCTCTGACCCAGTATCTGTTGTGCAGAGCAGGAGAGAGTCAGTCTGGAGGAAAGCAGGTGGTAATGGAGACTCCATTTAAAGCCCCCTGTGATGAATTAGCCTGCTGACACTAACTCACAACACACACATGTTCGCGCAAACACACTCCGACTTGCACACACAGTCACACACACACACTTCCTCTACCACCCTCTCTAGCCTTAAGCCGCTTCCAAGAAAACCGCCCCAGGGGTGACATTGGTTTGATGCTGTAAACACATCTGTGAGAGAGTGTGTGTGTGTGTGTGTGTGTGTGTGTGTGTGTGTGTGTGTGTGTGTGTGTGTGTGTGTGTGTGTGTGTGTGTGTGTGTGTGTGTGTGTGTGTGTGTGTGTGTGTGTGTGTGTGTGTGTGTGTGTGTGTGTGTGTGTATGTGTGTGTGTGTGTGTGTGTGTGTGTGTGTTCAGGTTAGAGGTTGACTGTGAAAGACCATTAAGAAAATTTTAATCCATTTAAAAGCCTGCAACATTATGTTGAGCTTTCTTTGAGATTGTTATAACATGCTCTGGTGTTAAAATGGATGAGTATTTTTAAATGAAACATTCAAGCGAATGGTTCAGTGACTCACTCAGAAAGACAGGCAGATTACTACCATATTATTTTTACTGTTTCTGCCACATTTTAAATGACACAAATAGTAAGAGTAAGAGAAGTTGCTCTTCCGTATTCAAACAAATCAGTTGAGTTAATGATTCAATGACTCATTCATAAAGACAAACGCTTGTTTCGTTCCTTAAAGGTGCAATAGGTGATTGTCTTCAGAAACATTTTTTGTTATTCTGGTTGAAAGTCTCTTCACATCCTGATAGCCATCAACAAGTTAAATGGTCTAAATGTATTTATCTGTATTTATATATTCTGTGGAAGGTGTGGGACCAAGAAATGTGCGTCCAATCAAAACATTTGGTCCGAGCATTTTAATTGTCTTTCCTACCTGCCTGTCAACATATGTATTAGCGAGAATGGCAGACAAACATCGAAAACCCGATCTTCCTTCCTGGTATTGTAGTACTTTTAATAACTGTACTATAAAGTTTTCTCACCGGTGAATGACACATGATGTAGCCAAGCGCTTCCCAATTCCAGTCCTCGCGCACCCCGCTCTGCATATTTTGCATGTCTCTCTTAGTTAGCACACCTGATTCAGATAACCAGCTCGTTAGAAGAGAGCTACATGCATAAACTGTGTTCCGATTCCTATTGACATGATCCCTACACAGTGTTCATTGCTCCCTACTGCCTGAGCAGGGAAATCAGTTGAAGCTGATGTCCACTTCGCAGGGCACTTATGACTTACGGTCGAATAGAACAAACATTGGACGTGATAAGATATACATATGATATGTGCAGAGGGGGGTGAGTGAGGACTGTAATTGGGAACCGTTGATGTAGCCTAATGTAGTATTTTAATGTTGTCTCTGGTATTCTGCTCTGTGAGCGTATGTGCGTTCAGGGGTTGTGGCTTTGGACGGCGATTGCAGGGAGAGTGGGACGTTCGCTTTCAGTGCTATCAGGCTAAAGTTAGCATTTTCCGAGATCTCCTACTGCACCTTTAATGAATCAGTATTTTCAAATGAATCTTTTGTGAATGTGCAATGACTCACTCAGAAATGGCACTCAGTTACTTGTTTTGTTGACGAATGGGTTGAATGAATGATTCAATGACTCACTCATAAACAAAAGCACTGATTTTGTTCTTTAATGAATCAGTGTGTTTGAATAAATCATAAAGACAGGCTGTATAAGGAGTATCATGCTCCCATACTATTTTTACTATTTCTGCTGTATCTTTATATGGCACAAGCAGTACGAGTAGCATGCTAGTTTTCTGTTCCTAATTCAGCCAGTCAACTGTTTTTGTATATAAATTAATGTGTTTTTGTACAGGCAATTACTTCTTTTGTTGATGTCAGTATTGATGTCAAATTTGTCAGTATTTATGAACGACTTGTTTAAGCGATTCGAGGACTTAATTGATTCGCTCATACTGACAAGCAAATGTTTCATTTCATAATGAATCAGTGTTTCAAATAAATCAGTTGTGAATGAGCAATGATTCCCTCATAAAGACAGTTACTTGTATTGTTGATGAATGAGTCAATACTTTTGAATAAATGAGTTAGAGAAGTAATTCAATGACTCACGCATAAACATCAGCACTTGTTTAGTTGCTTAACAAATCAGTCATTCTGAATGTATCTGTTGTGAGTAAATCTCTAATTTCAATAATTGATTCATTAATTCTTAAAAGAATTAGAGACTTGCAAAAAGTCATATCAAGACTATATAGTCTAACTATAAGTAAACTGTATAAACTATAAGTTTAAAATCACGTTTTTTTTGTTTTGTTTTGTTTTTTTAAATCAGCATTTTATTGTAGGATAGAGTGGGGTGGTTCTTCATTAATCTCCTGAGGGAAATTGAGGCGGTACAGCAACAAACATAAATCACAGAATAGGAAATAGCAATGAATGCAGTTCAATACTGCGCCATAACAACAGATACACTAAAGATGAGAAAGAAAAAAAAATTATATATATGTATATATATATATATATATATATATATATACTCTGTATAGATTGGTTAAACTATTTTGATGAGATAAAGTAATTGAAAAACATATATTGCTGTAGACTTATTGATCATATAATTTTTTACAGAGTACTTTAAAATGTATATGTGTTGCATTACATGTAAACACGCAGCCCCCTGTGGGATTTTTGTTAGTTCAGATCTAAATTGTTATTATGTGAAGCCGTTTCATTGCACTATTTTTGAATTATGTTTCTGGATGAAGCAGCACTCATCTCCCACAAGGTCGATGTTGAACCAGCTCATCAGATCAGTCAGCCTTACACTTCTCTCTCAAATAACCGCTCCTGCTGGGTATCAGAGGCGATCAGAGGCCGCTCGCTTGGGTGATATCCAAGCAGTTCAGTCAAACAGAATTGAGAAGTCACATGCTTATCAAGCCTCAGATCGGAGGCCCTGGAGATCATCTGAGAGCCGGACCTCCTCCTCCTCCTCCCAGAAGAGTAAAGCCTGCTGAGACGGGGAAACACAAGAGAGAGATGGAACACAATGCACCGGCCGAGAGCCCTCCACAGAGCGCTCATTGTTCCCACTGTATAAGCATTTGTGCCACAGAGACCCTTCTGAAGCTCTGGCCATGCCACGCCACTGCTTTGCGGGGGCGGTGTGTTCGTTTCACTCTTTCTCTGTTGCTTTGTGATTTCTCCATCTCAGCTTTCACTAGCTTTGACAGAGAATCTGGGCTGCAGGGATGTCAGCTGGTGTTCTGTGCACATGTATCTCACACTCTGCAAAAATAAATTGTTCTTTATTGTCATTGGTGGCTCTATGAAGAACCTTAAAAATCCATGGAATCTTTCAAAGTTCTTTATAGTGGAAAAAGGTTCTTTAGATTTTTAAATGTTTAAAAAGTGGTTCTTTTTAGAACTGTTCACTGAAATGTTCTTTGAGGAACCAAAATGTTTTTTTTAATGGCATTGTTGCAAAAAACCCCTTTGGTGGCATTTTCAGAGGCAATCTGCTCAATGGGTGGACAAACAGAGGTGGCAAACATGCGTCATTGTCGAAATCACATGCCAGGCGTGAAACAATACCCGCTCTGTGGCTCTTCGCACGAGTGGGATGTGCAAGACCACATCACCTCTTTCTCAAGACACGTGCCACTGCGGGACAGCCAGCTGCCGTTACAGAGGTCAGATAAGGAGGAAATGACGGACAAGTTTGGCAGCTGTATGAGCAAATACACAACAGCAGAAGAATGAGGAAGACCAGCATACAAACAACAAACTGGTTCTCA
The DNA here is from genome assembly GCA_036784905.1 of Acrossocheilus fasciatus. Taxonomy (NCBI): domain Eukaryota; kingdom Metazoa; phylum Chordata; class Actinopteri; order Cypriniformes; family Cyprinidae; genus Acrossocheilus; species Acrossocheilus fasciatus. The sequence goes on from CM071941.1 coordinate 3,760,986, forward strand.
GTTGGTTTTGCTTAAAGGGGTCCTATCATGCTATTTTACAAAGTCTTGATTTTGTTTTGGGGGTGTACTAGAACAATTTATCTTCTATCTTATATTCGAAAATCGCATAATTTTTTCACATAATTTACATTATTACAATATCTTTCTCCCCAGCCTGGCACAAACGGCTCGCTTAGTTCCGGGTTTGATGAAGGCCAGCCTTTCGAAAAACGAAATGTGTTGTGATTGGTTAGCTGTCCCAGTGCGTTGTGATTGGTGAACAGCTTAGACGGTGTTTCAGTACTGCCTTGCCAAAACACCAAGTTCGTCAATATTGCCATATGAATTTGAGCTAGATTCGGACCCCCAGAATATTGAACAAGAGGATCGCGCAGAACCTTTGCACACACGGATATTGCAAGACATATTAAAATAGTAAATTTATTGTTGTTTTTTGGGGGCTAAATCACGTTTTAGATAGGATGTCAACAACATCTTAAAAATAACTGCATTTACTATGCACAGATAAGTGCAACGGTAATAAGTATTATGTTTATTGTTCTTTAATTCTAACATTATAACACGAATTGCATATATATGCAATATATATGTATATATGTGGCGGCATATATATATATGCAAATTAATTCTCTGCCAGCAGGAGGCGCTGTTGGAGTGGGAGAACTCGAGGTTTCCCCGGTAACGCTGTACACAAAGCAGAGCTCCATCACGAACGCGGCTTTATCAGACATTATATGCAAGATGAAATGAAAATGACATCCAAAACTTTCTGAAGACAGTTGGTTTCCATCAGAAATACAGTGATATAAAAACACCCGCACCGGGTTTCGATTTTGAAACCAAGCGTTCTCCCCACCTGCCAACCATTCGAATTTCTGTAGGCGGGATTTATTTTAATGATATTCTAATGAACCACTTTGTGATGTCACAAATACAGGAAAACAACTTTGTAGTCCAAACGAGCCGTTCGTTGTAGTTCTTGAAAAGGGATTTAAAAAAAAAAAATAAAATAAAATATCTCCTTTTGGAGTGGACTTTGAGATTTGTAACTTTGTAGATCTTTTTATGCCCAAACATACACACTACACACTGACTAAAATTCAAAAAGTGAAAAAGCATAATAGGAGCCCTTTAAGGATCCAGGTTTCCAATGTATAACTATATAGCATCTATATAACATCCATAACTATAATTATATTTATCTATTTATATTTATAAATTTATTTATTACAGTGCTGGGTAGTATTACATGTAATCCAAATTATGTAATTAGATTCCAAAAGTACTTGTATTTAGGTTATATTACATTTTAAACTGTGCATAATCAGATCACTGTTACTTTTTTGTGGATTACATGATTACATGGCAGTAAATTATTCATAATTTATTGATTCTCCCTATTTCTTCTTTTTTTGTGAAACAGAAAGGTTCTTCAGATGTTAAAGGTTCTTTATGGAACCATTTAGACAAAAAGGTTGTTCTATGGCATTGTGAAGCACCTTTATTTTTAAGAGTGTGTTGTTGATAACTAAGAATATATTACATTTTCTTTCTCTTTTTTTTATAAATCAATACGATAAACAGTAATCCCATTCAAATCTATGGGATGAACGAGTTTGGTCAAAAGTAACCTAAAAGTAATCAAAAGAATACATTACCTAAAATCTAATAGATTAAGTTACTTACTACAAAATTTGCTAGTAATCTACCCAGCACGGTTTATTTGATTTGATTGTTTATTTAACATAAAGGAAAGCTGTATTAGAGATCGAAAAATTGTTGGCTTTTTTCGTGTGATATGGTTTTGTGTAGTTGGGGGTGTGATGTCTTGTTCATTTATAATCAAATGCAACAATAAAAAAAGAAATCCTTATGTCGTGAATCAGATTATCGTAAACACAAAATCGTGTTTTAACAGGTAGAAGCAGTAGGTCTGCACATCAGAAGAAAACAGACTGACATTGGGATGGTATTGAAGCGTGATCGCACGACCCCCCAAACCTCCCATCAACGGTGATTTTCTGCTCAATTTGAAATGAGGAAGGAGGTTTCTGCGTTTACGTTAACGTGTTAAAGTGCTTTCTCCTGGAGTGAGGTTACAGGCCTCTCCTGGGCGTGTTCCAGCCATCGCCGTAATTGCTTGCGAATGGAAATTTCCTGCTCGCTTCGCTGTTCTTCAGAAGGAGACGATCCATTCATTTCCTGCCATTGCCATAGTAACCGAAACATCTCCCCTTGACTTTGCCATCCCAGAGTTCCTTTCAGGTTGAAATGAAAGCCCTGTGTGCGCTCATCACATCTCTATAAAAGGCTACTTAGGTAAAGCTGGGGTGCCTTGATGCTGAAGTCGTCTTAGTGGTTAATAAGCTGAGTCGGGGAACAGAGATGCTTGTTGCCGGGTGAACCAGAGGGAATATGCAGTTGTCGTGGCGTGACAATATGACCACTTCAGACAAGGACAGAGAAAATAAGACAAAAGAAAAAAAAAAAGGGAAGTACAGCTAGAATGAAGATAAATAAACACAGAAAACAAGGGCTGCTGCTGAGGGAGGATGGGCTTCTGGTCGCCCACTGTGATGATTCATCAGGGCTTACAGAGAGTTGCTACTGGAAACACTGTGTGCGTGCGTGTGTGTGTGTGTGTGTGTGTGTGTGTGTGTGTGTGTGTGTGTGTGTGTGTGTGTGTGTGTGTGTGTGTGTGTGTGTGTGTGTGTGTGTGTGTGTGTGTGTGTGTGTGTGTGTGTGTGTGTGTGTGTGTGTGAGAGACAGAGAGAGAGAGTCATTGTTTTTTTTGCAAGGCCATCAGACCCCAGTTTTATCATCTGTAAAATATCTGAGTCATATTTCACCCTAAAGTCAAAAGAAAGACTGAAATTGTGTTTTGATTTGGGTAAATGAAGCCTGTAAAGATTTGCTTTTGTATTGTGACATTTTGGTGACTATTAAGCACATTTTTCCTGCAAAATATCATTACTGTATAATGCAAAAAAAAACAAAAATCTCATTACTGTAATGAAATCATTTAAACTGCAAAGTATTTACATATCATATCAGTATTCATTGTAATGCCTTTAGTTTATATATTACAGTATTTTTTAATCAGAATTAAATAATGAGATTAACCACTGAGTTACAAAGAAATTTGCTTACGTCAGTCAGTAAAATGTCCAGATGCATTATGGTTATTTAATTTTAATAATACTTTAATTGTCATGAAAATGTTATACTATTAATTTTATATTGACCTTTGAGTTTTTGTTTTTGTTATATATATATATATTTGTATGAAATTTGTATGTATTATAATACTTATCATTATTATTATTATTATTAATATTATTAAGATTGTATTTCACTGTAGCGCTTTGGGTTTAGAAAAGCACATTACAAATGCATTATTATTATTATTATTATTATTATTATTATTATATTCTTAAAAATGCAAAAAACATTACTGTAATGCAAAGAAAATTATTAAATCATTTAAACTGTTTATTATTTACATATTTAATTATTCATTGTTCTGCCTTTAGTTTGTGTATTACAGTATTTTTAATAAAAATAAATAAATAATGAGAATCACTATTGAATTGCAAAGAAATTCAGTTAAGACTTGAAAATGTCATATTACTTTCATGAATTAGTTGAAATTATATTAATAATGTTGTGTTTTAACTTTTAACTATTATATTATTTAACTCTTTTAACTTTATTATTGATGCATGCATAGTATCTACTTTTTTTTTCCTTTTGATTTTGAGTTGAAATATGAACTGTGCATATTTTCACAAGATTCAGCCAAGATGAAATAACCCAGGAAGGTTTAGAGGGATGATCTCTCAAGTAAACACGGCTTTGAAAACCTTTTATTCTGTGGGAAATATGACTCATGTCACCTCAATTCAGCTTTAAAATCTATTTTTCTTTTCCATCGCTGTTGTTATGTGGAGAGAGGCCGTCTGAATTTGAAAGTCATGGAGAGCAGGAGAACATGAATCGAGTGAGTGTCTGCATGCGTATAAATCATCATACATCATCTGGCATAAAGCCTGTTACTTTTATTAGTCTGATCCGATATGATCATCTCCATGCTCATCTCTGACACCTGCTACTCAGAAAGCGACGCTCAGCCACATTACAGTCAAAGCGCTGGGTTTATTCAACTCCTTGAGATGTAATTTTGTGATATTATGAATCTGTGTCAGTTTCAGAGTCTGTCTGGAGAAGCGGGTCAGTGACTGATGGTGTTTTGGCAGCTGAATTTATGTCCGGCCGTGACTGTGACGTTAAACTCACATTGACTGACAGCACATTATCTCAGATTAGTACTGCTCATTAATCAATTAGTTCCAATCAATTCTCTCCACAGCCATACATTTACATAATTTATGCATCGATAGCTGCATATTCATAGTCTGTGATAATCTAAGATAATGAGAGCAGATTCGGTTGATAATGAGAGCAGATTTGGTTCATAATTAGCTTGAGTATTTCAGCAAGCATTGGCATAACTATAGGAATTTTGGGATGAAAATTAAAAGAAGGTTGTTTTACCAGTGAAAATAGTGAGGAATCTGATAAATGAGTATTGATCAATGTTCGTGAGATATTATACGTGCTTAAGGGATCCTTGTAGTGAATGGGTGCCGTCAGAATGGGAGTTCAAACGGTCAGTAATCCACACCACTCCAGTCCATCAATTAATGTCTTATGTGTTTGTAAAAAACAAATCCATCATTTTTAACTTAAAACCTTTGCTTTGTGGTAATACTTTGCTTTCTATCCATAATATTGCTTTTTCCAGTGAAAAAGTAATCTTGTCTGAATCAGGAGAGAAATATGCACAGATTAAGCTCTGTTTACAAGTAAAAAAAAATTGAAAAAAGTAAAACAGCTCTAAAAAAATATGTGTGTGATGTTGATTTGAGAGACAACAGGAGATGGACTTTATCACTGGAGGAAGTGTTATTTGTGGATTATGGACTTGTATTTTGTCTAGAAGAGGCAGATTAAAGTTAAAACTGGATTTTATTCTTACAAACATGAATTTCTCACTTCACAAGATGTTAACTGATGTACTGGAGTGGTGTGGATTACTTGGGGATTATTGTGATGTTTTTATCAGCTGTTTGGACTCTCATTCTGACGGCACCCATTCACTGCAGAGAATTCATTGGTGAGCAAGTAATGTACTGCTACATTTCTTCAAGTCTGATTATGAAACAAACTCATCTACATCTTGGATGGTCTCAGGGTGAAGTTTTCATTTTTGGGTGAACTAACGCTCTAAAACTTGCATCAATTGCTTGACCACTGTCCACCTTCTGTCTGACCCTCTGGCTTTTTCGCTACTGTACCTTTAAGACTTCTTTATGTAAATAATGAGTATCTCTGCATGGTGCATCATACTCAAAACAGCAAGAAATCTTGTTTTTTATTGCATGACCCATTTAGAGATGTACACGTGCTCATTGCAGTGGAGAGAACACTATAGTGAACTAGTCAGAACTAGTATGATAGAGCAAGATGTTTTCATTTCCATCTGAATGTTACCAGCTCCTGCTATGTGACATTGGGGAACAGTGACAACATGGAAGCAGACAGTGTGTGTGTGAGGCTGAATAATTTATATAGACTGTCTAGGATAGAGAGAGTAAATATTAAGCTAGTTGAGTGATGCATCCTCATGCACACACACACACACACACACACTTTCTCCCTCCTGTGATTTAGAGGAGTTGGCACTGTGGCATTAGTGTCTCCAGCGGAGTCTCAAAAGCAGATGGATGTTCAGAGGGTGTAAGATGTGTGTCAGTGGGTCAGAGACTACCCAGCATCCTCTGGGGCCTCAGTGGCAAGGACCTCTGCTATGATTCCTTCCTCTTTGCATGGATCATTTCATTAGAGAACAAGTGAAAGGTCACAAATTCATGCAAAATAATGCTTTTCATCAACTTAATGTGATTCTCACAAAAACATGTCCAGGTCATATTACACCCCAAAATTAAAAGTAAAAAAGAAATATATACACTTTCTTTATTATTTATTTAATGAATTGAATAATACAGAAATGATATTGAATTTATTAAATAATAAAATAATGTGTTTATGTTGTATAATAATAATAATTATTATTATTATATTATTTTGTTTTAAATAAATAGATATTATATGACTAAAATAAAACCTATATTATGTAACTTAAGTTGAATCTTACAAAAACATGCCAAGGCAACATTACACCCCAAAATTAAAAATAAAATTATGTATATTTTTTTCTATAATATAATATAATATAATAAATTTTTTATTAATTATATATAATATAATATAATTATTTTTTATTAATTATATATAATATAATATAATTATTTTTTTTATTTAAATAATAATGAAATAATAATATTGCATTTAAATATAATTATTAAATAATAATAAAATAAATATAATGATATGTTTATATTGTAGTTTTTTTTAAATATATATATATATATATATATATATAATAAATATAATAAACCAAATAACATTTTTTATCATGTAACGTATGGTGAATCACACCCCAAAATAGAAATATAATATAATACTGTAATATAAAAAGTTTTAATATTATTTAATTCATTTATTTAAAAAAAGGGTATTTTAGACATAATATTGATTTAAATGTAATTATTTAATAAATATGTAAATAAATATTATATATTATAATATTATATTTATTATATTATATTATATTATATTATATTATAATTATATTATATTATATTATATTATATTATATTATATTATAATTATATTATATTATATTATATTATATTTTGACATTTCATTAATTTATTCCATTCATCAATCAGAATCAATACAATCTGAAGACTGGCATGATCATCATCTTGTGAGGTTCATCTATTATTTCACTTTCAGACACAAAGGCAGTAGTTTGAGCATTAGGATGATAATAATGCACATGGACTGAACATGAACACTTGTTCAGGATTTCGACTGCATGCATGTATGTTGTGTATTATGCTGCTAAAGGCTGTCACCTGTGGAGATAGGCCTCCGTTTGAGGCTGTTAATCTTTTATTATGCAAATCCTAATTGGACTGTTCAGATTCACTTCGGCCCAGTGACCTCGGAGCAGGGGAGCCGTCCCAAAGCTGTGACATTTCCCAGCATTCCCTGCTTACCGCATGCACACACTGACACGCCGCGGGAGCCACGCACAACCTGAGCGTCATGCTAATGCAGCTGTTAGAGCAGAACTTTTCATTGGCACTCATTTGATATCCAGCTAAGCTATCTATCGCTGAATACAATTTCAGATACGGTCACAATATCAGAAGAGCGCTTTTGATTCGCTGCATGAATGTTTTGCTTTGTATCAGCGCAGGGCTTTAATAATTTATCTTTTGAGGGGCTGACAGAATGATTCTGGCATTTTAATGGATTAACATGGAGCCAATTTTCATTCTGGATGGGTGACGAGTGATGTTTGTCCTTCCGCAGTCAATCAATCGGGACAGGAGGCCTGGGATTTGGAAATGGAAGAAGATGCCTCATGCCTCAACGATTCAACACATAAATCTCCAGCCCTGTCCCAGGAGATCAGGAACAGAAACAGTTAAGAAACATCTCACAGATATCTTGCTTTGTCCTTCTTTTCTCTTTTTCTTCTAATATTAAGTTCTTTAGCTTAACTTAGAAACCCTATAGACTTGTGTTTTTAAGAGGAAGGGACTCAAGCCATATATACTGTATATGTATATATATACCCTCTTAAAAAATGCTGGGTTAAATACAACCCAGTGCTGGGTACAATATAGGACAGAACACATGCTTGGTTGTTTTCAACCAACAGTTGGGTTAAATGTTTAACCCAACCTTCTGGGCATAACCCAACCGCTGGGTTCGTCCATATTTTACCCAGTGCTGGGTTGTATTTAACCCAGCATTTTTTAGAGTGTATGTGTATATAGAGATGGATAGATGGATAGATGGATAGATAGGACTGACCGCAGTCTATGAACAGTCCTGGGGTGCGTTTCCCAAAAGCATCGTTAGCTAACTTGGTGTAACGGGGCTGATGAGATGTGAGACGTGCGGATCCATGTGCAAGCTTTTATTTAAAGGCATGGTCATAAATACAGGCAGGGTCAAACAATGGCAAACAGGTATGGCAGGGACAAGACAAAGAGTAATCCTAGGACAAGCGTGGGTCGACGATCGGCGAACAGTATCCAATGGGCAAGGCAGAGAAATAATCCAGGGAACATGGGCTAGAATCCAATAGGGGTCCAATAGGCAGGACTAAGACAACTAAGTGGGCTCCGTAGAGTAGCTATCACTAGGAGAGGGATAAGTGCATACAATACTCGGCTGTGAGGGAGAGAAAGTCCATGGCTTAAATAGGGTGTGTGATCAGTGCAATCAGCTGTGTGTGCAATCAGTGCAATGGATGATGGGAAATTGAGTCCAGTGTGATGTGTGCTGTGAGAGAAACGCACCCCTGGGTAGTAAATACATGTAATCCGGATTACGTAATCAGATTCTAAAAATGTAGTACTTGTAATTTAATTATATTACATTTTATAATTGTCATGCTTGACCCAGTTTCCTTAGTTCTCCTCATTAGTTAATTAGCTCCACACCTGTTTCTGTTTCCCTTGATTACTTTGAGTATTTAAAGCCTGTGTTCTACCCTGTTTCTTTGTCTGCTATTATTTGTTCTATGTGTTTTGCTACCCCTTGCTCCTGGATGATTTCTGTTTCTTGATTTGGATTTTTATTAAAAGACTCTATTTTTGTGGACATTCCTTCATCGTGTGTTTATTAGCAACACAATGTGACAATAATGCTCATAAACAAGTTACAGTTACTTTTTTATGGATTACATGGTTAAATTATGCACACAATGGCAGCAAATTATTCATTATTTATTGAATCTCTCTAATGTTTCCATTTTTTGTCTTTTAAATTTTGCTTTCTAAAAAAAATCTGTTTCACAATATAGAATGGCCATGTAAACTAATTTGCAGTCCATGCATCTCTCTGTCAATTACACCATCTATGAGATTAATTATTATTATATAATTGATTATGCAAGTTACTAAACATTTCCAATGTATAACTGACCAAATATTTCAAATCTAGAAGACTTTGACCATGTGATGCAAGGGTTCCCAAACGTCTTTGATTTAAAATATTTGCCTGAAGTTCACATGAGATTTAATATTAATTAAACACATTTGCATGTTCTCTGATGTTGGTTAATGGTCATGTATTTTACTTCTCTCTTTTGTATAACAATAAACCCATTTAAATCTATAAACAAGGTCAAAAGTAATTTAAAAGTAATTCCAAAGTAGTCAGAATAGATGACCTAAAATAAGTAATCTAGATTACATTACTGACTACAGTTTTTACTGTAATCAGTAACAGACTACAATTTGTAAGTAATCTACCCAGCACTGTCTATGTTCAAGCAACCACAAACTGTAACAACATTCTAAAAACATCAAGGAACATCGTAGCAACCACATAGCAATGTTCTAAAAACGTCTATCCATATACAACCATATACAGTAACAACATTCTAAAAACCTCTATGAATATCCTAGCAGCCACATAGCAATGTTCTGGCACCTTCCTGATCTTAGCATCATGGCAATAATTTCTGTGAAAGCACCACTCATATTTCTTTAAGAAAATAAAAAAAGTGTAGTTATAATTATATGAATCTCCAGTTTTAAGTCAATGCTGAAAGGCCAGTGATTAAAAAAGAGAACTGATTTGATTTGCTCTGTGCAGGTTTGTGTCCCTAGTGGAGCAGATATCTGTAATTAGATTTGAAGAGATGATGAGCACTCCGTCCCTCTGTCAATGCTGCCTTATCTTCAAATGCTATGTTATGTCATTATCTCGCTAGAACAATTAATAATACTTAATAAACAGAAATGGTGGAGCAAAAAGCCTCTGAAAACAAATGCTCTGCCTTTCCTGCCTTTTTAACAAGGCTAATGGCTTCTCCAAAACAGTTTTCTCTCATTAGATGGATGTGGTAGTTGATGCAAATTGTAACTTCGCTCTAATTGCTGACATTAGTTTGACATTCTTCTGGCATTTTAACCAAACGTTTCTGAAAAGGGGAAATGAAAAACCAGCCCTTCAGATTTTTGCATTTATTACGAGTAACGCTGTGAATGATAATCAAGTTCTCCAGGGTGAGCAAACGAACGCTCAATCCGGCAACAATGCATGACCTTCATTTAGCCAAACCTCTGTCCTCTGCACATTCTGGTCAGTGCATCTGAACTCAGCATGGCCACTCCCTTCTGATTTGCATATTCATGCCTCTATTCTCTTTATTCAACAATTGCATGGATACTGAAATGTCAGCAGTTTGATACAATGTCCATCTCTGATGTAGCAGCTCTTTGTTCCTTCCCTCAGCAATATTTTCCATTTTAATGAACAGGATTTTAGCCATGTTTGGTGTTTTACACCAATTATGGCAGGAATATATCAAATAATATTTCTGCATTTTTGGCAAGCCAATTTGTAAGACTGCAGACCTTGCACCACATAGTTATTTATATTTTTAAAGATTCAACATCCCAATTTTATAAACTGTTCAGTATGAAATACTCTTATAGTTTTATTAATATTTTGAGTTGAGGTTTTATTTACATTTTTGTTGAAATTGTATTAGTTTTGTTGACTTTTTCTTTTACCTTTTTAATGTTTAGATAGATTTCTTATTCATTTTTATTTTAGTTTTAGCTTTACTTATTGTCAAGGTGAACTAAATGACAATAAGAAATATTTTCAAATAGCAGGAAAGAAGTTGACAATTTTTGAAGATATTTTTAAGAACTGATTTGGTTACCATTGATTTCCATATGAAAAAAAAAAACATTCAAATGTTCTTCTTTTATGTTCCATAGAATGACATGAGGGTGAGTAAATAATTTCATTTTTGGGTGAACTATCCTTTTAATACCCATTTAAAATAATCATCAATCCCACGGCATTATTTGATTGCCTGTAATTGCAGTGTAAATGCATTCATGCCACCTCTGAGCTGCAACAAACAATCTGTAAATATATAAATACCCATTCACATGTAGCTACTAAAAATAAATAAATAATGGCAGTTGTACCCTACAAATAAATTCTATGCTGAATCAAAATATTTCTTTCTAAAGCTGCTTTTTGTAATGTCTATTTGATGTTTTCGTTGTTTAACACAATAGTCACTTTATTTGCGATTAATTAGATTAATAATCACCACATTGTGTTATTAATGAGATTTTAAAAATCACTTGATAGCCCTAGTTTTTAGTTTTAGTAGCTATAATAGCCATGCTTAAGGTTGTTGTCTGTGTGGACAGACAACAGTGAGCTCACTAGGTTTTGGAACACAACTATTACCCTCTCAGTTATCACTAAGTGGCCATATCCTGCAGATAATCTAGTTGCTGACGACATCATATCCTGCCCTCATGACCTCTCAATGTAAACCAACACTAACCATTGATAGTAATGCCCATCTTCAGCTAGTTAAATTGTCTCTATGCCCTTACCGTATTACATATTCCCCTGGGTTACCAATCACTCAAGCGGAAACACCAGAAGTGCCAGACTGCTTGTAAGGTGTTTGCTAAGGAAAGCATCACTGTGGCTATTGCTCAAATCGTGCTATTCATTTTTAAGCAAGCAGACATATGATTTTCTTTTGATGGACAATAAAATAAACAAAATAATCCCACAGACTTGAAGGATTTGAGCTGTAGAGGCCAGTATATCAATAGAATTAATAGACTATAAATAAACTGGGGTCTTACGTTTACATTTAGTCATTTAGCAGATGCTTTTATCCAAAGCGACTTACAAATGAGGACAATAGAAGCAGTCAAACCAACCAATATGATTCAATAATATGTAAGTGCTGTGTAACGTAAAGCAAGTAATCACTCAAAACACCTTATAGCTTTGGGGTCCGTTTTTAATTGTTTTCAAAAGAAGCCTCTTCTGCTCACCAAGACTGCATTTATTTGATCAGAAATACAGTAAAAACAGTACAATTGTGAAATATTATTACAATTTAAAATAACTGTTTTCTATGTCAACATATTTTAAAATGTAATTTATTTCTGTGATCAAAGCTGAATTTTCAGCATCATTACTCCAGTCTTCAGTGTCACATGATCCTTCAGAAATCATTCTGATATGCTGCTCATTTATGATTATTATCAAAATGTTGAAAACAGTTGTGCTGCTTCAGATTTTTGTGGAAACCATGATACATTTGTTTGTTTGTTTTTCAGAATTCGCAAGTTTAATGAACAGAAAGTTAAAAAGAACAGCATATTTGAAAGAGAACTGACATTATAAAAGTCTTTACTGTCACTTTTGTTCAATTTAATGCATCCAAGTATTCATTTCTGCCCCCAAACTTTTGAATGACGACCCTATCATTATGGTGATGAATACATACAGTATGCAACCATCTTTCACCACTCACTTCTCTTGCTCTGTTTCTAGTTCTATTCTACATCTTTTGTCGGTTCGTTCTGTATTCCTCCTCTATTAGCAAGCGTCATCTTTTTGCAAGTTTGGCAGCACGTTGTTCTCGCTCGGCAGTAGTCACATGAAAAACGTCCTGTAGCCTTTCAACCTGACATGCATTGTTACCTTCGGTTCAAACACGAGAACATTCAGCCTAGTTTCCAGCTCATACTCAGGCTGCCATGGGAGCTCATTAAAAAAGAACTACGGCTGTGTCTTTATTTCCTTTCTCACACAGGGCTACCTCACCGTTTAACACAAGCAGATGTAAAATGCAAAGGTGTGTTTTGCCTGGTGATGACGCAGCTGGACGCCGAGACGCAAGGACATGCTGAGGACGCACAGACCGCCAGCATCTGGCTGTCCTTCTGTCAAACGCTGAGAAAACACCGCTTCCCTACCTTTCACCTCCTCCCTCGGATGCTTATCCGGCCTCAGCTGTAAACGTGCTAACTGACCGAATGTGAAAAATGTGAAGGGAGAGACTGCAGCTGAAGTCGTTGTCTCCATGGCGATGACCTTGTGCTGCTTTAACGGCCTTAGAATGTAACCTCATAGATATGAATTACAGATGGGAGGTAAAGATAATGTCAGGCAATTGCTCTGGTGTAGGTGTAATGGAGATATATTGGCAGTTTCCGTGCAGATTCAGTCCGAGCTTCAATCTGCTCTGAACTAGCTGTCTAGACTAGCACGGACGCTGTGGAAATCTCGACCGAGATCGTTTAAAACCTCATTATGGATGCGAGGCTCGGTACGGAGGACCCAGGGAGAGCAGGAAGTGAAGGGAATACCTAATAAAGCCTAGAAGCAGTAAACCAGAGTGAAACCCCTCGTGGGACTTTGTGACCCGGCCGCGCCCCTCTGACACTAAACAGAGCCGCTCAAACCAATAAGAGACGCAAATTGGAGGAAATGGGATCTGAAATTACATTTTTAGATATCCATGTACTGAGTTCATCTTTTTCACAGGCCTGACGGCACAATATAGATGACACCATCAATCATGTAGAGCTGTTGATCATATCTATAAATAATAAAAACTTATTTTTGTGGATATATGTGTATTAATGTATTGTCCTAATTAGAAACACACTGGTTTGTAGTGCAAATAGTTTTTACAGTCTACTGCACTTTATTCTTATAGCTAGTTGTAGTTGTTTACCAATAGCGGCATTCCGTATTGCAAAATGAGGTGTATGTGTCTGAACAGACTGGTCGCGAACAGCTCTGGCTAAATGAAAATTACCTTTCGTTAAGCTCTGCCCCTCATGGTTACTGCTTCTAACTCAGACCAGCTTTACAGTACATGCTATTCACTTTATTTTTAACGTAAAAACAGGCATTGAATGTGCGATGAGACTTGCGGTGTCATCTATTTCTAGTTATTTTTAGCTATGCTACACTGCTAACTGGTATTTATTGTCATACTATTTTAATGCATTGTCAGAATTATAAACACATTGGTTTACCACTTGTTAAGCACAAATATTTTACCATTTACTGCTGATCAATAGCTTATTCTGCATTGCAAAATAAGGTGATATATCTAATGACTGTCAAATGTATTTGGCCTTTCGCTAAACTCCGCACCACTTGGTTACTGTTACTAACGAAGACAAGCTTACATCTCCTGTATGAATGAACTAGAGGTTTCTGTGAACAGTGTTGTAAAATGCATTCATACTGTCTTAAAACTGATGGGACATTATTTTTACATGGGCTGGAATGAAGTTCCAACCCTCAAGTCGTTCTAAACGTGTAAGACTTTGTTCATCTTTGGAACACAAATTAAGATGCTTTTGATGCAATCCAAGAGTTTTCTGACACTCAATATCCTTACGAAAATTAACCATAGTTTTACTACAAATTGAACCAAAAAACATGGCTACTATAGTTAAACCATGGTAACCACAAATTAACCATGGTTTTGCTACATTAACCATAGTTTAACCGTGGTATTTGTAGAAAGCTGTGGTTATACAAATGGTAATCAATATGCCAAAAAAAACATGGTTACTACACTTTTACTACAATAAAACCATGGTTAATTTTCGTAAGAGTAGACAGCAAGGGTAGGCTACTAAGACATTTTTGAATAAAGCCATTTTTGTTTTCATTGCCCACAAAAAAAGTATTCTCGTGGCTTCATAACATTACGGTTGAACCACTGATGTCACATGGAGTATTTTAACCATGTCTTCACTACCTTTCTGGGCCTTGTCGGTTGCGTAGCTCTCTATGGAGGGTCAGACAGCTCTCTGATTTAATCAAAAACATCTTAATTTGTGTTCTGAAGATGAACAAAGCCTTATGGGTTTGGAACAACATGAGGGTAATTAATGTAATTAAAGGGATAGTTCACCCAAAAATGAAAATTTGATGTTTATCTGCTTACCCCCAGGGCTTCCCAGATATAGGTGACTTTGTTTCTTCAGCAGAACACAAACAAAGATTTTTACCTCAAATCGTTGCAGTCTGTCAGTCCTATAATGCAAGTCAATGGGCACAGAATCTTTGAGAGAAAAAAAAAACATGACAACATTTTCAGTTTTGGGTCCCTTTATCAGGTTAGACGCCATATTGAATTTAATGCGGATGAAAACGAGGCTTACAAAACGCGCTGTAAAAAGGTCCCAGATCATGTAATTTTCACAACTCAAAACTATGGAGTTTTTGTTGAGTTTTTTCTTTCGTAAAAACGTTTCATCACCTGAACATCTGGTGTATTGCTTGAATGCATAGGCCTATACATCTATTCCTCACGGCCTCGTTTTCATTCCCGTTAAAAAATAAATATGGCACTTCCCTGACTAACGCCTAACGTGATTTAAAACTGTGAATTTGAATCGAGACAAACATACATAAGTTGATACAAATGGCCTATTTTAAAGTGATTACAGCGTAAGTGAACAAACTATCCAAACACCCGGGATGTCCATAAACAGTAGGGAAAAACAAACGAACAAAAGAATGTCTTTAATAACATATTAACATGTTCAAGTCAGGCGTTCCAAGGGGTGAATAGAGATTTCATAATGAAGATCATATGATGCTACTCTGAAATGCTGTGCCCATGCTGGGATAAATTAAAGCGATTTATTGCTTTCAGCAATGCTGCAATGCTCCGAAAGACCCTGTCATGTACCAGCTTGCTAATAATTTGCCATTCACATACAATTATGTTTTCTTTCCTAAGGGCAGGGGTGCAGCACCATAGGCTCAAGTTAAAATCTCACTTTGCTTCTATCTAGTGGCCGCTGTGAAGAATTGCAGTGTTGCTGCAGCTATTGTAAAAATGTAAGAATTAAAAGAAAAAAAAAAAGCATTACATTTTTTTCCCATTAAACTCGCTCAAAATTGTTGCCATTTTCACAGTAATTTGTTCTTTGTTTCCATAATGTTTATGTAAACTTAATATAGTTGACAATGCTAGCAGAATGATGGCCTTTTTTATTAGCAGTCACTTTATTCAAAGCAACTTACAAATGAAGAATATAACAAGTGATTCACTATAGTATTGTCATGGAGCTGCTGAGGACCTCTGACCACTTCCTGTTCTCTGTTCTCCCGCGGCTCTCACAGATAACGGTTTTCCCGGCTGGATGCTTAGAGCTAATCTGTCACCTCCAAAAACACCAGAGGATCACTGGAGCTCTGAGATAACAGCGTGTGATATTTTAGTAGATACAGAAGCGTCTCTGAGCTCAAACCTCACAGTGCCTCATATTTACAAAAATACTGTCAATATGGAAGGTAAAACAGCTCTTTTTAAAAGGATTTTGTATGCACAATTATGAATTACACTACAACTTTACAATACCAAGGTGATCAATGAATCAGAGAGCATGGTGGGCTTTTAAATATTGATGAAAGACATTTTTAGCCCAGAGGAAAGTGTCCCTTGTGGAATGATGAAGAAATTGAGATTTAGGTTGACTAATGTCCAATCCCAGAGAGAGATATTACTCCAGCTCATATAAGGGCAACCCAAGTGAGGACTAGTGCTAAAATATGTTAAATAAATAAAATATGTATGTGTGTGTATATATATATATATATATATATATATATATATATATATATATATATATATTAGTGCTGTCAAACGATTAATCGTGATTAATCTCATCCAAAATAAAAGTTTTTGTTTACATCATATATGTATGTGTGATGTGTATATTTATTATGTATATATAAATACACACACATGCATGTTTACATTTCAGAAAAATATGTTATGTTTATATATTAAATATATTTATTTATAATATAAATTGTATGAATATAAATATAGACATGTAAATACATATAAATATTTTCAAAATGCATAATAAATATACATAGAACACACACATATATTATGCAAACAAAAACTTTATATATATACTAATATATATATATATATATATATATATATATATATATACATATTAAAGATAACGTATTTATAAAGTATAAATACATATATTTATGTAGTATTTTTATAAAATAAAAAAATAATTAAATATATCTAAAATAATATAAATGCAGCAATAGTAAAAATATATTTTTAAAAAATCATATATATATATAAATTTTGATATAATATATAATAGTATATACTTTATATATGATATAATAGTACACTATTTTATAAAATAACTCAAAAATAATATAAATAAAATACTATATAACAATAAAATTAAATGATTTAAATTGTAATATATAAAAATTATTAATATAATGTAATATAGTGTTGATGTGCAGAACTGTGTGTAATGCCGTTTTGTTATTATAGCACTTTTGAGACGTTTTACTTTGTATAGATTTAGCTGAATAGGACAGCGCCATCTTGTGGTGGGTTTTATGATGTCTGTGTCTTTTCTTCTCTGCCCATTTCGCTCCTTCCAATGATCGTGCAAGAAGAAATGCGGTTAGTGAGGTTTTCATCACCGGCGAGTCGTGGCGTAAAATGACCGCCGGACAAAGACGCGTCGACATCTGAGTGCGTTTGGGGACAGATACGATGATGATGAAGACGACGAGACGAGCGGACAGCCGGCGAGCGCAGCCTGCTTTACCGCAGTGGATGCGCATGTATTTCTACGGGATGCACGGAGTCACGCTGGACATTCTGCTGTCCTCCGCGCGCCGGTTCCTGGATGACAACGACTTTAAACTGCTGGGGTTCTCCTCTCCGTATCTGTGCATCGTGCACTCTATTACGCATCTGGTTTTGGAGAAGATCTACCTGCAAAAAAGATGCTTCCAGGAGCGACCTGTCGTCTTCCACCTCGTCTTCTACCCTTCCTTGTACATCTGCCTGCAGATCTTAATAGGGAATGTGGTGACCTGCACTGAGAACATCAGAGTGGTTTCCGTCACGCAGCTCATTGTGCATTACATCCTGGCTTTGTACTTCACAAATGTCTTTCATAAAGGCTTCCTGCGTCTGCAGTATCAGGAAAAGCGGGTGTTATTGAGGTCATCCCGCCCGAATGGGTTACCCGGCGTCCTGCGCTTCTTGTTCTTCGGGATGCATGGCTTTCTGGACGAGGTGCTCTTCACCTCTGTGTTCAACTTGTTCGAGAAAGCGGACCGGACCTTGAGGGGCCACACGTCCCTGTGGTCCTTCTTCATGTATGGGAGCTGCAGCTTCGTGGTGGAGAAGCTCTACCTCCATCTGCACTTCAGGAGAGGATGGGGAACCTTGCAGCGGCTTCCCATCTACATCTGCTTCATCTACGCGTGGGAGTTCAGCTGGGGCTTCGCTCTGAGACAGTATGACGCCTGTTCCTGGGACTATTCCCACTATCCTCTCAATTTCATGGGACTGGTGACGTTGCTGTATCTTCCAGGATGGGTCTGTCTGAGTCTGTATCAAGACGTCTTGTCGAATGTTCTGCTGAGGGTTGTGTGCAATGATAGGAATGACGAGGAGATGCCAAATGCTGGCACCAATGGACGCCTGCTGCCAAAAGGGAAGCTGGAGAAGGACAAACAGCATGTGGGCTTTTCCTAATATACCCTCCTGGGACCAGCAGAAAGGCTTTTTAATGTTTGATTCTTGAGAAAGAATTAAGAAGCTTTTTCAGAAGGGGAGGTCAGGGCTAGCTGTCACTCCAGGTTTCATTTTGAAGGTCAATTTCTGTATCGAGACGCACCGTAGAATTCAGAAAAAAATATACTGTCCTGTAAACACTATAAGTGGGGCAAGTCGTCACACTGTATGGGGTAAGTTTTCACAATGAGAACCTGACTTCTGTTTGGCTGTTAAATGGCTTTTTTTTCTATATTTAAATGCTAAAATAATTGTGAAGCACAAAAAAGCATGAAACCATAACAATGTTGACATAGACAAATATCATTGTTTTAGGTAATAATAGTTATATTACAGAATATATAGTATTTATAAAAAAATATATTAGTCATTAATAGCTAAAAATGCTACAGGATTAGTGTTATATACTTTGTAAGAATATTTAATATGATTTTATAATTTAGAATTTTTGTATTAATTTATTATTCTGTAAAATTACAATGTTTAATACACATGCGACGGCTTTCCCTGATAAAACTGTAACAACTTTATAAAAAAATATATATATAATATTAACTTATTTTTGTTTGGAGAATAGAATTTTTAAAAACAACAATATTTTGCTAAAAACTATTTTTTGAAGTAAATGAAACAACTGGACTACACCCTTCTTTGCACTTATTTGTGAAATTTACTAACAATTTCTGAGTGAAAATTGTTTCAAAGACAAGATAGATTATATTATAAGATAGAAATTGTAGTTACTCAGATGTGACTGTGTGACACGTTTCATGTGCGACAACTAGCCCTGTTCTCTCCGACTTTATTTGAATGTGTTTATTGTATGAGGTGGCTTAGTGATAATTCACCTTACTGGCCAAAACCTCCAAACATTTGGTATGACAGGAAAGCCCAGGATGTGCTCACACGGACAGACACACTTGTTCTCAGAGGTATAAACATAAGAAAACCCATAAACTGCTGGTTCTCAGGGGGAATTTTGTACCAGCGTTACACCCTCAGAGAGATGTTTCCTCGGAGAAACAAGGGTAGCTGCATTAGCAGCCTTAATGTGCTTTTAAACCTAATGTGTTTGTGATAAACCTTATGAACTGCCATTGCACACACACAGCAGGATTTCACAAATTGCTAACACAAATAACACTGCTGGGCTTTGATGGTTATTGAATATTGGGCGTCTGGATGATAGTTTTACTGCATGATGGGATTTATGAGGACGATAACTGCATGCGTCAGGATTTTGCATGTCGAGGCAGCAGCATTCGTCCTAATAATGAGCCGCTCTGCTCACACCGTAGCAAAACTGATTGTGAGATAAACTGTGACTCTGCGGAGCGATTCCTTTAGCTTTATACAGGACGAGAGCAACTGAGTGCCTTCATTAACACTTCTAGGCAGCTGGACGTCTGTAATCGAAACTCTTTAGAAGTATTACATCTGTACAGAAACGAGTTCAGGCGCATCTCAGTTCATCTACTATAAAAACGAGGCCTCAAGGTGCAGAGTTTGAGGAATAAAGAAAACAGATTTGTAATCGAGCTACTTACGGCAGCTAAAGCTGAGCATTTATGAACAACAACAGAATACTGAGACTTTCACTACGGTCCAACCTTATTAAACATATGAGCACCGTGCACTGTGAATAACTACTGTGATCCCTCAAAAGAGTGGTTGTTCTTGAATATATGACTGAATTTATCTATATTCCATGTCTTTGTGAAAAACGTTTCCTTTTCCAAAAGATTTGTTGGAGAGAAACTGCCAAAGCTTAGAATATTGAATTTTTAAAGGAATAGTTCACCCCAAAATAAAAATCTGCTGAGATTTACTCCCCCTCAGGCCATCCGAGATGTAGATGAGTTTGTTTCTTCATCTGATTTGGAGAAAATTAGCATTATATCGCTTGCTTGCTCTGCAGTGAATGGTCAGAATGAGAGTCCAAACCGCTGATAAAATCATCACAATGATCCACAAGTAATCTGTCCATCAGTTAACATCTTCTGAAGTGAAAAGATGCATATATTTAAGAAACGGTTCATAACGCACAATTACACTTCCTCCAGTGAAAAAGTCCAACTCCTGCTGTCCTGCTGAGCTTGCAAACGTTGCTTGATCTGTGCAGATTTCTCTCCTGATTCAGACAAGACCACTTTTATGGATATTATATTGTGGATAGAGGACTCGTATTTCAGCTGGAAACAACCAACTTTTCACTTCAGAAGATGTTAACTGATGGACTGGAGTGGTGTGGATTATTGTGATGTTTTTATCAGCTGTTTGGACTCTCATTCTGACGGCACCCATTCACTGCAGAGGGTCCATTGGTGAGCAAGTGATGTAATGCTACATTTCTCCAAATCTGATGAAGAAACAAACTCATCTACATCTTGAATGGCCTGAGGGTGAGCACATATTAACCAAATGTTCATTTCTGTGTGAACTATTCTCTACATCAGCCTCAAAACTCTGTGATTTTAACAACTTTTAAAAAAAATAAATAAATAAATAATAATCCAGATTTTGTCCAGTGAGAAGAATGGACAGCTTTCTATAATACATAAAACTTTTTCCTTCATGCTTGTGGTCACTTGTTGATGTAAGGACTCTCAGCAGCTGCTCAAATGTTCTGTTTTGTCCCTCTGACTTTGAGGAAGAACGTTTTGTATAATTGGAGGAATGGGTTGGTGATGATTTTTATCATTTTCCTGTCTGTTCATGTAATTAGATCATTTTATGGATGTTAGTCTGAGTCTAGAATGATAGACATCATTTGATGCACTTCTTTAATTTATTGCATTTTAAACTTGTAGCACATCTTTGTCTCAGTTCATACTGTATGCACTAATTACACTGATCAAATTAAAGAGATCAAATGTGACGTATTGTGTATTTGTGGGGTGTATTTCAGTGTTGCCGCGTTGACTGTGCTCTCCATACTCTGGTCAGGGCAGGAGAGATTTGGCTGTTACTGAAGGGACCTGCATATTTTCCATATCTGAAGTCAAGAAACAAAACAGCCACGGTCTGGTTTACATACACGTCCCGTGTGATTCTTGTCCCTTGAGACTCAACAGACTAGAAGAGGTGATCATCTTAATGGCTCTGCACTGACAGAATGTCTTAAAGCGTTCACACACAGCTATGAAAAATATGTTCTGAGAACATTTTGCCAAGTTCTCCATTAGGTTATGAAAAAACGTTATTTCTGAACATTCAAAATGTCCAGTTTCTTTTTTTTAAATGGTTTGAAATGTTTTTTCTTGGTTATATGAACGTTCTATTCCATTTTATCATTTTGCAAACATTATAAAAACGTTTAAATTTGAATGTTGAATGTGAAGTCGTAAGACTTTTTAAATAGACATTTGAGGGATTTTTAAATGTATGTTAAGAAAATTTTATTTCGTAACCATCACAAAATCCATTTTTAAATGTTTTTTTTCTAGGTTATAACCATTCCTGTGTCATTCATATTCCATATTGTATATAATGTTGCAAACATTACGAGAATGTTACCTTTGTTCTTTGAACATTCTGAAACAAAGAAATATTAATAAATATTAAAAAATATTAAATGTTTTAAAATAGATGGGGTTTTTTTATTATGAAAATCTTATTCATGAAGATTCAAAATGTCCAATTTTTTACTTTTTTTTTTTTTTCTGGGTTATACAAATGTTAAGGGAACATTCCATTTAATAGTTTTAATTTAATAAACGATGAGAATTTACTTTGAATGTTCTCTGAATGTTCTGAAACAACTAGCCTACATTAGACGAACGTCCAATGAATGATGTATAAAAAACATATTTGTGCAAACATTTTGAGAACGTTATTAAAGACCAGATAACTTTGAATGAACATTCTATTAACATTCCTGGAAGAATGTTTGTTCGTAACTTTGAGAGAACCTTCCCAGAACGTTCCCTGTTATTTGGGCAGTTTGTAGAGAAGATTGCTCATGTGCTACTTTTAAGGGTGTGTTGCAATGCATGTGACATTGTTCCTAAAACAAAGAAAGCATGGCTGCTATTCAAGGTTGGTCTAAGGACATTTTCTTGCCATAAGTAAGTAAAGGATAAAGCATCAGCTCTAATCTGCTTTAGTGTTTACCAGGGCTTTACTGAATGCCCTCGCCGCCCTCTTTCAGCCCGAGCTTTAAGTACTCAGAAGAAAACATCTGCCGTTCATTAATGAGCAGTGCGCATGGATCTGTCTCTTCCCTTGTGAATCATTAGTAATCTGTTTAGAAACTATTTCAAGTTTGTAATCAGTGTGTACAGAATGCAATCTTTCAGAAAGTGTTTCTCAAAGGTGCCAAATGCAGCAAATGAGCAGTTCTCAGTCTCAACACCGAACCATAATATTTACACTTTATATTTAAATAGTCAAATGATATTCAAAGCGCCATACGCAGGGCCACAGACAGCTGCAGCCTTTTGCTCTCGTCTCACTCTGGATCAGAATGCGTTTCACCACAAATCTGATCAAATTTTTCAATTATACATCATGATAACGTTGATAATTACTGTAATTAAATGTTTTTTTTTTATTTATTTAAATCAACATAAAGGCAGTGCAACAAACTGCATTTGTCACCAGTGTTTTTTTATTGTGAACTATAGACAACACTATGAAAAGGTAAACTGAAAAATAAATAAAATATTAAATTAAAAACTTTTTAAAAAGCTGAAGAGAAATGTTTTAAAGGGCAAAAAGCATGTAACAAAATTACTAAAATGTAAATATAGAAATAAAACCTAATTCAAGACATGAATTATTATTGTTGTTATTGTTATTATTATTATACGCTTATTGTTTACATACATGTTTTTACATTGTACTTATTCTTAAAATCTTTCCTGCATGTAATAACATCTGCCATCTCAGGACACTGTTGACACATCCCTTAAACCTACCCATACCACCAAACCTGTTCCCAGCCCGTATCTCAATAGCAGCAAAAGTGTTTTGCAATAAAAACAGTAGCTACATTGTACTTATTTTTTGTAAGTAGTAATATAAAGTGGGACCCAATTAGATTTTAGAGGGGAAATGTGCCTAATTTTAATGAAAATAGTGCTGCAAAGTAAAAACCTTGATTATCCTTAAATAGTCTTTATTTTCTAATAGGCAAAATCAGATTTGTTGTGCTAGCCCTAATATTGTGCCATAATACTGATTAAAATATCAGGTAATAATCATGGCCATAGTAATTCTCGTATTGTATATCAGGCCATAGGCCTTCGTAGTGGTCATATTGTAAATTAGGGAAGAGATGCCCTGCATACTCATGTGATCGTGAGAGTTTGTGGTTCACAGGCACAGAAAAGCTCAGGTCATTACTTCCAGGTCAGTGGCGGTCGGACATCCCGTCTGGTTCCTGTCAGCGCTGAGATGGAGGTACAGCTGTCAGAGCTGTCGTCGTTTCCCACGCAGCGCACAGGAAGATGTGGTGGCGGTGGCATAGACGATGGAGAAGATGATAGTGCTGTCGGGATGCACAGAGACGGACAGAATTCTGGCTGAGAAAAAGAAAGACAAAGTAGATCAGATCAGATAAAGCATGCAAGTGTTTGTTAGCACATTGCCATGCAGTTGCTAGGGCAGTTCATCTCTAAAGGCTGCAAAAGGGTACATGACCAATCGGAACGTATGTTAGAAAAATAGGCATATTATGGCCTGGTTTCATGGAGAGGGTTTAGGATAAACCAGGATTAGGCAATGCGTCAATTAGGACATTTAAGTAGTTTTTATAAACGTGCCATAGAAGAAGAAAAACCATTACTGGTGTGCATCTTGAGACAAAACAAAGGCACTGACATATTTTAAGATCAGTCAGTGCAAGTTGAATTGGTATATTTACCAACGTAAACTTAACAAACACACATTATAAATGTTGAAACAAACTAAAGTAAAAGGACTAAAATATCTAAAACCAAACTAAATGTAAATAAAAAATGCAAAATATTAATAAATACTATCACAGTATAGAAATGTAAATTAAAAATGTGTGTTCTAGAATCTGCTCAGATTATGAAACAAAATATCATGTATTCTCCGTCTGAATGGAATCAGTCTGAACCTGAAAAAAAAATCTTCATACGCAGTTTTGTGGGAAATCTGTCAGCTCAAGTCTGCAGACGCTCTGACAGTATATATTACAATACAGGTTAAAAAACTATTCACTATTTATAAAGAGAGAGAGAGAGAGAGAGAGAGTTTGGTCATAATGAAAAGATAAATTCTATTGAAACAATGATAGGTAGTAAAGTGGGAAGTTGCACGGGAAACCTGAATTAAAAAGTGAGATACATGTGAAAGATTAAGAGAGCTATGTATACATGCAACACTTGTATGATTTCTGATAAGGAGTTCTTATCATCCTCTGTGTGACAAATGTCAATTAGGTGTGTTTACAGTAAATGGTTATAGCAAGCAGTTTGATGATTCTCTCACTTTCAATGAAAACATGACTCTCTGTGTATTAGATTACTTTGTAGTTTCTTTGGTTTTTTAAACTGTAAATCGGCACGTTTATTTATACCACATTAAATTATCAATAGTAAATTCAAGTGATTCAAAACTGAGTAGATTTGTTTGGTCACAGAATATGAGGTTAAGAGTAGATGTATCATTTTGACCAGTAGGTGGAGCTGTCATCAATTAGACCTGCTGGTGTCACTGTCATGATTTTACCATATGGTTCTTGGGACTGATACAGACTCAGAAAAACGAATAATAATAATAATAGTTAATGATAGCTAAATGACTATTTAGATAGATAGATAGATAGATAGATAGATAGATAGATAGATAGATAGATAGATAGATAGATAGATAGATAGATAGATAGATAGATAGATAGATAGATAGATAGATAGATAGATAGATAGATAGATAGATAGATAGATAGATAGATAGATAGATAGATAGATGTCTTAGCAAGCACCACTAATTATCTAAATGCACTTTTGGAGAGCAGTATAACTGTTGACTGATTAAGTTTCATTGCCTTGTCTCTGCAATCAGCACTGGCCCCCCACAGCGGCCCCCAGCGCCGCGCTCTCACCGACAGTGCCCTGCAGCTACTGAAGACCAGCACAGAGGTGAGGACAAACGATAGTGTGATTTTACATCCTGAAACCAAATCTCCGTCATGCTCACAATAATGGGGCAGTAACCTCAGCTCTTGACCCATATGCTCTTCTCAAACACCTACAGCGACGTCACACTGATCTGATACATCAGCTGCGCCCTTGAAGGCTTGTTTTCAGCGCTAGCACCCCTGACCTACATTACATAGTATGCAAATGATCTAATAAATTTAGAAAATAAATAGATGCAGTAAACAGCATAACAAAACGTACCTATGATAATGCAATGAATTAAAATATATACTTAATATACATTATTTTCTCTTTTTATTTAGAACTTGATGGGCATAAACTTGAGAATGATGCCTTATCGCCAAGTCATTTGCGACCCTGGACCACAAAACCAGTCTTAAGTCGCTGGGGTATATTTGTAGCAATAGCCAAAAATACATTGTATGGGTCAAAATTATAATTTTTTTCTTTTATGATAAAAATCATCCATGAAGATATTTAGTGAATTTCCTGCTGTAAATATATCAAAACTTAATTTTAAATTAGTAATATGCATTGCTAAGAACTTCATTTGAACAACTTTAAAGGCGATTTTCTCAATATTTAGATTTTTTTGCACCCTCAGATTCCAGATTTTCAAATAGTTGTATCTCAGCCAAATATTGTCAGATACTAACAAACCATACATCAATGGAAAGCTTATTTATTCAACTTTCAGGTTTTTTTTTTTTTTTTTAAATTGACACTTATGACTGGTTTTGTGGTCCAGGGTCACATATTTATATATTGTATGTATGTCAAATCATTATTTTTTACATTTACACTTACATTTAGTCATTTAGCAGACGCTTTTAATTTTTTAATAATATTTAAATATTTCAGCTTGTTGCCAAGGCTACATTTATTTTTAATTTAGTTTAAGTTAATAAATAAAAAATAATAAAAATTAAATAAACTCAAAATAAAAACTAAAACTTAAAAACTATATAGACATATTTTAAATAATAATAATAATAATAATAATAAATAGAAAATTACTAAAACTTTGAAAAATTAAAAGGAACATAAAATGTTTCAAATATTTTATAATATAGTAAATAAAATATTTGATAATATTTTTAATTATATAACATTATAAGAAATAAATGAAAGTCTAAAAACTCTAACTAACACTTCTAGTATAAGCCATCATATTACCCAGTCTACCTAGTTGAAATTCTGCAGAAAAATAGGTAACGAAACCTCACTGAGTAGGCATCTCTTCTGCTTACTTGTTTTTCTTTTGTTTTTGTCTGGGCAGAAACACTTCTATTTGAAAAATTTGACAAAAAAAAAAAAAAAGTATCACATAAACAAGCCTACTCTTGCAGAGGTCGTGATGAGGTGTGCTAACTTCCATTACGCAATGTGTCTAACAATTCATATTTACCATAAGAGGGCGCCACACCTTATATATTTGGGTGTATTTGTGTAGTATGCCAAACAGAGGAAATGTCATTTTCTAGACATCTTTTCTATTGCTCATTTCAAAACACCAACCCTAATCATTCAAATTCAGCACAGTTGTTGTTCCATAATATACCTCAACATCACACATTTTTCGTAAGCATTTTTACGAACTTGCTGGTGTTGAACATTATGGTGTTGTCACTGTTCCCCATTTGACAAATAATAAGGTGTCTACTGCCACCCAGAGGACAAGAAGAAAATTACAGCCTGGTGTGTTTTTGCTGCTAAAGCGAGAAACAAGGTCAAACAAATACTGAGGAAAGACATTTGCTTGCTGTGCAGTGCTGACATCTTTAGGTCAATATTTAGTTAGTGTTGATTCTGTCAGCTGTGCAGGATACGGTTCAGCCGCCAAATATTCCCGTCACACTATGCTGGTTTTTAGGATGCGACATCAGTGTTTACATTGGCGGTGTTAAAGTCATGTGCACCGCACCCTGCTTTGCTTCAGCTTCTGAAATAGGATGCTAGACATCCTTACTGAGAGGACAGTCTGCTTTAGTGCTGATGTTTGGCCAGGCCTGAGTGACAGAATCACATTTCGTTGTTCAGATGCTGCTCTTCTATAATGGAGTTCTTAAGTCTCATGTAAGATGTTTCTCCCAAGTTTTCCCTCCGTCACATCTCATGTTTTCATATGGAAACCTATTTCTGCCACATAAGGAAACAATGCTTATAATTAAAAGTCAATTATGAGATAAAGTCATAATTTTAACATAAGTAGAAATTGACACAAAATATTGATTATGACATACTATGCCAAATTATGAGATAAAGTCACTATTATGACCTAAAATTTTCAACTAGTCAAAAAATGGATCTTTTTTTTTTACTTTTTATTCTCACTTTCAACATTTAATGTCATAATTATGGCTTTTTATCTCATTTTAATTTTGTCAATTATTTTGACATAAGAAAATTATAATTATGACAGTAACATTTTTTAATTTTTATATGATAATTTTTATTTATTTATTTATTTTTTATGCCAATTAATAAAAAGGTCATAATTAGAACATTAAAAATGTTGATTTACTGTATGTCATAATTTTGGCTTATGTCATAATTTTTTTATTTTGACTTTTTATCTCATAATTAATATTGATCAGTTATCATTTTGACTTTACATCATTATTTTGACATAGGAAAATCATAATTATAACTATAATATA
Organism: Acrossocheilus fasciatus; assembly: GCA_036784905.1. Taxonomy (NCBI): domain Eukaryota; kingdom Metazoa; phylum Chordata; class Actinopteri; order Cypriniformes; family Cyprinidae; genus Acrossocheilus; species Acrossocheilus fasciatus. The sequence goes on from CM071941.1 coordinate 3,789,386, forward strand.
CAATTATTACATCATATATAATATTAAATAATGTATCATTATTAAATATTTAGATTTTTATCTTATCATTTTGACTTTTTGTCAATTAATTGACAAAGAAATCATAATTATGTTAAACATGTTGACTTCATAATTTTGACGTCATAATGACTTTTTATCTCATAATTTTTACTTTTATGTCAATTATTTGACAAAGATATAATTATAATGTTAAACATGTCGACTTCAAAATTTTGACTTTTATGTCATAATTATGATTTCTATGTCATAGTTATGACTTACGTTATAATTATAATTTACCAAAGCTGTTTTTCTTTCTTCTTTTTTTTTTTGTGACAGAAATGGGCTTATGTATTTCTCACTAGTTTCTTTCCATGTTCTTCTTTCCATGTCACTGGTCTCTATCTTTCTCGCTATTAAATTTTTTTTGTTTTGTTATATAATCAATTGGGTTTGTTGTGTGGGCATGCTGGGATTTCTCTTGATGCGTTACTTCCTCCTGGCCTCTGTTCATGCTTCCAAACCAGCTGTCTCTGTGTGTGTGTGTGTGTGTGTGTGTGTGTGTGTGTGTGTGTGTGTGTGTGTGTGTGTGTGTGTGTGTGTGTGTGTGTGTGTGTGTGTGTGTGTGTGTGTGTGTGTGTGTGTGTGTGTGTGTGTGCGTGTGTGTGTGTGCGTGTGTGTGTGTGCGTGTGTGTGTGTGTCCTGAGGCCAGTGTTTTCAGGCAAACACACAGCTGCTCTCTGACTCACATGCATGTTCTCCTCTTGTCAAACAGTCTAGTAACACAGCCTTACATCATCTGGGTCTTCACCTTCCCGAAAAGTCTCTTGTTTTTGTTACTTTGTCTTTTTTTTTTTTTTTTTTTTTTTTTTTTTTTTACGAATTACAGTAGAAGATCCAACCAGAGCAACACAACACACATTACATAACTCAGGCAGATTCCCTCAGAGCTCTGCTGCTGCACTGCTTCCAGGAGCCGTGCAGGGGGAAAAAAACAAGCTACTCCTCCATTGACCTTTTTAACCCTACAGGACCAGCTGAATCTGAGAAGGCATGATTGATGCTGTCTTGGTACTCATTTCAGGACTTATGTGTGATTTTGAGCTCAATATACTCCCATTTTATAGTTATAGTTAATTAGTCTGGTGGGTTTGGCTAAACAGTATTGCACTACTGTACATTTCTTCTGCTGTGATTCATACTAAATTATACAACACTGCATGTGCAATGCATATTTTGACATCAGTGTAAATTCCCAGTGCTGTTTCAAGCATATTTTGCAACCATGGCCTAATAGGAAAGACTGTTAATGTTTAAACTAATAATAATAGTGACCAAGACATCCAGATCCGTAGTAAAAACAGTGACTGAAGTCTCATAAGTCAATGATGAGATGAAAAAGTTTGAAATTATGACAAAAAGTCCAAATTATGAGATAAAAAGTCATAATGACAGAAAAAAAAATTCATTGAAAAAATGTCATAATTATGACATACTACATCAAATTATAAGATAAAAAGCTAGAATTATGATCTAAAAATTTGAAATTGCCCAAAGTTATTTTTTAATCTCATAATTATGACGTACATGTCTCTTTCTTTGCAGGTATAAATATCAGGTTATAGTAGCAATCATTGCTGGCCACAAAATAAAATTGCCACTTAAAAGCGGCATGAACTCTATCCATCTGTGTGCTTGATGTGCATGCGCTGAACGGTAGCTAACAGCTGGTCTTCATAAGCATAATCTAATACTGCAGTAATTCAGATGAGCACATTCAGCTTTCTATGGCCAAGTCCGTAACACTATAGAGCAAATATTATGCTCGCCCACAATCGTTCCTCAAATAGGACGAGGAAACATGCAAAGGTGAGAACTCAGAGAGACAAAAATAGTAAAGTTGAAAGTTGCACGGGAAACCTGAATTAAAAAGTGAGAAGATACATGTGAAAGGTTAAGAGAGCTATGCATACATGCAACACTTGTGTGATTACCGATAAGGAGTTCTTATCATCCTCTGTGTGACAAATGTCAATGTCATAGGTGTGTTTACAGTAAATGGTTATAGCAAGCAGTTTGGTTCCCTCGCTTTCAATGAAAACATGACTCTCTGGCTGTGTATTAGATTAATTTGGAGTTTCTTTGGTTCTTTAAACTGTAAATTGGCATGTTTCTTTATACCACATTAAGTAAACAATAGTAAATTCAAGTGATTCAAGGCTGAGTAGATTTGTTTGGTTACAGAATATGAGGTTATGAGTAGATGTATTATTTTGACCAGTAGGTGGAGCTGTCATCAATTAGACCTGGGGCCTGTACCATGAAGCTGGTTTAGCTGGCTAGCCAGGTAAGTTTCAGTTTAGTTTGCACCAATCCTGGGTTTTAGGTACCATGAAAGTGGCTTGGCTTTTAGCTGCGTTCATTGCCATAGTAACTTACACTGCACAGCTAACCTGCTCCGGGGCAGGTTATGTTCTGGGTTAGAGAACTCAAACTGAAATTGGACCAATCAGATGTGAGCAAAGTGACACATGTCTGACACAAAAAAGTCACTCCCCCAGTCTCTCTTCATACTAATTAAAGCTCACTATGAAGTACCTTAAAAAAAAAAAAAAAATATATATATATATATATATATATACACACACACACAACAACAAAATTGTCTGGCGTTAATGATAATTACAATTTACATATGATTTATTTAATTATAATATGATTTATATTATTATTACTCCATAACACACAAGCACTTTTAATTGAACAATTATTATAAAGCATTTATTTTAAATGAATATTAATATAAACAGATCATATGTAATATAAATAAGTGGTAGAATAAATAGATAACACTTTAAAAATGGCTACATGTGACCTTACGTGTTAGAGTCTCTATCGCTATATATTATCTATATAACTATATAAACTAACTTCACAAGTTTCACTTGTGACTGCACTGATAGAGCAAGATCATTTCCTTTATTTGTCCTCTTTCATGGACAAGTACTTCAGTGCAAATGTGTTTAAATTCCTCATATTCTTTAATATCTTAACCTTTAACAAAAGAGTTTTGAATCTCGCTGGCTCTCTCGCGAGAAGTGAATCACACTTGCTCTGTGTTGTAATTGGCTGTCCGCAGCTGATGCCACACATTCATGTGCACGCGCTCCATTAACTCAGGATCAAGCCTGAGTTGACAGAGAAAGTTGATGATCAGCTTCATGGTACCAACAAAGCCAGATTGGAGTGGTTTGGTTTTGTCAACTCAAAACTTATCCTATAACTCTGAATTTGTTCATCTACCATCATGGTACAGGCCCCTGCTGATATCTGGAATGTTTTGTTGTGTTTTTGCTCCCCATGTGTTCTGTGTGACCCAGTTTCTGTCTCCCTTTGATTGTTGATTTGATTCCAGGTGTGTCTCCTTTCGTCCCTCGTTATCCTGTCTTTAAAAGCCCCAGTCCTTTCAGTTAGTGTTGGTCAGTCCTAAATGTCATTCTGAACTGTCTTCCCTGCCTGTGCACTGTGTTACCCTTTTGGCTATTAAAGATTCTCATTTGGTGAATTCCTCATCTCATTGCTCCGTGACTCTTTGAATTGTGAGAGTATCACTGTAGGATTTTTTTTATTATTATTTATTCTTTTTTGTAGGCCAAATGTCATCATTTTACCATATGGCTATAGGGTCTGCTACAGACTCAGAAAAACTAATAATAGTTAATGATAACTAAATGACTAAGATAGATAGATAGATAGATAGATAGATAGATAGATAGATAGACATATAGATGGAATAGGTGCTTATGCCCCTTTGTTGCTTAGTCAAGTTTTAAAGATGACAATATTAATTAACAAAAAGAATTTAAAAAAAAGTGAATAAGTTGACGTTTAAAATTGAAGCTGATTTAGAAGCAGCTAAATTCCAGCTAAATTAATGTGTTTTCATTCCTTTCTTTTTACATATTCAGTTTTGTCTAATACTGACCCACTGACCTTCTCTCTCGCTCTCGCTCTCTATCTATCTCTTTCTCATCGAACTGGTTTTTCAGGTTTCTATTTACCTCACAGCTCAACCATGTTTGGGAGTGACTAACTTCAAGCCGGGACTGGAAATACTCATCATTAGTGTTGTCAGCAGCAAACATTTCACCACATCAACCCTTACACACAAACATTCACAATCCACATAGCTGAGGTGTTTCTGTAAATGACTGAATTCACTCATACAGCCTACTGACGTCAACATATTACCTAAGCTGAAAGCACAGACTTATTGCACATGGCACATCACCATGTCCATTTGCATACGGCTTCATTATTGCTTTAAGTGTTTAATATGGTCCAAATCAGAAGACATATCCACCTTTTGTTGTATTTTGACACACTTAAACAATGCACTGCTGATTACACCAAAAAACAGGCAGACAGTGTTAAAGAGTCCAAGGGTCAAAAGAAGTTCAAGTGCTATTTTTTAATTAGAAACAATTGTTATTTTGATTGTTCATTTTGTTGGCTTGGACTTCATGTGCAAACCGACCTTATAAGTCACATTCCTCTTCTGATTAAGCTTGGCTTTATTGTTATGGGTTATTTCCTCTTCTTTTATTTATTTTTTTTTATTTTTCCTCCTTTTCTTTTGTACTGTTGTTGTTTGTATAGGAAGGCTTGCTTCAAAGCTTATTACTGCATTGCTAAAAATATTTGCAAAATTACTTACAATTAAAAAATCACCCACTTGACTCCACGTCACGACTCCGCCCACACTGCATTCCTTTGTGAAACTGTTTTGTTTTGTTTTTTTTATAATAGTCAGATATTCCTTTACTGCGATTTATAAGGCTACAGCTGTCTAATAACTCATTTTAAAAGCATTTAACTCTTTTACGTAATAAGTAGACTAATCGCGACCTGTATCTTACTATAGCGAAGGCTTAGCTCATATAGTTATTTCTTAGCTCATGCTAACGTTGCCTGGTAACCTTCCTGGAGCGTCTAGTCACGTAACTCATTCAATATTCATAAGCCGCGTCCCGCTACTCTCTGATTCGCCAAATGACTGACGCTCGCTACCAAAGCCCGCCCTGAGCCAATCAGCTACGGCTACTTATCGTACGCCACAGCGCGTCATTAATATTCATAAGCTACGCTTTCGCCGTAGTAGGGTTTGTAAATTCGCCGCGTCTCACTGTCATGCGCAACGGTGGCACTGCCATGTTGGATCGAAAGCTCGGTGGTGCACAGGAGTTCAGATGAAAGTTTCGAGTCTCAAGACGACATTGGATAAGCAAACGAGGATCGCGTTTTATTTCTAGGACATAAGACCTCTCTCAACCCACCCCCGGCCGAAACGCACAGGTCTGATTATGAGAGCCTCCGGATCCGAGCTGCGGTGATCAGAGATCAATGAACACATATTTTCTGTATAACACTTCCTGATCACAAGTTCACACCATCGGATTGTCAAAAATGAGCGGTCCACCTTTAAACAGGAGGCCTGCGAGCAATGCTAGCTCCATTCTTCTCACCCACCATGAAAACGAAGTGCTCTTCAACCATCTGGGCAGGAAATGCACCGTAAGTTCTCAAGCATTTGCTTGATTTCTCAGTCATGCTGTGTGATGTTATCGACTCGATACAGTGTCACTAATGATTCCACTGGAGTGTAACACTTGGATGATCCATTAACAGAATACAGACATACACTGGATCCAGCTGACAAATCATCAAAGTTTAGCACGCGCATCAGTCTGACAATGTTTTTGGTGTTTCTTTATCAAGAACGCGTTCAAAGTTTCAGGTGAGCTTGTGTGAGAGAGGCGTTTTCACACTTTTCGAAGCAAATATCCTAAAATATAATGACAGCTGTACATTTTTACGTCCCAGACCAGATAAACGAGTCGTGCGCCTTTGCATCAATAGTTCATCTTATTTAATTAAAGATAATCATGGTGGTAGGTGAACTCGATTAGGAGTTTTAATCATATTCACACATGCCTTTATGTTCCTCTCACAGCTTGATTTATTAACCTGCGTTTATGACAGATGAATCCCGTCACCTGACAGCACCTCGTAAAACTCTTACTCCGGATTCACATAAAATAGCCCTGGTTTCCAAAACGAGACACTGACCTTTACATTTCTAAGTCTATGCTATGTGTGCAGTGACCATAAACCAGGTTTTCATAACTAAGATTCATATGAGGAAGCTGTTGTCATTGGTGTGTCTGGTTAAACTGTCAGGAATGTAACCAAATATTCAAGATTGGGAGGAGCAAATGGAAAAGACATTGAACATTGGCTGATATAGTGCAATTTTATGCACATTTCTTTCATTTTACACAATATTTACTGTAGAATATTAGTACGTAACTGACAGACAGTCACAAAATAACTATACAATCTGCAAAATAATCAGCCCTGATGATTTATGCGTTTATGGGTCAAAGATGAGATGTCCCAGTTTGGTGTCTTCCATCAAATAAAATTTACAAAAGTGGTTTTATATACATAAAAGCATATTAAATGCAAGTAAAGTGTCTACTTTCATGTTTCAAATAACTTTTGTGAAAATAAAATGTGTGAAATATTGTTCCGCTGTGATTCAGCTTAACAAATTTATGTAAAAATAAATAAATGGGAAAAAATGAAAATGAAATAAGTATATTTATTAAATATATGAAAGTAAAATTGCAATGTAATACATTTTATTATGTTTTAAATGAATAATAATAATGAAAATAAAATAAAAAACAGGACACCCAATGTATATATAATCGTTACCTTTTGATCAAGTTTTTTTTAGTGCACTACGGACACGTTCTCTTATTGTTTTGTTTAATCATCAGTGTAATCAGATTTCCCTCGGGCTGTTGTTGCGTAACACGCTGATACCCAAATTAGACTGGGGTTTTATGTGGGTAATGTTCAGTCCAGGTGTAGTCCAACGTCTCGTGCTGCTTTCGCTCACCTGTTCGTTTGGCTTTCTGTTTCCTCATTCCACCGCGTTACCTGTTCTGTTCCTACATGAATGTTGTGTTCTTCAGGTAGCTTCCCTTTTCACATGAGGGCACGTGGGTTTCCAAAGAGCCTCGTTTCTCTGTGTGGAACAGGAACCGGGTTTGAGTCGCCGAAATTCATAGTTTCTCTTGCATGACATGAGTCCTTGAATGCCTCCCATTCCTGGCGGCCTTGGATGATGACGCTGCTTATCATATGTTTGCAATATCAATGCATCCCAAAGGCTTAATCACATCTTTTTATATTCAAAACGGCGTGTTGAGGCATGATTGAAGTGGGTGTGTTGTCCACATCTCTCAGAGCAGTTAAACTGAATCCTCAGAATCACAGAACCATGAGTTTGTGACTTTGTTGTTAGTATCCTGCCAGCGGGTTTGCTAGTTAGGGAGCTTTTGGAGTTCACACACTGACTGGAAACACAGCGTTAGTTTTAAGCGGGATCGCTCGGTCAGCCCACCGTGAGGATGTGGTCCGGTGGGCCTCTGTAATTTTTCTGCTGTTGCTGGCAGTATGTGGTTCAGAATGTGGGGGGTTGGAGAACCAGTCCATCCTCTCAGGTAGTTCCTGCTGGCCGAGTTTCTGTCATTTGTGGTTGTTTGAACTGTGAGGAAAGCTACAAATCTCCAGAAAGCCCTGATAATAGCAAGGTCATAGATTCTTCAGCTTTGACCCTTAATATTATCCTTGCCGTGGTCAGCTGTGTGAGTTTTCAGATGTCCAGTGCTGATACATAAGAGTAAGTGGCTGATGGATGAATTCATAGAATTGTACAATTCTCCCCATGAAGTTGGATTGTAGTGCTAGTTACAAAGTAATCATTTGTTTTTTGCTGTTTACTTAATTTTTTTTTAGCAGTTTATTTATTTATTTATTTGTCCTGTCATAATAAAGGTGAAAATTCAAAAAATAAAAAAAACTTTTTTGATGCAAAATTAATTAAACCCTTCCTAAAGTATAATGACAGCCACGCTGAAAAAAATATACTAAATCATTTTAAGGTAAGCAGTTGCAATCAGTTTATTTTAGCTACATTTAAATAAACAAATTTAGGTGACTAACTTTCAGCAAAATTTGTTTATTTAAATGTAGCTAAAATAAATTGATTGCAACAACTTGCCTTAAAAAAAATTGTAAATTCAATTTATAATTTTTTTTCAGTGCATATAAAAATGTATTTATTTATTTAGACTGACTTTATCTGTTTAGTCAGTTACAATTTATTATTTATTAATTATTGTAGTACTAATCAAAGTTTTTTTGCATTTCAGAGTTATAGTAAAGCAATACAAATTTATATGTGGGATGTAGTGATGTATGGAGTTGATGTAGTTATATCATTTTATTTTAAAATGTTATTTAAAAAATGTTTAATAATTAATTAATCTTATTTCTTAATTATTTTTCATTTATTTTATATATTATTTTTCAATTTGATATGTTTGAAACTCTTCTGCTTACCAAGGCTGCATTTATTTGATCAAAAATACTATAAAAACAGTAATATTATGAAAAAGCATTACAAATTAAATGAACTTTTTTCTGTTTTAATATATTATAAAGTGTAATTTATTCCTGTGATGCAAAGCTGAATTTTCAGCATCATTGCTTGTCACATGTTCCATTTGCTGCTCAAGATACATTCCTTATTATTAGTTTTAATGTTCCGTAATATTTGTGTGGAAACTGATACTTTTTTTTTTTTCAAGATTCTTTAATGAAAAGAAAGTTCAAAAGAAATATTTTGTAACATTTTAAACATCTTCAATGTCACTTTTGATCAATTTAACACCTCCTTGCTGAATAAAAGTAGTTTAAAAATAGCAGCATTGGCAGCAAACAATGCCTCTTTTATTTGATGTCATCAGAGTGCATGCATGAGTACATGTACATTACGTCACCAGATTTCGTCCAGAGGGTGAATTTCCGTTAGCTGCAGCTAATAATGAGCGATAAGCTGCAAGATAACATTGCATGCACTTGGGTTCTGATGGATGCGCCTGACTTTGAGTAATGACTGAAATGAGCTGATAATAGACGGCATCTTCATTCAGCCAATGAGAGCGCAGAAGCCCCTCTCGCTGTGTGTGTGATCCTGCTCCTCTGGCTATTATCCTGTTGTTAATGGAAGCTTTGAGTGTGTCTGTAACAGCTTCAGCGGGTTGTTCAGACGTGTGGCGTGGCTGCATTCCTCACCGGGATCCTGGCAGGCCATCTGGCTTTGCTGGTCCACTCTCTGCTTATGTAAATCATCTGGCCCGTCCTGAGAATGGATGCTGATCGTTAATTCCCGAAAGTGGCTGTTTGGCCAGGGCGTCTCATCTTCATGCATATTGCAGCTATTCACTTAAAAGTGCTGCTCGGAAGTTTGCGATTACATCACATGTCACGAACGCAGTTTTTAGGAGTAGCTTGACGGTCCTTTGTGGCTTTTAGCTCAATATTGACTGGCTCTTTTGTTCTGATTCCTTGCAGCTGGTTCATCTCAGGTCAGATGGATGATTTGTAAACTCAGCCGTTTAATTAGATGCATGCGTTGTTTCAACTCTGGTGTATCCTTGAAGGCGATTATATTGTGGAAAGTAGGATTTTGACTGTCTGTCCAGACCTTTTATTAAAACTAAACTGCAAAAACAAAAAACACACAAAAAAATTGAAAGATCATTGCGACTTCTCACAATTTTGATTTTATTTTTCATAATTCAAAGTTTTTGTTTCACAATTCTCGCAATTCTGAGAAGAAAATTCACAATTGTGAGAGAAAGATTTTTTTTTTAAATTGTATTCCTTTTTATTCCATTAAAAAAAGCAAAATGTAACCCTTTCTCACAATTTTTCACACATTTCTGAGTTTATATCTCCCAATTGCAAAATAGTGAAAAGTCAGAATAGTGAAAGTCGCAGTTACTTTTAAAGTTTTTTACTCATTTATTCCGTAAACAAAAATTAAATTGGAATTGTGAAAGGTAAACTCACAATTCTGAGAAGAAAACCTTGAAATGTGACAGTCACAATTATCTCCTAGAAATATTCCTTTCTTTCATTTAAAAAAAAAAAAACATTTCTTGCAATGCTAAGAAAAAAAGTAAAAATGTTTGCGAGATAAACATAAATAGTCAATAATAAAGATAAAAAGTCGCAATTACCTTTTTGTTTTATATCCTATTTTATTCCTTTTGTTACATTTAAAAATTGCAACTTTTTTTATTTAACAACTCTGACTTTTATTTCTTGCAGTCTGTATCTCACAATTCTGTTAATTATGGTGAGATATAATATAATTTATTTTGTTTCAGAAATAATTTGCATGGCATTCAAAAAATGTAAAGTTTTTGATGTCACAATCAAGAACTCATTAACATTTATAATATCTTGTAGACTTTTTAGGTCCTTTTTGTTAAATAGACATGCTGGATTTAATTCTCTCATTCTGTGTAATGCAAAAATGATCTATGATTATAGGCTGTGCTGTGGTCGTAATGTGCATAATGCGGCGTGTTCCTCTTGATTAGTCTGAGAGCGCGTCTCATTCACTGGCGTTGTGACCGGCAGCTTCGTGAGGAGACTATCAAAGGTCCTGGGCCGCTTTCAGTGAGCGCTGTCGTCCTCGCTCACATCCGTCATGAGGTGTTTGCTCTGTGAATGACACTGCGCTATCTATGATAATGTTCTCTACAGAGTGACCGCTGTATGTCCAGAGCTGTTAAACGCTACACTTTATGGCATTAAAGCCTTCTTTAAAATTGACCACTTCATGGCACATGCACTAATAAACCAAAAATTACCAGTGTTTATTTTTGGAAATGCATCATGACTTTTTAAATGTTATTTTATTGAAAATCATACCTGGGTGTCTGTTTTCACAGTAGGTTAACGTGACCTACATAAGCAGGTGCAGAATGGATTTGTTTTAATTCTGCCGTTTCTTTTGTGTGTCTGCAGAGTTTGTCTTCAGCAGTGGTGCAGGTCTATGGAGCCGACAGAAACTCGTCCTGGGTGAAGAAGTGCTGTGGGGTGGCCTGTCTGGTGAAAGACAACCCTCAGAGATCTTACTTTATCAGGGTGCTTGATATGAAAGTAAGTCAACAGACGCTTCATGCGGGTCAGATGCTTTTTTGATACATCTGTGCACTTTTCATTGAGCTTGGTTGGTCATTTGGAGCCAAACATATTGTTTAGCACAATAACACAAACATTTCTTAAAAATATATCCGTTATATTCATGTATATTTTATTTATATTCAAAAATATACTTTAACTTTAAAACTGATTTGTTACTTATGTTCATTTATATGTTATTCATATATTTGTTCATAAAATTAATAAATAATATAAATAAACCATATTTGGTTGTAGGTAAAATAATTAATTTTATTTATTTTATGAATAACTTAAAAAAATATATAGATATAGATATATAGATGCATGCATGCATATACACACACACACACACTTAAATATTATTTAGAATGTTATTTTATGAATAAACTAAATAAGTAAATAAAATATTCTTTAATATTAAAATGTATGATTTATTTTTATATTATTTTATTCATTCAATGAGTAAATTAAATACTATATAAAAACAATATATTCATATAAATACAATAATATGAAATTTCACATATGGAAGTCACGTTTTTCTTAGTGTTAAGTAAACGGTTCTTTTTCTGCTTTGACAGGATGGAAGACAATTGTTTGATCAAGAGCTCTACAACAACTTTTCATTAAACTGCTCCAGGCCATACTTTATCACATTTGCTGGAGATGTAAGTACTCAGATCTTGTGCCTACATGCCCTTTGTGTTTTTCAAGCAATCGTGCTGTATGCTTGTACTTCCCCTCATCAGACCGTAAGGTATGTGCCATCATGGACACAGACTGATAAAGCAGGAGTTAAAATCAACGTAAACATCAAATTGAATCCATTTGCTTTGGTCTTATAATGCATGCACTTTATCCTCAAAAACGTTTGTCTTCATGATCCTTCATTAAAAGTTTACATTTACATTTTTCATTTAATATTATTTTACTCTAATATGTGCTACATTAAAAAAAAAAAAAAAAGTTAAATGAGTTGCAAATACCATTTTGTGTGTACTTTTTAAGATTTAAGTTTATAAGTGCAGGGTTTTTACCTGATTGAATAACTCTTTTGAATCATCTATGTTTTGATTTATGGTTATTGTCTGTCTGGAGCATATATATATATAAAGCATCTTTAATGTGTGTTTATCCTCAGACATGCCAGATTGGTCTCAATTTTGCCAATGAGGAGGAAGCCAGGCGATTCAAGACTGCAGCCAATGAAGTTCTGAATAGAAAAGGGAGGAAAACCGGTAAATACAGCAAATCAGCCTGTTTCTGTCCTTCACTTCTCGACAGAGCTGTGTCTCTTTGTATTCTGCTGGAAAAACATCATCTGGTTTTCTTCTGACATGATTCAGTCGTTCCCTCTTTATCTACTTCTGTCACTCTTTCTTTAACATCCCAGTCTTCCAGTATTTTCTTCCTAACTAAGGCTCCTCAGACAGTTTCTTTGGTCTGTTTGTGCCACGTCTTGCTCTTTGATGTCTCTGGGTCTGATTGTGTAGGTCTGCTTCTGATTAGCTCTGCTCTTTAACCACTTCCTCTCTTTGTGTCGACTGACTCAGCAACTTTTCCCGGGACAAGGAGAGGATTGTACATTTGAGTCTTTTCCCATACATTTCCGACTAATAATAAACAAACAACTCCTGATCTTTCCTACACCACTAGATCTCACCTTCTTACTCTCTCACTAATAAACCTCACAATTTATACTGCGCAGTGGTGAATTTAGTAGTAATGGTTATCTTAATTTTGTCTTGCAGAAAAAAGACGTGACCCACCTAATGGTAGGTTGTTTACTAATGGAATTATATAAACGTTAATTTTGTCTAAATTTCAACAAACTTTAAGTTAATCGGTTAAAATGTATTTATGTCCGTACATGATTTGATATGTGTTTCTTAATCAGAACAAATGTTCAATAATCAGGTCGCAAAGAAATGTCCGGGTTACATTGTTAGATTTCACGAAAAAATTAATTATATAAACACACACACATACGTACATATATATATATTATATGCGCACACATACACACACACAAAATTCTGGTAACACTTTACAATAAGGTTCACATTAGTTAACATGACCTAAGAATGAACAATACTTCTACAGCATGTATTTACAGTTAATGTTAATTTCAGCATTTAATTTAATGCATTATTAAAATCAAGAGTTGTGCTTGTTAACATTAATGTATTAAATTATATGAACAAACAATGAACAATTCTGTTTTTATTAAAGAGTAATAAATGTTGTTCATTGTTTGTTCATATTAGTTAATACACTAACTAATGTTAACAAATGACTCTTTATTGTAAAGTGTTACAAAAATTATTTTTATTTGTTTTATTATTACTCTTTTATTATTTTTATTACTCTGCTATTAGTTTAAAAACTTGATCTTCACAGTGGTAATGGTCTTTTTACCGTAAGTCCCCCAGGGGCCGTCGACTACCCTACCCATAACTCCCACCCAACAAACATATGTTAACAGTACATTTTTACCACCTCAGAGGCAGAAATGCAGCTATACTGGAAAATCTGGCACCCGTGTCACTTCCATCCTATAGATGAGCAATGCTGAATCTTTGAAGTAACATGAGGTTTCACCGAATCATCCAGATAAAGGCAGACTATTTTTGGTGTGTGAAGGTGCTGTTAACACCCAAAAGTGGATCATCGAGTGACTTCGAGTGACTGTGTAGGTGATTCATGTATACGTGACCTCGTGACCTGACATCCATTTGATGTCTGTGGATGAGCAACACAACAAATATTAGACATGTAGTTAATCTGTTTGAGAGAATTTTCTCTGCTGGTTATATGAATTTACTAGTTTGTCAGCGTTTTTCCTTTTCATAATTGTGTGCCGCTTAGAGTCGCCTAGTACTGACATCAGTCTCAGGTGATAGCGCCCCCTGTCTGTGTGGAGGGTTTCTCATTTGTGTTGAATCATAGCGTGTCCTTATCACACACCGTGCTTAGAAGAACCCAGGAGATTTGCAGCAGCTTATTGCTGGCTTTAACGGTTATGTAAAATCCAGCGGTGGAGTATAATTTGCTGGGATTAAAAAGAGGCAGGACTTTGCTGGCTGCAGCCTTCAAATGCTGGCAGAGAAAAGCAAGAGCAGCCTGACCAGTCCTGCACCGTAGACATTCACATGTGTTCAGAGATGATGTTCTGCACCACCTTTTTGTCCGCGCCGACTGATGAGATACTAGATGGGGCTTCGGATTTGGGAGGTTGCCTGGCTCCCCTGCAGTGCCTGGTACTCCCGCAGGATGAGCTGTACGGTCCGTTCTCAGACCCCGCGACTAACCTGCGGCACAGCGAGCGCACCTGTGTGGTGATGGGTAAAATCCTCCTGAACGTGGGTTTAGGGGGTGGAGACATTAGCAGACGCTGTAGCCCGTCGTTTTTACTCTCGCCTGCTTACAGTGTCGAGCGCGAGGACGCAGGTAGGTTGTGACCTGAGATGTTTTGTGAAGTTTCTCTGAAGACTTCTTTTTGGTTGGATGAGGTGCTTTATTAGCCGGTTTAGTCTTAAAGCAGTTTCTTGTGTTCAGTGCATTTAAGAAAAGTGAGTGCTTGATTATAGTAGCCAGTTTTTGCCATGGAATAAAAACAATTTAAAAAAATGTGATTGTAGAATTTTTTTTTCTTATAATTTGCACTGAGATATAAACTCGTGTTTTTTCACAATTCTGATTTTATTTAATTTTTTTTTTCTCTGATTTCTGAGTTTGTCTTGTAATTACTTTTTTTCTCAGAATTACGAGTTTTTCTACAAATTCTGAGTTATCTCGCAATTGACTTTTCTACGAATTGTTTACATCTTGCATTTGGATTTTTTTCTAGGAATTCTGAGTTAGTCTCATAATTGACTTTTTTTCTACAAATTCTAAGTTTGCATCATTCAAGTTAATAAATTCTGAGTTTACATCTTGCCATTTTGACTTTTTTGTTTCCGCCATGCTATAAAAAACTCGTTTGCAAGAAAAAATTATCTCAATTCAGACTTTTCTTCTCAGAATTGCAAGAATTATGAAATATAAACTCAGAATTCAGAGAAAAAAAATTATAATTGCAAGATATAAACACAATTATGAGAATAAAAGTCAGAATCGTGAGAGAGTCAGAATTGTGATATTAAAAATTCGTAATTACCCATAATTCTTTTTTTCCCATACGTGTCAGAAACAAGCTTCCAAATTTTTATCACATTAATTAATACATAATTTAAAAATGAATTTGATTGTGACTGTTTCAGGACCATCAGGACTTTCAGGACCAACACTTCCAATGGCAACGGTGGATATAAAGAATCCCGAAATCAACAATCAGCGTTATCAAAATAACACTCAAATGAACAACATCAACCTCCACAGCAACTTCAACAGAAAAGACAAAGACAAAGGCAAAGGCAAGAACAAGAAGAAGAAAATATCCAAAGCTGAAATCGGCACCCCGAGCAATTTCCGGTGAGTTTGCTTTTGTTCAGACCAACTTGGTTTCACATTTCCCTTTCTAACATTGTTGGCTTTGACCAGGTACTGCATATACTTCCGTGTGCACTAAACACTAAAGCTGCTTTATCAAATCAGAGTTCCTGTTTGATTCCTGGTCGATCGCTTAGTACGTTGTAATGGAAAGTGTAATCGGCTGGACACTTGTTTTTAATCTCATGTAATGTATCCCAGACGTGGATAATCTGGCCATTGTATTCCAGGAGTCATGTTAAAGTCGGATGAGACTTCCTTAAACATGAACAGGTTTATTGATGTACTTGAATCTCCGTCTTATCCTTATTTGCTTAATGCATTTACAGTTTCTGAGCTGTGTGGTTCATGTTCCTTTAATAAAATGTCTTTTTGTTTTCCCAGGCATGTTGGGCATGTCGGCTGGGATCCCAACACAGGCTTTGATGTGAGTTGTTTTTTCCACTACATGTTTACATTTAATGCATGTCCTCTTAAAGCGCATTTATTTACGTGTTTTCATCATTTTCTGGGTCAGAGGTCACGTAAGGATATGATTCACAATTGCAAGTCATCTCTTACACAATGTAATTGGAGGGGCTGTATCTTTATAATCCAAAACAATCATTCTCCCAAAAATCAAGGATCATATTTCAGGCGTTGCGCTGAGAGTGTGTATTAGGTCTGTGTGGCTCCAGTTTTTAATTTGAACTCCCCTGAATGAGAGATTACATAAAGGGGATTTATTGGAGGTTACCGTGTGATTGTGCTGGTGGACTGTCTGCAGGAGCAATTTTTCATTATCAGAGGAAAGAATTATTAAGCCCTATGTGACACATTCATCTGTTTCTGCCTTTTAAGAATATTCTGAAATATCGTGGCCCCCAAAAGTCTTAAGATATCTTTAAATGTTATGTTTAAAAGATGTCTGAATCTCACTGTGTTGCATAATAAATGAGCAAACTGAGAGACATTTATTTATCATAAGAACGTTTTTCATGCAAAACATTTCACAAGAAGAAATTTATTAGGTTTTCAGTGATTAAAAAAAAATAGATATACTGTTCAAAATGAAGACAAAGTATTTGATTATTTCTTGTTACTGGAATACACTATTGTTCAAAAGTTTGGGGTCAGTAGGAGTTTAAATATTTTTAAAAAGTCTCTTCTGCTCACCAAGGCTGCATTTATTTTATTTAAAAAATACAGTAAAAACAGTAATATTGTGAAATATTATTACCATTTAAAGTAACTTCTTCCTATTTGAATATATTTTAAAATGTATTTTATTCCTGTGATACAAACTTGAATTTTCAGCATCATTACTCCAGTCTTCAGTGTCACATGATCATTCAGAAATCATTCTAATATGCTGATTTGCTGCCTAAGAAACATTTATCTATTTTTTTTAATTTCAGGATTCTTTGAAAAAAGAATTGATTCACTTGATTCACTTTTGATCAATTTAATGCATCCTTGCTGAATAGAAGTGTGTCCATAGTTAATATAGTGATCTACAAAAGCATGACTTACAAATGAGGAATATTGCGCCACAAGAAGCAGAAGTTCATTCTAATTTTAATTTGATTTGTATTCAGATGATTTTCTTTCGTTTGTTGACTTTTGTGTGTCTTTTCTCAGGTGAATAATCTGGACCCAGACCTAAAGCACCTGTTTGACATGTGTGGCATCTCTGAGGCCCAGCTCAAAGACAAAGAGACATCTAAAGACATCTACGAATTCATTGAGAAGATAGGAGGAGTAGAGGCTGTCAAAAATGAACTACGACGACAAGGTGAGTCCAGGAGTTTGGGTACACTTACCAGGTGTTTGAAAAATCTGATATTAGAATTAATCTAAGCAAACCTTATCTTATGTTGTACTATAATAAAGTAATGTTTAAATAATTTGTCCTTCAGGACCTTCGAGGTGTTATGGTAGGTTACTTCCCCCTTTTGCATGAGTCTGCAGTGATAAAAAGAGTAGTCAATCAGTTTTGTGCCTCGAAAACAGGCACTGCTGTGGCCCAATCAGAAGGCTTGCATCTGAACTGCAGTTGCTAAAAAACGGCTGAAGGCTGAAGTTTTGTGTTTGTGTGTGTCTTTTATAGAAGGTACTTGTAGTGCTTCAAGTCAGAACCAGAGTTGGAGGCAAGACCTTAAAACGCACCAAAACTAGACCTCCAAATTCCTGTATCTAAACTGAAATTTAAAAAAATTAAGCCACTGTAATACAATCTTGAAGCCTCAACCACAAGATCAACACTCCAGCTCTGATCAGATGTTTGAAGAACATCTTTTCTGTCTTACTCACTGCTCACATCTGTGATTTTTCCCCAGTTTAACGTATTCTTCAGAGTCAGCATTTGTCTTAGCACTGGTTTGCTGGAATAAGTTCAGCTGTGAGCAGCAGCTAGAAAGAAGCTTATACAGCTGCTTTCTCTGTCCAGTGATGAATTCAAGAACCCTGGAGTGAAAGTTGGGTTTGGGTTTGGGTTTGACTTTGACGTGATCGCCTGCATTAGCGAGTTGTTGGACAAGGATATCGGATGTTATGTAATATCAAAATATAATATCACTGTAACGCATTGTACTGGACGTATAGGTGACTGTAATGCAAGTAAACAGAAAAAATTTTGTCATTTCTAAAGGAACATTTGACTGAATAAATTAAAATATAATGTATAAGATATAATATATTAAAATATAAAATATAGTATTTTATTTAATTGTGAGCATAAAATGCTTCTTTCAAGAATATGAACAAATATTGAATATCACAACATTAATTTATAATATTAATATATTTACAACATAAATATAACAGAATAATGTTTTTTCTCTTCAATAGCCATGTATTAATGCCTATTTTTGTAAGGTGATTTATTTTCTAATCTAATAGAGCTTAAAGGACCCAATAATAATAAAATTATTCATTAATTATACATTTCTCACATTCTTTAACATTTTAACTTAAAAACCTTCAAAATTGTGAAATTTAAATTGGATCTGGTTCTGATTCGGAATTCTGGGATTCTAAATTGGATTCTAAGTTGCTTAGCAGCTGTGAACAACATAAACATCAGCTCTTAACAGCAGAATGCATGTCTTAAAGCAACACTATGATATATATATATATATATGTTAAATAATGTCTCTAAAATTATTTTAGTGATAGAACAACTCTTAACCAGACGAATTCTACTGCCGCTGCTACCTGAGCAGCCTCCTATCGGCTAAAACCACACTCTGTAAGTTTGGTGTTCGGATCGGTACACACAGCCCCGCCCATCCCCTGCCAGCGGAAGAGTGCAACCTGCTTTACGGCATACGTCACATATTTTACTCATAGCAAACAGCTAACTATACGACGAAACGATCTGATATGCAAGTCTCAAAACCATGGCAGAGGCAGCAGAGAAACCTAAGAGGGTTTTGTCAAAGGAAGCGAAGAAAAGAAAGAGAGAGTGTGATCAGACATGAGCCCGAACACGAATCAGTATCGATCAATATTATTCAAATAAAGAGGCCCTGTTACTTTACAGCCTTATAAACTTATGACAATGTCCAGTGTATAGGCTATTATGGACATTATGGCTACATGATTGTGTGGACAACATTTTATTATATTATACACATTACACCCTTTGCAAACAATGTCGGTAGAAAATTCTTTAAATATTGAAATGTGAGAGTCAGAAGCACCAGACTGTCCTTGCGACGTTGGAATTCACAGCCATTCATAGTGTTCACATTTTAGGCTACTCTCTCCCAGGTTCAGGAAATAGTCCTCCGTAAAATGCGCTGCACACACTCAAATATTTGCATTGTACTGTTCTGGAACAGTGTTGTAAATATAACTTAACCACTGATTTCTAGTTGTGTACTTCATTTGGAAGGTCAAACAAAACACAGCGTCTCCACGACAAGGCGGCGGCAGCAACAATACTACAGTGAGATTAAAATTTACACCACCTTTCATTGCGTATACATTTGGGCGGTGTTATGCAAATCTTCCCACACCGTAACGTAGACATTTGGGGGGTGTTTGTATGAGGCGTTTTAGGAAGGCATGGCAGAGTCTTAACTTTTATAAAGAATATATCTTTGGGTTTGAGACTTTAGTCTTTGCAACTTTAGGCATCTTATCTATGCACGAACAGCTTGTAACACTCCAAAGAGAAAGGAAAACTTGAAATCGTATCATATGACACCTTTAATAGCAACTTTATCCTCCTCTCGATGTTTTAAAACATGTGCCGCTCTGGATTTTAACATTAATCTATTTTGAAGGTATGTTTACTGTAACAAAGCATTCTGTTCTGCAGCACCTCCACCTCCACCATCCAGAGGAGGACCACCACCTCCTCCACCTCCCCACAACTCCGGACCTCCTCCACCTCCTCCCTCCAGAGGCCGAGGAGCGCCGCCTCCACCACCGCCATCAAGAGTGCCCACCTCCGCTCCTCCTCCTCCACCTCCTCCATCCCGACCAGGTATAGCTGCACCTCCACCTCCTCCCCCCAGCAGAGGGCCCGGGTCGGCTCCCCCGCCACCTCCTCCACCCCAACCTGCCTCCTTGTCTCCTCCGGCCCCTCCACCTCCTCCTCCTCCATCTTCAATGAGCGTGGCACCACCGCCTCCTCCAGGACCCCCTCCTCCCGCACCACCTCCACTACCGGACGGGGATTCAGGGGAGGTGCTGGGGGGTAAATCTGCACTCCTGGATCAAATTCGAGAAGGGGCGCAGCTGAAGAAAGTGGACCAAAACAACAAGCCGCCTGTGTCCGGTGGCGGCCGTAACGCACTCTTAGACCAAATACGACAGGGCATTCAGCTTAAAAACGTGAGTAGAGTGCTTTTATTTTATCTTTTAACCAATGAGAAATGTCGGAAATGTTATTCAGGGCCTGAATTAAATTTTTGAAAATGAATTCCCTTCTTAGGTAACTCTTGTGAGAGAGGATTTTTTTTCGTAGACGTTTTTCAAAAATATATATTTATCTCACCTAAACGTTTATCATGCATTGCATTTTTGTTTTGACAATCGTGCATTTGTTGCTCAGTGGCATGAGCTGTATGTGACTTGGGCCTTTTACACCAGGTTCACACATACTCCGTTTGCAGTGCGCATGCAGTCCATGTGCGATACGTAAGAGGTGCAGAAGCACTGACTGCACTGTAAACTTTCAACTTTCGAAAAGTTCTACTAACCAATGTAAAAATTTAGCCTGAACAAAGAATTTTTAGTAGAAGTCAGTTTAATTTTTTGTGTGAACTGAACAAAAAATACTCTAAACATGTCGCTAGCAAAAGTTGTTTCGTTTACCTTACTTAGATACTCATGTATTTGTTCACAACATATCCAAATGTTCTCCCAACTTTTCAAATTGAGTCATCTGAACAAACAATTTTACACTGAACAATATTGCACAAGTTCCCAGCATGCATTGCAGCTTGAAAACATTTTGTGTTATTTATTATTAAAATATTGTCATTGTTTTAAATTTTGCTGGCTTAATTTATGCTGCTGCTGCTGCTGTTGTGTGGATCAGAGTTCATATTTTTACTGATTTAAAATTAGTTGATCCTCACCATGGTTGAGAAACGTGTGCTGGGGTACTGTATATGTGCATCTCATTGCAACTTGTTTAATACATTTGTCTATCAGCATAAATGTTTGCCTTTAGAATTAAGAGGCAAATATACCCATATTATGTAGAAGGCTTTGAAAATAAACAAAAGATTGGCATTGTTAAATGCTAAAAATCTTTGGTTGCTGTAGACTGACTTTTATTCATTAGATGAACTAAAGTTTTTAAGTTGTCGGTTGCTAGTTGAGTTAACTTAAGTTGATTGTGAATTTTTTTTTTTTTTTTTTTTTTTTTTTCAACTTTTTTTTGTCGTTTTAACAGTGTGTGTGTGCTTTCACATGGGAGTCTGCTCCTGATCCATGGCTATTTACTACAAACACATTTGATTACAAAGACGCATTTATCCATTATTTTGATTTCAAATCCAAACATTGTTACTTAAAATGCTTTTTCCGCATTGTAATTCTTTTTTACACAGTACAGCAATACGATCTTTCACAGATGTGTTTAAATGCAATAAATATAAGAAACACATTATTCTAGATTTTAGATATTAAGTAAGACAAAACATTTAAACTACTTTTCTTACATTATCACAAACATTCTAAATTAAAACTTAGAACTCTACTGCCTGTTCTTTTACAAGCAATCCTGCGGTTCATAAAGATAAATGTGCTGTCACTTTAATTCAGCGTAATTCAGTCTCACTATAGTGCAGACGCAATGTGATTTGAAGCCATTTGCGCATTTTGAGAGAGCGCGCGGTGATTCACTCAAGCTGTTTGTGAAATTTTATCTCACAGAAACTTTTCAAATTACTTTATAAGTTATTTAATGAAGAAATATTTCACCCGCGCCGGACAGAGTCAGACGGTGCCGCTGCTGGTCTTATCAGCTTGAGATGGGGCTCTGTAGAGACCGCCGATCAAACATCCCAACGCGATTATCGGCCGATAGTGATCGGTAACCCTAGTTTTCACAAAAGTATTAAGCAGCACAACTTGTTCAACTCTTTCAACATTAATAATAAATATAATTTTTCTTAAGAAATCATAATAAATGTTTCTTGAGCAGCATATTACAATGATTTCTGAAGATCATGTGACACTGAAGACTGGAGTAATGATACTGAAAATTCAGCTTTGCATCACAGGAATAAATTACATTTTTAAAATGTATTCAAATAGAAAACAGTTATTTTAAACTGTAGTAATATTTCAACAATATTACAGTTTTGAATGTATTTTTAATAAAATAAATGCAGCCTTTGGGAGCAAAAGCGACTTTAAAAAAAAAAAAATTCTACTGACCCTAAATTTTTGAAGACTAGTCTATTACAGTATTTCCATTTACTTGTTCAACTCAATTTATTTTTGTGTAGCAATTTTAAGTACATCATCTCTCACTACTTCAGTTCCATACTGAAAATAAATCTTGATTCGCCTTTTTTTTTTTTTTTTCTCATGAGAACTGTTGCATGCAGGTGAATAAAACCATTCTGATCATGTGACGTTTTCAGGTACCGGACTCTCCAGACTCGGCCCCGCCCACTCCTGCCCCCTCCTCTGGGATCGTGGGGGCACTGATGGAGGTCATGCAGAAGAGGAGCAGAGCGATCCACTCTTCAGGTGTGTGCTGACCTGAGCTTTATGACAATTACAGTCAAACTTATTTAGGATTGTGTTAAGAGTTCTTTCTAGTTAAAGTGCCCTATTATGGGTAATGAAAGGTTCATATTTTGGTTTTGGGAGTCCCCAACAACAGGCTGACATGCATGCAAGGTGAAAAAAGCACTTTCATTGTCTTATTATATGGATTTATTTTTACCTTATTTGTTCAAAGACTCCCAAACGATTCGCTCAACGATTCATTTTTCCAAACCCCTTCTTTGCGGGACGCTAATCTGCAGTGATTGGTCTGATTGGTCGATTTCATTTCCTTTTCATAAAGCAGCATTTGTGAGATCAGTGCTGCTTTGTGTACAGCCGTTACCGGGGAAACAGCTATTTTTACCGCTCCAAAAGCGGCACCTAGTGGCAAAGAATTTTCCGGGTCTGCACACGTAACGATATGCTAATGTTTCACATTGACGTCAACATGAAACAGCTTGGGATTTCAAAATTGCGTTTTAAAAATGATTCAGAGTCGATTCTTCTTTCTTTTGAGAGAAATAACTTTATACACGGTGCACTTTCAGATTTAAAACTTTGTAGGATGTTTTCATTCACTTAGAGCTGTGTTACACACAAGAATCCATAATAGGGGCACTTTAAAAAACGTAACGTTCTATCTGTTGTTTTGTAGGTGAAGATGAGGATGATGATGACGTGGAAGATTTTGAGGATGAAGATGAGTGGGATGACTGATGACCAGGGCTGCCCAAAAGAATTAAGACACTACATTGCTCTTGTCTTATCAAATTGTAATGTAAATGGATGACCAATTTGTTGTACATTTTTGTTGCCTTCATGCTTTTTTTTTTTTTTTTTTTTTTGTATTAATCTGTGCAATACCTCATTTAATCTGTAAAGGTTTGTCATGCATCTCCTGTAAAGGTTTTATTTCCCTCTCCTGGATTCACGTGCAATTTTACATCAAGTTTTCTTGATTTGTAGAGTTGAATGTTTTGGGGTCTTTTGTTTAGTTTTTTCTTTGTCATTCTTTAAATGAACGTCGACTCTAAGGAACAAGATGAGCGAGTCTTTAATATTAATATGGTGACTCAAAGCAAGAACACTATTTTCATACTTTTCTCTTACCTTTTCTTATTCAGAACATAGTTTAGCGCTGTTATTTTCTTAAAAACCATATTTAGCCCCATTGCTAATTTGTAAATTTGCTCAGAGTTTGAGTCGGTTTCTATTTTTGCACGAATCAAAAAGAAAAAAGTGGGGAAATGGCACATTGCAGCGGTTATGTTTACACATCGTGTGCTATAGCTACTATGTCTGGACTCTCCTTAACATTAGATGTGAGAAACACTACAGCTATTAGAAATAAACCTGTTTGCATTTTACTGGCATTACTACAAATTTCACGGGCACTTTTTGTGTTTTTTTTTTTTCTGTTGGTCAGATACGTTCATGTCGAAATTTAATGTTCATGTGTGCCATTGAAAAAAAATATATATATCGTTCTCAATGTTTTACTAATAATGCACTG
Organism: Acrossocheilus fasciatus; assembly: GCA_036784905.1. Lineage (NCBI taxonomy): Eukaryota > Metazoa > Chordata > Actinopteri > Cypriniformes > Cyprinidae > Acrossocheilus > Acrossocheilus fasciatus. Next base: position 3,813,726 of record CM071941.1, read on the forward strand.
TGATGCTGTACTAATTCAAAAAGAGCGGCTCTGGCTCGCGTGACGGTCCTCAGTGGGTGGGTTCATATACTTTCACTGTTTTCAACTGCAATTCAAATATATTTTCCAGTTTTCATCCTTCGTTCAAACAGGGTTGCTTTGCATTGAGACTTGAAACCTTTGAAATGAGGTTGAAAAAGAGTTATTAAAATTGTACACTCAAATAAATGTTAATATTTACAGAACCTTTATGTATTTGGTTGTTTTATTTGATTTAATTTGTGAAACCATACAGTAAATGTGACTAAAACCTTGGAATCCAGTTTTCCAAGTAAGTGATTCATAACATTTCCTTGAGTGAATAAATCAAAGTTGGGGTTTCAATCAAAGCCTTAACTAGTCCTATACCACAAATTAAGGCCTTAAAATGGTCTTAAATCAGAGCATAAAATCTTAATTTCCTTGGCATAAAATGTTGCATGCACTGCCAAAAAAAAAAAAAAAAGTGTTTTTGTCGTTTTTTTTTTTCATCTAAACCTATTTAAATCAAGATAAAATTGCTTGAGATACAAATGAAGTCTTGTTTTCTGGTTATGCTTAAAATGAGAACAAACTTGTTTGAAAAGGCAATTTCTGGCCCCATTGGCAGATACCTAATTATGATTAGTTTATTCCTTGGATTTTCTTAATTTTTATTACATTTATATCTTGAATTTCCTTTACTGGTGTATAAAGTCTTAAATTTACTTTCACAAAACCTGCAGAAACTCTGCAAGGTAAACTTAACCATTGTTACTAATCGTGAAATTATGATGGACACAACGTTAATACTGGATGATTATTTTTAAAGCCTGCAGTCTGATATGGTATTACTTTGGTTTAGCTGGGCAGCTGATTGCATCTGACGTTTTGTTGTCTTCTTTTTTTAGAGCTCTAAAGTTATTTGGCCGACATTAAGCATGCAAATCGACTGAATGATTTCTCTGTCATGTGTAATGATATCGTTTCAGAATGGACTGGATCATTGTCCAGTCCATTGTCCATCGTGTCTTTTTTTTTTTTTTTTTTAAGTGTGTGCAAATGTCAGTTCAAGTGCAATGCATAATGCTGAATTGGAATAAAATGGTTTAAGGAAGTTTTTTTGTTCCATTTCTGTGCTTCCTTCATAACCTGTTTAAAAACTTACATTTTGTCCTTTTGTCCTCATGTCATCAGAAGAAGTTTCATCCATGCTTTAAACATCTGTTAGAAGTTGTTAATGTATATGACCCTCTTCTTTGGAAAAGTATTTGCCTTTCAGATACACTCTTTGCCTGAACACACACTTCGCTGCTGTTAAAAACATTTCACCCTTCACGGTGAACAGCTGCGGAGTGGATTTAGTCCCAGGGAACTTTTCCAAAATATACAAACATACAGCGTCCGGATTAAGAGACTGCGATATTCATACAACTAATACTCCCCCGATCCAGAAAAGTCATTTTAGCCCTACTTTTGCTTATAGGAAGCTAATCTGATCTTTGCATCTGTTTTGAGAAGTAGTACTACACACACTGAATGGCACAAATAATTGTGCGCTCATTATTTCAGCCGATTATTGAATTAATGACATTTAATCATTTTAAATCAAGTCAAATATTTACATTTATACAGACATGAAGTAGTGTTAAAAATCATTAACAAGGCAAAATATGTTTTTCATTTAAAAACAAGAAAGTACAATCACAACAACAGCAGAAACTACCACTATTACTAATAGTAATAATAATTTTTTTAAAAAAAATTGTATACAGATATCCAAATATCCAGGCCATTTCCAAAACCGAAAACCCTGTTGTTTTAAATTAAACATGCCCCTTTTGTGATCAAGTGCACATTTACAGAATTTGTCTTCAAACTCACCAAACTCCTGCATTAACCAGAATTGTTCCCGAAGGTTGGTGTGATTCTGAGAAAAGCACACAGTAACTGTATTTACAGATGTTTTTGCAGATGATGCTCTGGAGATGGGCTTCCTGTTCAGTCTTACAGCCTGGTTACCGAAGATACTTGGGAACCTCCACCTGCCAAGAATTAAAAGGTCAGATTCACCATTTTCTCTAGTGTATTCACTGTTCAGCTATTACGAATTAGATCATCATGACCTTATTTATTGCATATTAATAATACATTATCTGTGATCAAGAATACAATCAAGACAAGCGTTCTGTTTTTTTGTTTTGTTTTGTTTACCTATATTAGAGTCCTGTTTACTCAAACTGTTTTCCATTTTCCACAGCACTAGAAGGCATCTGCCTTATCGAGACATGCAAAATGGTCTCTATTTATAGCAACATTAAGTGTGAGGAATTTGTGGGGTCAGGATGCCTCATCTAAGGATAATGCTGAATTTTCCACTGCCGCATTAAACAGAAACTCTGGATGAGTTTTGTTTTTTTGAATAATTTTGTGCATTTCCCCACATCTGTTCTTCTATCACGGTGACCACAGTCTTTAAAGAATGCATCTACTATAGGTCGGATTGCGACAAGTCACATGTTACAAGCATGTGTGGCAACAATGGGAGTTGTTTCTGCTTAAGAAGACAGACCTTTGTATATTGCATAACTCTCCAATGCCAAGATTCTTTTCACTGAATACCACATGGTTTTGTTTCATTTTTTAACCTTATCTTGTTAACATAAAAACACTGATAAAAAAAAAGTGTGTGGTTCTGTTCCAATACCTAGACAGCATAAGCTACATTTCCTTTCAAATTCTAAGCCAGAATTGCATGAATCTTTTATGAAGAAGGCAATTTGATGATGCATTGACAGGCTCAATGGGGGGGGGGGGGGGGCTCAATGGGGGGGGGATCCATCCAAGATGGAAGACAAAGTAAGAGATATGTTATTTATCAACTTTGTCTTCCATTTTGTATGGATGTTCTCCATCCAAGTTCTCCCAATACTGAAAAGTATTGTTAAAAATATTCAGTTTATTGAAAAATGTATTAGTTCCTCTTATATGCATGAGCTTAGCAACATGCTAAACCTTTGAAATCAATCTTGATTCTCTTGCGTGGATTGCATAGGTCAGGGGAGTCCAAACCTGTTCCTGGAGGGCCTAATGAGCTAATCAAACTCACTAGAAATTTCCAAGCAAGCGTGTTGAAGCTGGTAGGAGCTAAACTCTTAAGAATGTTGGCCCCTTTGAGAGCAGGACTGGACACCCCTGGCGCTATTTGTATGAGGCAAAAGGTTGCTGCCTTTGTGGAGTCTCACAAATCTGTCATTTGAGGTTTGTTTCAGGTGGGAAGCTGACTAAGAAGGCAGTAGACAGCAAGAAAGCTTGCTAGGAACTGAGCTTGTTGGTCTTTATCAAGGTTCTCCAACCATGCTCCTCGAGAGCTACCGTCCTGCAGATTTCAGCTCAGTCAAACACACCTGAACTAGCTAATCAAGGTGTTCAGGGTTACTTAATAATTTCAGGCAGGAGTGTTGGAGCAGGACTGGAACTGAAGTCTGCAGGACGGTAGCTCTCCACAAGCAGGGTTGGAGATCCCTGGCCTTTACGATACTCACCCTTCTAAGATGTTTGACGCTACTGCCTCTGATGGAGGCCATGAGTTCATCATGAGCGCAGCGCAGAGGTGTGGACGGTCTAGAGTTCTCTCTGTCATTGATGGGTCTCAAAGCGTTCTTCAGTTCCTTTAATATGCTGTCAGTTTCTGTTTGCTTTGCAGCCCCTTTTTTGCCCTTTTTGGGTTTAGATTTGGTGGAACTATGCTGCTGTTTCTTGGAAGTCCCCTCTTGCAGTTTGATGACTTCTGCAATCATTCTGGTGGGAGCCACCTTCTCTGGGATGCAGGCCTTGGGTGGTGGAGGTGGAGGAGGAGGTGGTGGTGGTGGGGGAGGTGGAGGAGCAGGGGGAGCATTCTTCTTTGCCATGTCAATGTGTGGTAACTTTGGAGATGACCATGGTGAACTCCGAGGGGAGCCGTAAGGAGAAGAGGCGGTCGTGCTCTTCTGAAGGGCGACTGTTCTTGGGTTTGTTGGCGTCGCTGCACCTCCTTGCTGTTGGCGCAGCTCCTGCATTCTCTTCTGTCTCTGGAGGTCTTGGTTTCGGGTAAGAATGGTCGTCATGCTTATACGAGGGCCTGGAAGGTCAAACTGGTAACCCAACTTTATCAGCGTTGTATTCTCCCTCAGTAACTTTACAATCTCCATTTCCACCTGACCTCCACAAATGTGCCTCTGATTGTGAAATCGCATTTCCGTAAGGGTACTGTTTCGCGTGAGGGCTTGCACCAGTGCCAGGATACCCTTCCCTGTAATAAAGTTGGACTCAATGTTAAGATTTGTGATGTTGCTGTTTTCTCTCAGCATCTTGGCAATGGCAAAAGCCACCTGATCAACTGCATGTGTGTTGGCAAGGCTGAAGAAACGTACGTGTGTGTTAGAACGCAAGGCTTCGGCAAATCGGATAAGAGTGTCCTGAGAGATGTTTTCAATGTTGTTAAGGTTGACCTCAGTGGTATCTGGATCATTGTTGAGGATCTTTTCCAAAACATCGTCCACCACAGTAGGGTTTCCTGACATGCGACTGGGCTCCTGAGCTTGGACTTTTGGTTCACTCATCAGTGGAGAGTATCGTCTTACAGGCTCTGCCTGTATCTGATTGGACTGACCATTGGAAGAGTGAGTTGTGTAATCTAATGTCGGTGCCATTTTAGGACTGTTCTCTTCTTCGTTTTCTTCTTCCTCCTCTTCTTCTTCTTCCACATCCTCCTCTTCTGTTACCGGCTCCTCTGTTTCACTTTCCTCTTCTTGATCTTCTTCAACTTCACAATATTTTTGTGTGTCTTTCTCACATTCTTCAGCCTCGTCTTTTTCATCCTCAGATTCTTCAGTGTCACTCTCAGTCATGCATTCCTCCTCTTCCTTGCTGTCTTCATCTTTCTGGAATTGATAAAGTCATTGTTAAAACAACTTTGGTGCAATTGGTCCTCTTTCATTATGAGATCTGGTTTTGACTTCTCATTACTCTTTGAAAGACCCATGGGGTCTCTCCACGCTCGAATCATTCCTTTACCCAGATTCTGTGTAAACCATTTGTCTTTTTTGCCAAAGTTTACCAAATAACTATCCTACAACTCAAATCAAAATCTTAAAATATTGCAATTCTTGAGTTTAAATCATACACACGCAGCTTATCACTGGGGCAGCACCCTCAACAATTTGTCCCTATAGTTACTTATCCCTAAAGTGTTCATAATACTACCACAAGAGTATATATTACTAAGGGTACATATTTCTTTTCTAAGGTACTAATATGCACTCTTTAGAGTTAGATACACACGTTTCTCTTTATAGGGTATTACCCTATTGATAAGCTGTCATACACCTAAAAGTACAATTTTGGCACTTTTTCCTGACAGTGTCGATAATGTTTAAGGTTGTTGATCACTGACCTGTCTAGGACTTGTGGATCCGATCCTCTCCTCCTCCAACAGTTTTCGGGTCTCATTTTCCCAGTATTTCATCAGAGCTTCCCTGCTGAACGTTCCAGTGGGAGTCTTAGCTGTCTGATCTCTCTGTCGCAGTCCGATGGGAAGATTGTCGTCTGGGTCAATATCAGCCAACTCCTTCTCTAGCTCCTGGAGCTCCTCGGCAGTCAGCGAGGCCAACAGCTCATCTTCATCCAAATCCTCATATTTACTCAGTTCCCGCCGGTAGCCGAATGTACTCATAGCCTCTTTGTAGTCTTCTCAGAGTCTTAAAGTCTTGGTTTTGTCTCAGTATTGGTGCATCAGATAGACTTCTGGGATCTTTTGAGTGTTGTAAGTGAGAGTGAGTGCTCATCTACTGCGGTGGGCAGCTGGAGGGGTCTTAAGAGAGGGATCAGAGAGACGTGATACAAAGCCCCAGCCCATGATGCCGTTGCTTTTTTGGGAGGCAGGAGTCAATCAGACAGAGCTGCAAAAAGCATGTGAGCTCACAACATGGCCACAGCGAGGCCTGTCACTGAATGCTGACTGCATTGTTCATGTCCAAAATAAGCAGACAGACTCTGAGGAGATGACTAGAGAGAAATGGTAATATCCTTATAATAGCGAGTCGTTTTTGCCAGCAAGGTGGTAAATACTTACATTTTGAAGCACTTAAATGAGAAAAACCTATTCTAAATGTCTTTGTATGTGTTTACTGGTGTCATACTGGTGCATTAAATGAATTCACAACTACCACTGCACATAACCAATCAGTTTAGCAAATTGTGCCAAACTGTAAAATTAAAAGTACAATTTAGTGTTATGATTTAAATGGTATCCTTAATTCATTTTGTATGTTAAGAATTGGACAACCCAGAATATTCTTAGGTGCTTTTAGTTTTTTCATATGTGCCAAAAATACCACATAGAGCTAAAGTAACACGTCACAGGCTAATAGTGAGTGGCAGATTATCCCAAGGACTGTTATCAGCCTGGCATGAACCATAGTTAGGATTTAAAAAATCCTCTTCTCTCGTAGCCTTTTACTGGTTTTGTCTTGCTTTTGATGTCATCATCAGGATTAAAATTTGCTTTATTATTGTATTTATCAAAGCATACGTCATACTGTCAAATCCTCAGCTTGCCTAAAATGTTGTGAATCTAAAGAGAGGCTAAAAGTTAATATGGTGTGGATATGAATGGATTTTGAAGTCCATAAGCTCAGGTCAGGCCTATGTGTGTAATGATCAGATTTGGATTTTCTGTGAACACTCAGATAAACTGTTGTTGTCTCATAGGATCCAAACAACCGCGTAAGGCTAGGATCTGTGTTTATAACAGGAACACAATGTCCGCTGCATCTCTGGAGCCGCCGACTGGCGTTGACAGTGCAGGAATGTTGTTGCTCTGATAACAAGTGTCTCTAGCAACAACAGCTTCCACAAATCCACATTGTTTTTGGATTAGAGTCAGGATCAATGTTGGTGAAGTTTGAAATTGATGTCAAAGTGTTATGGTTTGAAAAGCAATGCAATCCTTTAGCATGTGATAAAAATATGTCGGTCAAACTGTTTCCAGAGTAAATCATGTATTTATGTAGCATATACCTTTACACACTGCACACTATTTAGAGTAAATGTTAGGAAATCTGTCAGGATCATGTCCAGGTCAAGTTTCAGTCAAATCAAAAAGGTGCATATGTATTAAACTAGTTTTATTTATTTATTTATTTATTTATTTTCATTTAATTATTATTTTTTGTCTTATTGTTTTAGGGTGAAATGTGACCTGGACTTGTTGATGATGTGTTTTGTGAGCATTACCATATGAAAATTATATAATCATAATAATATTGTTTATAAACACATCTTTACATTACCATAAAATTACACTGTTAGTAATAATAGTGTCACTCATGTAAATTGTAATAAAATGCATATAGATGCATATATCTACTGTTCATCCATTCGACCATAAATATCGTATTCTTTGTAGAGCAGGAAGTTCTTCAGTGCCGGGGGGAAAGGAACGGTGCTCATGAACTCTGGCTGATTCAGTCTTCTCAGTCTTATACGTTTCCTGATAACCAACCTGGCCTGGTGTTTCAGAGAGCGTGGGTTCCCTGATACCAAATGGACATAAAGAAATTGTTATTTTTTATCTCATATACAGGTTTGGATTGGAATGACATGAATGGCTAACAGGTGTCTTACTAAGGATATCACAGATATCGGGCCACTCCTCCTGTCTCTCCAGAATGTGTTGCAGTTTAGAGCAGATGTGCACATGGTTCACGTAATCTAGGAGTGTCAGCACCACCCTCCCTGCCAAGTGCGCCATCCATGTCACGCTAATAAACTCACAAAACTTAAAAACACAGAATAGAGTGCATAATTAGGCCGCATATAACTAGATATTCACTAAGAATGAATTGTGATCACTTCTTGCATTGTTTGTGGCATTGTTATAGCAATCAAAATAAAATGCTAAAATGCACACACACATCTCTTAAAAAAAAAAAAGTAACAGCGCAACCTTTATTACGATAATGTGTTTTATATTAAACCTGGTTTACACAGATATGAGTTGGGTTTTAAATGTTCAAGGTGCAGGGCTATACCTGCACAGGTAGCACCTAGTGCATGTTTTTGTGCATGCAAAAGTGGCACTACTCCACCCCATAGTCTCTTTGTTCAGACTACTCGATTTGACTTCACAAAGAATGAATTGCGACCTCTCATTGCATTATTGCATTACTGCAGTGATCACAATAGAATGCACATAAATATCTTATAGTAAAAATATAGCAACTGCACAAAATTAATTGAAATAATGCATTCTATAATAAACCTAATTTATGCAGATGAGGTATGTTTTAAATGTTCAAGATATACCAGCACAGGTAGCACCTGGTTAAGCTGGTTTTCAAGGGGTTAGTAAATAAGACGCATGTTTTTGCGCATGCAAAAGAGGCGCAACTCCATCCCATTGTTTTCTAGACACCAAACATGATGCTTTAGAGTCACTTTGTACAGATTGCTCTTGATTTGACTTCACTAAAAAGCCTCTCATTGCATTGTTTGTTGCATTTGCAGGCGGTTAGTTAATAAGACGCATGTTTTTGCACATTGTTTTCTAGACCCCAAACATGATACTTTAGAGCAACTTTGTTCAGATTGCTCTTGTTTTGACTGTACTCTAAAGCCTCTGAATGCATTGTCTGTTGCACTTTCAGGTGGTTAGTGAATATTACATGTTTTTGTGCATGCAAAAGTGCTCCAACTGTTTCACCCCATTGTTTTCTAGACCCCAAACAAGATTCTTAC